>JADLZN010008535.1:0-600000 GCA_018155175.1 Sinocyclocheilus anophthalmus | reverse complement strand
AATAAATGAATTCTGTGCATTTGACATCTTGCACTTTTGGATCTTAATCTCTTTCTAAACCGGCCGTCTCTTCCCCAGCTACAGTTATTTGCAGAAATGTGTTGTGTACTCCTTCTCGCTGCCTTCTCCCCACTGATTTCTCAAACCGGAGCGCTACAGACTTCTCGCCAGTCCCCCCCGTGGCGATGATGCATTGCATCTCCCCCCACCCCCATTACACCAAGCCCATCCCCAGGTGTTGCTCCTACCGGTATTGGCCAGTAGGCACGCGCGCCGCGGATCTGACACTGCTTGCTTATATATCTATTTCTATCGCTTCTGACACCAACATATAACTATGTGCCTCTATCACAAACGGCGCAGATTATTTAGCTTCTTCGGCAAGTTTCAAGAGTACATATGACTCCCACGCTGTAAGCGTTTTTACCACCCCTCCATGACCCACCGCAGACAGGGTCACTCTGGGCTCTCAGGTATTCTCAGTATAGAAGAAAGTGCAATATGCAACGGATTGCGAAATTAACACGGGCTGAACTTTGCAACATCAAGGTTTTAGGTTTAATATATTAGTGAGTTTTATTTGGGGAAATTTTAATAATTAAAATGTTTTATTAATGATACTTTGCAATAGATAATAACATTTATAGAGAATAAAGAGATTACAAAAATTAACAAATACATATCTAATTAATTAATATAATGGGAAAAATGAAGTATAGCATGCTTTAATTTGCAAGTCAGCTGGTCAAAATAACAATGCAGCAGTATTTTTATGCAGTAAAGATATCAGAAAATATATCCATGAACATATTAGGGTATATCCAGTAAGTTGTTGGTTATTAGTGTTACTAAGAATTATGTATTTCATAATGTGGGTTTGATTATAATTCAGCTATTTCTATTTCTAACAGGGGACCAGAGGTTTCTTTCTCCCTATTCAGAACCAAAGGGAAACAAGCTTTTGAAAAGGTGAGGTCAATAAACACTCTTATTGGCCGTGTGAATAGTCAAGTCATTTGAGTAACAAACTATTGTATTTTTCTTCCACGTGAAGTTCTGAAGACTCAAAAGTCCAACAAGCTCCACTGAGCAAAGAGCAGCTGACCAGCAGTCTCGTGTCTGCTAAAGGTCCACAGAGCAGTGCTGAAGTGGATGTGGATATTGTAGATATTGATGTCTAATGTTGTAGTTCACATCTGTCATGACATTTTTTGTATTTACTGTCTTGAGTGTTGGTAAAAGACAGCATTTGAACGTTTGCACTACATAATATCCTGTATATGAAAATTGTGCCATTTAAAATGATCAGATTCAGATCTAATAAGGCGGGGCTGAATACTTGTAAAGAATGTAAATTCATGGTGCATTGCTATTGCATAAATTTTGCACTTAGCCTGTGTGGGCTTAAAAAGACAATGATGCACTTTCAAATCTTGTGTAAAACATCATTCATGGCTAACTAGCGCAAAAAGAAAAATATTACAATTTGGACCTCAAATCTTTTTTCATATTTGTTTCTATTTTCTGCCCGGTGTACTTTTAGAACACAAATACACATTTTGTTGCACACTGCTGAATCAACCGTTTATTCAGCTATTCAAATAAGCTACACGTGTTGTAAATGGAGGAGATGCAGTTGTAGTTTTTTTTATTTTTTATATTATATTGTTGGTCACAGCTAGTATGTCTTTGCCTTCTACTTGTAAAATTAAAACAGGGTTACCCCATAAATATTTCAAATGAATTTGACTTGCAGAAATTTAAATGCCATTTTTAATTAAACGGCAATAACATCCTGCAGTGAATGTGTGAAGCACTTTTGTCTGAACACTTTATTGAATTCTTTAAGATGAAAAAGTGAATTTTTTACAATAATAAAAGCACATTGTTATGAAGCACTTCTATAGAAATGTTACAAACATGATTTGTTGAAAACATTTAGCTGGACTAAAGGCTAAAGGTTTAGAACAAATGAGGCAAACAACAAATACATTATAATTTAGAAACACTTCTCACACAGACAGTAAAATGTCAGTCTAATTACTGCATTATTTCATATTAATGTGACCCTCAAACACATAAGGCAAGTCGACAGAGCTCCATGAGAAATAAACCATCCATGAAATCACGGTCTTATAAGCCAATTCTGTGCATAAAAATATTTAAATATTTATAAACAGTGCACACTTAATATTTCAAGTGTACCGGTTTGGTTCCAGTGTAGTTGCTTGAAACCTACAGTGCAGCTACATTTGTTTCAGAAACCTGGTTGTGCATAGATGTCAGACTGACAGAGAGACTGGGCCAGCACAATCTGTCTTGCTAAACAGAGCCTCGCCAGACTGCTGGTTTACAGTCTGGTATCCAGCGGCTGGGGGAGCGTATCTGTACACTCTCAAGCCTTGGTTAGCTGAACTACGTGGCATTAGTACTGGAAAGCAGGATTGGTCCACTTCCTGTTCTACACACTAGCAGATTGTAGCCTTTACTTGTGTTGTGTTGTTGGCTGTCATTCGAAATCGTCCTCGTATTCATCCAGGTCCAGGTCACAGTGAGGGTTGGGGATCTCAAAGAGATGTCTCTTCTCATCGCGCAGGTCAAAAGCACATGTTATGTGATCAACTGGGTCTAGAACATTGTCATAGCTGACAAGAAAGAAATTAAAATGACAAAATGTACTGAGCCGAGCCCATTCCGTTTGAATATTATTTACTTAAGAAATGTTGTTTTTTTTATGCTCATAATCAATTACTCCTGCCATCACTCTATTCAATTATATCATTCACAATACTTGGGAAGAGCAGTTCATACCTTTATAAAATAATTTATAACCTACACAGCCTTGTACTTTGATTGGAAGATTACAATTTTATGAAAATTGGATTGAAGATATTCATATGAAGAAACTACACATGGGGTAAAAACACTTCCAAAACCAACTGGAGGGCAAGAGTGTTAAGGGAACAGACATGTGAACGCACGCCATTGAAAATACACCTGAGAATACTGGAGTTGCTGAAACTGTGAAACATACTTCCGTTTTCCGATGAGCAAATGTGGAGGTGTTTTACAGTGACCAGGTGAGCCCATGAGGAACAGAAGTGGGGGAGAACACAGAAGGAACCTCAACCCTGCACCTACAGTGTCTTACCTGTTTCAAGTCTACTCATCCTGCCATTAGAAGTCTGTGCTGATCCTAAAAGCGTCACATAATACCTCATCAGCCCTCTGATCACTGATTCAGTGCAGTGACAATGCAGCAAATGACAAAAGTGGATTGATGTTATTAAAACTGCTGCATGAGGTGAAGTCCTGATAGATGAAGCAGGACTGAGTCTAGACATACAGTTTAGAAAGGTTGCTCGCAGCTGAAGTTTATTGTTGTTAGCTCATCTATGATGCTGCACAGTGATAATATTGTGGTCTGTGGGCAGTTCAACTGTGAGATACGCAGTCTTACCCATCGTTGTGCTGCTCGTTTGCAGCTTCCTCAGATACCAAGTTATCATACTCCTCTGCAGCATATCTCTCCCAGTCAGAAATCTCCTGTCCCATTGTCTCAGCATCCTATAAAATTGCATAATCAGAACACCAATTCCATTACATCATCCAAGTGACCAAAACTGCCATAAAATGATATAAATCAGTTATTCTTTACCCTTGCAGCCAGTAAGGGATCCCTCTGTTCATGGTCTAGGTACTTCTCAATGTTGAAGAATGTGTCAAAGAAAATATGGGAAAGTTTACATCTCTTCAAGTCTCTGAGAGTGATCATTCCTGACGAAACAAAGCAAGCACATTACAATAAATTTTTGCTAGGAGGATGTGTGAGACTACTTCAGAATGATGGCAGATGAGCATGCAAACTCTAAAATACCTAGGAAATTCAATCCAACACTAAGTTATTCATCATTTCAAATAATACCTGGGATTTCTGGCTTAACCATATCTAACATTTGGCACAGGCAGTCCTCAAAAGGCAGTGGTTCAATGGCCATGGCCTCAAGTTTCTGACACTGCTCCTGGTAGAAGTACTGCAGCTCATACATGGAAAGAACTCCATCTCCATCCAGGTCCATACAGCGAAACCAGTACTCTATGCTACACAATCAACAAGCAATCGTTACTAAACACTATTTTCTAGGGCTGCAACAAGAATAAAAAAAACAACAAAAAAACAACGTATTTTGTAAATAATACTGTAAAAATAAATGCAATTAAATGTCTGAAAATGTTATTCATGGAAAGTTACATTGATTTAATTGTTTTTATAGCCTTTAATTTTTCCATTGAAGAACATGGGGAAAATAATCACGTTAATGTTCCATTTTATCGGGAGATTGATCTTGTTTTATCAGATCAAAGAAAGAATAATAGTTGCTTATTGCAGTCATTTTGACAAAAACTCACTAACCATTTTGGAACACCTAAAAGCAATAAAAATAGATGAAGGAAGGTATTTTCAGTTACCTGGTCTCAGTCTTTTTGTCCTCTTCAGAAATGAGGAACCATACAAAGTCAGCGTAGCTCAGTCTGCACTCTTTGTGAACCTTTCTGTCCCTGATCATCAGAGTAAAATTAACCACAGCACTCATAAAATATATAACAAAAAGACACGCAAGCTTTCAAAAATTGGAGAGAAAAAAAATGCCAGAAAAATGAGATATGGTACCTGGTTACAGCTCCTGAGAATATTCTCTCAATCATTCGGTGGGATACGGCTGTCAAAAGAGAGCAGAAAAATCACATCACAGTCTTATCCTTTATTCATAGATAATGCTTAAACTGAGTAATAATTCGCAGTCAAAGGTTGTAAATATTGTAAATTTCAAGCGCAAGACAGTGATTTACTATCCTTATTTTATAATTTTAAAGACACGATTACTGACCCTGCCTGAAAGGAGATAAAAGTATTAGAGTGCCAGACATGCCGTCATGCTAGAGGAAATTGATGTTAAAATTTCCCTGCACTTCATTCAATTTACTAAACTCATTCTGCAGCAAACAGAAACATATGCAGTCAAGTGCTGCTGGAGGGGATATTTAATGTCACCTCCAGCAATAAGCAGCCAATCGTTAAACAACATGTCAGAAGAGTGTGATGGTCTTAAAGTCCCCATGAAATCAAAATTTAAGTTTTTTGGGTGTTAGTATCAATATGTTAGTCTTAAGGTTATCTATAAGGCAGTGTGCTCCAAAACAGTGACAAAATTCGCATTTAGAAGATATAAGCACTCAAAGCTTGTGCTTCCTCACTTCCGCCAAAACGGCTCAACAATTTTTTTGACATCACATCGTATGTCAGCTTATCATCAAACTTTCTGTCCAATCAAATGCGCTCTAGAATCCGAAGTGCATCTCTCTAGAACCCCTACACTATAAAATAGAGCTGAAGCCGCGGCTGAAATCAGTCACTTGTCCACAGAATTAGAATTTTCTCTACAGTGAATGGCACGTAGTGCACTATGGATGAAGGAAGGTATTTTCAGTATAGGGGACAGGGAACGATTCAAACAGTGTAAATATGCTTTCCATTGAGGAAAAAAATAAGTCTGGTTTTGCGCTGTGTCCCGCTAACCACTGCACCGCACACACACTCTGCTCCGGTCCAGAGACACGATAGCACAGAGCGGATCACATGCGCGAGTCGGCACAGACCACAAAATGTATCTGAGCTTTTTGAATTCTACACAGAATGCTATATTTTATAGCAATATGGGTGAGATTGTGGCTGGCATACCCTATTAAATGCGGCTTTACGGAACTCAATGGGTCTAGCCCAAGCTGTGATATAAACGAACGCTATTGGCTATTTTAAAAAGGGGCGGGGCTACTTGATATGTCCCGCCCTGTCTTCCTGTTTCAGTTAAAATGACATCAACACAGAGTAACGCTGCGTGTTTCTAAGCATTTCAGGGGACCTTTAAGGGTGCAGCGGGTGGACTGGTACCTTGATCATTATGTAGCATCAGGTCTCTCTGGTCTATGTACAAGTCGTGATCTGTGTCCAGCTCCCAGAATTTACAGTAGATGACATAGAAATGTTCATAGGAGAAGAACTCTGTCAACTGGTTAATCTCTTCCTCTTCTTCCAGTAGTGCCACATTCTGTTGGGAAACATTTTCACCATTACACCACAGAAAAGCTTAGTCACCTAAATTGTAGATAGGCCAGCCTGATTTTAGAAAAATCAGCATGATAAATTCCAAAACAACTTAATTTTCAAGAAAATCATGTTAAGTCTACAATAACAAAAATAATAATACTAAATAGAGCCCGACCGATATATCGTTTTGCCAATTTTATCAGCCGATACGAGTCTGTCGCAGATATATCGGTATCGGCGAATATGCCGCCAATATGATTTTTTTTTTTACAGAACATCGATAAAATGCTTGTAAATGGTGCAATTACGAAGTTTGTCAAGCAGAGCGCGCTCCATTGTTTGTTTCTGGCAACCTGGATGAAACGCTTTAAAGCTTAAGTGTATGGAATACCATTGAAACTTTGAACGGCCATATCTCTGTAACGGAGCGGCGGATCCACACCAAAAAAAGACCGATCTGGCGATCCCGGGGGGCTACCGACACGCGGAGGGTGGTGTTTGAGAGGGCTCCTCGAGCTGAAGGGATCCCCCGAATTTGGTGGAGATCTGCCGCTGCGTTTGCGAGATAGTGACACCAGCCAACACTTTCACTTCAGTAATGAGGTCTCTTGTTCAGGAAGCAGCATTCAAGCGTTGTCGTCTTCGACCGTAAGTGCCCTGCGAAGCGGACTTCACATGATATTCTGCCATGATTCCAGTTCCAAGGGAACGTTCACATTACATTCAAGGGGCATTAAAGTGCACGAGACATGAATTTAAATTGTATTTATTTACAGAGGTATATTATGTCACACTTCTCTAGTAAGTTTCGTCTGTGTGTGAAGACAGTAGTGCAGATTCGTGAATGAATGTTCCGAAGTGAAATAAACTTCAACGGAATACAGTTGAATGGAATTGAATTGAAATAAAGTTGAATAAACTTCAACTTTACTGTTAAGTGCACTGATGTCAGACTCATTTTGGATAATAAAGTTCACTGTTAAATTGTTAAATGCCCTGCCTCCATTACGTATCTTTGTCACGTCATTATAAGTGTTTGATCACCACATTTGAGTGATCATTGCAAAAAATGTTTATGTATATATTCTGTTTATGTATATACTGTATTCTATATATAGTACCAGTCAAAAGTTTGGACACACGAATGGGAAGTGTCCAAACTTTTGACTGGTACTTTACTATAATATACACAAAGAATATCGGCCGATATATATCGATATCTGCCTTTTTTTTTTTTTACTCCCTAATATCGGTATCGGCCCCCAAAAACATATTGTTCGGGCTCCAATACTAAATCAGCAATTAAGCGAACGATATCGTCTGTTTATTCTAAGCGCATGCTCGTCTGCCGCTTTAAATTCTCGAGCTTGTGACAGCAGGATTGAATCTGATTGGCTGCCAATGTTTTTATCGTTCATCGGCTGGAAAAATTGTTTTTGAAAGTGATTCCAACTATATCGTTTCTCTGTACCTTTATCGTTATAGCTGTGGTGTGGACTCTGCTATTCTTTAATATTGAGAACCCGATTTTTAGAACTATTATCTTTATCGTTATCTTTATAGTTATCATTCTTGGTGTGAATGGGGCTTTAATCTAAAATAATATTAATGTGGGCTGGGTTCCAAAAACTAGCAGTATATCAAAATACTGTATACAGAGCATACATGCTTTTATTTACTGTTTACTAGGGCTGGGTATCGAGTTCGATACTTTTTAGGCACCGACTGAATTGCCTCGATACCATCGAGTATCGAAAAACGTTTTGTCGTTCGGTACCAAATTTCGCTACCTAAGGTGTTAATCTTATGATGTCCCAGTGCGCCAATAAGCCTGCACCCTATTACGGCGCCGCGCAGATGAATCATGTTTACTCCGCGCGAGCGTTCGAAGCATACGGAGCAGTCTGCTCTCTATAGCTCTCGTGGTACTGTAATACACCGATCGGTCTGCACAGTTGGTCCACGTCACCGGTTACACTCAGAGATGTGGCGCACACGTGAGGCTGTAGTGTGAATGCGTCCCAGCCCTCTTAGATATAAGGCTACATTTACACTGGTGCATTTTTGTTTTAAAATGAAAACGATCCTCTTCATACTGGCGTTTCCACTGTGTTTCAAGCCGGCTTTCCACTATCTCTGACAAACGACAGACCGAAAGTCATTAATTTTTAATGGAGAGTGCGGGAGCTGCGTGGAGTTCCGATCATGCAAATGTACGTTCATTCATACTACACATGTTATGTGACTATTTGTGCACACTGTAGCATCATGCTACATAAGACAATAAACAAGATTTTACTCAAAACTCACTTTAAACCACCATCGAGTGTTTGTAATAACTTCCGATTTCCGTCGAATGTGTGTTTTGGCCATGTAATGTTGCTGAAATTAAATATGTTATTACCTCTGAGTTAGAGCAGCGATCATGAAAGAGAGAGCACAGGCAGACAGCGCTGGAAGCTGCTAATGCTCATCAGTAAATCAGTGGAAAATGAATAGAAATCATAATTCTGTCTGAGCTATGCATTTTAAATTACAGATGTGTAAACTGAAGACTATTTGAGCTTTATTAAAACTATATGCACCGATTTATTTTGTTGGTTATACTTTGTTCCTTTGTGCAGTGGCTCAGGAGATGAGCATTTAGATAATGCAATGTTGTTAAAATTGATTTCATAAAATTGGTTCGAAAAAAGTATTGTTCAGGAACCGGTATCGAAGTCAAGGTATCGTTATCGATATCGAAAATGTTTGAACGATACCCAGCCCTACTGTTTACATTAGTTACAATTACGATTACATTTATCAATTAGCATGAAAATTGACAAATGTCCACTGCAGTCCTAGATATAGACTCCTAACATATTTACCTGTAGAAAACTACTTCTCCTGAGTTCTGAGCATGTTATTTTTCCAGTCCATGAGCGGTTTACATTATAAAATATCCTTTGGACTACCTGTTGGCAGAAAAAGCACCTTGTTGAACATCAGGTTCATTGAAGTAATTCAACAAGACAATGCTGATCTGTAAACTGTCCAGAGTTATGGTGCACTAGGGGGTGGGCGATATGACCAAAATCTTATTTCATGGTATGAGAAATTTTATTTCACGATAACGATATGTACCTCGATATAGGTATTTTATTTTATTTTTGTTATTAAAATTAAGAAAAAGCAGCAAATTACAAAGCACAACAGAACAAATAAATATGAAATAAACTTAATTTATTCAGATACAGTAGGCTAGGTTTATTTAACATGTAGTAAGAAATATTACAGAAATTGAATAAAGTGTATAAATAAAACCCTGCACAGTCTTCACTGTATCATCAAACATGATGAACATTAATAATGACAGACAGCAGCAGGTAAATAAGTCTGCTGTCCCTTTAAGGCTGTGCAGGGTTTTATTTATAGTGGATCCATATACGGATCCATATACTGAAATGCATCCGGTTTTCACCCAACTGTTTTACATATATTTAACATATAACCGACTGTGTTTACTTGAATACTCCACACGACGGGCATTATGACATTACTGTGTGCATATTTGACCATTCAAGCACAATAAAACACGAAAGAGATCTGTTTTCGCAATTGCATGCTGTCGAGAGAGGGGCTTTCAGTGCGTGTGCTTCGGCTGTGTGTCAGTCAGCGTGAGCACCGCATTGAGCTCTTTTTCACTGCTTATTGCACTTATCTCTACCAAGTACATCCCACTCTTTATTTTCTCATTCATGCATGTTTCCTTAGCACTCAAATGTGTATAAAGTTTAAGCAGTACCATGTTACCGCAGATATATTTGCATTAAGGCTGCACGATATATTGCTTCAGCATCGTTATCGCGATGTGCGCATCCGCGATAGTCACATCGCAGGATGTGCGACGTTTAGTATAGGCTACTGATCGTTATATTTATACTGATTGTTTTCTTTGCTCACACACAGACACGGTGTCTAACCGGATGCAACAGCTGTACAGAGATACCAATCTTAATTACATTTAGTAGCAGAGCTGCTGCACGCCATTTATCCTTTGTTGAAACTTCCGCGTCGTTGTGGAGAGCGCAGGTCACGGTTACTTAGCAACAGCAGACGCCACAAAACTGCAAGCTCCCGAGCGGTTTGGAAAGGAGAAAGCGGCGCAACTGCCGTTTTCGGCGCGACATGTGAATGGCCCCAAAGTCTGTCTACACTGGACGCGACAAAGCGACCATTGCCAATCATTTGAACTTTGCGTCAGTACGTCATAAAAAGATTGCGGCATCAGTATACTGTCGGGGATTTGTCGTGCCACACCACATCCAGTGTAGACAGTCACACAGCATCACTGATTATAATGGGTTCATTGTATTTTGTCGCGTTGCGCCGCACGCGTCTGGTGAACTCTGAATTCTGTTCACTTCTGCGTCTATTTGTGCCTGAAATACTGTGCTCTGCAAGTATCCTTGTAAACGCAGTTGCTTATGGCTTAGGTGAAGGGAAACAATTGAGAAAGAAAATGAATGTGTAACAGTATATTGGTTTACAGCAGTTTAATATTCCTGAGGCTTTCTGTGTTATGAATGTTAATCAAACAACAAAACACAAAGAAAAATCCCTTTTGTAGCTTTAACACAGATTTATTAGATTTAATTTATACAGTGAAGACTATGCAGTGTTATTTTACATTTGATTATTCAGTTTCTGTACCCGAATACTGTTAGACTTACCTGAAAAATATAAAGCACTGCTTATTTCATTTGTATCTTTGTTCTGTTATATTTATCTATGCTTATAATTTGTTTATTTACTATGCTGATTTAGTCGCCTACAAAATCACCCCAATCATTATATTTTTTCCAAATAAACTATTCAAGTCATGTGGTGATTTTTTTTTCATATCGCAATATATACTGAACAAAATTATAAACGCAACACTTTTGTTTTTGCCCCCATTTTTCATGAGCTGAACTCAAAGATCTAAGACTTTTTCTATGTACACAAAAGGCCTATTTCTCTCAAATATTGTTCACAAATCTGTGTTAGTGAGCACTTCTCCTTTGCCGAGATAATCCATCCACCTCACAGGTGTGGCATATCAAGATGCTGATTAGACAGCATGATTATTGCACAGGTGTGCCTTAGGCTGGCCACAATAAAAGGCCACTCTAAAATGTGCAGTTTTACTGTATTGGGGGGTCCGAAAACCAGTCAGTATCTGGTGTGACCACCATTTGCCTCACGCAGTGCAACACATCTCCTTCGCATAGAGTTGATTAGGTTGTTAATTGTGGCCTGTGGAATGTTGGTCCACTCCTCTTCAATGGCTGTGCGAAGTTGCTGGATATTGGCAGGAACTGGAACACGCTGTCGTATACGCCGATCCAGAGCATCCCAAATTTGCTCAATGGGTGACATGTCTGGTGAGTATGCTGGCCATGCAAGAACTGGGATGTTTTCAGCTTCCAGGAATTGTGTACAGATCCTTGCAACATGGGGCCATGCATTATCATGCTTCAACATGAGGTGATGGTCGTGGATGATTGGCACAACAATGGGCCTCAGGATCTAGTCACGGTATCTTTGTGCATTCAAAATGCCATCAATAAAAATGCACCTGTGTTCGTTGTCCATAACATACGCCTGCCCATACCATAACCCCACCGCCACCATGGGCCACTTGATCCACAACTTTGACATCAGCAAATCGCTCACCCACACGACGCCATACACGCTGTCTGCCATCTGCCCTGTACAGTGAAAACCGGGATTCATCCATGAAGAGAACACCTCTCCAAAGTGCCAGACGCCATCGAATTTGAGCATTTGCCCACTCAAGTCGGTTATGTCGACGAACTGTAGTCAGGTCGAGACCCCGATGAGGATTACGAGCATGCAGATGAGCTTCCCTGAGATAGTTTCTGACAGTTTGTGCAGAAATTTTTTGGTTATGCAAACCGATTGTTGCGCAGCTGTCCGGGTGGCTGGTCTCAGACGATCTTGGAGGTGAAGATGCTGGATGTGGAGGTCCTGGGCTGGTGTGGTTACACGTGGTCTGCGGTTGTGAGGCCGGTTGGATGTGCTGCCAAATTCTCTGAAACGCCTTTGAAGACGGCTTATGGTAGAGAAATTAACATTCAATTCACGGGCAACAGCTCTGGTGGATATTCTTGCAGTCAGCATGCCAATTGCATGCTCTCTCAAAACTTGCGACATCTGTGGTATTGTGTTGTGTGATAAAACTGCACATTTTTAGAGTGGCCTTTTATTATGGCCAGCCTAAGGCACACCTGTGCAATAATCATGCTGTCTAATCAGCATCTTGATATGCCACACCTGTTAGGTGGATGGATTATCTCGGCAAAGGAGAAGTGCTCACTAACACATATTTAGACAGATTTTTGACAATAGACAGATTTGTGAACAATCTTTGAGAGAAATAGGCCTTTTGTGTACATATAAAAAGTCTTAGATCTTTGAGTTCAGTTCATGAAAAATGGGGCAAAAACAAAAGTGTTGCGTTTATAATTTTGTTTCGTGTATATCGCGAAAAATAATATCGCAATGTGAGTTTTTTCCCATATCGTGCAGCCCTAATTTGCATACCGCGGAATACAAGATATAGCAAAATCTCTAACGATAGACACTTTATTTCACGGTAACGTCATACCGCCCAGCCCTATTGTGTCCACCAAAATAATATCATAGTGTCTTATAATATATATAATATATATAATATACACCCCACTACATACATACATACATATATACACACACAACACAACAACAAAACCCCACACACAGTTCAGGTTATTTGAGGCTTTAGTTACTGGTGCAATCCATGCTTAATATACAAAAAGCGTTTCCATTACTATGGAAAAAATAAAGAAACACAAACAAACAACTAGGGAAGTCTTCCTTAACAGGTGGTAAAAAAAAAATTAGCGTGCGTGAAAGTCTGAAGCCTCCTTTAGAAATGCCAGACCTGTATGTGAATCCACCACATCCTTAAAAAAAAAAAAAAAAAATGTATATAAGGTTCACGACACAGGCCATTAACATCAAAGTCAGATATAATATTGGACACGGCTTACAGGAGAAGAAAAAAACAGCAATGTTAAATCCATTTGTGTGCAAAGAGGCTCTGGATTAGATTACAGAGAAAAGGCAAATAATTTTAGTCTATCCACTTGCAGAGGCTAATACGTTGGTACAAGACGTGTGGAAATGTTAAAGGTATTAAGCTTCTAAGAACAAAAGGGTGATTTTAAGGCCAAGTCCAGTTTTTAGCTTGTGCATCAGTTTCAGGCAGTCTCACTCTCTGCATACATATGGCCTGCTGACTTTTCCATAAAGTGCATTCTTCAGCAGAGAAACAAACATTTTACTCATGCATGTTTCATAGTCAAATACTGGTATATATGCGTAAAAGGCGATATATTATGACAATTTATTTTGGGGGAGGTGCGTGACTCTTTGACCCTTCCCCATGTGAAATTAAACAATAGAAAAACACATAAATCACTGCTGTAAAGGAGCAGACGGGCACAGGCCAATCTACTTCATAATACTTTTTTCATTCATCAAAACGGTCAAAGCAATTGCTAAAGCTACACAATACAAATTAAAGTGCGGACGCCAGAATACATCTCCTCCACTGTGCATGGCCAATCCTGCCAGTGAATATAAATGACATGTCCATCCATCACTGAACTCAAAGAATGCACTACTGCACACAATTATTTCATAACATCTAGCATTACATTTGAAATTTTGCAAGTACATAAAAAAAGGAATGGTAGCAAATAATATAATGCTGAAATCATCAATGCTCAGTGCATTTTGACCTGTGTGTGTCTGTGTTCTCAGTGGTAAGTCTCTATTCCAGAACTCTGTACCTGCAGGAATGGAATAAAGTCCTCTTGTTCCAAATAACTGCAGCCTGGCTTGGCCAGAAGGTGAAGAAATTTGAATGCGTCATCATGACAGGACTGAAGCACTCTGTGGTGAGGAAACAGATGGTTTCAGGCTCCCCCTCATCCTTTCATAGAGCAACACGGTCTCCAAAACCCTTCACTAGACCCTTTTTAACACTAGACTTCGAGATATGTGCTTTGGATGTAAAGTGAATCTACAAATGAGGCTCAGATTCACAGGCTCATCCAAGTTTCTGCATACATGATTAGGGTTGGGTATCGTTTAAATTTGATAAATTGCGATGCTGATTATCGATTATTTTTCGAATTATGCCAATGGTGATTAAATATGATCACACACATATATTAGGCCTGGCGATAAAACGGTATTGATATTTATCGACGGTACATCTTCGATAACGATACAAAAAATGTTTGATATAGTGCACAATATAGGCACGTGCTATGAGTGATGCAGACAGCACACACAAACACGAACATGAGGGCTGTGCCTGCCTGTGATGAGGAGATAGAATGAATATTAGTCGAATTTAAAATAAACATTTGCATTTGAATGCAAAAATAGTACAATCCAATGTTAGATGTGCATCAGGGAGCGACATCAGTGGAGCCACACGTACACGAGCAAAAAAACACACAAAGCACAGCAATAAACACACACAGATGCGGTTGATATGCAGTGATGTTGTATTTTAATGTTTTGTTAGTCTAGCCCAGCGGTGGCGAACTCCGGTCCTGGAGAGCCGCATCCCTGCAGAGTACAGCTCCAACCCTATTTAAAACTCACCTGCCTGTAGCTTCCTATTAACCGTTCAGACCTTGATTAGCTTGTTCAGGTGTGTTTGATTATGGTTGAAGCAAAACTCTGCAGGGCTGTGGCAGGACCGACGTTCGCCACCCCTGGTCTAGCCCACGAGACGCGCAGTTGCTGCGTTATTCATTCAAAATATTAAAGAAATATAGAAGCTCAATGCGGAGAAGATCTTGATTAGGTTAAAACCGAAACAAGCCATTCACACAGAACACATATTCAACGCATTTTTAGACTGACAAATACGACTGCTGCACTCGCGTCACACACAAGAGATGTATAGAAAGTCATGCAAAGTTAAAACAGTTAAATGTTTAGAAAACACGTCGCACATTTTTGTGGAGGTTTATTCCTTTTCACTGCGTCTCATATGTTTTTAAAGGCAATCTGTGTGATGGGCGATTCGGCTCTTTGTATTAAGCAATGCATAAATACGTGATACTGTTTTGTTCATAATAGTTTATGTAATTTACGAAATTATATTTGATTTATACAAGTTAATTTAGACATAATGCACGTTTTAATAGAGTTACTTCCTTGCGTTGACAAATTAAATGTGCTGCATTATTTTGCTCATTGCGCCCTCCATGTGGCCTCGGGAAACAAGCCAAAAGTTTAACCTATTTAATCTGTATATAAAACATTATAAATTAGATATTTGTTTAATTTTTTATTTTTTTTGACTGTTAAAACAAAAAAATATTTGTTGTTTGTCTCAATAAATTGAGTCAATTTTAAAAATACAGTGGTTAAATGTAAAAAAAAAAATTCTATTGCTCTTTGTTTTAAAAAAGGTTATAAAAAATGTCAATAATTATCAATACCGAATGATATGAACACTATATCGTTGATACATTTGTAGCTATATCGCCCACCCTAATTTTATCCTGTGTTTCTTTTTTGCAAACCATTTATTGGAGTGGAATACCATGAACCAAAATCATCAGGCTAAATAAAAACTAGACTCTTTACAAGCTGTTTGTGTGCAAAATAGAACTGCATGATTCTGGATAAATTTCGTTTTTTTTTTTCTTTTTCTTTTTTCCCCCAATGGAAGTTGTGGATCTCTCATAAAGAAAACATATTAGACAACTAAACCAAATCACAAGGAATTTATGAATGGAATGATTCAATGACTCACTCAAGATGTACTTGTTTCATTACTGAATGAATCAGCGGTCTTGAACGAATCTCTTGTATGATTCAAAGACAAATACATTTTTAACAGCCCCTTTTCGCCACCTACTGCGTAACAATGTAATCGATAAATCTTCATTTGAAGTGTCAAATTACTTTCAAAAGGTGATTTACTCTATTTTAATCGCTACCATACACATCGTACACACAGTTTATATCTGAACTATAAATTTCTATCCTAGTACTTCTGTGATTTGAATGTTTGTAACAGAAATGATTCTGTGTGGCTGAAAAGACCATGAAGCGGTTTCATTCATGACAGCTGCTCTCTTTAGGTCAACGGCAATGCGAACGCCATTTATATGTTCAAATCACACTGGTGTGATCGTACGCTGCACGGACGAACCAAGTGATCACAACATTGTTCACACATGTCAAAGGTTGAGGAATGAAACAGACGAATCATTGTAATTTAGGAATAGAATCACGTTGGTGTTTGAATCGTGTTCGCGATCTTTAACGATCTATTAAATTAAAGTGCTTTGTCATGTTGGTGGTGACACCTCTCTTGCAACATGTTTAGCTATCACAGATATTATACTTCGCTTTTTTGGCTTCTGATCGCTAGGGCCGGACCAGAATATTCGATTATTCGAATATTCGTTCGGTGGGTTGGCATTCGATTTTCAATTTTGAGATTCGAATATTCTTTTTTTTTTTTTTTGTTTGAACACCTGGCTCCCTCCGCGAAACGTTTCTCATTCGGCGCTTGAATATAGCCCTTTTTTACAATCAGGCCGAACGGTTCTAAGAACTGTCAGGTACGGTTACAGTTGTATTTCCACGTGAGCCTGGTACGGCGCTGCACGATTACAAACCGTTCTCGGCCCGGAATTCTCGACACGGTTAGACAACCGTGCTGAGCTGTGCTGGTAGAGTGCGTGTGCGTGACGTCGCCACTCTGTTGCCTGGCTACCAGTTTCTCCATAGCTGGCTAAGCGAAAGCGCGCTATTTGATCAAACAGCCAAATAAACAGCTAAGAAAAAAAAATGTCTGAGAGTTTGGACTGTGGAGGAAACATTTGCGCTTATTTATATTATACCCGTCGTCGCCTTTGGTTTATTTATTTTTTTCCACGTCAAGAGAGACTTTTTTTCTGTTATTGAACAAAGTAAATATCAGATAAAAAAAAAAGAGTACCAAAAAGAGAAATATCTGATCATCGTCCATATCGCTGTTTATATTACAATTGCGTTACCAAGGGGGGGGCAACGAAAAAACCCTGGGGAAACACCCGCCATTTGTATTGCATTCCAAAGAGCTTCGTTATCAGCACCACAGTGGAAAATGAAACCGTATCTGTGCCGACTTGCCCGGATCGGCACCGAATGGAACGGTTAAGCAAAGAGAACCATTCGGCCCGATAGTGGAAAAGTGGCTTATGAATCGCCCATGAGTGAACATCATGATTTAGTTAATCTGGAAGAGAATACAAAAATGCTGAAGACTGTGTGGGAGTTCTGTAAGTAGTACTCTTAATAGTATATTGTTGGTGTGTAAAAAATAAATAAATAATAAATAAATTGTTTTGCTTTTATCCGCCATGTTAATCAGTAATTTTACACATGATAAAACCATGCATTTAATTTGCTTGGAAAATACTTGCGAATACAGCAGTCATAATAAAACGTACAGTAGCCCAGCCTAATAATAATTTGTCTATATTAAAATTATTGCTCTTAACAGACCTGTGTGTTTTGTATCACTAGTGCAGTGTCTGTTCTCGGAGCATATAAGCCCTGCCCGTGTGAGGCTTCCGGATCGTGCTGTTCTGTAGTTTATTAAAAGTTTATTAATTCTGAACGTGTCGCGTGTCCATATTGTACCAAAATGCGACACTGCACTCCCTTGGGTCCACAGCAACACACCCGCCATGTGTGGGGGGGGGGGAGGGGGGGGGGGGGGGTGGGGGGGGGGGGGGGGGGGGGGGGGGGGGGGGGGGGGGGGGGGGGGGGGGAGGGGGGGGGGTAGGGTGGGGGGGGGGTGAAGTCTATTGGATGAACGGTTCTCGACATAATAAAAATGCAAACAGACAGACAAGACACACAGAGATTCCTGCCTTTATTAGAGAGAAGAATATGTTCAGCTCCCTCCCTCCGAAGCTTCGAATATTCGGTGTTGATTACTACCAAAGCTTCGAAGCTCAAAAAATGGTATTCTGACCAGCCCTACTGATCGTAAATGTAGCCACACTTTGGAGCGCTTAGATTAGCGAGCAAGGTCCTGACAGATCGCTAGGACCGGTCCTCACAGATGAAGAAAAAAAAAGCGCAAAGGAATCGATAGGCGGAATCGAAATTTTAATTTGACAACAAGTATCCGATTCCTGACCTTAAGTATCCGATTCTGGAATCGGAATCGATTTTCGATTCCCAACCCTAACAATGGAGGAGGAATAATGATTATAAAACAAGAGTTTTCAACCTTTACAGATTCAGGGACCCCCACCCAGATGCTCAGCCAAACCAGGAAGTCCCAGTTTTCTCCAGAACACTAATAATCTCATTAAAAATATTTACATAAATGTATTTCTAGACATGGTACATTAATAATATAGAAGGTACCAATGTTTTTTAATTTAATTATATTTTATGGAAAATCCACTTCATATCATATATCTGTTCATGTACTCTCTGTAGAATCACAGCCGCTCAGTTAGAAACTTGAATAAGTATATAAGACAGCCACAAAAACCACAAAGTAATGCAGCGACACATAAAATAAACAGCCGTTTCGTCGTACAAAATAATCAATCAAATAATCAATAACCACCAAAATCATACACAGAGCTCACGGCACTTTAGCTCTTGATAAGAGGACATTCATATACTTGTTAAAAAAACCCATGTGCAGCCATTGACCCCTGTTGATATTAATGTGAAAGGCCTCTTTGAAGAGAACTATTGTCTTACTTTCGCCACATTGCCACAAACTTGTGAACGGACACATATCCCCTCCTGTCTCCTCCGACAGCATGGAACAATGGAGCTTTCCAATAGAGTGGGCACTCGCAAGCCTGCAAGGAGACAAAAACGTCACACCGAAATAGGGTAAACGTACCTATTAAGCTCACCAAAATCTACATCGAGACATTTTAGTGCACAAGATATTGGTTTCAGTACAAAAAGTTGTTAAAATAAAATCTCTCACACAAAAATATTAAATTTTATTTTAAATGACAAAAGCTTTTCAATTAAGATATACATCATTAAAGTACCCCTGTAGTCAAATATTTTATCCCTTAAAACTTATCTTTGATCATCAAAATTACATATTTAAATGTTTTTTCTTGTGAAAATAATTTTCTCATGCCTTAAAATAGCTTGAATGTAACTCTACACCCTTGCCTCATTTACTATACGTGGATCTATCAATATGCAAATTAGTCCCGCCTCCACTCAGTCACACCAGCCAGCGCCTCCTGATCCAATGAACTTTAGTAACCGCAAAACAATGGTATACACCGATAATGACTGATAAAACTATGTTTTTACTAGCGGACAACTACAGTGAATACTGTAACATTCGTTAAAGTTACTTACTTGACGATGTTGTGTCCTAAAATGCCTTGAAGACTCGAATGCAGCCGTTTGTGATTGTTAATTCGCGCCCGCGAGCATACGCGTGTGAAGTGCAGACGCAGCTGCGGGAGAGGTGCGTCTGACTCCGGGCTACTTTTACACTGTTGCCACGGCTTATAATGCAGGTTAGCGGTTCTAAATTCACATTAAACCACAGCTTCATGGGTTTTTTGCTTTAATTTATTTTAGTTTTTTTGCTGGTATTGTTATATTTTGCATGCTAGTGATAGGAACCGATCCCTTGATGTGATTGGTTACTGGTTTGTGACATAGAAAACCAAGGGCTGTTTCAAACCATATTTCTGGGACTGCCTTTGGGAAACTACAGTTTTAAGGAGAAAATACACAGCAATGGTGTTGATTAATAGATTGGCACATGGTTTGTCTAAAAGCATATTAAAAACACCACAGACAAATAAACAACATTAAAAAAAACTTGATTTTCACTACAGGGGGACTTTAAATTCAAGAAGTCTGGCTGTGCGTAATGGGTACATTATTGTACCCTTTACGCACGCCCCTTCCCATTAAGCTCCAGGTTTATTAAAAATCGTGGCTTATTTTAAACAACCTTTTTAAAGAATAATTGAAAAACATATTTTTTTGAAGGTACAAAGTCAATCACAAAGAAAAACAGAACAGTAAAATCAAGCAACAAGGCATTCAATTCGATCAGTTATATATTCATAGTGAAGTGTCATTTAAGCACATTGCAACATCTAGACTAGTCCACGTTCATTTAAGTAACACATATTCAAAAATCAAATAAAACAAACCAATGAAACATTTCATTCACGAGGATGAACACCGAAACTAGCCTCATTATGAAGCCTCTAATTAAATAAAGGTCAACTTATCTATATCCTCTTAAGGCTGGAATACACTACATGACTACACTACTATTTTGCCCTGATTTTCCACCGATTTACAGTCTGGAGAAGTTGACACTTCACTTTACACTTTCATGTAATATTTATTCAAATGACAGGATTTTGCTAAATAAATAGTCTAGGTCAGTGGTCACCAACCTTTTTAGGCCCAAGATCCCTGACCTCGGCCTTTATGAAAGACAAGATCTACCTATTGAAGAATTGATAGAAAAAGACATCCCAGATTGTACTTCAAATTTGAGGCCTTTTACTTAGTATTATAATTAGTGATGCGCCGGTCATAGCTAAATCAGATTTTCTTTTCTTTTCCTTTTTTTTTTTTTAACTAGCCAATTGGATTCTGATACTGATACTGATTTTTAAGCAAATGTATTTATTGGCTATTTGCTTTATAACAAACCAACTGGCTTTAAACAAATATCTAGCCATTTGAAATTAGAGGCAAACCACTGAATTTTAATCATGATCTGCACGGGCAGTTGTTTTTGATTTGATCTAGATTAATTTCAGGATTTAAAACAAAAACAGAATGGTCTGACTTTAGGTGTTATTTATTTATTTGCTACATAAAACATCTGCGCGAAACAACAGCAGGTCTGAATGAGACGCACTCCCTGACAGCAGGTGGCGCCTATGAACAAGGTTGCCAGGTTTTCGCAATAAAACTAGTCCAATAGCGTTTCGAGGGGGGTTCCCTGTAAAAATCGCATTCCGGGGTAAAATACATGTTTTTCGGCGGGGATCTTCCAGTAAAATTCACATTCCTGGGGCTCAATATCACGTTATTGGGGTCGCTTCAACCCGCGGACATGAACAACAACCCACGGCAACAGTGTTAAAGTAGCCCAATTGCGGTAAACCGCCAGACTGACACATGCTAAGTTAATATTATAAACCCAGAAATGCAAGCATTTGGTTACTATTATGTTATTTTCGGGATATACTGGGACCAGTGATAAAGATCTCTACCAGTCGATCGCGATGACGGTGTTGGGCGACCACTGGGCTAGGTCATGTATTAAGTTCATACATATTTTAATATGAACAACTATTATTAACAATATCTATGAAATTATAATTTTTCTTATTGATGTCACACTGAAGCTGTATGATTTTTCATTGTAGTGTACCCTTTAAGCTCACCTTACAATAATATTAAATCTTTAAAAATTACAGCAGTATAAAACCACAGACCTGCAATAAACTGTCAATTTATAATATTTAAAAATACAAGCCAGTAATGCCTGTGAAGTAATTTATTAGTGTAGCACACAATCTTATACAGCTAGTCAGCTAACTGTGTTCTGTAGCATCTGCGCTATGTTGTTAAAACTATCTTTTGAATCTAACTGGAATTATATCCCACATCCAAGTTCCAGGTTATAATATGCAAAAGTCTAAACCTAAACATTAATCTCTTAATTTTACAGGAAGTTGTGAAACTTACCCAAAATAAAGGCTTAAACATTTAAAAAAAACCGCACATTTAAGGGGCTCCTCTTTTGGTGAAAGTTTTTATACCGCTTTCAAAATGGCCGCCAGACAGTGTGAACACATGGACAAACATATCTCAGTGTGCAATGATCTGACTGACTTGAAATTATAGGAGATATATAGTAACAAACATATCAATTGGTTAAGACATCAAGTAGGATAATACATTATTTTTTCTTTTTATAATCTGAGCTCAAAAATGGAAGTGTGCTTAATGGGTACGTGAGCTTAATAGGTACGTTTACCCTAGACCGTTACTGCAACCTCAGGGTGACAAAATAGATCTAGATGTAATGAATTTCAAAATGAATGCTATGTTTCTATCTAAACAAATAAGCACCAAACAGACTGTAAAGTTTTCAGATCTTAATGTTACAGTAGAGTTCAGAAATAAAATGCAACACTACAACCATTCTCTCTTAAACGGGCAATTTAGCTCAATCAGAGGTTTCTGTTAAGTGCTTGGCCATTATGACTACATCTTTCTTAAGTGCTGTAGAAACTATAAATGGGGCTAATTAGCAATGATTATGTTTATAAATCTTTTGGTTTAAATTCCTGAATCCCGTCGTTTACCTAAATAGGTTCTCTTCAGGACAAGTAATTCAACATATAAACAGTGGTGATATTTTTCCACTTGCTAAAGGAAAAGTAAAACCTTCAAACATGTAAACAGTTATAAGTTAGTTACACAAAATGAACAATTTGCAGAGGGGATAAAGGTGGCATGTTACAAACCACACTTACCTTGGCAACTAGCCCCATGTCTTTAATAGTGACTCTTTCATCAGGAAATTGAGAAAATATTTTTTCTATCTTGGAAATAAGATTGTCTATGTTGATGTTGGCCTGGGGCTGTCCTTGAGGGAAGTAGAACTTTGGAATGCTTTCACTTAAAGCTGGTGTAACGGGCTCCTCTTTCTTAGCCTGCGCCTGCTGAAAAAGACAGAAAAATAACCATTAGCCACAAGACTCATCGTGGGAGAGATGTACGGTTGCTCAGAAAATTGCCCCTCAATCAGCATTTCACACTAATGGCTTAAGTAAGTCACCTCAGAGTGCGTAAAACACACAATTTAAAACAATTCTGACAGCCTCACACCCTTGTGGATGAATTTAAGGAGAAGGTTAGAAATACTTTTTGGGGATTTTTGTTCCATGTGATGCTGTATCCATGACATGAAGGATAAGAAACATTAACGTGGATAATGGTTTGAAACATGAGAAGTCACTCATTTATGACATCAAATGAACAAATTGAAAATACAAAAGAAGGGTAAGCCCTTTTCGTTTAGTATTTTAAATTTGTTCAGTTTTCCTTAGGGTTTGTTACATTTGCTTAAAACATACAAAAACAAACAGCAACAAAAAACCTTCCACCTGTTCATAGAAAAAAGGCTTAGTACATAATGTATATAAACAACTAACTTTTGGCTGGGTCTAGACGAAGTTAAAAAAACCCGAAATCTCTCTACAGTGTGATAACCAGTGCTAACCCGTGGTCCTTATGTCAAATCTATTTGCTATCATGTTCTGAAAAACAAAACAAAACAAAAAACCTGTTTTAAACGGTTACACAGCTGATAACAACTTGATAGATAGCAGTTTCAGACTTAACTGCTGGAAACAGATTAACTTGGTATGGTAAACAACATCCGAAATAAACTATTGGACTAGTTATATATTTTACAATTAAGTATTTAGTTACACTGACTAAAAATAATCAATCAAAAGCACAGAGTTTAAAAAAAAGAAGAGGAACAATTAGAGGCAAATTTTGATGCTGGCTTGACAAAGCCTTGCCTGAAATGTTTAAGTTTAAAAAGCTTTGAAATTTGTAGAACAGACTTTATGACCCAGAGTTGGGTGGATGAAGATCTATGAAGAGTTAATAGCATTTAGAAAAAACTGTGCGGGATTTTTGGAAAACTTGACCCAAATGTGCACAACAACTGTAAGAAGGCTTTAACAAATAACAAAACGTCCTTCATGCCCAATGTTTTGTGAACACTTGTAGTTAAATTCCTCTTATTACTGATTTTCCAAAGGCTCAGCTTCCCACAGTAACTTAAAACCTCAACTATTTGAGTGTCAGGCTGCAGCTGTGAAGATCTTGACCCCCTAGAACTTCCACACAGGGAAAAAAAGCTCCATCAAAGCCCACTCTCTAGAATAAGCAACATTACACTGAACAAGACCCATTTGGCTTTTCTATATTAGACAAACACATGGACATGTATAGGCTTCAGCCAACACAACCTTCTGTGCTGTCGTTTTATCCAGAGAGATGTAAATATTTTTTACAGCAAGGCAATTCATTTGGTGGCAATATTTGTTTATTGTGATATG
The DNA here is from genome assembly GCA_018155175.1 of Sinocyclocheilus anophthalmus. NCBI lineage: Eukaryota > Metazoa > Chordata > Actinopteri > Cypriniformes > Cyprinidae > Sinocyclocheilus > Sinocyclocheilus anophthalmus. The sequence goes on along the minus strand of JADLZN010008535.1, from coordinate 575,649 downwards.
GAAGCAGACAGGGGTGTACAATGTCACAATTTTTGATCGTGGACAATAAAAATGTCTCCACGATCTGCATTTTAAGAAATATTGCAGTTTCATGCTGCAGCACACATTCTATTAGTTACAGTTCTGGCGCCTCTGTCTCAATATACTCTATAACATGACATACATTCACATCAAATGTTAACTCACGGGACACTGCACATATTTGCAATCACAAAAGTACATTATTTGCATGTGCTTTAAAGTCTTGCCGGTTAAACATTTCATTCACTTGTTGTTCTGACGTGCGCTTTTTCTGAGTGCGTACACCTGAAGCATGCTCAAACTAAAAAGGCCCTGTCCCAAATGGCACACTTCATGTGCACTTGCGCTCTTGTGGACTTACAATGGCTGCCACGTGCGCATGTCTATTAAGTCCACGAGACCGTAGGGTGTCCCATTCGTCATTTTAGCTTTCAGAAGGGTGCTCGTGAGCACCCCCTTTGCGGCAGCTACGCACCATTGATGCGCACTGAGGAGAACTCCGCTGCAGACTTCTACACGACAGTCAAAGCGGCATTACATCACGAAAGTGTGGAGGAAGACCACGAGGGTTTAGGGGGGTGCTTGGGTTTGGGGCGGGGCAAAAGTATCAGTTATTATATTAATTTAAACAATTATTATCAAACTATTATTTAAACTGCGTGTATATCAAACAGTGTTTTCTGCGTAAAAATAAGGGTCGTTTTGGCTTTGGACTAAAACAAAAAGCAGAAGGGCTTATTGAAAAATGCTAAATCAGTCTCTCTTCATTCTTTCGCTTTACGCCAGGAATATAGCCATTTCCCCGGTAACCGCAGTAAACAAAGCAGCGCAGCACCTGACTTTGAAACTTGCAGCGCTCATATTTAATCAATTAAACCATAGCCTTTTGAAGTGTAAGCTATATCTCAATTTGCATGTATATTTGTTTTTTTCACCGGTGCACCACATGAGTCTTCTCCACCCGTCCCATTTCTACCAGTGATCCTTTCCTTCCTGCGGTACTCATCACTGTTGTAGGTTGCCAAGTTGTGGGGACAAATGGGTTGAAATTTGTATGTGTCGATTGTGTGAGAAGGATGCGTTTCATACAAGATCTGGCAACTGGGCAACATGGGAATTTGTTGACGTGATTATTCGTATAATAAGGTTTGGGCCATACAAATTACGGGAGTTTTGCGGGAGGCGAATGTAGCAAACATATAAAATACGCCCAGTGGGATTTTTTTATAGAAAGATTAAACATACGGGAGAAACATGGGAAAATATTTAAACGGGATGATAGCGGGATAGAATGGTAAAATACGGGAGAATACCGAGAAAAACGGGAAAGTTGACAGGTATGTATTTGTATGTCAAAAAAAGTAAAACATTAATCTAATAACATTATTTAAGCATTTGCAATTTTGAGCAAATGAATTTATGGAACCTCTCTTATCTTCATTAAACAGTCTTGAGTAAATACATGGCACTTTCGATGCAGCTTCAGTTTCCTCTGAAGTGGAAAGACGGAGTTTGTTGATACTGATTTCATTTGAATGGTAACAACCATATAGTGTCTTATTATAATCAATTTAACTTAATGTATTGATTAAATTTAAGATTTTGATGTAAATGGTGACATACATTTAATCAGGTTAGGAAAATATTGTCCTTCATAAAGTTAAAAAGTGTAACAGCAATCAAAAAAGATCTGTAAAGCTGCAAAGACTAAAGTCTCAAATCCAAAGAGATATTCTTTATAAAAGTTAAGAGTTAACCACGCCTACCTAAAACGGTTCTTTCTAACACGCCCCCACGTCTACGTCACGATGTGGGAAGATTTGCATAACACCGCCCAAATGTTCATGCAAAGAAAGAAGGCGTAACTTTGATTCTCACTGAAGTACTGTTGTTGCCGTGCGTTTCGCACGGCAACAACATGCAAATTGTGGGGAACAACGTGGGGAAGTTATGGCCTAATTCCTGCTCGTACCGGCAGGAATTGTAGGTGAGGGGAGTGAATGTACAGCGCTCTCTCCCACCTTCAATACCATGACTGAGGTGCCCTTGAGCAAGGCACCGAACCCCCAACTGCTCCCCGGGTGTCACAGCAAAAATGGCTGCCCACTGCTACGGTGTGTGTTCACAGTGTGTGTGTGTCTTCACTACTCACTGCTATGTGTGCACTTGGATGGGTAAAATGCAGAGCACAAATTCCGAGTATGGGTCACCATACTTGGCACAGGTTCACTTTCATGTCATTAGGAAAGTGAAACTACTTTGTTTGGCCTTCCAAAAGAGGACGTTATCTGCTTTGTCATGCCTAGAGATGATCCGTGCTGGTCGCTGAGGAAATACATCAACTTCGCTCTGTGGATCGCTGGATTGGCTTTCACTGTGGACGAAGCTGAGTCCAGCCCGGGTTCGTCACATGTGGCTGCCGCAAACCCACCAGCCGCTCCTTCGTCGAATCCACCTGCCGCCACTAGACTACAATGCCGGCTGTTCTGACGCACAGCCTGTAAGTATGTTTTCATATTTAAAGTATTTGCCAATGATGATTCAAATGTGAGTTTTGAGCAGTGTAGAGTAGCCTTGTTGTTTGTCATTTCTCCGATCACAAATGCAGACATGGTTTTGTTTACACGGCGCGATGCAATGCAACGCGTAAAAAACAGTATAAGTCATTATAATCTGTAATTTTGTCCCCACTGGATGCAACAAATGCCCCGTTTATAATGGGTTTGAATGTTTTTGTCTCGTCGCTCCAGACCAGACACTGCATCACAATATGGTAAAGGGTGTAACATTTACGTCACACGCTTGAGGTATTCGGCCAATCACAATGCACTGGATAGCTGGCCAATCAGAGCACACCTCGCTTTTCAGACCGATGAGATTTGTAAAAATGTATGCATTTCAGAAAGGCGGGGCATAGAGGAGAAACAATAATTAATGTGTTTTTGAACTTTAAACCGCATAAACATTTCATTACACCAAATAATGTTCTTTTTAGCAACATCATATGACCCCTTTAAATAATCTGATGATTTATAAGATGTGTATCTCGTTAATTTGAAAAAAACCCCCCAATTTTTAATTACTACTTCAGTCTCTTGTGATAGATTAGCTATTACACTACCTCATCTCATTTTAAAGACATCCATAACGTACCCCAGCAGTAGTCCACTGCTACTCATCAGTAATGGCACAAAAAGCAGCTAAACTTTTGCTTTCAAATACACTCGTAGGACCTTGTAAGGAAGTTTGGAATTTTGATGCATTTGGAAAGTCTTTCTCTGATGTGGTATACAGTAGGGCTACACAATTAATTGAATTTCTAATCGTGATTACAATTATGGATGCCACAATTACGTAATCTTTCAAAGCAGCAATTAATCATCCAAAGTCCACTTATGTTATTCTGCGTGCTTAAGAGGTGTTTTTTTCTTTCTACATGTTATCTTAAGGGTTTTTCCCATTATTTTAATTTTAGCGATAATCGTAATTAATAATCGCAATTACAATTTCAAGGGATTAATCGACAATTATGATTTTTGTCATAATCGTGCAGCCCTAATATGCAGGGGATTCCGCTCAGTCTAACCCACTGTAAGAGATGAATGCATTTAATCTTGCCTTCCCCAGTCAGTCAGCCATGTCTATAAAAGGGAATGACCATCATCAACTCCACCACAGGGCAGACAGAGCCTCCTGCTCAATCCTAAACATTTGGATGCACTTAAAACCGCTTATAATCTTCTAGCCTCTCAGTTATTTAAAAAAAACAACAACAACAGTTTTGCTTAATGCCACAGCTATAATCACACATCTAATGAACACTAACATCACATTACATCCCCACTGAGACTGACAGCAATAGCATTAAGCAAACAAGAACAGTCAGAAGGCTTCACACAAAACATATAAGACAACCTGCCTGTCCTTGCTGGAAGGCTTTGAGCCTCTTCTTAAAGCGAGAGGGTAACACAAAGTCGCAGCCGCGTGCCAGCAGTGCCAGCTCCTTCCTCAGGTCAGGGTCCTGCCGTAAAGAGATCTCCTTCATTCTCATGCTGTTGTCGGCTAATGGAGCCAGTGTGGCAGACAGTATGCACTCTGGGGTCAGGATAATCTTGCTCAGTGACTGTCCTGTCTTTATCAGAGCACCAGCTCACTTAATGGTGAACGGCAGCTACTCCCCTCAGCTGTGCAGTAGCCTGAATCACAGCCCTGCCTGTCGCTCCATACGTCCAATAGTGGCTTGCAGAGGTCATACAGTCCTATCCTGAAAAGTCACTGGGGAGATAGGACAAGGGTGTTTGTGTGAGAGCGGCGAAGTTGGAGGGGGTGTGGATCTGCCCTTTTCAGTGTGCATTCCACCACTCTCATAGAGGTTATGTAAAGACACAAACCTGCTCACTTGGAACTCTGTGATTCTGTATCCAGGAGATACAGCAGCTACTAAGATTACAACACAACATAGCAGCTACAACATAGATTAACTGCAATAGGATGCAACATTCTTGTCACGTTCACACACCAGCAGAATACAGTTGTCAGTCCTGTATTTGAGTCCTTAATACGGTTACGTTCACACTAGAGACCTGCGGGACCCAACGCAACAGGGTGCGGCGATGGACAACTATTGATGGACGAGTGCGGGTGCGGGCGGGAAGAGACTCGTGTGTGTGTGTGTGCGGGATGCGGGAGAATACAATGATTCGCGGGACTTCCGCAAAATAGAAATGATCTAAACAAAGTGTCTAAAACATATAAATTGTTATTAATCTTTTGCACAAAAGCAAAAAGAGCAACTAATATTAACATTAAAATGATTGACATGCGCAAGCTACGCATAGTTTCTATTTATAACACGTGTTTAAAGGGTAGCGCAATGTAGCCAATCACAGACTCAGCTGTTGATTTCTGGAACGCAATGGCCAATCAGAAGTTAAGTTAGTATCTATTCACCGCAGTGTAGTAGCAGTAAGTGTAGACACTGTGAAAGATTTGTGCATATATTTATTGTGTTATAACAGTGCGTTATATAAAATGTTATGTGTTATAAAATTTTCTGTTAAAATAACAGTGGTTAGTGAATGTTGATGCTTAGCCTAAATAACTAATATTTTATCGGGAGCGTTTATGCTGGGATGTAGTGGATCTTAGGAGATGTTACAGAACCATTTCATGTCAATTTCTTTGATGTACTGAAAAAAATCTATATAGATTACTTTTATGCGGGCGGGAACGGGACAAAAAAAATGAATGTCGCGGGCGTGAGCGGGACTGAAAAATCCGTCCCGTGCAGGTCTCTAGTTCACACACAGTTTGGTTATTTATGGGTGTGACAACCGCATTCTGTAACCAAACTCACACCAGTACATTTTCAGGACTCACAGCCGCATTCTCGGAAAACACGAGCTGTGTGAACGGAACAGGACTGGACAACTGGTTGTCTGTCACGTCATACAGTGCGAAAGGGAGTCGCTCTGCCGCAACAAATGCACGTCTACCATGTGGTGCGTGTTTTCTTGTGTGTGCTGCGTGTCATCTGAAATTTTTAGATCCCGTCAGTTTTCCACCAGAGCTCCTGTCAGTTTTGTGTTCTGCACGCAATTCAAATGCTCCGCTCTCCACCCAAATTTAAAAGCTGCCGTCGGTTAATGAAGATTTGACGGATTAACTTGCGGCTCAGTTGGACACTGTCGTGACAGAAAGTGATAAGACTTTCAGTTTTATGGACATCGCCATCTTTGTCACGGTCGCTATGGTTACTAGTAAGGAATACGGGCTTGACTCCCGTTGCACGTTTTGAGTTCCCCCCAAAATTTTTAATTCAGTCATCATTTACTTACCCTCAAGTTGTTTCAAAGTTGTGTGACTTTCTATTTTGTGGAATATAAAATATCATATTTTGAAAAATTTAGAAGACAATTTTTTTGTCTATACAATAGAAGCCAATGGGTACCAATATTGTTTGGTTCCCAATGTTTTTCAAAACATCTTTTGTGTTCTGCAGAAAAAAGTCAAACAGTTTGGAATTACATAGGTGGATTTAAAGATGCTCCACCTACTTCATAACGTCAGTCGAGTTTTGGAAATAAATCCTTCTGTGAGATGATATAGTCGTCTCGGGGAGCGATTCGTTCAGTCGTGCATGCGCAACATCATATAGGTTCTGTACTGGAATTAGTCAAGTAGTTCACCTGTTTTGAGTCTTCGGGTTTTTCTGAGTCATTCGTTCATCACGTGCCCGCCCATGATTTTAACCAATGCAGTCTGCGCCTAAAGAGCATTGATTCGTTCATTTTGAGGTCTTCGGGTTTGAGTCGTTCGTTCAACACGTGACAGCTCCATACGCTTTAACCAATGCAGTCTAAGAGACTTAATAATAATAACCAACTCTTTATTACCTTTGTTACAACATTCAGTGTTATGGAAAATAACCATCATGACAGAAATTCACACATTTAGAAACTGTAAGAAGTAAAAAGCTACAATTTGAGACCAGAAACGCATCACGTAACTGTAAGAATAAATAATAATAATAATTGAGGATAATAATAATATAATAACAACTATGGCACCCGTTTGTAGGAAGCTTGTAAATGAATTAATTTCTCTATCCAATGCTGTCATGTCACGTGACAAAAGAACGAACGACTTGAAAGACTCGAGAGATGAACTAATCAATTGTTAATCAGAATGTGCTGCGTGGGGGAAAAAAAAGTGGATACCTCACCTAGTGTATGAATGGGTTATTAATTCTATTTCACCTAAACTGTTACATTTGGTTAGGGATTGTTACAGATCTTCAAAATGTGAAATGCCAAAAATTTGTATTGGAGGTCTGGAGCTTTCTAATGTTAAATGTAACAATTTCTGGATTAGAAAAATCCTTATTAAAAAGTTTAGATGTCATCCTATTTTATAAGTGGAAAATAAATGACCCTTTTCTTTCTACTATTAAAATATGGGCCGGTATTAACAAGTTTCTGTTACCTAAAAAGATGAAAGAACTTCACTATAAAATTCTTCATATGTACTATCCCTGTAATTCTTTACTCTCAATTTAAGTTGGACATCTCTTCACAATGCACATTCTGTAATTCTAATTTGGAAACAATACCACACTTATTTTTTGAATGCGAGTATGCAAAGATTTTTGGAAAGAAATATCTTGGCTTGTTTTCTCAGCTTACAACAAACTGTTTAGTTTTGAGGTAATTAATGCAATATTTTTTAATTTGGGAATCAGGATCAAAGGAGCTGGATGATATCTTAAAACTGTTAACTCTTTGTGGCCTATTTCATCTTGACAAATGTAAAGTTACTGATTGTATGCTCAATTTTAGGATATTTTGTTTTTGATTTGAAATTATTTTCTTAATCTCTCTGCTCATCACTTAATAAGAAAGCTGCTAAAACTACTGTATTGATGGAAAAAATATTGACTTTGATGTAAGGGTTACCTCCTGTGTATTCTTTGAAGTTGACATTTTATGTGTAATTTTCCATTTAAGTTATTTTTATTTTTTTATGATTTATTTATTTAAAAAAAAAGATGTTTAACTTTTTATTTATTTGTTTTTGTTCTGTTTATATTTCATTTTTATTATTCTTTATGTCTTTTTTTGTTTTGTATTCTGGGTGTGTGTATTTTATTGCTATGACTATATCCCCTGTGAATGTTATATCTTCAAAAAAAAAAAAAAAAAAAAAAACTAATCACTTACTTTTTTCCAGCTCAGACTGCATAGGTATCTTAAAGTCTGTCCATGTGATGAACCCCAAAAAGGTCGTCACGTGAGTGGAAAAAACCCAAAGACTTGAGATGAACTTCATTCCTCTTTCTTCCGCTCAGACTTGCTTTAGTTAAGTATTTATGGTGCTTCCGTGATGAACGAATGACTTCGCGAAACCCGAAACTCCATAATTAACCTATCATTTCTCTTTCCGGACAGACTGCATTGGTTAAAGCGTAGTGGGCTGTCACGTATGAAGCGTCTAGCTCAAAAACCCGAAGACTGTCGAGAGGAACGAATGGCAAGTCGCTTATCCGGCTCGACTGCTTTAGGTAAGGGTCTGGCGGGCACGGCCAACGAACGAACGACTCGGGATACCCAACCTTGTGGTCAGATAAGAGGTGAGGTGAGCTAAACATAGACTGAAGACCCAGGTAAACAATTATTTAATCTTTTCTGTTTCTTATTGCAGTTTTTTTTTTTGTTTATAGTGTGATCAACCTTTGCGTAAGTAGATGCGTGTAGGGAGTAACACGAACTGAATGGATGGCTAAAAAACGAAATGACTCAAAAAAAAGAGGCTTGACTTTGTCCATCTCTCTGCCGATAAGGTGGGGTGGGTTTTGCTTATTCTATCTACAAATCGAAGGTAGTGGGTAGTGGCTCTCATTGTCATCTGTGTGGGTCGGGCCAGGGCGGACGGGAGGAGTTAAGGGGTCATTGAAAACTAGGCTGGGAGGGTGGGGTTGGAGGAGTGGCCTGGGTGGGGTTTCTGCTGCCTCGGGGGCTGGTAGTGGTGAACAGTGCAGCCAAGGACGCTCCGCACTGGCCTTGGATAATAATACTGCGGACCACAAACCGGCGGTCACGCAAATCCTCAGACAACCCGCGCTAAATCATTGGAACTGTCGACCTAAGGGGGAGGTTGGCGTCGATGGGTCGAGCGTGTGTATGGCACAAGACCTATTCAACCCAAAATATCTATAAGGCTACAGTGTGACAAAGTGCCAGTTTTTTGTGCGTGCGAGGTAGAAAAATAGTGGGGCGAAGAGAAGGCTCGGACCCAAAACAAGACCAAACCCAAACGCAGCCGCCAAGGGCAGACACCCGGATATAGTACAATACTAATAGAAGAATACAGCAGGGGTACCGGGCTAGACGGGAGGAGGGGCCAAGAGAAGGGCACCGAGACCAGAAGGGAGAAGGAAAGGGGCAGGATAGTGGGTGTCAATGAGCGGCCAATGAAAAAACCAAACATAAAGAGTCCAAGGCATGAACAGGGGCAGACGGGCACACCAGACGATCGCAGGTAACAACACAACATCGGAACACCAAAGCTGGAAGAGGGCACAAAAGCCCGCCCCATGGCCCAACCGGGACGGACGCACAGATTAATATTGAGCAAAATCACCTCGGCAGGGATAAAACGACACATGAATGTTTTGTCACCAGCGGAGGCCGAACCAATTGCCGTAAGAAATAAGTGAGCCAAAAGGGAAGGGGACAGGGGAAGAACCGCAGCAGGACTGCCTAACCCCGTAGCGCTCCGTATACAGGGAAAAATGCGGGCGGACAAAGAACAACCACAGCCGATGGAAATCAAGTGTCCATGCGGAGCACGTGTACGAGATGAGAAGCAAGCATGGTCTGCTCATGAACAGGTACCATTACAAGTTTGAAAGACTCCGTGTCCGGTAAAGGTAAGCAGAATTCGGAATAGGCTAAATTTACAAAACCAACAAACACGTGGTCGACACAACCAAGCAAGAAACCCAGTGATGTTCTACATACGACAGCCAAATCCCATACCAAAACTGATCTTACGAACAAAAAGCGTTTATGTCTGACGAAACAGCCAGCGCGCGACCAAAGGATATTCAAAATATTACTAAAATGAGTTCTCTGCACACCAATCAGTATATTAGCATATAAATTCGAAGGCTCATGGGACATGGGCAAGACGGGATAATGATGCGACAGAATTCCGCTTTGATCAGCATCGAATACATAGCCCTATATCTTAACTAAAGCCACCTGATAATAAATTTTGTGGGGCCGTACCGATATTAGGGATAACAAACCTGATCCGCTGATATCGGCCGAATCTAAAAAAAGTAAAAAAGTTCGAATTCTTTAGTGATATCTATTTAGTTCATAGTATCAGTCAACAACTTATTTGGACAGGGCTTCCCATTCGAGGGTCCAAACATAACACAAAGGGACTGGTACTATATATAGTATACGTTACTCCTAAAAGGGTAATTGAGTTATAGGCAAATCCCACATTTTTTTAATGCAATAACACGTCACAAGGTGAAAATGCGATCATAACACTTAGTGATGAATGTGACAAAGAGAACATCATAAGGAGTAGCAGGGGCCGTTAACGAACTTTGTTTCCTAACATAGATGCATGACAGCAGTTCACGATGAAACAGTAAGTGTTCAAAGTGTTTTCAACTTAATTCAAGGGCAATGTCTTCAACGTAGGAAATTACATATGGAAGTTATATTTCACTTCGAGAACAGTCATCCCCGGATGTGCGCAAACGGGCGTCACACACAGAGACAAGAACTGACGGAAGAAAATTGACATAGATACCGCGAAAATGAATACAATCGAAGAGCATGTCTCGCGGAGCACGGTAAGCGCCTTTGAATGAATCACAAACGTGTACTTCCCGTGGAACTGGAATCAGGGCGGAATTGCAGGGGACCACGTTCACAGGGCACTTTAAGGATAAAGAAGCCAACGCTTGAGATGCTGCCGAAGCGAATGACAAGAGACCCCTTACTGAAGTGAAAAGTGTCTGACTGTTGCTCCCTAGCTCGCGAACAGTTCTGAGAGCGAGGATCTGCCACCATTCAGGGATCCCTTCACGCGATGAACCCTCTTTGACGCCACCCGCCGGGTTGTCGTGTTGATCGATCGGGGCGCCGTGGGACACAATTTCTTAACCACACCGTAACTGCCCGAACCCCCGTGCCTAATCGACGCGGGGGTGTTCCTCTTCTAAGACGGATCCTCAAGACGGGGTGACACATCGATTCGCGGTCGCAAGAGGGTTCCTATGAGCTGAAGGATCCCCCGATTTGGTGCGGATTCCACCACAGAGCCGTTATGAGATATGGCCGTGCTTCAAGTTTTAATGGGTTGCCATAACTTAAGCTTAAAGCGTAGTCATCTCAGGTCAAGGGCCAGTAAACAAACAATGGACATCAGCGCTCGGTTGCTGAACAAACTCATTACACCATATCAGCTATTTTAGCTGCGTTATAAGTATTTTGTAAAAATCTTTCTATCGTGGAACGGCATATTAGTCGATACCGATAATAAATCATCACACGAAAAAAGAAAACTCGGACGACCGCTAACACGGCAAAACGCTATATCGTAGCGGCTAGGACAACTCGGTCCAACAGCACAATATCTATTTTGTTATCTGATCATAATCTAAACACAAATACTCTGGTAACACCCCAGGACCGGCCGAACACCCCGTTTCCATGGCAACCCTGAACAGGAGACCCAGCTAAATACATTTACAGACACATGCCACTGGAAGTGAGTGAAAATGGGCTTCCTTGGACACCGAAAAAAGAAAAACTGAAAAAAGCCCAAAGTGGAAGGAGCTATTATCTTTGCTAATTAATTAAGGAGGAAAACCTTTCTTTAATTAACACGACATGATCCTTCAGGTGCGGATGTGGGGAGTGGAAAGACATTATGTCCTACGTGTATTTTGAATCTTTGAAATATGTAGACGGGTAGGGGGGCAGGATTGAGGTAGCGAAAAGAACCCTCCGGCAGCTTACAATATTACCGCGGTGGAGGGCCATGTGGGGTGTAAGGAAATATCATGAATGTCGTATTCGTGATATCTAAGTGTAGTGTAAATATTTGTAGGGGGTGGTTTACACCCTACGACAACAATATGGTGTCTACATAGTCGTAGGTAATGTTATCCAGATTGCATATGCAATGACATTCGTTCAAACAAAGGGCCAAAAACGCCTCGGCAATTAAGGTCTACAAAAACATCCCCTGATTCCGGAACAGAGAAAAAAATCCCAATCACGAAAAAAAAAATGGAACAAAACCATCTGAAGGCTTGATCTTTGCAGGCCGTTTAAAGGGCCACACTTCCGGGGACCCGCCAGAAGTCGTTGTGTGTGTTGTAAGTCCTGATAGGATGTGAAGGAGAAAAACGCTCACCAAAGCAGAACCCTGAAGCTCGTGCCAGCAAAAGGGTACTGGGCCTTGTCGCTTTCCCAAGTTCATCAGTCCGCTGACTCAACAAAAAAAAGTAACAATAATATTCATTGACCAACAATAACACAAAAGTCAGCTGGAAAAGCTAAGTCTAAGATACGCCGACCCTCTTCAGACGGATGAGACAGCAAGTATCAACCTTAGTGCTTATTAATTAGGTATCGTTTTCAACCTTGTATACAAAGGTTTTTTGAAAACTAAGACATCTGTCTGAACGTTTCCCCAGAACAGAGTGGGATAGAGCTCCTAGAATATCAAAGGTTCCTAATGGAAGGCGGATGTCCCTCGTCTTGTACGGAGGTAAGCGTGAACCCTTTCCTAGACCACCGGATGCGGGTGTGTTGTGGTGTCTATCGTTATGGTTAGACCAGTTTATGGGGGTATAATGTAGGATGTTAGAGCCAGTTGATATACGTTATGAGTAATAAACCGTACTTGTGCGGTCAACACGAAAAACGTTGACTGCACGTTCATAATGTTTGCTCATGAAAGAACATGAGTACCCTATTCATGGCAACAAATTATGCGACAAGCTATAAATAATAGAATGTGGGTACAGGTAGCAAGAAAGTTATTTCCTTTAACCTGGAAATTAACGTTCTTAGAACTGACAAGACAGTTGACCCTGAGAGGTCAGCGCCGGTATCTTACATGGGCGGAAGGGCGGATCTAAAGAATTCCTACATTAATTCAATACCTAGTAGTGATTAGTTATCCTTTCCCAATGAGGCGATTCGTTACATATCTTCGGAAAAGTCTCGTGATTTACAACTTGCCAAAATAAGGTTTTATATTAAATTTGACACAATTTTACAAATATTAGTGTTTACTGTAATTTTAATAAATAAATGTAGCCTTGGTAAGCATAAGAAAAATTTTCTCACGTACAAAGGGGCCGGGCAACAAGGTTTGGGAACCACTGGCCTACTCAAACACACAATATTTAATTTAATTCATACAGGCCTTCCTCATGTTGCACGTTTGCACTTTTTGAGAAAACCTTGGCACAATAAAAAAATGCAGTCAGTGGGTGCAGGGGTATGTCCAAATCCCTCACGTTTTTTATGAAACTATGTTAAAATTTTGCCTGGAAGTTGGTTGGGTCTTGAATATCGAGGCAAATTAATACGTAAATAATATCAACTGGACAGGTGTAAAAATCATGATAGGGGGGGGGGAATTTTTTTTAGGGCTCATATCCGGCCCACGGGGCCAATGAGGTATTTTTTTATTAATATAAAATATATAATATATATGATTAATAGATATCTAGATATATCAGGGTAAATATATATAAGGGGTATTATTTTTTATATGTTACGAGCTGAATGCACTTTGCATCTGAGACATTTAAGTCACCAAATCCTCTGCATGGGGTGGGATGACTGAGATAGTGCTGATTCTTAGAGAAATAGTGCGAGCTCACAGCTCAGAAAGACCCTAAACACAAATCCGTTCAAATCACTAATAGAGGCTTAAACATCCAAACCAATATGCACTGTATAACATGTATCTATGCAGTATCTAACCAATTGTGTCCAAATTCACACAGCACCAATGTGTTTAGATAATAATTTCAAGCATTTTAGACTTATATTAATAAATGCAAACTGCGAATTATCCAACATCAGGCAATAGGCTACCGGACAAAGATATTGTTTTGTTTCTGATCAGAATAAAAACACTATAGACTGAACTTTAATGTAGTTTGAATATCTATTATTGAAGTTGCACCAGGCAACCCTGCTACATTGCGATAAATCCCTCGCAATAAGATGCGCTAAATCTGCACTCTACTTAATTATGTTAATTATTTTGCTCATTGCTAAAAATTCTCACAGATTTTACACTCGCCAGGTGGTGTGAGGTTTGTGAGGCCTAATGGTGTTATTTTCACCCTGTATGATCGCGTTGCTCGTTGTTGTTCCGAAACAGGGATTAGAATTATTACAATTTTGCTTTTTATTCTTGGTGCGGTTTGCTTTCACACATCAAAGTTTCTAAATGGACCAGATTTGTTAATACAAGTCACGTGCGAGTGAACTGTTCTCTCATTGGTCAAAGTTCCAAGGTTTATTTTCCAGGATTCCACTGAGCTGTCACACATGTCATCCGTCAGGATAGAACGATAACAGCTTCGTGGGCTTATTGTTGTTGTTTTATTTGTAGCTGTCGTTATAATAATTTATCATTTTGAGCAGCAGTCCAGGATTGATTGGGAAAACATTTTTTAAATGGCCATACTACAAAGAATACAATAGACGGCATTTATAAAAGCAAAAAAGTGGCGCTTTATTTTTGAATGGCAAGACGTGCTCACCCACAGACATTCACAGGTTTTTGAAGTATTAGCAAAACAACAAAGTTAATTCTTTTCATGGAACTTACGTAATTACCCATTATACTTTGTGATATAGCCTGGTTCGTTGGTCCTTTGGATCGGATTGCTTTCTCACTACAATCGAACCGCTCCAGAGTTCGTTTTCAAACGAGCCAAGACCGCCTCGTTCAGGCGATCTTGGACTGATTGTTTTGGCGCGGATCCGAGTGCGATTGCCATGTTCACATATGCCCAAACAAACCAAGCTAAGGGGAGAAACGCGCCAGGTTCCCGAAACAATGGGCCAGGTGTGAAAGCACCCTAATTCATAAGTTTAGCTCACATATTTTTCACTCGCCAACACTCTGCTGATCGCATACAGAGTTTCACTCTTCGTCACGCGATCTGGTGCTGTTTTTTCAGTTCATACTGTAAAATGGAGTGTGCGAAAACACCCACTATAATATTAACGTAAAAAACCGGTAAACTCTAGTGTGAAGGTGCACGACTCGCCGTCGCTTTGTTTCATACACACGCAGCGAGAGAGAGAATTGATGCGCTACCTATGCGCGCTACATGTAAACGATATTCTATGTTGTATTTTGCTGTCAAAATAATGGAGTTCCTTTTGGAATTCTTCAGCTTTTAAGAACTGCCGGGCTTTCCTGTAGTGGGCGGAGCTAATGCGCAAACGGCAATCTCATTGTCTGTTGCTCACCTATTATCGTCCCCGTTTTAATTTCAGCAAATCAGTTAGAGCGAACGCAAACGTGATTAATATTCATGAACCCAGTAGCTCATTAATCCTTTGTGCGTTTTATATTGTTCTTATTAGTAAAATTCGTATAATAATAATAATATCTTATCAGTATTATTGTTAGTTTTTTCCCAATTTTTTTTTTTTTTTTACAGAAACACTGAATGACCAAAAAAGCACCACCACCAATCCGAAGTTCAGTTAAAATGACTAATATGCATTCATACATAGTTACCAAGTTTTAATTCTAATTACAAAAGTTATATCATTAAATAACATTGATTATCATATAGGGCTGGACAATAATTCTATATCAATATGTATCGCGATATAATTTTTTTCAATAACTGTGATATGATTTTTAAACACATTTCCAATATTTCGGTATACATTACCAAATTGTTCATCTAAAAGCGCCTCCTGCGGGCAGAGTAATGATTTTATTGGTTGCGAGTAAGGCCCCCGTAAATGCGCATCATGGCACGTGAGGGTTATCTGACGGAGATACGCTGAGAGGGAAAAGCCTGTAAAAAAGCAGTAGTCCGCACGTGTCTTGTTAGGAAACCTGCATCCGCAGTAGCGACCACAACAAAAACACAGCCTTTTCCGAGCGCCGCAGCAACCAATTTAATTCTTAGACCGGGCGTGTTGCGCCTGGAGGTGTTTGACATCGTAATGCGCCGGGGTGCGGGGACCGAGGAGTGTGGGCTGAACCGCACCTGCATTAAGATGAGTCTCTGCAATCATAAGGTCGTGTCGAAAATTAGTGTAGGCAACACTGTGAGTTTCAAATAGCTCCAGGGTAACCAACAATGACCAGGACACCAAAGATAGGCATATTGGTAAGTTTGGTTTGCGTTGAGGGTGCATTAAGAGAATGCTTGCGTTGACACTGCAGAACATGGCACAGGGCAGAGGAAGGATAAAAACGCGCCATCCGGTACCTGCTGGCCGGAGCCAAACGTGGGTTATCCTAAGCAGAGGCTGGTCAACGAATCTAAAAGAACCCGCCGTGAGGGTGTGAAACACGGGGTGCATAAAAGCTGACATACTTAATCCAATAAATGAAAAAACATAGTTAATATGACTTTACGTTTAATGTCATGTGTGCTCACCTTAACCTCTCAGAGTGGAAGAGACTATAAGAGCACCGGTCGGCCTTGACAGGAGCATAAAAAAGACGAAGCGGAAAATAAATAGGAGAGGCGAACCAGGGCCATGCAGCACGAGAGCGGCTCAGCTGTCATATCCTTCAGCGGCAGACGCGAATGTTAACTGCGCGACCGCTGGCATCCAATGAGTGTCTCCACGCGACGTTATTATTGCATTCATCAGTCCCCGATGAGGCACGTATTGGTCTCGCGAAGGTGAGAACACACGGACAGGGAGTATAATTATAAAATCAAAGATGAAGACTAAGACTAGAATAGTAAAGAACTTAGCACAGTTTTTTCCTAATTAGAGATCACACACCTTAGCAGTGCAGATCGAGGGCGTTTTACATAGAATGGCAGCTCAACTGAGTAGATGTAAATGCATGACGGCTAGGTGCATTGTCGGGGTAGTGCGTTGTGAGAAATACGGGGTTTACCTCCCATATCCAGCAGGCTGGGACTAATTTGGTGTGGCTAGACGTTTGCATCACTAAGGTTAGAGTAGCCTAAAGGCTTTCTTCATGGCTCCCGCGCTGGAAAGGGAAGCGGGTAAGCGATCCTTTATTACTAAAACGAACTAGAGACAAAACTAAATTGAAATGTGGTCACAAAAATAAAACGTTCTACAAACTAACAAAATTATTAATGGGGAGAACGATAAAAACGAAACTAATGTTTAAAATTGTCGACAACATTTGGAAAACGAGAGGTAGGAAGCCGTGGGAGAAAACGAAGGTAAAAGGGCCACTAGAAGAAACCGTGGTCCGCCCAACAGTATACCAGTTTGGGTTGTGTTATAGAAGAGTCGGAAAATTTTGGAAAGAAGGCTCTTGCTCGCACCAAGCTCAGTGAGGGAGCCAAGTACAGCAAAACAGAAAGGTTAAGCGTTTATAACTACAGTAAACAGGCAATGTTAGAGGGAAGAAAAAAAAAAAAAAGAAAAGAAAAGGTAGAACAAACAAAAAAAAGGAAAAGAGGGGGTAAAAGGTAAATGGTGAGGGGCCGGGGAGCATAACAGGGGAAAGGGCAGGCCCAGGACAGCCCAGTCGGAACCGGGCACATGATAGCCGCAGAAAGCAGGGGAAGAGGCTGAGGGGCGGATTAGGCAATGAGAGACCGGAGTAAAGGGGGGGGGGGCAGGATGCGGGGCTGAATAGAAAGGAGATCCAAAGAGCACATGTATCGGAAAGAAAAAACTGGTGGGGGAACAGGAGACACTCTGGGCCAGAGCAGTATACAGGGTGAATGAGTGGGGGGGGAAGCGAAATGAAGAGAGCAGGATCTGTATGAGAGCCGGGGATGCGGAAATGGTGATCAAAGTGATGGATAAAGGCATGGGATAATGTTTACAAAAGAGGGTTGAAGTCGAGAAAGAGGGGTCATGAAGACGAGAGCGGACTGTACGAGCGTATCGAGACCGAAAGGAAGACATAGAGCGGTGAATCACTTTAGGGGCCAGAGCGGCCCGATCCCTGCTGAGCATAGTTAGTGGCTTGAACGACGAAGGTTAAGAGTGTACGAGTCAAGAGAGAGGTGAGGAAAAACGAGAGAGAAAGGCCAGGTCACCAACAGACAGACATATACTATCTTAGAGTAGCTATTATATAGATAGGATGTCAGAGCGGTGTGTAGGTGTATGTGTAGATGTACTAGGTAAGGTGTATGTGTATGGGTATATGTAATGTAGGTGTATAGTGTGTGTCATACTGGATGTGGTGTTGTAGTGGTGGTTTGTATGTCATAATAGATCATAGAGTTTGATGTGTGTAGGTGTAGTGTCGGATAGTTATGTCTAGTGTCTATGTGTGTATGTTTCAACCAACTGTGTGTGTAGGATTTCTATATGTGTGATATCCTTTTGCCGCCAGTCTGGCGAGTAAACAAAAAAAAATGTACTAGCCAATGGCGATTCAATTGCCAAGGTGTTCGTAGAGGGCTGCCAGGCCATCTTGTCTTCATGCAAGAAATAGTCCCACATAGCACTCAGTTAACACATTAAGGGGAATACATGTTATAGCACCCTCGTGTGTAAATATGTAACTTGTTGTACATAAGCTCTAAATTGCGGTTTAATGCAAAACAATATTTAAAAAAAAATGGTTGAATAAATTAATTAATCTGTTAAACAGGCTATATGCCCATGGTCAGTTTAAATTCTGTACAGCAGAACTGCAGAACACAAAGCCTGAATTAGCCCTCATCGAAAGGTGAAAAAAAACTACGCAAGAATTACTGCCTATGTTTTGTTTATTTTGCTTTCCAAGGCTACAGCTTCCAGCCATTCCATGGCTTATTATAGATGACAAGTCTTAGTTAGTAGCACAGCGTAGAAGTATTGAATTCAAAGAATGATGGCTGAAGCAGTTGAGGACTATTAAAAGACCCAACATACTCTGTTTGGGCAATCCCAAGAAACAAATGTAGTCTTCAGTCCTTTAACAAACATCCGCTCCCAGACTGACTGCAATTACATCAATTCTCTCCAACTGTGTTGATCCAAAGAAACTTAGCCTCTGAGGCTGGGCGTTGTGCATCTGAAAATCTCTTTCTTATGCCCATTATTGTTTTTAAAACTAATTGGATTAATAAAAGCAGACTTTAGTGACAACTGATCTGCCATAAAAGTGAGCGAATATGCCCTGAAGGCTTGGAGCCAGAGCATCTAACAAAGTGGTGCAAAAATAAAGCCCTGCCTGGCTTAAATAAGCATTTTTCATCGAGTCCACATTCTTCCACTCATTCTAGTAGAAAGAGTTGCTGTTGTCATCCAATGGCAGGATACTGGACACATTTGATAAGCCTAATTTTCTCACTAACTGTTTTTGAAGTCCTTGCTCATCATTCCATTAAAAAATACAGAAAAACAACAAAAGGGCCAAAGTAAACTTGCTGGTGAACATCAATATTAGAAGAGTCAATATTTTTTTGTCATTTGGGTCTATTGGAAAGTTCTCTCCTAACAGCACTTTCCCCTTCATTTGGCTCAGTGTTTGTGCTATACGTAAAACAACTCTCCACTGTCAGAGTAAGCTGGTACTAACAGAACGAGAAAAAGATCTGTCTGAACAAGAGGTGGCAGCTGTCTGTGCAGACAGTGCCAATTTCCAAACAAAGCTATGTGTCCAGTCAGTAAAGCCAAGTGGTTGAAGAGAGGATGACCAGCAAGGCAAAAGTGAGGAGCACTAACAAACATGCTACAATTCAAGTGCTGTAGGGAAGAAAAATATAAACACTATGTGACACCTGTTCAGATAGGAGGCTGTAAGAGTTATAACTACTATCAAAAGTCAAACCAAACTTCCAATTAAAAGCTACAAGTCAAACTCTTTGCAGGCACCCATTGAATATAATAAGACGGAGCGAACCAAAATGAGACTTTATCAAGGCAGAAATGTGTATCAAAGTAACCAAAGTCTTGATCAATATATCAATGATGAAAGGACTAAACACTTTGATTTCAAAATGGAGCTTTTAATACCATACTCTTTAAAGCAGGGATGGACTGGGAGTAAAAAATGGCCCTGGATTTTCTCCCAAATAGGCCCACCACAACTACAAACAGTCGCTACTATCTCACAATATTACAGCAATCCTATCGCATTTATAACATCACAAAACCCATGGTGACCCTGCTGACAAAAACAATAGAAATCATCACAGAAAGTCAAATGATTTCCACTACAAATACCATTACAAACATTACAGCTTTAACCACTGAATATGGTTTCCTGTAGTGTGTTTTGGGACATATTACATTAGGATTTAGTGGCTTTAACAAAAGCCATGAAAGAGAGGTGACAATTACCAGTAGAGCCAAAACCGGGCATTACAGTTCCATTAAAACCAATACAGTTTCATTATAACCAGTAAAAACCATTACAAATTATGTGATGGTTTCTATTTTTTTTTCAAAGAGATTGAAATAAATGTATTATTGTATGAACTAAAATACTTGAAATCTACATAGAGTTGAATGCCACCCTGGATATGACAATGATCAAACATAACAAAGAGAATCTAGAACTGACACAACCAGAATCTCATTGGGAGTTGCATATGGCCTGTGGTGGTGTATGTTAATCAGACTAATCACCTCAAGGCTACTCATCTAACTCAATAGCTCTCAAATGTAGCCCTTTGTAGAATTGCTGCTGTCTCTTTATGAATGAATGGAATATTCATGCCAGACAATGCGGAGTGATAAATAGCAGTGGACGCTCGGACCTGGGATTTTACTATAGTGCTATAGGCTACATGCTGTGCATAGTGAGAGAGACGGGCTAAGGTAACCTGACGTATGTTTGCTTTTTTTCCTTTTAGCTTCTCCCAACCGCCTTTATCTTCATGTCTTTTGCTTGCCATCACGAGCCCACACTCCTTTGCATCAGTTTCGGTTTCTTATAAGCGAAAAAAGATTGCATTAGCGCCCCTTTTTGTCTGTCGTCAACGTTACTTAAATTCTGACACTTTTTTTGATGAGTGAACAAGCCAGGCGACGGCGTCGGACTCTACCGAAGGTCCAGAGGCAGTCCGCCCCTGCTTTAAAGGGAAGACAGCCCTCTACGAACAACTTGGCCAGGAATCGCCATTGGCTAGTAAATTTTTATTTCATCGCAGCGTATTATATATATATAATATATGTGTTTGTTTGTTTGTAAAATGGCAGTTTTATAAATATCTGAAAGTACACTCTTAACATCAGTCAATCAAGCATTATATTATGATAATTAAGTACTATTTAATGATAGAACTAGTGATTTAGAACTAAAACTTGGTAACCATGAATGAGTGCATATTTGTCATTTTAACTGAACTTTGGACTGGTGGTGGTGCTTTTTTGGTAGTTCAGTGTTTCTGTAAAAAAATAAAATAAAATTGGGGAAAAACTAACAAAAATACAGATTAGATAATAATGATACGAATTCTACAAATAAGAACAATATAAAACGCACCAAAGATTAATGAGCTACTGGATTCAGGAGTATTAATCAGGTTGTGTGCGTTTGCTCTAACTGATTTGCTGAAATCAAAACGGGGATGATAATAGGTGAGCGCCAGCCTATGAGATTGCCGTTTGCGCATTAGTTCCGCCCCACTACCAGAGAAACGCGGGTAGTTTTTACAATTGAGAAGGACGGCGTTATTTTGACAGCAAAAATACAAAATATATAGTTACATGAGCGCGCATAGGTGCTAGAGCGTCAATTCTCTCGATCCCTCTTCACTGAGGTTGTGAAACACAAGCACGGCGAGTCGAGGTCTTTGTGCGCTTGCACTAGAGGTTGACGTGAGGTTACTACCGGGTGTTTTGCAATCCATTTCAGATGAACTGAAAACAGCCCAGATAGCTTGACGAAGATGTGAATCTTGATGCGCTCAGTCAGAGTGTTGGGGTGAACCCTATATCTGAGCTACACTTATACTAGCTCCAACTCCCCGGGCGCGTGTACCATCTGGATATTAGCCATTGGCTCCTCATGGACCCCCTTTAGGCCAGAGTGAACGTTAGGCACATAGCGGTTATTTTACTCAAATGTGAGGGGTGGAAGACAAGCCCACCCTGTAGGATGTGTACCTGCAGCAACCCATTTGTACCACACGAAAAAAACCGCCCACTGAACAACACCGTCCCACTATGCTTTCAAATACTGTTACTAAACTGCCATCTTTAGTCTAGTCTTTTTTTGCTACCTTTTAGAATATCAACTCAAGCCATCACGCAAGAGAGCTAAAATCCAATCACTTCACAAATGAAACATGTACACACGTAGACAAGGTTCTCCACCTCAGACATGAAAGGGTTAGTTCACCATAAAACAAATAAAAAAAAAAAAAAAAATGGACCACACAAACAACCAATAGCCCATAAATCCTCGCCCTCACGTCATTCTAGGTGTATAGACTCTTACTTACGCCGACTCTCTGTAGGTTATATTAAAATGTTATTTGCTTCTTCAAGCTGTTTCTGGACATCACGTCGGGTGTTGAATGATCCGTCCAAAAGCCGTTAACTAAAAAGCAAAAAAAACGTGTTCGCGTAGTGCTCGGCGGTAGACGGTTCCATTACCCGAATCGGGTTATTTTTGGTATGTATAATTTTTTATAACCGCATACAGGGTGTCACTTCACCCCATGTTGGCACGCCGGGACGCGGTTTGAAAGGGGTCTTTCACTGGGCATGAGGGCGCGGGCCCAGGTATGTGTTACTATGCGTGACCGTTTCGAAACGGCCGGTAGCATCATAGACACGTGATGCAACCGCAGACTCCTAGCCACCGCTATCCCCTGGAGGCGCCAAGCGAAATATCCACAGGAGAACTCCTGCTCAGCTCCGGTACACACTAGCAATCTTTCAGACCATTTTAGCGCTTTTTCCCCCATAGAACCTTCATACGACAAACCTAAGGACTTTGGATAAACCCTAGTGGTCAGTTGGAGTGGTATTGTCAATTTCGATCATTTCTATGATCGAGAGTGTTTCACTAACGACAAATAATCGATTAACGCTGCAAAATGCGTCTGCCGGCATGCAGGATGTGCAAGTGACTCAAAAAAAAAAAAAAACTGCTTTCTCACACGATTTAAAGGGGATAGTCTGAAGATGTGTTTGAGATAATTTCTTTGTTGCCAGGTTTCCTATCCCCGTCACGGGGACCGGAAGATGCTCTTATAAAATGGTTTCGTGCGTGTGTGGTATTTAAGACCCATTGCAGTAAGTTTCAACTGACATTATGGCATTTAAAGTAAAATTATCCCAAACGTAACTGTGGTGCGTGTGACTGTGCTGCGCAGTCAGTGAACCGCTTCCATCAGCGCTGCTGCAGCAAAACACACTGCTGCTCACATGAAACATTATCATGTGAGTATTATGACCAGTACTTAATGTACCGGTTCCGGACACACCGTCATTCACAGCCGCTCGCACGTGTTTTGTGCATGAGCCGCACGCAGCCCAAAATTAAAAATTAAGGACACGATAGCGCAAAGTTGTAGTATTTCTCCAGCAACCAGCACGGATCAGCTCCAGGCATGGCCTCTTTTGGAAGGCCAAACAAAGTAGTTTCGCTTTCACAATGAATCACACAGTGCCTTCACGACATGGCGGTGGCAACAACAATACTACAGTGAGAATAAAAGTTACGCCTTCTTTCTTTGCGTGAACATTTGGGCGGTGTTATGCAAATCTTCCCACATAGTGACGTAGGTATGTGGGGGCGTGTTAGAATGAGCCATTTTAGGTAGGCGTGGTTGACTTAACTTTTATAAAGAATATCTCTTTGGATTTGAGACTTTAGTCTTTGCAAATCTTTACAGATCTTCTTTATGCACCAAGAGCTTGTAACACTCCAAAGAGAATAGAAAAATTGAAATCGCATCATATGACCCCTTTAATTAAAGATATCCATGCACAATCCAATTTATGGGCTCTGAAACCTCAGCAGCAAAGTCCACCAGCATCGCTGGACAGTGCATGATGACAGTCATTACCATTCCAGGGATTGACAGCATAGAAATTCACCCACACATGAACACGATTTCTTTACACAAAAGACATGCAGAGTTCACAGAGCTCATCTGACCAGAGCAGGAGCCCTACATCCACTGACCAGAAGATGCAAAAGCCATTCAGCATCCTCTTGTGGCTAAACTGAGAAAAAGTCATTTAACCCTCTCTCAGTGGTAAACTGGCTGTTAATAAAACATGTAGGACCATCATATATGAGAGCATTTCTTGAAATGTTCTTCTGTTTCTATATTAATATGTAGAAATGCATTTGGCAAATCGTGAAATGAGGGATTAATAGAATTGAGATTGTTTAATATTAAAGTAAATATAAAACATTTCTTTAGACTAATCAGGGCTCAACAGCGTAAGCTTTTCACGTGCATTTGCAACTAAAAACAGATGTGTGCAAAATGTATATAGAAACGTATGAAAATAAAAAAATAAAAAATGTAGGCCAATAAATAATTACATAATTATTAAATACCGTTTGAGGCAGTAATATTTTAAAGTTGTACTTTTTATACTTAATTTTGCTTGTAAATGTCTCCCTTTATTAAGGAAAAAAAATTATCACTTGATAATTTAATTCGTCTTCACAGGTGAACGCACAGATGCTTTACCTTCTTACTGCTGACAGAGCGTCGCAAGGCCCTCGCATCACTCCTGCTCTGTTATTGCTGCCACTCGCAGATGGCAGGGTTGCTGAAGGAGGCCTGCATTGAGCACCAAGGGCGCAGTTCCTCTCTGTGCCGCGAATCTTAGAGGGCAAAGATGTTGTGTTGTTTCTGCTTAAATAACAAGTGTGCTTGTGCCCTTGACATCGGTGGCGTAGCTCTATTTCTTCCCCTTTCTTGGATTGGTTGAAGTTTTTTAGCAGACCTGCCGTACTTGGTCCTAACCAAAAGAGGAGAGGTCGACCTTTCACTTCAGAGAGGCTGGAAGTGTTTGTGGTGATGCCATTTTGGTTTGTTCATGCCGCCCGCTCCACCACAAACAGAGAAAAATAACCTCACAGTACTGCAGAACGGGCCAGTCAAAAACACTAAGCCATCACAAATACTGGCTCATTAATTCAATTTATATACATGATCGTTGTTTTGTACCTATTTCTTTTGTGACCGTCACTAAACAATTACTGTATATGCCATGTGTCACAGCCCTCTGATTAATGCCTATGGCAACTTCCCCCTCACTGTTACGACCAATAATTTTTTCTTCTCCCCCATGGCCAATATGTGGAATTGGAAATTCTGTCCACCTGCTAAAGTGTTAGCAGGAAAATGTATTTACTGACTTATTCCTAATTCTTTAAATTTTCCTGCATACCCCTAGCAAAAAGAACATAAGACAGATGCGTGCTGGCGACTTCTCTCTCTCACCACGCTACTTGACTAAAGCAGGTATTCTTACAAACCTCCCTAGTCCTTAGGTCTCCCACACACCATCCCTAATTTACCTCTGGCCAGTTAGTGGTTAGTACTGAAAAAAGTTAACTTGGTGTTCGCTCTTCTTTAATAAAAACAGAGATTGAATCGCTGGCAGTACGCGTTTTACGGATTTCGCATGTACTCTACCGTTCCTGAAATGATATCTACCTATTAAGAGCTATGGTCATGCGCCGCATACTGGATTTACACATCCCTACCACGGCGGACGACACTGGAAACTTTAAACTTGCACCTTATGTGCACCCCTTCCACCCCCATACACTAACGGCAAAGGTATAAACACAACCCTTGCCAAAAAAAGCTGGTTGTTGCTGTGCTAGTGAACTCCACGCGCATATCTTCACTGCTGGGCCAACAGGGTAAATATTCCCCCAGTCCGCCAGTATTCCAAACATAGATAAGCACCGGCTTTAATCGGTACCCTCCACCGCAGATTACAGGTACACTGATTGCATTACTCTACTGAGTATTAGGCGGAGTTTTGGCCTGTATCGGAGAGAGACGGGTTACACTAGGAATCAACCCTCTCCGTTCCGGTCACCGGGCCAGTTTCACTCGGAGCGCCGCGTCGCAGCCGACCCGACTCGTTCGTTTGCTTGGTTCTTTCACGGAAATCCCCAACTCGCGCCGATTTCGCCAGACGCACGCGTCCGCCCTGTTGGGGGGGGGAGTTACTGTTGCCTGGAATAGAGGTGGATCCTGCCGCGTTACTGGATGTGCAGCGCCGTTTTGCATCTGTCGACTCCACACGTGTCTCCTGTTCAAAGGCAAGATTTCTGTTATCACGCTGCTCCGGATAATGAAGGAACGCCTCAGCGTCCATGGCATGTTTTTCCCGCCTCACATCCATCCGCAATGCAAGATTTCTTATTTTTTCTATGAGGGACACCTATATATTTTTGTTTCCAACCCACCCCCGCTGGTTTACTTAAGGTTCTTGGCCAGCCTTTAACTAACCTCTCCTCGACATACGTGTCTTCATTGCTGTGTACCCAGCCGTATTTTTATATTTAGCACCGAAGTTCTCTTTGCATACTGTTCCGTCAACTTTAGGCTCTTTAATTCCCATGTTCGGACATATTTTATTCCAAAGTATCCACCCTGTACTCATGATTTAATCAGCACAACACGCACGTTTCTTCTACAAACACCACATTTAGATTGTCAGTCCATTACTAAATCCATGCGTGGAGGGAAGAAGGATTCACAAGGCACTTCACTTGCTCTCAGCTGGTTTGGATTAATTTATTTGCGATCCCAGAGGGATGGGAACGATGGTTTGTCCTTTGCAACTCCATGGAGATTTTCTCCTGCTGATAACGGTACAGTCGGCGGGAATTGAATGTCAATATAATACCACAAATCAACTGTTTTGATAGTACAAGCACCGCCTTTAGTTGGTGCACCTGTCTTTTATTTTACTTGTCAGAACCCCAAATTACCTGGGGTCGTTTCTAACATAGAATATAGGGAATGTCTATACTGAAAAAACCTATATTTAGATCATGACATCAACCCCCAAAATATAGCTTTCCCAGAAAAAAACATTCTATTCAGGGAAAAATGGCTGCCAGGCTACAACTTTTTAAAGTGTCATGACGCAGAGATCGTACTTCACCAGAACATACCGCACAAACACACACCACACAACAAACCACACACCCACCCAACACACAAAAACACCCACAAACATCAGTTCAACTTATACAACATTTAAAGTGAATTAATGATCGTTGCTACATAATGCCCAAAAAGCCTATTACTATATAGATATATTATATATATATATATATATTTATCTTATCAGAGGCCTGGCAAAATCTGAAAAAAATCTTTCTAGGGCTACAGTTACCCAGGCAGACCGACAAATCTAATTTGCTTTTAACTTGGAACTTTCAGAGTCTTGTACTAAGCGCTGTATGAGTTACCGCACGTTGCATGCGCAAACCTGCACTTTAAAAATACCTTCCATTGGTCACAGAGAAGTTGTTTTTATATATTGTACAGCAAGGTAAGAACAAAACATAATATGGAATTATTCTTTTAGTTTTAGTAATCACACTCAAGTGCCAAGGCAGTAGCATCATGTCATCAAGATTAATCGCCGAAGTCCCAGTATTTAACAGCTCTTGTTTGTGAGTGCTTTAACGTATAAAGCAGATAAGCCGTTTTCTTTCAAGATAAAAAGGATTATTGAACTACATCATGAATGATATCATGCATTACTACAATTGACCCAACGGCTTCCTACACAAAGATGAACCTATTTTAGAAAAAATGTGTTAATGATTCTTAACTTGAGCTTTCAATCTACGGTTTGCTCTAAACTGAGAAAAAAGTCATGCGATACCCCCTAATTTGAACAAAAAGAGCCTGGTTCCTTTCCTGACATGCCCGCCTGCAATGTGAATTGGGAAAAGATTTGGTTACTTTGCCAAAGAGGGTACAGCATATATCCCTGGTTAAAAAAGAGGTTGGTGGCCCCCCCCGGGGGGGACTGGGCACACCTTTGAACACTGCATACCTACTCAGTCTTTTCATTTCAGCTCCCAGATGTAATCATTCATTTACATATCTTAAGCGCTTATAGGGACCTTGCTTGCTGTCGAGACGATTCTGTTGCGTCAAGATCTCTTTTGAATAATTCAGAAAAGCAAGGAGAGATTAGACGCATTAGATTGACGCGGAAGAAGAACTCAGTCAAACAAATCCCTAAGTTACAGTGGTCCGGATAAGGCAGACTTGTTTGGGGGTTTTAAGCGGTTTTTTGTGCGTTCACATGGTATTTACGTTGTGTAATTCATTGATGTGAGTGACAACGGTGGAGCTTGAGAATTGACTCACTCTGCATCATGAAATCAATGACGATAAATACAGTTTACTGTCAAAAGGTTGTATTCAGGCAATAGTCTGAGCTAGCCACAGCTCACGTTCAGAATTAGAAGGATGATCGAAGAATTTGAGCTGAACGCGGTAAAATGGACCAATCTAAAAGGCAAGTTCTTAGTAAATTTTTTTACAACAAAAACAGGAGACAAGTTTAAACTGTACAGTTCTACATTATCCAGGGAATCTTGATTTTTTGTGTATCTATTGCACCAACATGCACAGGAAACTAAGAGCTTTTGCAAGTAAAATTGAAAGCGACGCTATTTAACAACCATTAAGGCCTGCAAACTGCAGAGCTGAAGGAACATGAGGCAAATTGTCATCCGTAAATACCAACATTGAATTACTTTGTCTGCCTAAGATTAATAATACACATTTAATGCGAGAGTATGTATTATTATTTAAAAGGGGCCATAATGGGAATGAACTTAATCAACTGAAAACATAATTGGTTTAATGAGGCATGCAAATTCAGTGATGTTAGAAAAGCAGCAAAACGTGATCTTCAATAGAGGCAATATTCTTATCTATGCCAAAGATGTCTCCTTGACAACGAAGGATCGAATTTCGTGAGACCTCTACACTATATGTGATCAAAATCTAAAAGTTCTCAAATTCACCCTGACAAGTGTTTCCATCTGTTCCGGTCAATATATATAGATATATATATATATATATTATATATATATAATATATATATATATAAAATACTATACTTAGTTTACGCATAGTAGTATTAGGTTGTGCGATAATGACAAACTTGATACCTGATATGTTCTATAACGATACGATAATAGAGATATTTGTGAAGTGTTTTGGTGATGGGACTTTGGCATGTTAGGACTCTGAGAAGTGGACAGCTGGACTCTCAGGTTTTGATGTCTTCTGTGCAGGATTCGTAGCAGGAGTCACAGAATGAACTTTTCCAATTATTTTAATAGATTTTACCTTTTATGGGCATTTTTACTTTTATAAGGCATTTTTTTCTAACTTAATTAAATGTATGCATCATCTTTTGTGTCAAATCTAACCAATAAATTCAATAGTAAGACATCTTGCGGCTGTTACCAATCAATTACATCAGTATCAACAAATGTGGGGTTGCAATGCAACGAATTGATCTGAAGTGGATTTCGATGCCTTTACACAGAGTTTCTGAGGACAGGAAATGCAGTCGAACTGCAGGTACAAATGCATAAAGACTTTTTTTGTGGTTCAAAAAACCACGTTGAATGTGATATCTTGAACTTTTGGGGGGAAGGAAAAAGGGAAAAATAATGTAACTCAAACCTCACTGGCAGTTAGGTGGCGACAAATCACTGCATGGTGGTTAGTTGGAGTCTTCATTCAACCGATATGCAAACAGCTGATTGCTGTAACCAACCGTCCTGTCCTGTGTTGTCAGAGAGCAAACGTTGGGCTGTGGCTGTATTAAAACAGTTCATTGATGAACTAGAGCAAAAGGAACTGGGTCTTAAAATGTAGGTACTAATATTAAGTATGAAATTAGTAAGTTTTGTCAAACACTATCACATTTGAATGTCAGATCCTTGGAAGGAAAAAAAACAGTATTCATGTTTGCTCTTAATATACAGATATATAAATAAACGTCATCGGGGCATATTTCCCACTTATCTTGAATGATGGGGAATCTAAACGTTTCTAAAAGATAACCACACAGTGCAGCGTGAACGTAAATATGATGCGCAGAAGGCTAAACCTCACAACCTCAGTGCACTTGGGGTGGGTTTTTGTTGATTTTTGCAGTCTACTCGAATCATTTACAAACAATTACGATAGTATCATAGACGATATCGCACCCCCCTAGTGTGATGCTATGTGTGTATGTAGTGGTAGGCCTATGCGAGCGATCCCCTCTATGTAAATAGCACGCTGCGTAGGGACCCCGAACACCGGGGGTCCCTTGTACTCAAAGAGATAATGTCGTTTTGTTTTTGAATGTGGCCCGCGGTTAGAAACGTATGTCGTTCTTTTTAATGCGGTGCGCTGTCAACCCTTTCTACGTTAAAACTAGTCAAATCATGTAACGTGGAAGTGTCTACAGGTCTTATCGAGACAAAAAAAAAAAAGCGTGAAGTTTGTACGAGCGCGGAGCGACACACCCCCGGTCCCCCGCCCCTCTTCTGTATAGTAATGTGTGTGTGTGGTGTATAAATTAATATCTGAATTATAGCATTTTTCTTTCAAACTTAAACCTTTATGGAAATATGTCTTATCTGCAGTCAGGCTTGTGATCTGTACGTCACATTATCTAGGGCATAACTGTTTGTCTTATTCCTAAAACATTATTCCACCTCACCTTCTCTGAGACGGTGCAATAGGTTATGGATGTAAAGATTTGTGCTATAGGATGTCATGAGTCAATCCATCAAAGGCTTCAGTACAAATGCTACGGTCCAGGACCGGTATGGTTGATTAGGTAAAAAATCTTTTCGAGGACAGTTTACCCTTCTCAGCCATCGTATCATGTGAGGAAGAATCTGTTTGATATGTGCTGAAAAGGACACATACTTTTCACATCACAGGAGGCTAAAGCCTGGGCACTGCTCCCTGAAAAAGGATGAAAACAAGCCGTCTAGTCGCACAGAATCAATGTAAAGCAATTACATTAGCAACCCTGGGAGTAGGCAGCATGTGTACCTGTCCAGCATGTAGACAATGGGGACTGCAGTGATGGCCTGCTTTGCTCTTCTAAAGTATCTTCGGAAATCTGCATCTGCAGGAGCCTTTGCAGGAGGCTGTAGGCATATGAAATCACTCAGATGTGAAATATCACAAACATGTCTTAAACTGTCTGTACATGTGAATGGGAGGCACAGACAACAGGAATGTGTGTGTGCGTGCTTATTCAAGGTCTGATATTGCACGCGTGCCCTCCTACAGAAAATTACATCCGTTGTCTGTGTTATTGCTAATCACTGACAGAGCATGTTGTTCACAGCAGGGAAAAAGAGGGCCATCAAGAACAAGCCTGCTGATTCCCACTGTGCTAGTGTGTGCAGGAAATGCGAATAAATCCTCTTATTTGCATGCTTGATTTGCAACATGTTTTGCTCATTTTTGCTGTTCTTTGTTCTTGTTTACTCAAATCGCAAGACAATTAAAGGACACACATGTTGATACAGATCAACATCGGCTTTCTTAAAATTGTTTTCAGCCACAGTACCATTTCACATAATTTGATTACACAAGTGCCAGAGATATTTTCCAACGTTTCACAGGCTAAGCCTGTTTGTTTACTGATTAAATATTATAGCAAAAAAATTGTGTATTGTCACTGGAACAGCTAGTCAGAAGTTTAATGAGTGTCTAAAGTTCAATTGAAAAATGCTGTGGCACAATTACTCCACTAGATGGCAGTACACTCTATTTATATCTTCAAACAGACAACAGAGAAACGATTTTTACTTAATAATACTTAGAGACACCGAGGTTAGGAAAACAACCCAACAAAGAAATCACACCTGCCAAAATATTTTGATATTTGAATTGGCCTGCAATCTTATAAAAAAATTCTTTGAACATTAGATTAAAATGGCAATTGTCAATAGTCAGAAACACTCACATGAAGGTGAAAGTGCACTAAAACAGGCTTAAAATAAACTTGCCATGAAAAAAAAAACCTTCGAAGCTTTCATAACAACACACATCATACAAATTCTTAAAAAATAGTGGGTCGAGTACAAGCTGACAATAGTTTTTTTCACATGACTTTTTACATATCCCTAGATATAAAACATTAAAGCCTTCCTGTCAAACTCATTATTAGTGAGACAGGGTCTGTTGGTCATTGACTGTTTCTTTGTCCTGAAATGAAAAATTGAGGCTATATATAGGGCACACTGGGGCTAGTTGTCACATTTTTTTAATGAACAAACCTTAAAGTCTTAACTACAGATAGGTATTTAACATTTCCAGTGTTATTGGCCAAAAAAGATACATTTCGCTGAGCACATGTAGACACTGTAGTGTCAAGATGAGCAAAAAATTCAAGAAACAGAAAAAAATGTAAATGACAATATACAAAATGATAAGAATTTGTATTTTGGCCATCATGTATGATAATGATTTTATTCATTTTATTGAATAATTAATTCCTGAATATTACAACATTAAAAACAAATGACAACTTTCCCCAACATTTTTTGAAAAATACCCTTGTCCTAGAACACAGGTCAACTTACATACTGATACAATCTAGCCTCGTACAATCTAAAATATGCTGGGCTGTTTCAACCCAAATTTGAGTCAAATATGTACAAACCAAACCTTTGGGTTAAAATTTTAAATGAAATATTTAATACAACGGTTGGGTTTGTCCATAGTGTCATTAAATGGTTCCATAACCAGCTCTTACAGAGACAATCAGGGACAGATCAGCTGCACAATGAATGTTGGCTATAAATAAGGACAGTACATTCTATGAAAAATAAACCTAAAATCTTTTTAGATAAAATTACTTTTAATTTTCACATAAAAGTCCAAATGTACACTTCATAAAATTAGTGTCACTATAGGGTTCCAAAAGCATGTCTGCATGTGAGAGAAACATGCCGCAGAGAGCGACTGTCCACACGGCCAGACTGCTCAGTGCTGCCTTCTATTATGATGTCAGCGCCTGGGTTGAATAGCATTCAATATCTCAAGGACAGCCGTTAGTGGAACATCAATAGAATAATACAGAGCAACACTAAACAGTCATTGCTCATAGTTGCCCAGTTCATTTGCTCATTGATTTATTGATATTTCACTGCTTAATATAATTAAAGTGCAGCAATTAGGGGTGCTGAAAAACAGGTTGTTTGTGTTATTATGTTGCCCTGAAAGCATCTATCCACCCTGAGGCTGTGCCCCTCCCTGGATGTCATCTCTCAATATGATTATGATATATGTTGACCATTCCATATCATTGGATGATTCTAACACAGCATGCAGCAGATATCTTTTCAAGAAACCATCCATCTGCACGAGGAGCATAATTAAGAATGAAATCTACAGTGACCAATGTAAAATAAATATAAGCATAAAACAGTCATGACACTCTTCCCAGCAGGAAAATTAGTGAGTGCAGTAATTTTCTAAACAGGTTTTGAGATTGAATTTCAACATCAACTGTGAAGCTCCCATGGTGAGAAGAACACAACTGTCAGTCCAATAAAAAAAGCAAAATAAAGCACAAAAGAATGAAGAGGACAGAGACAAACAATCTTTTATTGGTTGCCTCCAAAAATATCATAAATAACAGCTTGTTGATCCCATATCACTATTAACAAATAAACTGCAAATCACAATCTGGAACTCAAGTGTTTAAAAAAATTATAGTCTCCAGTTGTTCAGGCCCATTCATTTACTTTAAACCTTGGCCGGCTTGGATGCAAATCAAAATAAAACACAAGGAACCGTCGTGGAATGACAAAAAGCAAAATTGTTCTCTACAGCCGGCGTCGGTCTACTGGGGTTTGAGCTATCGAGGTACTCAGCTGTCAGAGTAGTAGATATAGGGAGATTTGAGAGCAGATTAACAGACTGCTTTGTGGGTTCTCTCCCTCATTTCTGCGCCCTCCCTGTTTTTTTTTTAATTCATGTAAAATTGGAATAAAAACCTTCGTAGCAACATGCAGATTTTTATGCAAAGCAGATTTACCTATGGTGCACGGACTGCTGTGTTTGGCTTTGATCTGTGTTTCTGACACTCTTCAACTATAAAGAAGAAAAGAACTTAAAAACTGTAAAGGCTCTTAATTGAACTGAACATAAAAGAAGATACATGGTGTTAATTGGTCTATGCTAAGAATAATTCAGGCCTTGGAGACTACTGTCCCTTACCGGCCCCCCTGCCAAAGTGTCAAGATTTACATCTTTAATTCAAGATTTCCCCGTATTAATTACCTCTCAGCAAGATGTGAATCAGTTCATTATAAAGTATAATAAATGCCAAATATATATATTTTTTCTGGTCTGTGAGTATCAGTTTTCTTCAGTGAGCACAGTGAAATATTTCCGCTCTTTTTTCCCCCCACATATTTTTGTGAGAAACTTTTTATTTTTATTTATTTTTTTGATACTTTGCACTGAAGGCAGGTTTATTTATCTAAAAGTATATAAGCTAATTTTGCTAATAAATATGTGGAACCCCATTACCTACACAAAGTGCATTTTGCTGACATTAGTGCCTTATGATAAAAACAGAAAATGGTGCTAAATGTCAAAAGCATAAAATGTTAATTTCAAATTCAAATACCAGTTATAATCAAGTTAAAATATATATAAATAATCAGCAAAGAGATTATATCTGCCGTAAGCTCTGAAAATTCAATTTAATTTAATCAAGACTATGAACTTTTCACAGGATTTTAGAAAAAGCCAACAAACAAAATAATTTTCACTTACGAAAAATACACAAAATGTGACAACCCAAAACCCACGTGAATGTGTAATGGGCTTCAGCGTCTTCCATTCAGCACAGTGCTGAAAAAAAAATCGATCGCCTCAGTGGCCATGAGACCATTTGAAATTCTACCTCTGCTTCAGACTGCGTTCCTCGGGTATGGCACTGCTTGGGCTGAGCATGTTTCATTGTAAAGTAAAGCAATTTCAACACTCCACCCCCTTTGTGACCTTTCATTATCACAGCCCAGTACGTGGCTCCTCTATCCCAGAATCTTTGGCTCACCGCTGAAGATGATAGATGGGACAGGAGAAGCTGCTGGACAACACTAGCATTTAGGGAGGCAGAGCAACACACATTAGCACTAATACCCCGCAATACAAGCACAAGGTAACCGCATTGCACTAACCTCGCAAGAGCACACTAAGTATTATGACTTCTCAAGTTAGATTTGGAAGTGAAATTTTCTGAATAATATATGCAGTATATTAAGCAATATGCTGTGTATGTAAACATAGTTCTCATACACCTTATTATATTTGATGTGATTTTATTTTTAAGATCAGTTACTTACAGTAATTTATTGACACAAAGTGTGTGATTTTACGGTGGTAAAAAAGACTTGATAAGGAAACCTGCAGGGACATATTAATAAAAAAAAAAGATAGAATCTAATTAACATTCTACTGTGACTTAAAAGCTGAATATTAATAGAGCTTCAGCCATCAGTGTGATGAAAAGAGAAACATGACAGTGAAATTTAAATTCAAAGAGCTGCAAATAATGTACACACAGATCAAAAGAATAAACAGTGGGGAAAAAATAACACCACAAAGTTTAATTTCCCTGCCATGCGAGAACAAGTACAAAAGTGCTAGGAGAGAGCGCTCTCACAAACAACAGTCTGCTCACTGATGAGCCCTAATGCTGCCAATTAAAAGGTGTCACAAACAGACACGCTAGGAGCGCCACATCCCGAGATTCGTCTGCTCTCATGTGGCCTAAATTCTCTAGATCAATGGCTTCGCCCGCATTACCGAAAAACAAACCAATATGCTCATAATTTCATCCGCGAGAAATGTTTCATCCTTCACCTTGAGTTTGCATTGGCCCTTCGGCTAATCTGCCGCATGTTGAACCCGCTAGTCATTCCTAGCGGTGTACATTTAAAGCGTATTAGCATTTGTCCCTGCAGTGCGTCTGGGTGCCAAAGAGCCTGTAATTATTATTCATTAGTATTCATTAGTGCTGGGTCCTGCCCGATGTGTAGCTCATGTTGAATCAGCTCTGGTGTAAGATTTCTGACGAGGCCTGGGTGTGCAGGTCAGGGAGGATTTCTTAATTAGACTTACAAGTCACAAGTTATTTTCCACGCTCTACACGCGAGGTTAAGAACGCAATGGTGCTATCACTCCACTAGGATGAGAGGAGAAAAAGCAAGGATAAAAAGAAAACGTGGCTCCTATCTCTGGCGTCTATTGCCTGTCTTGTTGCATTGGACGAGTGTGATTAGTTCAGCAGGCTACGTTCATTATGTGTTTGGCCAGATGAGAAGGTTTTTACTTTTTCATCTTACTTTAATTTAAAATGCATGTTCATTGCAGATGTCCAGTCTGAGAAAAAAACTCAGGATGGGTCATGAGCTTGCTGAGAATTCTTGCACGGCTACAGAGAGTTTATCATTAAACTACTCAGCAAAACAAAGAGATGCTAATGCTCCAGAGAGTCATGGGATCAAGTATGTACAGGAGGTCCGCCATCTGCAAAAAAATTTTAGACTTATGCCTGGCCTCCGTGTCAGTAACTTGGTATTTAGAAACAAATTTGTGTCATTTGAGAGCTGCTGCATTGCACCGCTTTATTGAGCAAGAACAAGCTCGGCTCATTGAGACTGGGTGGTGGATTGAGCGCATTTTAGCGACTGTAAATATTGCATCATTATAATTGCATCATGGCTGTATTCAAGTCAACAAATACATAAACATCTAAAGCGCTTTTATGGTGTTGTCAAATGTCGTCGTGAGGTGGTGGTCAGACACGCAATAATATGTTGCGCTTTAAAGAGATAGTTCACCAAAAAATGAAAATTCTGCTATCATTTACCCACTCTCTTATATCTTTCCAAACCTGCAGGAGTTGTTTCTGGGGAAAACAAAAGAAGATATTATGAAAATCAGTAATTGACAGGTAATATTAGATTCTACATTGATGTAATTGTGTTTGAAAGTGTCTGTACAATATAAAATAAAGAGCTTGATTTTATATTACAGACATAATGAGAGCCAGTAAGGATCCTTCTGTAATTAATCACATTCACAAGTGAATCTAAATGAAAAAATATTGCTGCTGTTGACCATTTGGACAATGTGTCCCTGAAGAGCATCTACAAAGCACTGAGAAAGGGATATTCTTGATTACACTCCCCATAATGGGAACAATTGTTTCTCGGTCTCAACTGTTTATCATTGTGGTTATCGAGATGTTTATGGTATTCACAATGGAGCAGAAATAATGAGAGAGGAGTGGGTGGGTTAAACATCAGGGTGAACTCACATTATTCCAACCCCCATCAGCATCAGAGAACCATAAAACCCTACAAATGATAATTGTTATGGTCTATGCATGTAGGAGGGTGGATTGTTAGCTGGAGCTGAATTTCCCTGCATGATTTGCACTGCACAGCTAATTGTGTAATTGTTAGCATGACTGAGTGCACTTCTTCCAGGCATGCCGGTGGCTCTGGAAAGGACCAAAGTATAACTGAATTAATCTAATCAGAAAATAATTATGCTTGCCCCAGAGAGAGTTGGCTCAAATTTATCAAGGTTTTTTTTTTGCAAAGAATGCCGCAGAGATGGAATTTACCCATCAGTCTGGGTCCCGGATCTTACAGCGGACACAAGCATGCCAGGGGGTCACATTCACACGAGCGGTACACCTTCAGACAAAACGCAGTGGACACGTCCAATCCCAACGTCACTTAAGTTTAATTTGAAACATATATACGTACAAAGGTGTCACGTTCCTCGAGATCCTCCCAAAAAGAAAGCGCCTCCCACTCACAAGCCAACTGCAAATCCACCGTTAGAAGATCGCAACGCAACTGAACAGATGACATCTTCCCGCAACTCAAGTGTCTGCGTCTTCCTTTATATAAATGACACCACTATATAGGTGCGCTTGACAGCTTTCAGATTGGAGCAGAGAAGAGAGAACTTTTTAAGTGAGATGGGTTAGCTGGGTAAATCTATCAAGGGGTCTGTCCTGGGAGAGAGGCGGGAGAGGGGGCTATGAAGAGCCCCACTGTGCAGCAAGCTTCCATGCTGCGCACATTCTCGGCTCTCTGACAGTTGTGCTCAGCCTTCACTGTAATAATGAATAAAAGGAAACTCCCTGTAGATTACATATCTTCCATGTTTTGACATTGACCTTAATACATAATTTAACCACAAAGCCTGAAGAGTGTGTAACAAGATAAGATAAGACCAGAAGAAAACCAGCAAACCGGGGTGATGCTAAGTTGCAAATTGGATCCAAGAGGACACAACCGGAGAAATAAGGAGGAGAGGGACGAGTGACAAGGCGAGAGAGGGAGAGCGTGTGTGTGAAGAGTGATGCTCAAGAGGGCCTGCTGGAAAATATGTCTTGAGCTCCTTAAAGAGCTCAGGGAGCTGTTGAACAGCCTAAGCAGTGCTCTCGATGCCACCTAGCCTAGTTAATAATTGCTGAGATTGGCTGCTCTGAGCACAGACGTGCTACTGGCATCTGTGTTCCCATGAACGTCATAGAAAGGCTGCACCGTTTTACCTCTTTCTAAATTCCCAGTGACCCAATAAGTGGTTGGTCTTAATGGTTTAGTCATTGTACCATATATCTACTGAATAAAATGTGCGTTCATGTGCACGCTGGAGATTTTACATCTTATAAATTTGTTGTGAAGTCTGTCTTCTCAGCATTATGGGGCCGGTGAAGGCATTCATTTGCGTCGATGTCTGTGTGTGTGTGTGGCGTTGTGAGCGATGAGACAGCCCCTTTGGAGCGCTTGTTGAACTCTTGTATCTGCTGTGCATGCACTATATGACAGGAAAGGGACAGCCATAAAGAGCCATCACGTCAAATTGGTGTCATCGCATGACAATGCACTGTGACATGCTGTTACTCCATAAATTTGAAGAAAATGTCACGCGGAGCTCTGTTTTGACCTTCCTTTAGCATGAAACTGTCTCCCTGGAACAGAATGTTTTTCTTAACAGGACTTTCTAGTAAGTGAAAGAATAAAATGTTAATATTTTGACTCAAGTTAGAGCTTTTTTCTTGCTGAGTGGAAAAAAAAAACTATTATTAGCATTACTTTTCCTTCTAATCGAGACTTCTCACACATATTTTCCCAGCACTGATTACTTATACTCCCATTGCGCTCACATATCACAACATTAGGTGGCAGCATGGAATATCCCAGAATTCATGCTAATGCTTGACACTGACTATGCAAATGAGGACTGCACATGCTTTTCCTACCACTTTTAAAGAAATAGTTCTAACCCAGGCTCATTGAAAATGTGTGAATCTGGCTATATTTCTGCAAAACCCTGCGAAAACATACTTTGGCAGCAAAACATCAACAAATTATAATTACAGGGGTTGATTATGATTACAGATTTTATCAAAGTGCATGATTTGTAAACTAATACATTTTGACGTTTGCATAACTTAACCAGTTCCATATAACATTTATGACATGGTATACTTGCTCAGTAGCGCACCTGGTACAACATTGTAGAGTCCTCAGGTACAAGTCCCATAAAACATGAGGCGTGACACTCTAAAAAAAAGAGCTCAAATAGCATGGTTGTAATAAAATGTTTGTGATACACAACAAAATGCTGCCACAATAACATTTAACTTTTTCTGAGAAAATTGAACAAGCTATTTAGCACCAGCCCGCATCTGCAATGGAAAAAAAAATATTGCTTATAGTACCTCTTGTGGTTATGTTGCTTCAAAAGTGCAGCGCAATGTACATGGAGCAATGTATTTCAGATTTTGCAGGAGTGTAGTCAGTCACATATTTCCAATAAGCGTGGGTTGGATAATTAATCCAACCCTGAACTTCGGATCCTTAGTTACTCACCATTTTTCTTTATTTTTCTGTGGACCACCCACGCCCCCATTTGCATTTGTTTGGATTTTGTCCCTAACTAAAGTCCCTGAGGTTCCGTGTTTGTTTTGGACCTTCTGCCTTCCCTGTCTCCCATAAAACATATTTTGATCATCTTTCAAAATATTTTGTGTTCTGCAGCAAAGAACGCCTCCGGTTTGGCATCAATGCTGACACAATTTTATTTTTTGTGCGCTCTTCCTTCGCAGCAAAATTACCTTTGTCGGTCGGAATAATAAGAGGTCTTATTGCGGCTTGTTTGTGGGGTAACACAAATTTCCGAAAGGCCCGTGCCTTGAGGGCAAGCACACGCATAAAAATCAGTGATGATGCAGTCATATGGTTCTTTAAACTGTCCTGGCATCGCAAGCACGCTGGGATTCCATATGGTGATGATGTGTAATGGTAGCTATTTTTTATATGATTATTGAGAGATAATAAGATAGGTATCATTATTTTTTTTTTTTGTTTTTTTTTTTTTTTTGTTTTATTTTTTTTTTTTTTTTTTTTTTTTTTTTTTGTTTCTTTCTTATTCTTTGATTTTTTTTTTTTTTTAATGGTTTCTTTTCCAGGATTATATTTTTTTTTTTTTTTTTTTTTTTTTTTTTTTTTTGTTTCTATTTCTTATATATTTTTTTTTATTTTTTTTTTATATTTTTTCTTTTTTTTTTTTTTTTTTTTTCTTTATTATGTTATTATCACTTTTTATTGTTTTTTTTTTTTTTTTTGTTTTTTTTTTTTTTTTTTTTTTTATGAATATAAGGGACCGCTTGAATACGAGAGCCCCCAGGGGGGAATTTTTTTTTTTTTTCCCCCCTTTTCCCGTTGTTGCAGCTGGACAGTGACCTCCTCCCCGCTTTAGTTCTCAGTGGGATGCCTGGCTGAGGAGCCCCCACCTCCCCTCCCCTAAACTCCAGCCAGCTTCACTCCACAGCGCCATTTGAAGTCCTGGAGCCCAGTCTGCATATTAACTAACTACTGCAAATGTGAGCCGAGCAGGCCGATAAATAAAAGATTTGTGAGGCTCTGTAAGGTTTGTGGGCTCTCTCGCTCTCACACTCTGTCAGCCAAGCCCCAGAGCCTGCCCTGTCACACCAGATGGAAGGCCCTCGAGACCCTGAATTGGCCGCCTTACAACTGGCTCTGAAGAGGCTCCAAACAGCTCCAGCTGTGTGCCGGGGCCCTCGCCATCGGTGCGACGGTGGCCGAGGACGGAATGAGGCTTTCCAGGGAGAGGGAGGTGCACTGTCAGTATAGCACTCATCCAATCAGCCTGTAAACAGACTCATTTGACACCAGTAATTGGAGGGAGATCAGAAGACTTCAGCCAAGAGGGGGGTGGGGGGTTGATCCTATCAGAAAATGTTCTCCCAGATCAAAGATTTACACTCTAAAATCCTTGATTATGTGACATGGAGACACATTAGATGCATTTTTCCTTGCACTGGCAGGGAGAGATGAGCTGCATGGACAGTGCCAAAAAAATCCAGCTGATCAGCCACATTTGTTGGCATAATGTCGCATTTGACTGAGGAGGGGAATTAGAAACTGCGCAAACGGCATTACGGAATGCAGAGGCCTATGATTTTGTTGGCAATTTAGTTAAAAAGGAGGCTTAGAAGTAGAAAAAGGCCCAGGGACACATCTCAGAATTCATTGTTCTATCCAATTGATTTTCAACTTGGCAATTTTGTTTGGCAATGTTTTCTTTTCTCTGTAACTTAATGTCTGGAAGCTAGCACATCATTTGAGATCCTGATACTTGCGCACCACGTATCGTTGTGCATCTCCTCTCGCTGATGAAAAATCCTGTCCACTAATGATCAACCACCTGCACAATGGAGTTTCATTGCCCTATTAGCATTCATGTCTGAACCTCCAGACTCAACTTCTTCGTCTGCTTTATTCTACACGGACACACTCGTCTTCGTGTTTTGGACTTGAATGGGAGCTAGTTTGCAAAGAACTTATTTTTCATGGAGAGCAGCGAACGTTATGAAGATTTAACTTTCTCCCTTTGATTCCCTCCTGACATTCATCCTTCAGCCTCTCTTTAAAGTCCCACTTTCAAACCCTAATGGCTGTCATGTCATTTTGTTCTCCAGACTCTTACTCAAAGTGTCATTGGCATAATGGTCATCCGCCGTTGGCCTCTTTTGATCATCCATGCTGTGTGTGAAAGGTTCTAGTGTAGATACTGGGGGGTAGGAGAGGGGCACTCGACAATCGCCAATCCCCTCACCCATACTTGGAAGAGAGTGATTTGACCGGAAATCTAAAATTCACTTTCAAATGGTTCATTTCGTTTAATAGCTTCACAGAAGCAGTACACTCATTAAAATGCGTGAGGAAGACATGTGTCAGATTT
This sequence comes from Sinocyclocheilus anophthalmus, assembly GCA_018155175.1. Classification (NCBI taxonomy): domain Eukaryota; kingdom Metazoa; phylum Chordata; class Actinopteri; order Cypriniformes; family Cyprinidae; genus Sinocyclocheilus; species Sinocyclocheilus anophthalmus. Next base: position 533,618 of record JADLZN010008535.1, on the reverse strand, counting down.
TTCCTGTATCAGCATCTCAGGCACATCTCAGAGAGAGAGAGACGAGGCCCCACCCTCACCTCATTGCTTCCAGTTCCAGATCCATCACTCTCACGCGCTGCCTGCCACACCTGCACATCCAGGCCTTTAGAAGGACCATCCAGATGGTACTGAAATTTCTCACTACATATATGTATGAAAAAAAAGATTTCCTAAATTATTAGTAAGTTGTGCAAACTACAGCGCATCTAGAATAAATACATATCAATCTTTTTTTAATCACATCAGAAGGAATATTCACAATGGCAGCAATTTACAGCAACAAGCCATTCATTTTTTTTCAGTGAGAGTTGGCTATTTCTGGTGACATGAGTGGCACGACCACTTTATGCAACTTCATGCAAATGAGCAGCAGCAAATGTTATACAGCAACTACCAAGTGCAGATCTACCGCCTACGGCTGACATCATAATGCATTGGTGACCTCCAGCGATATCATCTCTTTTAGTGTGAACAGGATTAACCCAATCTATCTCTAACCCAATCTCAAAACATAAACTAAACTATATAATTTTTAAAACAACATGAAGTTTTAACTGGTCAGTCTAAAGTCAGACATATAAAGGTTATCCATTTGTAAGCTACAGAGAAAAATATGATAACATAAGAGGAACGGAAAAATTAAAGATTAATGTCAATAAGCAACAACTTTCACCCACAGAAATAGTGCAAATACCAGCAAAATGGTACTTACCATACAAATATAGGCACATCCCCAGAGAAAACAACACATAGCATGTTCTTGTTATAATATTCTCCCAGTCTTATAAACACTACTGTTCAAAGGATTGGGGTCAGTAAGGTTTTTTTTTTTTGGAAATGTAACATTAATTCAGCAAGGGCATATTAAAGTGATAAATTACAGTAAAGACATTTTGTTCTTTTGAACTTTCTATTCATCAAAGAAACATGAAAAAAAATCTATCATGGTTCCTACAAAAACAATTAAGAGGACTATTTTTTCTTTTGTTTTGTTTTGTTTTCAACACTGATAATAACAGGAAATGTTTCTTGAGCACCAAATCAGCATCTTAGAATGATTTCTTCAGAATCATATGTCAATGAAGACTAATGACTCAACAGCTTCTTGCACTATGTATTTTTTTTACTGTATAAAAAGCACTTAAAATCTATAAAAACTCTGTTACGAACTATTGAATAGAAAACAGTTATTAAATTGTAGTAATATTTCACAATATTATAGTTTTACTGTATTTTTGATCAAATAAATACAGACTTTCAAAAAAATTAAAACATGTTTATGCACCCAAGCTTATATATGTATGTACATTGTACATATTTAATAGTGCGTTATACACATCTGTAGATTATTTGAACTCTGAAGGAGTTGTTTGGAATGTGCACAATGAACAAACGATAAAACAAAAAGGTTTTAAAAAAATTGCGCCTCTGAATAGGATTAGTTTCAAAAGAGCACCTTCAAAGTCCAAAGTCAAATTTTGGCTCTCACAAATGCTTAAATATGAATAAAAGTAGGTGAATCTAGGCAGTGTACAGGCTTCTTATTTTATACTGTATGCATGATTGTCTATCATATGTGTTGACCCCATTTCACTTGTTAAAACAGAGACCGAATATTGACAACGGCTCAGAAAAAAAGCAGTGAACTTTTCTGCCAAAAAAGTAAACTTTAGAACACATACTTTAACAATCAATTTGTTTGTTTGTTTATTTATTTATTAGACAGAGTCTGCTGAATTTGCCCTGCCTCCCCTACGGAGAACAATGATCAGAGTATGTGGCCAAGTGAATGTGATGCAAGGGCTAGAGAATAAAAGAGGTCTATTTCAATAACACACTTTCAGCATGTATTGAAAGACATGTCAATTTCACTTACACTGAGTGCTAGAGTTGGAAGAGAATAAGTTTTTCCATCATAAACGCAATGCCATCCAAGTCACTATTGTGCATTACCTAACCTGTATGACTGATACTTAAAACACAGGGAAACAGCAGGAGACACAAGAGGATAGGATTTCAAAGCTCAGCAACATAAAAAAAAAACAAGGCAACACAATCAGCACGTTCACCAGGAAAGCACACATAAAGGGCAGAGCGAGCATACCTTTTCCCGTACCATCTACTTGATTCTGCATTTGCATTGGGGGAAAAAATCCATCATATTGTCATGTAATTAGCGAGAAAAATAAATTCTTCAAATGCCGGCCGTCAGGGAAGAATATCTGTACAACAGGAGGATGATAATGTTTGAAAGGGGAGATCTCACAGCTTTTCAAGTGCTCATGTGCTAGCCTGCAGAAATGAATCTCCAGAATTGAAACCTACAACTTCCACATAAATCTGACAGAACTGCCATAGTCTTGCACTGTTGCACGAAATTAACTCAGACATGTGATAGGACAACTTAGACCTGAAATCATGTGGGGGCAAACTCCGTAGAGACGAATCGCCTTTGTTCACCGTTGGACACATTTTTCCTTCCATTTGGGAATCTGACAAAAGTCATGTTCTGCCCTCTGACTGCTCCCAGGAACTCATCAGCGCTCTACCTCAGTTCTACCCGAGCATGGCGTCGGTCTACGAGGCCACCCGGATTTTATATTTTACAAGCAGAACGGCTTCTTGCAGAACGTATTTTATTAAAAAAAGCATTTAAAACCTATAAAGACTCTGTTTATGAGCTACAGTGCACGAAAACAGTGCTCGCCGGTTAGCTGAATACTGAATAAGCCTGATAGAGGACAAGGCTGACCGATATTGATCACAGTCTCCACTCTCAGCGCTGAGGCGGTTTCTCACACCAGCAGATTTTGTCAGTTTTCAGCTGTAAAACACATCCTTATCTACTATGTACTGCGGTAATTGGCAGACATTATTTCAGTGGTAGACCTCTATTTTTTCTTCGCTAACTTGAGCAACTGGGAATACATGCTAATGGTTCAACAGAGCCTCTGGCTCATACTTCAGCATTCAGCCTCCTGAATGTATGTTTGCTAAATGGCCTCAATTAGGAGTCTGGCAGGAAGACCTCCCTCTCTCCATATAAAGCACATGTTGTCCATCTCGCTCAAACCATCGGTTTATGCCCTTCATTCTTTTCAATGAAAAAGTGTGTCTGTCAGCCGTTCGATGGAGGGGAAAAAACCCTTAAAAAAACCCCCAAAAAACAATTTGAAATAATAATTTTCACAGTGCATTATTCAGCATTGCTTACATATTAACGATGCTGCGATTATCATTAAAAAATAGCATCAAATATTTATCAGCTTTTAATTACACTGCACTTAGTTATAATTTGAGCCTAATTAATAATAACCCACAGTCATCTACATTAAACCACTAGAGCTCGTAAACCAGCTTGGTGCTGAAAAAAAGGCAACGGAACAGTGTCACAGCTGCCATTTTTTACAAATACGTATATTTGTGCATGACTGATAGGTTATATTTAAACATAAGCCAACAATGATATGGCTGAGATCATATGCGCATGAATAATGCAGTGCCAACAGCTATAGTCTGGTCTCACCTCGCAGAGGTAGTGATGCCAGTTTGTGGCATGGAGCTGCCCATGCAGTCGGACTTGTTGGCTAGTCAGCCTTAATGCCAAACCATGTCAAGTGGGAAGTCATCAGCCATCATGCAGACAGCTGGATAAACACTGCCAGACTGACCCTCTGAGAAGAGCTCCGCTATGGACACTTTGTGCTGAGAAGTGTCCAAACAAACACAAAAATACAAGTGCATAAACTGAAAATAAACTTTCAGGCCAGCCGCGGCCTGAATACCATTAGACATAATAAACCGGTGGGAGACAGTATCAAAATGGCGTCATGTCAGTGACACCGACATGTATCTTGGTGCTCATTATTATCCTTGAACAGCACCAATTTACATCTAATGCAATGACTAATTCAGATCCAGTGTTGTCAAGAGGCATAGGAAATGCCCTGGCAGAGATGACAGTGTTCCTGTCAGGAGGTGCAGGATGGAGGATTCCTTGGGGCAATGATTTAATGCCCATGTCAAGTATTGCTGTCAGGCTTTCTTAGCCGACCATTAGGATTCAGTATACGCTGCAATGGACTTGGGTCCTGGCTAGTTGAGATTCATACTTGCATGGAAAGAACGCCCTATTCTGAAGTTATTACCCTTTGGCTGTAAACTAGCATTAAGGCAGGTAAAAAAGGGTAAAAAGAAACAAAATTGTGTGACCTAGCAGGGCAACAAGCAAACCATGAGCTGTTCATCATCATGCCTCTTACCATGTTTGTTCTTTCCAATTTCCAAACAATGTTTATGAGGTGCTTACAGCCTGCTTATTTATGTTGCAACAACAACCGAATTTGAACAAGCCTTTTGTGACTAGACTTAATTAATTCTATGATATCCGATGATAGATTCTCTCAAAGAGTGAGGGAAATAAAAAAAAGACAGATATAGCTATGCAAAAATGAGAGTTAAAAAAAGTTTGTTGTCACACCACTAGTAAAAAAGTAAAATAATTTGAAAGACATTTAAGTTCAAATCTATCAACATATTTACTGACATCACTCGAGACTTACTGATATAAAAATGATAATGGTAACACTTTACAATATGGTGCAGTAATAAGCATTAATTCATTCTTAACTAATGCACAGATAATCATGAGTTAATGCACGACTAATTAAGAACTAAACCATTCATCAAAATGAATGAAGTCAACATAATGATATCTTTGCAAATCATTAGCTAATGATTAATTAATGCCGACAACTTGAAGTTGAAACCCATTGTGGTAGTTAAACATAGAATACATAGTTAGTGACTTACTATATGTTATTAAGGAATTAATACATGATGACACTTTTAATTAATATCAATTCATATAATACTTAATCTATTAATCATATAGACTCTTTATTAGTTGCTGATGTAGTAATCATTAATGATTTAGTTCTTATTAAGTCGTGCATTAACGCATGATTATCTGTGCATTATTTAAGAATGAATGCTTATAATGCTTATTTGTGCACCAATATTGTAAAGTGTTACCATTACAATTAAACTTTATATGAAGTAAGTCTTGTGCAAAAAGCACATTTCTTAATATTAAGCCTAAAATGTGTTTTAATGTGACTATTGATGAGTATTGTATGATCTTTGAATAATAGTGGTCTATAAATGCAAGATATTTAAAGTGTACCTAAAGTATACTTGCAAAAGTTCAGCACAATCACATATATTTCAGTATTCTCATTGGGCTTTAGACTCCTCCCAAGTAGGAGTATGTACAAAATTAGTTGTTTATTTCGCAGAATTTACAAGTGCAGCGGTATTTTATAAAGTACATAAAAAGTAAATGTAGGTGCTAGTATATTTAGCATGAAATAAATGTATTTAAAATACATTTTTGTATATTTATTTTTCACTAGGGACTTCTTACTATAGTGAAAATTATTCACTTATTTTTAAGTTAATTTTAAGCACATACCTTAAAGTCTACAGAAAGCTGTTGAATATATCCACTGTTAAAGCCTAAGAAAAAAAAGATATAGTTAATTAACCACCAAAACAATTTATAACAACATCAAAAAAGTACAATGCACCATACAAAAATATGAGCCCATTGTTTCAGTCAACAAATACTGCATTTAACATTTAATATAATTAAAAAAATAATAATTGGAAATGTTCTAAAAACTGCACAATACCATATTATAAATAGAAATGAGAGGTAGCGGAGACAGGGATAGCTGTCCCATTTTTACTCTTGCAGGGAAATTCTCAGTTATTTTGAAAGTTAATTTCAAGCACATACTTAAAGCCTTGATTTAAAAAAGCTGTTGAAAATACCCCACGTTAAAGCCTAAGAACCCATGCTGATCAATATTGCGGCATGTTGTCACAATGGAATCTGCATTAACCTGTATGAAGTTTTAATTATTATGTAAATCATAATAATAATAATAATAAAAAACATTATGAAAAATACCCAGTTCAACCTTTCAGTTATAATTTATATTCATTGTTTACAATGAACAGTATAACAGTTTCCTGAATGCTTGCCAGGTGGTTTTATTATGCTTACTTGTTACAGCTATAACAAAGACAATATTATAATTTTGGCTCAGAGTCCTTAAATTATCTTTCTTGAATTAAGTGTATATACATACAAAAGCACTGCTAAAGAAAACAGAGGACCTGGTAGTTTGTCACTTTAAAACCTTCTAGTTAATATAGTGGTCATATGATGTGATTTCAAGTTTTTCCTTTCTCTTTGGAGTGTTTCAAGCTGTTCGTGAATAGATAAGATCCCTAAAAGTGCAAAGACTAAAGTCTCAAACCCAAAGAGATATTCGTTATAAAATTTAAGACTCGTTTACGCCCTCCTAAAACGCCTCGGTTAAACAAGCCCCCACATGTCTACGTCACTGTGTGGGAAGATTTGCATAACGCCGTCCAAATGTTCCCGCAAAGAAAGAAGGCATAACTTTTATTGTTGCCGCTGCCGCCATATTGTGAAGACGTTGTGTGGAATTCCAAATATGGACACGACTAGAAATCAGTGGTTTAAGTTGTATTTACAACACTGTTCAAAAACAGTTCAACCCAAATATTCAGATACGTGCAGCACATTTTGCGGAGGATGGTCCTGAGCCTGATGTTTTTAAGTATTTTTACTCAGCTCGGCAGACTTGAACGTCCGAGAAGAGAAAGATCGTCATCCTGTTGTTGCGTCGGTGTGTTTGAAGTTTGAGACTCTGTCACGGGAATTCTTATTGCTCTAAATTTTTTTATGCTTAAACTAAATTTATACACAGAATTTGAGTTATATAAACATGTGAATATATTCCCCTTAGTATTCCTACACCCAAAAACAATCAGAGCGCCTTTCGTTATAATAGTTCTATTTGATTCCAGATGTACGATATTAGCATATAAGCCCGTAGCAGTGCGCCAGAGTTGGTTGCCGGCTAAGCTCGCTTACATGCTATACTTATTACAAATTTCCAGTGTTGGACTCACGGTACTTGCTTTAATGGAGGAGTATAGCATAACTTTGAGTGCAGGTGAGGACACATCAGCTCAAGCTGGAGGGCGTGGAGAAGCAGATCGCAACCTGTGGAGAGGGCAGACCCAGCTGAGAGAAGGAGGCAACACCTGGAAACATCCCAGGCTGATGCTCACAAGTCAGTAAGTATACAGCGTATACAGCGTGCTGCTAACTTTCCCACCACCTCTACTCCATGTGTTTTTTTGCACAGGCCCGGTGCACCCAGGATGTGATCTTCCCAGATGTCCTTCACTCTGGCGCTGGGACATCACGGACCCTGGGTGCAGCCGCAGCGAAAGACGTGAGCCAGGTCCCGGGTGACGACCTCTCACCCTCCGCCGCCTCCGGTCTTCGAGATCTCCACCCAGAACCGATTCGCTCCCCTCCGCGAGACGGAACGCAACGCTGTGATCATCAGATACTCCATCGTCCGGCACGTCCATGCTACGTTAGCTGAAGGTAAAGTGCACACTCACTGTTTCCCTGGTGCTCGTGTTCTCAATGTTTCTGCGCAGATAGCCGCGATCCTGAAGGGCGACGAGAGCACCGGAGCGGTCGTGCTTCATGCGAGGGTTAACGACATCAAGCTGCGGCAGACGAAGACACTGAAGAGAGACTTCAGGAGCCTGATCACAGCACATCGCCCGCGACGACGATCATCATCGTGTCAGGACCGCTTCCCACATACCGACGAGGACACGAAAAGTTCAGTAGACATTTTGCTTTAAATGAATGGTTATTGTCCTGGTGTAAAGAACAGAAACTGCTCTTTGTTAATAATTGGAATCTTTTCTGGGAACGTCCTAGGCTTTTTCGCGCTGATGGCCTGCACCCCAGCAGAGTCGGAGCGGAACTTCTGTCGGACAACATCTCCAGGACATTACGCCCCATATGACTAGCAAAGTCAAATCTCAAATAACTGCCCCGATGACTTTTGTTCTACCCGCTTAAATGATAGAAGTACTTGCGCTGTACAATCTATAAAGACTGTGTCTGTTCCCCGAATAGTGAGGTCACAATATAAATTTAATGCAGGATCTAGAAAAAAACCCATTTGCCAAGTTCGAAACACGTTACCTGTTTCTGATGCAGAAAAGCATGTTCATGCATTCATGACCTCTAGAATGGACTATTGTAATGCAATGCTAGGTGGTTGTCCTGCATCTTCAATAAACAAGCTACAGGTAGTCCAAAATGCAGCGGTTAGAGTCCTTACCAGATCAAGAAAATATGATCATATTACCACAATTTTACAGTCTCTGCACTGGCTACCTATTAAGTTCCGTATCAGTTACAAAATATTATTACTTGCCTATAAGGCCCTTAATGGTTTAACTCCTGCATACCTAACTAGTCTTCTAACACGCTACAATCCATCACGCTCCCTAAAACTCTGGACTTTTGGTAGTACCTAGGATATCAAAGTCCACTAAGGAGGTAGAGAAGCTTTTTTCAATATTGGCTCCCAAAACCTCTGGAATTAGCCCCTTCCTGATACGTTTGGGGGTTCAGACTTCAGACCCAATCGCCGTTTAAATCATGATTAAAGACACATCTCTTTGGCAAGATTCAAATAATGCAGTCATAATCTTTTTCTGCAGTTATATCTGATCAAATGCACTATTATTATTCTTTAGTTTGGGTTGAACAAATAATTTTTGCTTGTTTGGAACAGCAGCTATGCTAACTATGTCTCTATTTGTTTCTCTGTTTTTGCCACGGGATTGATATCCTGTGGTAACTAGGATTTACACAAGCCTTCGTGATCCCGAACACCTGAGAGAGATGATGCCAACACCTCAGAGGACCTCAGATGATGCCAAACCCTGAAACAACATACAGAACTACCTAATTTTGCTATAAGTTTGATTGCATCGTATAATAATTGCTGTTAATAGTGTTCATTGTCGTTTTGATTATGTCTTTAATTGATTTTTCTGTAAATTTCTGCCATATGTACATTAATTGACAGTCACCACTGATAAGCTACCACTAAATATTGTAGAAACATAATTTGCTGTAAAGTTGCTTTGCAACGATTTGTATCGTGAAAAGCGCTATACAAATAAACTTTAATTGAATTTAATTGCTCCTGGGGAGAGTAGACTACAATGCCGGCTGTTCTGACTCACAGACTGTAAGTACGTTTTCATATTTAAAGAATTTGCCACTGATGATTCAAACGCAAGATTTGAGCAGTGTAGAGTAGAGCTTGTTGTTTGTCATTTCTCCGATCACAAATGCAGACATGGTTTTATGTTTATGCGGCGCGATGCAATGCAATGCGTAAAAAGACAGTATAAGTAATTATAATCAGTAATTATGTCCCCACTGGATACAACAAATGCCTCGTTTATAATGGGTTTGAATGTTTTTGTCTTGTCGCTCCGGCCGGGACACGGCATCACAGTATGGTAAGGGGTAACAATCCATATTTTATTTAACATTAAAACAATGTTCTTTTTAGCAACATCTTATGACCCCTTTAAAAATAGACCTTGCGACAACTAGCCCCAGTCTCCCCTAATTCAAAATATCCTGTGTATCCTCAGGAAACATAGACATATACATGTATAGACATGTATTTGACAGCTCCAAACATTATAATTGCCAGCAGTGCAAAAGTACTCAATTACTCCATACACACCTGTAATCTATTCAAGATACAGTCCATGTGGACATTCCTGTTAAATGACAACTTGTTCTTGCACCGGACAGAAGACGGACTCGAACGTGTGGTAGAAACTAATGTAGAGGTACTGTGTGTCTTGACACATACCCTTCTCCAGAGCTGCGAGTGGGCCATGTTGATCTGGAATGGTCATCAGCGAGCCATGCCTGTGGCTTGCTGGAGTTCCCTCTTTCCTTCATTAACCTACAAGCTCCGTCTGGTTCCCTCCGGAGTCTTCGCCAAGGGTGTGAAGCCTTCTCATACGGGCCTATGATGAATGACTTCTGCTGGTGCTGCTTAATGAGTTTGTGGAACTTGTGCTTTATGTTTTCATGTGGTTTCACTAACTCCACAGCATTCCTGGGAATTTGCAGGACGTGGGCCTGTTTTAACCCTATTATTTTATCAGCATCAAGTCCACCAATTACCTCTCTTATAGTGGCACAAGTTTTGTGTTGTGCATGTGCACTACATTGCCAAATAAATCCAATGGGACACCCCGCGATCTTGCCCACCTCACTAGGTCCCCTTACAGACCTCATTATAACTTTGCTATATAAACACTACAGCTTTGCATGGGGAGATTTGTGCCACCTGTTAAATATGCATTGCTGAAAAAATATGGCGCACAGAGGAACTTGTACAACCTGTGGAATATTCTGGAATATACGTCCCAGAGAGTATTCTAAAAGTAAATAGGGCTTAGTCAATATTTGACAATTCGACAAGAATAAAAATTCCAGCGTAATCACATATGCCGTTGACGTTTTGCAAGGTCACTGCTCATAGGGTCAGTTCTTGGTGTATGAGCCCATCCATGGACATTTAATAATGCAAAATATCTTGACATATCCTGGCATCACTTCTCCAATAAAAGCTAAAAATTCTGTACAAAGCAACCTGCCTGTTTTTCTTCCTTGAAGTCGTAATGAAACACTTCACTTACAGATAGCTACAGACCTGTCTCTCTCATTCCATTCATAGCGAAAACCCTCGAAAGAGTTGTTTTCAACCAGATATCATTGTTTCTTTCACAGAACAACAAACTGGATCCTAACCAGTCAGGTTTCAGGAGTGGCCATTCAACTGAGACTGCGCTACTGTCAGTCACAGAAGCCTTGCGGATTGCAAAAGCTGATTCCAAATCATCAGTCCTTATTCTGCTGGATCTTTCTGCTGCTTTTGACACTGTCAATCATCAGATCCTCCTGTCTGCCCTCTCTTCAACGGGCATCACAGGGATTCCACTTAGCTGGTTTCAATCCTATTTCACTGGTAGGTCAGTTTTCAGGGTGTCCTAGGGGAGGGGAGGTGATCCAAAGAATCAACTTGTAATTGGGGTTACTAAGGGATACAGTTCTTGGACCCGATCTTTCTCATATACAAACAGCACTGGGTCCCATCATAAAGGGCACATGCTTTCCTACCATAGCTATGCTGATGACACATAGCTCTGTCTTTCATTTCAACCAGATGATCCAACGGTAGCTGCACGGATCTCAGGGTGCCTGGCAGACATCTCGGCATGGATGAAAAAATATCACTTACAGCTCAACCTGGCAAAGACTGAGCTTCTTGTCTTCCCTGCCACTCCAACTCTACAGTATGATTTTTCCTTCCAGCTAGGTTCTTCTACAATTACCCCATCAACTGCGGTCAGAAATCTTGGTGTAACTTTTGATAACCAGCTGACCTTCAAAGAACACATTTCAAAGACCGCTCGATCTTGCAGGTTTACATTGCACAACATCAGAAAGACCAGGCCCTTTCTAACGGAGCATTCGGCACAACTTCTTGTCCAGGCCCTTGCCATCTCTAGGCTGGACTACTGCAATGCTCTTTTGGCTGGACTCCCATCAAGCACAATCAAAACTCTACAAATGATTCAGAATGCAGCGGCACGAATGGTCTTCAACGAGCCCAAAAGAGCCCATGTTAAACCTATCTTTATCTCCTTGCACTGGCTACCGATTCCGGCTCGCATCAAGTTCAAGACATTGAATGCTTGCATATAGAACAGCCACAGACTCAGCACCCGCCTACTTCCACTCACAACTACGAATCTACATCCCCTCCAGAACTCTGAGATCCGCTAGTGAGCGACGCCGCGTGGTACCATCACAGAGAGGCTCAAAATCACTTTACAGAACATTCTCGTTCACCATTCCTGACTGGTGGAATGATCTTCCCACCCCTATCCGGAATGCTGAATCCCTGACAATTTTCAAGCGACAGCTGAAAACTCATCTCTTTCGAAGCTACTTGACTTCATCATAAAAAAAAAAATAAAAAAAAAATTCTCTCTTTATTTATTCCTTCTCTTTCTAGCTTACTTATTTGAACAATGTCTAGAAACTTGGTATTACAACCACTTCTTGTATCTGTTTGCCTCTTTAAGAAGAATCGCTTTATGTATCCCCCAATTGTAAGTCGCTTTGGATAAAAGCATCTGCTAAATGACTAAATGTAAATGTAAATGTAATGAACATTAATTGCCAGTGGAATGTGGTGTGCATGTTTAGCTTGATATTTTCTCTGCCCATATGAACTGGAGCTGAACGCAGCTGATTACCACATTCGCAACGCTTGAGCTGCAAAAGAAAGGACACATTCAATTTACCTCACCACTTGGACACAGGAAACCAATTAGGGCCAGAGAATGATAAATGGCCATTTTATTAGCAGTTTGTTTGATTTTCCTATTAAATAAGAACCAATAAATTTTTCATTTCAGAACCAGCAACAGGGGATTCACTTAAAGCTAACACAAGGGTCTCGCACAGACCCTGCACAGAGGAAAATTACGTTTACAGTTTTAAACAGCCAATCCTAACAAAACAGACAATCACAGGCTCCAGTATCTTTTTCCCCCCCGGTTACTCTTAACTTTCAAACACAAGCACTCCAAAATAGAATTAACTATTACACCCACCAATGCCAGGGACAGGGTTTTTAAAGAATAAAGGAAAAATAATAATACAAATATAGTAAATAGATACAATCTAATGAAAAGAAAACAATTTTTTTAAGCACAATCAGGCAACATAGGTAATCACAATCCTGGTCATATTCGCAACAGGTTCAACGATCAACAACAAGTTAAAGGGGTCATATGATGTTGCTAAAAAGAACATTATTTTGTGTATTTGGTGTAATGAAATGTGTTTATGCATTTTAAGGTTAAAAAAAACACATTATTTCCCACATACTGTACATTATTGTTTCTCCTCTATGCCCCGCATTTCTGAAACGCGTAGATTTTACAAAGCTCATCGGTCTGAAAAGCGAGGTGTGCTGTGATTGGCCAGCTATCCAGTGCATTGTGATTGGCCGAATACCTCAAGCGTGTGACGGAAATGTTACGCCCCTTACCATATTGTGATGCCGGAGCTACAAGACAAAAACATTAAAACCCATTATAAACGAGGCATTTGTTACATCCAGTGGGGACATAATTACGGATTATAAGACATTATACGTCTTTTATGCGTGCATGGGCACCGCGTTAAACTAAAAACCCATGTGCTGCATTGTTGATCTGAGAACGGGACAACAACACGCTATCTACATGCTCAAAACTCGCATTTGAATCGTCAGTGGCAAATTCTTTAATATAAAAAACATACTTACAGTCTGTGAGTCAGAACAGCCGGCATTGTAGTCTACTCTACCAGGATCAGGAAACAGTACTACATAAAATGTGCTGCACACATCTGAATATTTGGGTTGAACTGTTCTGGAACAGTGTTGTAAATACAAATTAACCACTGATTTCTAGTCGTGTCCTCTTTTGGAAGGCCAAACAAAGTAGTTTCGCTTTCACAACGAAACACACAGCGTCACACATGGCAGGCTAGAGTGAGCGGAGGCTGGCTTGAGTGAGTGGTGGCGGGCGGGCTTGAGAACGGCGCGGCCGGTGGATTCGACGAAGGAGCGGCTGGCGGGCTTGCGGCAACCACATGTGACGACCCCTGGCTGGACGCTTCATCCACGGTGAAAGCCGATCTGGCGATCTACATCGTGAAGTTGATGTATTTCACAGGTTTAAACTCAGAATAGTCCTTTAATCTTCGCTTCGGGGAAATACAGGGCAGACAGACACTCACGTAGCACATAGGGGAATCAACTCAATAGCAGACAAAAGAATATTGGAGAACACAGGTTTTAAATACTGGGAACATAATCAGGGAGAAACATAAACAGGTGTGGAGCTAATTAATCAAAAACCATGGAAACCAACAAGGCAGGAGAAAGGAAACAGAAAACTAAACCAAAACAGATCATAACATAACAGTTTGCCCCCTCCCGGAACGGCAAGTCCTCGTGACGACAAAAGTCCAACAGAGGAGGGAGGGTGGGGGTTCAGGAGGTGGGCGTGGGGCAGGCAATGGAAAGGGAGCATAGTTCATCGTGCCAGGGAGGAGTGGATGGAGGAAGGAGCCAGGGAGGAGCCCGGAGCAGGAGGAGCCAGATGGGAGCCATGGTGGAGATATGGCTGACCCCACCAGGGGGCCGACTGACGGAGACTGAGCTGATGGAAGAGTAGCCCAAGATGGAGCAGAGCAGACGGAGAGCCAGGGTGACACTGAGGATCCGGAGGGCCAAGGCGGAGCTGAAGGCTCAGGCGACCGAGGTGGAGGTGGAGGCAGGGCTCTGGAAGACCGCTGCGGAGCTGGAGCGACTGAGGACAAAGGTGGAGCCGGAGGGAAGGAGGATCCTGACAGAGCCAGAGGGACGGAGTGATGAGGCGAAGCCAGAAGAGTGGAGTCCCGAGGCGACGGATGGATGACCAAGGTGGAGCCGGAGGGACAAGGGAGCCCGGTGGAGCTGGTGGGATGATGGGCCATGGTGGAGACGAGGGAGCTATGAGCCTAGGCGGGGCCGATGGGTTGAAGGACCGAGGTGGAATCCAGGGCTCGGAGGCTGGAGGCGGAGACAGGGAATCCTCACGCCAAGGCGGTGCTGGAGACTGGAGGTCCCTAGGCGAATCAGAGCGCCGAGATGGTGCTGACTGAGGGTGAGCTGAGGGACTGACAGGCACCAGCGGAGATGGGGCTGAGGAACTGACTGGTCCTTTAAAAGGAGGCGGGAGAGTGAGGCTGGGAGGGGACACTGGAGGACAGGAGCTGGATGGAACCAGCGGAGACGTAGGAGAACTGGGCAATGCCTCCCCAAACCAGTCTATTAAATACTCTTTGAAACAGTCCATTAGTTCCTCATAATGTAGTCCAGTGACCAGTTGCAGCTCACCCTCAGCGGCGGGAGTGTGGGCGGGGCTTCCCTCTAAGCCCTCGATCTCCACCAAAACTCCCTTGGGGACGGGCGATGTAGCCGGCTCACGCACCTGGTCAAACGGGCTTGAGGCTCATGCTCCTGGGCGACGATCGGCTCAGTCGCGGTGGGCCTAGTCCTCTCCGTCGCGGGGGATCAGGGCATATGATCAGTGCAGTGAGGATGACGGATGGTGTTCTGGGTGTGAGTGGGATGGAGATGGCCTCTTCGGCGGGGAGACGGCGAAATACCGTCCAATTCTCTCCAGCACCCCACTCCACGAAAGCGGAGAAATCTCCTGGACCGTTCGCTGGTATGCGTGCTTACACCACTCGCTATGCTGGGGTGTCGAATATGCAGACGCGAGCGATCCGAGGGGGAAGTGTGGAAGCATGCCAGATCTACAAAGTACTGGATAGGTCTACACGACGGGTCTGTTGCTCAAGGACAAAGCGTTGAAGGATGGGGATTGCCATTCGGGGAAAGAGGGAGAGAAAACGAAACAAAACCAAAAAGGAAAGAAAAATGCCAACTAATATCCTTATTTTACGGTTGGCTATTCGTTACGTAATGGCTACGGAGGTGTGACGGCGGAAAAATGGGGGGGGGGGGGGGGGGGCGAAGATGAGGAGACAGGCTGTTAAACTCAAAATAGTTCTTTAAGCTTTGCTTCGGGGAAATACAGGGGAGACAGACACTCACGTAGCACATAGGGGAATCAACTCAATAGCAGACAAAGGAATATTGGAGAACACAGGATTTAAATACTGGGAACGTAATCAGGGAGAAACATAAACAGGTGTGGAGCTAATTAATCAAAAACCATGGAAACAAACAAGACAGGAGAAAGGAAACAGAAAACTAAACCAAAACAGATCATAACCATAACATGAATATTGGAGTTAACTTTTTCACATTTTAATAGATTATTTTTTTTTCGTTTTTGCTGCAGCCAACGAAAATAGTCCAAACGAAGTTTGTTTGGAGTTTCACCCAGTAAGGAAGTGCTCCTGAATGATCACTGTTTTGAATGACATGGCAGAATGATGTGTATTCAATGACTCACTCAACTGTTTTGTTCCAGGATGATTCTGCATTTTTGAATGAATCGTTGAATAATGAGTCGGTGACTCACTCATAAGGACAGGGTCACCTCGCGCCCTGAATGGCATAACGGGAGGTGACTACAGGTAGTAACTGAAAAAAATTCTCGACTGCAATGTGAAAAGTCAGTCCCATGGGTCTTTACGTAAAGACTTGCCCTAATGAATGAATGAAATGAATGAATGAATGAATGAATGAATGAATGAACGAATGAATGAATAAATAAATTAATTAATTAATTAAGCACTTCTGTTGATATTGAGGTGGGATACAGTCAAGGTTGAGGAAATATTGTGGTAAGGTAAGGTTTAAGGCTGGTTAATGGGTAGGAGTAGACTCAACAGTGTAATTATACAAATGCAGGTATTGTTTTTAATACAAGTACAAGTATAATTGTATAAAATTATTTATTTGAATGTTAGTAGTTAGTGAAACTTCTATATAAAGTTGGTTTAAAAGTCCTGTTTTGGTGTGTGGGTTCAAAATTCCATTTTGACCCTTTTGTTTGATCAGTTAGGATATTGTTCAGGTCTCTTGTCACCTCCTACTGTATATATTTACTTTTTTTTTTCAAATAATTGTACTCTGCTGTGCCAGTCTATGCAAAAGTATATCAGTTTTCTATGCAGTTGCACAGGATTGAACTCGGCATGGTATCAACATGTCAATACAGTTCCTCTCCCGTCATGCCATGCTGTCAGGGAATTCGCCGCCTCTAGCTACCGCTGTTATCCCTGCTCCCGTTCTCTGGCGTGGGAATGAGGAGGAGACAGGAGACAGGGAGAGCACAGGAGATGACAGCCACATAAAACACAATCTCCATTTTTGACAATGGGGACATTTCTGAACTGCAGAGAACATGGCGATGAATTTAAACACTTTCATCTCGTTATAATTATTTCCAAGAACAGACATGAAAAGAAGAATCCAAATGTTTTTCTTTTTGTTTATAAATTGAGGAACACAGATACATTGCTGACAATTCTGATGTGTGTGTGTGTGTTTTGGTTAGGTTAGTGGGCTAATGAGTTACCATTTTCTTAAACAAAGAATATTTCAAATTGCAATAAAGTAATAAATCAGTGGAGTGAAACTATTTTAAGCTCAACCTTCCATCCAAGTGAATCAATGAGGGTTATTATTGTTAACTAAAAATGTTCCTTTAAATAAACATTAGCAGATCATAATATAAAAACTTTTTTTATTTCAGCTAATCGCAAAGGCAAAATTTCTCATTTTAATTCAGTTTAATGTACTAAAATATTTAAAACTAAAACTCAAATAAAATTAATTAAATGTATAATTAAAATGAAATTAATAAAAAATGTATAGAATTTTAAAATAAAATTAATTTAAATGAATTAAAAATAATTAAATGATTTGTTAAAAAAATGCTGGTCCGAATGAACGAATGAATTAAAGAATGAATAAATAATAAATAAGAGTTTTTGTAAAATGGAAACATAAAATAAATCTCATTTTGGAGTAGGATCACATAAATAATAGTTTTGTGAAACAGAATCAAAATAAGTCTCACTTTGGATTGGTAAGTAAATCTATATCACATTCAGACACGAATGTGGGTATTATTCTGTAAGAGCTACAATAAGAAAATATCTCAAAGCTGCAAAGTCAGCAGCACTATTGCCATTGGTCCATATGAGTTACCAATATTCAATCAGCACCATTTTCTGTATTCACTCTCCTCCACATGCTCTGTACAACTTACTGACCAATGTCTGAATCCCAGCATTGACTGTTATGTGTCATGCTGTGCAGGCCCAAAGCCTGATCAACAAATGAAGAGCGAATAAAAAGCCAACACCAATCAATACTTCCCTTTGTGAAGGACTGGAACGTTCTAGGTATCCATCAGTCTGAAGTAAGCCAATAACTCAGCCTCAGTGGATTGTGGTCTGACAGTGAAATATGACATAATACCATATCTGTGAATCTGATGTTAATTCAGTGTAGGTCCAGCTGTACAATTCCATTTTATATTGTCAGACTGCTCAGTTTAACAATGTATGCTCAATATACACAAACAATTTCACATGAATACCACAGACGGCTAGGTCTGACATGCCACGGAGATTCCCTCTAGGGATATAATTATAGAAATAAATACAGTGGAGGCTGTAGCTCTTAATAAACGTGTGATTGTTGACAGTCAGGATATAGTTTAACATGCACAGTGAGGGGCTGTGGTGTTGCCTTTCAGATGAAACTCTATGTGCGAGGCTCCAGGCTAGTCAAAAAATTGCTCTAATGCCCCTGGTCCTGGTTTTTCCACACTCCCATAGACAATGACCTTGTCTATATAAGGACCCTGAGGACCTGAGTTGCATTTCAAAATAGCAACCGATTTTGACCTTGTAGGATAATGAACAAGGATATACAATGTCTGAGATGTCACATCTCTGTTTTCCCAGATCTGAAAGACCATATAGTTTACTGTTTATATAGTTTAGGACCATTAAGGAGCTTATAGCTTCAGACCCCTATAACCACTTTCTTTGAATGATGGCTTGACATATTTTTAAAAAACATTTAACAAGTCCTTATGTTTGAAGGTTTTAATGCTTGACAGACAGATAGACAGAATGATAGGTAAAGCTATAGAATGAACGATAAATAGAATGATAGATATAATGATAAATAGAATGATAGATAGAATGATAGATAAAATGATAGAATGATAGATAGATCAACAGATAGAATGATAGAATGATAAAACAGACAGAATGACAGATAGATAGATAGATAGATAGATAGATAGATAGATCTTTTCTAGTTAGAAAATTTGTACGACTTCCATTTATTTTAATTATACTTCCTGTATATACTGTACAGTCATTAAATATATATACATATTATATATAGATCAACAGATAGAACAATAGAATGATAAAACGATAGATAGATAGATAGATAGATATCTTTTCTAATAAGAAAATTTGTACGATTATGTATACTTCCTGTATATACTGTACAGTCATTAATGCTATATACATAACTGCACAAATAAGCAGTGGATTTTGGTTACAGCACTAGAATGGAGGAAAGTTAGAAAGTGTGATCAAGGAAAGCTTTGGGATGTGTTCAATTCAAGTCAATCACAGATGAAGGCAGGAGATAGTCGTTAGGGGACTGAAGCTAAACTAAGCTCCTTAATGGTCTTCAGCTTTGAATGGACTTCTGGGTTCAATTATGACATCAATATTGCATGTTTCAGAACTACTAGATGAGACCCTTACAACCCTCCCAAAAATCAGCCATATGAGTTTGGTGAGAACAAGCTTTGAGGTTTTACATCAGTAGAATATGTAAGAGAGCTTTGTATTAGATGAGATTAGACCTGCCAGCTCCGGCCCCCTTCGTTATAGTAGGTCCCATAAAGAAGGGTCGATTGATCAGTTTGTTTAAGGGAATGTAAATAATGAATTCCCTGGGATTAATTGTGGCCTGGTCGGTAATTGCTGGAGATCACAGCCCCTAATTCCGAACTTCAAACTGCAAGCGTGAGGCTTTAGAGTGAATAATGATGATTTGACGGAAAGAAAAGGAAATGGGAAATGTAAAGAGGCAGGGGGGGGGTTTGTTTTTTTTTTTTTTTTTGTTTTTTTTTTTTTTTTAGGGGGCCAAAAAAACAAAAAGGAGAAGAAAGGAGAACAGGGAAGAAAGAAAAAGCGCAACTAATGAGGTACAAAGACCTAACGAGTTTGGTAGGGAAAATCAAGTGTTTCCAAAGTCATCTTTAAACTTGGCGAGATGAAACCGAAGTGCGGCAGTTGTTTTTGACAGCTGGGGATGAGTGGGGCCACAGCTCTGAGATAGGGGTAATTCCCTATTCCTTTTTTATTATCCCCCCTCTGTCTCTCTGCTGGGAGCCCCCTCGTCTCTCTCCCGGTCCCAACATTGATTCTTGAATTAGACTGTTTTATTGAATAATTAATATGGCGCTCCTTGTGATTGATGATTTGCATGGCTTGAATATTAGCTTTTCAATCAAACGCTGCTTGTTCTAATGTAATCATATTGAAAACATGTCAAGAAGTGTTTACCCACCTTGTGTGTGATGTCATCTTTTGTAGCGCCACTGCTGCCGTACAATGCTCTTCAGCAGGGAATAGCCTCGTTCAACATGCACACGCTGGTGATTACACAAATCTTCAGCTCTGGCAGCTCAGAAAAAGGGCTGATGGATTTTTTTTTTTTGTCCGCTGAGAGCCATCATTTCCTCTAAGAGTGCTGCTCTCAGACAGAGAGAAGCAGGACTCATGTTGAGTGGCAGGACGGCATGACTGGGAATACAGAGTATGCAATGCATGTAGATAACGGCATGCCAAAATAAGCACGAAATGCATCAATGAGTCTGCACGCGAATATCGAGAGCCCATTTTAATTTGGGCCGATTGAAGTGGCGCGCACTTGTTTGTTGTTTGGAGTCCATTTCTGTGAGTGTGTCAGCTCTCAACTGGGGCTTGAAAGCACTTTGCCTCATTGAGTGTCGGTTGTGTTTAGACTTCTCCAAACATGTGCAAAGCTAAATTATTTACGCCAAACACACTAATGACAGGGAGGGATCATGTAGAGCAAACGAAGTGGGGATGAGTGATGATCAGGGACTGGGCCCGTCTGTTTGACTAATGCTCACAACCACACGAGGCCCAGCCTTTCCCCAAGTCTCAGCATTACAACTTGCATGCTCCAAATAGTCACCATCACGCACAGACACATCATGGTCATTCAAAATCGAGGGGGAATGCGGATTTTGAATCCAACTTAACAAAAAGAAAACAATAATAATAATGACACAGTTGGCAATACTATTATTACAGGTGAAGAAAGATATTGTATTATCTGAGAATAAAATGACCTACTTGATTAAGTACTTTAAGTATTTCAAATACTGTCTCTCAAAGTATTTAATTACAAATTACATTAGTTTTTTTTGTCCAGCAAAATACAAATTACAAAATACTCAAAAGTAATTACATTCGTATGTTAAAATAATTTAATAAAATACTGCCCATCTCGGATTAAACAAATATTAAACATATACTGTCTTTATGTTGTTTCTACATTAACTTGAAGACTGAATGTGACATTTTTGTAATATAAAAGCACATTTAAAAACTTTAATGTTAGGTGGTATTAATCGAGATTAATTTCAGAAAAATTTGATTAATTAGTAAATTTTTTTAATCGATTGACAGCGCTAAAATAAATAAATCATCTACACTCCTAATTTAGGACGCAGTTATTGAATTTCCATTGTCTGTTAATGTGGCCAAACTGCAAATTAAGTTTGAAACATTGTCCTTTGATTGTTATTGGGAAAGCAGTGCGAATGATATCGCATCATAATGAATGTTAAACATGTCTTGTAGCCAATTGCAATTACTAATGCATCATATTAGTCTATTATACAATATGTTGTGTTGTTTTCATGTCACTTTTAATGTCATGGCATATTGTTTTCACGACATATCATGTTAGTTCAGAATAAAAATAATAAAAAAGCCCCATGAAAACACAAAGCTCACTTACATTAAAGGTACCTTGAAGATAGGGGTCCGCTCCCTGGGGCTTACTTCATGTCTCTTATATTATGCAAAAAATCATTAGGCTAAATTAAAAAGCTGTTTGAGAGTAACCAGATCTTTTAATGAGGCCAAAGAGGGGAAAAAAAGCAACATTAAAACAGAACCCTAGAACAGAAACACAATACAGGCAGAGCGGGCAGCTATCGATTATCACTCGGCCAGGTCACTATCTCACTTTCTCTGGACACTGCTGCTGAGTCCATGAGAGGATGAGAGAGAGGCCAGCTAATATCACGCAATCTGAACAAGGTTCCAGACCTTTTCATTATCAGTCTCATATTATTGATGGTAAGCAGGAGAGGATCGATATTAGCATTCAGCTACCCTGAGGAAAGGAAACAGATGAACAGATAAACAAGGAAAGAGACATTTATAGATATCAAAAATAGCTTGGATTGGATATCATATACCCTTTATATCATATTTTATGATTTCATTTCAGGTTTCTTGTGTCAATAACAGCTTTAATTTTTTTTTTTTTTTTTTTTTTTTTTTTTTTTTTTTTTTTTTTTTTGAGCTTCATATACTAGCCATTTTCACCAGTATATGAAAAGATTGTGGGTTTGCTGTCAAACCTGGCACAATTTACTTTAAATAACAATTAGAGTAATAGTATCTCCTTTTTCCTGTGTCTATCTAGATACACCACAACTGGACAGGCCAAGTAGGCATTGCCGATATGTTAATATTTAAATAGTACAACATTACAATAGTTATTGCCAGTTTTTATGCATTTCAGACAGACTGTCTGTGCATTAGCCGTCTGGACTTTCAGTGACTCTTTCTGTACGTACAGTTTAATACCAAGTTACTGCCTTTATGAGTGAATCAATAATTCAGTGAACCAATTCGTTCAAAAACGCTGATTGATTAATTAGATTAAAAGTCAGTGGGCCTGTCCTGTTTTACATTCATGTTTAACACTCTGCAATACACTCTAACAAGGCCTGATCAACATCGTCTCGGTTACTTGTGTAACCCTCGTTCCCTGAAGGAGGGAACGGAGACGTTACGTCAGTCACCTTCGAGTGTTAACTAAACAAGCCAATGACAGTTGGCGTGCGTGTTTCGCCACGCGCACCCCACCCCGCAGCGCGGGCATAAAAGGAGAGCGCGTGCAAACGCACATCAGTTTTTCGCTGAGGAGCCGAGACTACGTGCCCCGGCCGTACAGCGATAACACTGGGAAAGCGTACCCAGTTGGGAATGCTACGGAAGCCACATCCTGCGCATAGGAGGTATCATGTGGAATTACAAATATGGACTGGCCCAGGGCAGTACTAAATATGGAAGTCCCTGCGGTAGACTCAACCCGCCTGGGGTGATGGGCAGTGAATGCTGTCAGGGGAAAAAGAACGGGCTTACATGAGGGGGCCGTTCCGTGGAAAAGAATGACACATGTGGGATCACCCCCCAAAAAAAAAAAAAAAAAAAAAAAAAAAAAGGGGGGGGGGAATACACACAGGGCAACCTAGCCCAGCACAAGGGCTGACCTTGGGCATGCACACGAGTGCTGAGCCTGGCGTCTGGCGCTCCGCCACGCCTGACCGCCGAGGGTGCGGGAGGAACTCCACCAGGGTTCGCCATGGGGAACTGAATTGAGGAGCACAAAAGCGCATGTATCCGGTCCATAGAGGGGAATGGCACAGCAAGCGTGATCAATACCGAGTGGGTTCGGTGTTCCTGACCCTCTGAGGTAAGTACACGAGAGGACAAAGGCTCTACACGGAGATTATAGAATCACGCAAACGTGTTAGGCGTCGCCCAGCCCGCAGCTCTACAGATGTCTGCTATCGAGACGCCCCGCGCCAATGCCCAAGAAGATGCCACTACTCTCGTAGAGCGAGCTCTCACTCTGAGGGGGCACGGTAAACATTGGGCCTGGTATGCCAAGACTATAGCCTCCACTAACCAGTGGGCAAGTCTTTGTTTGGAGACAGCCTTTCCCTTCTGCTGTCCTCCAAAGCAGACAAAGAGCTGGTCTGAGGTCCTGAAGCTCCGCGTACGGTCCACGTAAAATACGGGCAGAGCGGTTGAACGGGGGGGGGGGGGGGGAGGGGGGGGGGGGGGGATAGAGCACAGAGACGGATGACTGGGTATGCTCCTCCAGGGGGCCAGCGCTTGCCAAGTTCACCACCTGATCCCTGAAAGGCGTGGTGGGAACTTTGGGCACATATCCAGGCCGGGGTCTCAGGACAACGTGAGAGTTACCCATACCGAATTCTAGGCATGAATCGTCGAAAATGCCTGCAGGTCCCCTACCCTCTTGACCGAGGCCAAAGCGGTGAGGAGCACTGTCTTCAACGACAGAAACTTAAGCTCTACTGACTGCAGAGGCTCGAAGGGCTCCTCCTTCAAGGCCGTTAGGACCGAGGGGAGATCCCAAGAGGGTAACAGGTGAGGGCGCGGAGGATTCAGCCTCATTGCCCCTCTAAGAAACCTGATGACCAAGTCGTGCTTACCCACAGACTTACCGTCTACTGCATCGTGATGTTCGGCAATGGCGGCAACATACACCTTAAGGGTGGAGGGAGACAGCCTTCGCACCAACCCATCCTGCAGGAAAGAAAGCAAGACAACGATCGGGCATCTACGGGGGTCTTCCAGGCGGGAAGAGCACCAACCAACGAACAGGTTCCACTTCAGCCTGTAAGCGTGTCTGGTAGAAAAAAAAAACAAAAAACCCGGGGAATCTAAGCTGAAAGTGATGGTGTCTACTACCTCTTGGGGTAGGTCACCTAGAACCTCCGCGTCCCATCCAGGGCTGTCGTGAGGAGCATCAGTTCGGGGAACCAAGGCCGACTGGGCCAGTATGGCGCTACCAGGAGAACCTGCTCCTCATCCTCCCAGACCTTGCACAGTGTCTGTGCGAGAAAACTCACTGGGTGAAACGCACATTTGCGTAGGCCCCGAGGCCAGCTGCACGCCAGTGCGTCCGTGCCGAGGGTCCCCTCGGCCAGGGAGTAAAACAACTGGCAATGGGACGTGTCTGGGGAGGCAAACAGGTCTACCTGAGCGTCACCAAAGCGTCTCCAAATAAGCTGGACTATCTCGGGGTGGAGTCTCCATTCTCCCGGAAGGGCGGGCTGACATGAGAACTCGTCGGCTGCACGATTGAGCTCGCATGGGATGTGAACGGCGCGAAGCGACCACAGATGCTTCTGACTCCAGAGGAGGAGATGGCGGGCGAGTTGCAACATGCGAAGGGAGCGTAGACCGGCCTGGTGGTTGATTGTACGCAAACGGTCGCAGTGTGGTCCGTACGGACAAGCACATGCTTGTCGTGTAGCAGCGATTTGACGCAGCACAGAGCCAGCCATACTGCTTGCAACTCGAGGCAATTGATATGCCACTGCAGTCGGGGCCCCGGCCGGAGCCCCGCAGCAACCATAGGCTGCATTCCCATTTTTTTTTTGTGTTTTGTTTTTTTTTGGGGAGGGGGGCACATGGTCACCAAAGCCCCTGGCAGAGCATCTGTTGACACCAACAACACATGCCTGGATTACCTTGCCCAAGGGGGAAAAACCCCTGCTGTCCGAAGAGAGGCAAGATCTGCCCACGGGCTGAAGATCTAACGGCAGAATGGGGTGACAGAAACCCGGTAAGTGCCGTGTTGCCATGCCAATCTCGGGATCCGGTCGTGAAGCCAACGCTGAAGCGTTCTCATATGAAGCAACCCGAGCGGCGGGACAGCGGCTGCGGATGCCATATGCCCCAGGAGCCTCTGAAACTGTTTCAGTGGAACCGCCGTCTTGCTCTTACCGAGTCCCCTCCATACCGAGAAAAGAGATCCTCTGCATTGGGGAGAGTTTTGCTCTTTTCCCCAGTCGACCCTGAAGTCGATCGCTGCGAACCAATCGAAAGGACTGACGCATTGAAAGATGCGTTTCTGCGTCAACATTCTGAACGGGAGTTTGTGAAGGGCCCGGTTCAGCATGCGTAGGTCCAGGATTGGTCGTAACCCACCTCCTTTTTTGGGTACGATGAAATATGGGCTGTAAAACCTGACCTCATCTCGGCTGGAGGGACCGGCTGTATCTCGTCCTTCGCCAGCGGGACCGCGATCTCTGCACGCAAGACAGGAGCATCCCTGTCCAGCACAGAGGAGAACCGAAAAAATGGCTTGGAAAACTTGAGAAACTTGGGAGGGCGCCGGGCGAATTGAATCGCTTAGCCGAGTCTGATGGTTCACATGAGCCAGTGAGACGGCCTGGGGCACGCTAACCAGGGCCCCAGCGGATGCGAAAACGCGACCGAACAGGCGGGACTAGGGAAACCACCGATGTATCCGCAGTGGGGCAGCGCAGGGGAACAAACCCCCCCCCCCCCCCCAAAAGGGACCCAAGCCGGGAGGCTTCCGTGCGTCCCAGGGTGGGGTCTGAGTGCGCGGCGCGCCACTTACCTGGCTCCACGGCTGAGCAGGGGGCTCGTGAGGAGACATAGCGTCCTTGAACTGAACCCTGCTGCCCATTGGCGAAGGGAGAGGGGGACGGCCATGGGGAGACTGGGTCTCGCGCACTGCCATCCTCGCCCTCTTGGAACCCGGAGGAAAAGGAACCCGCTCTTCTGTTGAGGTTTTGGGCACCACTGGCTGGGTAGCCAGCGGCGGAACAGAAAAAAACAGGAACAAAGGTTTCTCCACCCGGCCCTCTGCCGGGGGAAGGAGTGGTGTGGTCACCATCTCCTGAAGAGCCGTATCCAAGAAACCCAGGTCGCCCATCCCAGGGACGCCGCCCGCCCTGGCGCTTCACAGGCTTGGCAGGGGCGGAGACGGGCTGCGCCGCTTTCCTGCGGCCAGCTCCACGCTGCGGCCGTTGTGAAGGCTGCTGCTGCGGCCGAGCTGGAGCGGAGATGGAGGCCGCAGGAGGGCGCTCTCGGCGACGAGCAGACAGAGGGGCTGCAGCCGGCGGTGGGGTGGCTACAGCAGCCTAACGCCGGGGCAGGATGTGTCGAGACGCCTCCGTCTGCTTCTGTGCGGCGGAGAACTGTTGGGCAGAGCCCTCCACCGCTTCGCCGAATAGGCCGGCCTGGGAGATCGGGGAGTCCAGGAAGCGATGCTTGTCGGTCTCCCTCATATCCGCCAAGGTCAGCCATAGGTGGTGGTCCTGGACCACCAATGTGGACATCGTCTGACCCAGGGCTCGTGCCGTGACTTTCGTCGCCCTAAGCGCGAGGTCCGTTGTGCCGTGGGGGGGCGGGACCCCAACAAAAAAAAAAAAACAAAAAACAAAGGGGGGGGGGGGGGGGGGGGGGGGGGGGCACCCTCCTGCCAGCACCCTGGGTCAGCACTACCCTCGTGCAACTGCTTCAACGCTTTGGCCTGGTGGACTTGCAGGAGGGCCATGGCTTGCAGGGCAGAAGCGGCCTGTCCAGCAGCACTGTAAGCCTTAGCCGTCAGCGTGGACGAGAACTCACAGGCCCCGGACGGAAGACGTGGACTACCTCTCCAGGCGGCGGCGCTTTGCGGGCAGAGCTGCATAGCAATAGGAGGCCTCCAGTGCAGCCCGACACTCTCGGCGGCCCGGGAAAGCATAGCGATCAGCTCTGGATCTGACTCGGGCAACGCCTCATCTCCAGACATCATCATCATCCTGTCATCTGCCTGTGCTCCGCACAAGATGCTGGACCCCCCCCTGTCCGAGGACCCAGCACGCTCGCCCGGAAGCACCAGGTGGTGCGACATGCTTGAGGAATGAGAAGCCCGCGGAGACGTACTCGACGGGGAGGGGGGGGGGAGGAGGGAGGAGAGAGGAAGCTCTCACCGTAACCCTCAGGTCTCCCTGACCATGAACCGAAGTAGCCCTCCGAGAACCGGAGGAGCTAGAGCGGAGCATGGCAAGGGGGATACCCCCCCGTTTAATGAGGAGGTATCTAGACCGCAACATCGCGATGGTCATGTTCCCACACTGAGAACATGACTCATCCATGAGCGCTGTTTCAGCGTGCTGTAAGTCCAGGCACGAGACACAGCGATCATGACCATCAGATGAAGCCAGGAAACGACCACATCCAGAAATGCACGAGCGGGAAGCCATCTTTAAAAAGATGCCCGTCGCTCGTGGAGCTCTTTTAGATATTTTCTCTTTTAGGAAAAAAGGAAACACTCCTTTAGAGAGAGCGCTGAAGCGCCCAGAGGAGGTAGCGGTGAGACCGCAGAATGGCAGCTGCAGCACGCCGACGATGAGCAGCACTGAATGGCAACCCCCGCTGACACGCCGTAACACCAACGCTAGGCTGTTTCTTTGCAGACACTCGCGGAGATTCGTCCTAGTAGAAGGCTCGGCTCCGAAGCGAAAAGCTGATGATTTTACGTCCTTCGTTTTGGCCTGTTTCAACGGATGCATCAGGTGTATCAAACAATCTTCAATCACCCACAATCCTTTGCTCACATTACAATTTGCGCAAAATAATTAGCTGAAAATGAATCGTCATTGAGCTCGTCCAATTTCATTGTTATGAAAGGCATTGATGAAGGCATTGTTTTTTTTAGTTGTAAATTAATCACATAATTCTAAACTGTGCATAATATACAAATAACGGTTGTCATTACCTGTAATGCATTAATATATATATTTTATCATATAAAGTATTTTCAAATTATAATTTTTATTACCACAGGGGCGGAAACATTTATGACGTATAGCCATGTAAACTTACTAGAATGTCTCATTCTAGCGTTGAATGCTTTAAGCCTAAGAAGGACTAGACTAGCAAGGATGCATCATCACTAGGATACATGCCTTCCATTTGAAAAGCACCCATTGCCTGCTGGTTACCAGAGTAATCGTGTAGTGATTATTTTTAACCAACAGAAGGGGCTGCAAATTGCACTGATTGTTTGGACATGCACCGCTACTTTAGCCAAGAAGAACTGAACCTGGATGAGCGCTGTTGTCATCAATTATCAAAAGAAACACATTGTCATCGGTTTCAAAGTATTCACATAATATATTATTTACAAGTGTGAGTATTGGGACAGGTCCAGTGTTTTAATGAGTGAGCCATTAACTCAAATGATTAGCTCAAAAACACTTTGTTTGTAATTATTTGTCCTTGGTGGAATAAAAATAGGCAAATGAACTGCCAATTTTGTATCAAAAATGCAAGTTACTGATTAATAAACAATAAATTACTCAACTCTGCTATGAAAATTAGTTTTGTCAAGATATGAGTTGAATTAAAATCAAGCTGTTTTTTAAGGGGTCATATGATGCGATTAAAATTTTTCCTTTCTCTTTGGAGTGTTACAAGCTCTTGGTGCATAAAGAAGATCTGTAAAGTTGCAAAGACCATGTTGTGAAGATACTGTGTGTTTCGTTGTGAAAGCGAAACTACTTTGTTTGGCCTTCCAAAAGTGGACGATATCTGCTTCATCATGCCTAGAGCTGATCCGTGGTGG
Source organism: Sinocyclocheilus anophthalmus (assembly GCA_018155175.1). NCBI lineage: Eukaryota > Metazoa > Chordata > Actinopteri > Cypriniformes > Cyprinidae > Sinocyclocheilus > Sinocyclocheilus anophthalmus. The sequence goes on along the minus strand of JADLZN010008535.1, from coordinate 504,507 downwards.
TCGCTGAGGAAATACATCAACTTCGCGCGGTGGATCTCCGGATCGGCTTTCACCGTGGACGAAGCGGAGTCCAGCCCGGGGTCGTCACATGTGGTTGCCGCAAGCCCGCCGGACGCTGCTTCGACGAATCCGCCGGCTGCACCGTTCTCTCAAAGTCCGCCTATGTTCCTCACTCAAGCCCGCAGTATGTGAGCTGTGTGAGGCATTTTATGGAAGACTGTTTCCTGAACCTGCAGAGTAGCATACAATGGGTCTGTGCACAAAGGCTGTTTCTATAAAGTGTGGCAGTTGCAACTTTGCAAGGACAGTCTGGCTCTGTGAGTCTTCTGACTCACAGCCTGTAAGTAAATTTTTTATATTTAAAGAATTTGCCACTGATGATTCAAACGCGAGTAGCACTTGTTGTTTGTCGTTTCTCCGATCACAAATGCAGACATGGTTTTATGTTTACGTGGCACGATACGCAATGCATAAAAACACAGTATAAGTTATTATAATCAGTAATTATGTCCCCACTGGTTGCAACAAATGCCTAGTTTGTAATGGGTTTTATTGGTTTTGTCTCGCCGTGCCGGGAGACGGCATCACAGACAGTGTGTAAGGTTCGTACCATTTCTGTCACACGCTTGAGGTATTCAGGCCAATCACAGCACACCTCGCTTTTCAGACTGATGAGCTTTGTAAAAATCGACGCGTTTCAGAAAGGCGGGGCATAGAGGAGCAACAATAATGTACATTATGTGGAAATGCGGTTTTTAACCTTAAACCGCATAAACACATTGCATTACACTAAATACACAACATAATGTTATTTTTAGCAACGTCATATGACCCCTTTAAATTCAGTAAATGCATTCATTAAGTCAAGTCAGAAAATGCAATCTACAATTCTGTCTATCATGCAAGCAATCTTTTCTTTACTCATGTAACAGCCACCTAATTGGAGGATCTAATTCTGCATCAAATCATCATGTCAGACATAACAGCAATTTTGTTATTGGACAGAAGATAATACTTTGAATAGTGCAGATGTTGTGTGAGGGAATATATCATGTTTAAGTATGTTCATATCTTTGGCACAGGCACAGGCTGATGATACAGGTAACTGCAGCTGGCTGAAATATGTTGGCTGAGACACACACATGCACTACAGGCAGTGGTGACTTTACACCCAACTGACAAGGTAATGGGAGAGAGTAGGAGTAAAAAAAAGTCTGAGGGTGAGAAAGGGAGAAAGAGAGGGAGAGAATCAGAGTTTTGATCCTGGGGTTAGAGAAGTAATATGAACGCCACATGACATTCTGGTTTGGCTAACCCTGGCTGGAGGTGAAACAGGCTTTATGGTTTTAGTAAGTGGTGTGGTTGTCTCTTTAAGGCTCCTCTGGCAGAGATATCATCTCTTATTTGTCATATTGGGTCAGCAGAGGTGGCCTTGTAAACTGAAAGTGCACTGTCACTATAAAGTGTGATATCAAACCCTTCCTCTCCTCGAGACATGAAACCATGTGATATAGTGAGACAACAAGCCAAGACATCCTTACATACACACAACTTGCAGTACATGTGTCTACACACAACTTGTATCTGAACGAAGAGTCTGAAACCAAACGGCTCTGAATGAAAAGCAGACAATGAGTTATGCAATCATTTTGTCAAATCAGGAAACACAAACATTATGAAGTTCAGGCAGCTAAACATTATAAAAAATATTCCCAAACTAATGTTCCAAAGGACATTCCCCATGATTTAAATAAGCATGTCCACTGTAAAAAATAGCTAACAAAAGAAAAAAAAAGTTAACTAAAGAACTGCACACCATGAGGTAACAAGGAAATATATTGGTCTTATTTAAATCAAAGGCGTTATGCTTATAGTTTAATTACTAATATATATATAATAATATATATATATATATATTAGTATTATTAGTCTTGTATAATCTGAAAGATCATCCAGTTTAATTTGTATTTTTTTGTTTATTGATTAATAAATGAGATTTAATCATTAATACTATTTATTATATTTAATATATTATTTCAAAATGATTTTGTGATAATATTAATAAATCAATTTCGCATTTCTATCTACATTTGAATTATTATTATACATTGATTTACAAATGTAAATAATAAAAAGAATTAAATAATAAAAAGAATATTTTATTGGTGTAATAAATCAAATAACATATGTTATTTTATTTATCAGTCTAACTATACTTGAATTTTATATATTATTATTAATTATTATTATTATTTAAATTGATCTCCAAATAAATAAATAAATAAATAATAAATAATAATAATAACAATAAAAATATAGACATACTGGAGTTATAGATAGATTGGTAGGTAATTCAATTAAACCAATGAAAATAATTTTTAAGGCTCAAATTATAAAGAAATAGCTCCTTAAAGTAATAACTGGATGTTCACTTTTTACAGTATATGTGGGACAGAAATCCAACCCTTTCATATCAGCACATATCAGTAGGATGACTCTGTAGGATGTCTCTGGCAGCATTTGTGTAAATTTAGCAAACTGAATAGAAAGCCATAGAGCCACAGTTATATGAATATTGCATCAGTTCCATACACGTTAGAAACAGCAGCATGTTTCTAATGGCACATTCTGATACATTTGCTTTTGAATGAATTAAACCTTTTTTCATTCTTTAGGAAAGAGATAGTGTTTCAGCCGTGGGAGGGAGGCCTTCAGCTGCAGTTAATTTAAGCTCAATGTCATCCCTCATAACTGGCACACTACACTTGTTTTAAGTCAGTCGCGGGCATGCAGTGCCACAGCAGGTAGTGAGTGGAGGGATTAGCACTCAAAATAACCCTGGCCTTGATACGTCCAATCAATCACTGAGCCACCCACCTCCTGACCCTGCATGGCTCTCTGTGCTCATTGTTCCCACGGGGCCATGCCGCCATCCCCTGGTCCTGCTCAGGGGGGAAATCACACACCTGCCACTGGAGCTGAACTCTGACCCACTTCGTGTGCGCGAGCTCCCTATCCGGGACGCTATCAAACGGGACTTTCAGTGCGGTTAAGTCACATGTGATTATGGGCCTTGATCACACCACTGTCAACAGAAAGCTAGGCAGAGAGCAGAGTGCTGAATTATGGAGGAGCTCTGTTGCACAAGAGACATAACCTAAACACAGGGCCTAACCCCATGTGCCCTGGCACCCTGCTTGTTATTCAGCACAACAGCAGGGATGTTTTTGAAAGGGTGTTTTAGGGCCAGTGTAGAGACGGATTGGCAGATTTGCGTCTGATGGCTGTGCACGTGCAGGGGTGTGGTATTATGGCGGCGCTGATGAAAACACAATGTCTTCATCAGAGACTAAAGGGTCATAGGAAAGCAACAGTTGTCAGTTGATCTAATGCCGCTGATTTCAGCACCTGCTTGACTTGTGCGGGAGCCAGGCTAAGGGCCTTGGACACCCGGAACACCCATCTCACACGTGTCGAACTCTGCATCTTAATCACCACAGGGAGAGCTTTTGGGTTCCGCAAGCTATTCTGTTTGGTCTTTTTCAGGCAGAAGAAATGGACAACCCGGGCCAATTAAATACCATCCTTGACACAGTTACCACGGCGACAGTGAAAACACCTCAGCCATCATATTTCTATTCTCAAAATAGCTATATCAAGGAGCAATTTGGCAGATGTATGATTGTGGGCTGGGACACAAGGAATTTTAGAGGAGCTGATGGATTGCCTTGTGCTGGCAGGGTGTCTGGGTTCTGTGGACATATATGCCCGGCCGGGGCGGGACACAGAGCGGGCCGACGTTTGATCTCAGAGCCCCTCCTCGTTAGGTGGACAGGCCTGCCAATTCTTCCTGCCCTCCTCTTGCGGCAGGGTAATGATTGTGTGTGTGTATGTGTGTTTAGCTGCGGGTTAAGAAACATGACTGGGCTTCTCTAAAGCCAGGTGGCTACTCTGAGCGGGGTGGGAATCTGTCAGCTAGTGATGTCACACATTAAGCGAGAGACTAGGAGTGGCTGCTGTCCTGGGAGCACATTAATGACACATACTGCACATAGCCCGGCTCTGAGCTAACTTTTTCCCAAACGTCTCACTCATGTACATACTCGTGTACAGGGCTAGTTAGCTAAGCTAGCAGCTACTCTAGAGAAAAATAAGCTCAGTGAGAGAGAAATTAGCTAGTTACATTGCCAAGCTAATACATGTTTATGAGAACACAAAAGATATTTTCAAAAGAGGTAAAAGATTAAAAACTACACTGTCAGATGCTGTGTGCATCTTGTTTATGACATACCCCAAACTTCTGAAATTAATTTAATGATATGTCAAAGCACCACAATATATACATTTGATACCATCACTGAACCATGGAAACACCATAAGTTTGGGGTCAGTAAGATTGTTTTTAAAATGTCTTATGCTCTCTAAGGCTGCATTTATTTTTGATCAAAATGCAGTAAAAGTCGAGAGCCGATGGCCTCATTCTTGTTTCAACAAAAAAGGGGGGGGGGGGTGGGATATTTTTTATTGCATTTTTAAATAACTTTTTCTATTTGAATATATTACTTTATAATATATATATTTGTGTGTGTGTGGTGTGTGTGTTTATATATATATATATATATATATAATAATATCTCTAATTTTTTTCTGTAATTCTGATACTTTTTTCAGTTCTTTTGATGTCTATATCAACAACCAACAGTATGATATATATATGAAGAACATATACAGTGGGTACGGAAAGTATTCAACCCCCCTTAAAAATTTTTTCACTCTTTGTTTAATTGCAGCCATTTGCTAAAATCCATTTAAGTTTTTTTTCCCCTCATTAATGTACACACAGCACCCATATTGACAGAAAAACACAGAATTGTTGACATTTTTTGCAGATTTATTAAAAAGGAAAAACTGAAATATCACATGGTCCTAAGTATTCAGACCTTTTGCTGTGGCACTCATATATTTAACTCGGGTGCTGCCCATTTCTTCTGATCATCCTTGAGATGGTTCTACACCTTAATTTGAGTCCAGCGGTGTTTGATATACTGATTGGACTTGATTAGGAAAGCTACACACCTGTCTATATAAGACCTTACAGTTCACATTGCATGTCAGAGCAAATGAGAATCATTGAGGTCAAAGGAACTGCCTGAAGAGCTCAGAGACCGAATTGTGGCAAGGCACAGATCTGCCCAAGGTTACAAAAAAATGTCTGCTGCACTTAAGGTTCCTAAGTGCACAGTGGCCTCCATAATCCTTAAAAGGAAAGACGTTTGGGACGACCAGAACCCTTTCCTAGAGCTGGCCGTCCGGCCAAACTGAGCTATCAGGGGGGAAAATACTTGGTGAGAGAGGTAAAGAAGAACTTAAAGATCACTGTGGCTGAGCTCCAGATATGCAGTCGGGAGATGGGAGAAAGTTTTAGAAAGTCAACCATCACTGCAGCCCACCACCACTCGGGGCTTTATGGCAGAGTGGCCCGACTGAAGCCTCTCCTCAGTGCAATACACATGAAAGCCCACATGGAGTTTGCTAAATACACCTGAAGGACTCCAAGATGGTGAATAATAAGATTCTCTGGTCTGATGAGACCAAGATATAACTTTTTGGCCTTAATTCTAAGTGGTATGTGTGGAGAAAACCATGCACTGCTCATCACCTGTCCAATACAGTCCCAACGGTGAAGCACGGTGGTGGCAGCATCATGCTGTGGGTGTTTTTCAGCTGCAGGGACAGGACTACTGGTTGCAATTGAGGGAAAGATGAATGTTGCCAAGTACAGGGATATCCTGGACGAAAACCTTCTCCAAGTGCTCAGGGACTTCAGACTGGGCCGAAGGTTTACCTTCCACAAGACAATGACCCTAAGCACACAGCTAAAATAACGAAGGAGTGGCTTCACGTCAACTCTGTGACTGTTCTTGAATGGCGCTGCCAGAGCCCTGACTTAAACCCAATTTGGAGAGACCTAAAAATGGCTGTCCACCAACGTTACCATCCAACCGACAGAACTGAGAGGATCTGCAAGGAGGAATGGCAGAGGATCCCCAAATTCAGGTGTGAAAACTTGTTGCATCTTTTCCAAAAAGACTCATGGCTTTATTAGATCAAAAGGGTGCTTCTACTACATACTGAGCAAAGGGTCTGAATACTTAGTACCATGTGTTATTTCAGTTTTTCTTTTTTAATAAATGTCAACAATTCTGTGTTTTTTTTTGTCAATATGGGGTGCTGTGTGTATATTGAGGGAAAAAAATTACCTTAAATGATTTTAGCAAATGGCTGCACTATAACAAAGAGTGAAAAATTTAAGGGGGTCTGAAGACTGTTCAGTCGCCACTGTATATATATGTATAATTTTTTATATATAAACTTTTAATCCAGCACCTGTTTTGTTCAACCCGTTTTGCCAATTCATTGAAAAGAACTGTCCTTGAAACTGTGATTGATTCGCAAACTGGGCTTCGCCGGTTTTCTTGTCATGATGTTATTTCTCCTGTAGTTGTAGAGTGAATAGTCACATGCCATATAAGTTCAGGTGATTGTCTCAAAACAGCATGATTAAAGATGGTAGATTTCAAATCACATACTTCCTGTAAAGATTAATTGCCATGCTAACAGATAGACTACCTTTTCTCCATTATATACTGTATAGCCTACATGTTTGCTACTGCCCAACTGTACCTATATCATCTTGCGGCCGACATCACGACTACCCTAAAACTCAGCAGGAGCGAGCATTTCAGCATGTGAAGTGTAGTGTGTGTGCATGTGTATGTGTACTTTTCAATAAAACTCCAGCTAATGATCTACTAAGTGCTGGAGCTCAGTACAGAGCCAATGATCCAGCCCTGCTCTCACAGACTCTTCAGATCCTCTTAATATGGCACAGTAGGAAGCAACCTTGCCACTGTGTGATCTCACTTTCATGCAGCTGTGTAAAGTGATTTGTTGGCCAAACACTTGCAACGAGTGGAACTCTGACACAGGCCCTTTTCGAGATACAAATACAACACTGGAAAAACGTCACTTCATTTTTTGGGTGCAGCTCCTCTAACTGTAGGAGCCATGCTGTAATTAGCCACTGGAGACTTTTGCTGTTATAAATAAAGTGACTTGTTTGGCGGGAAATTAAGCAGAGTCGCAACAACGCGGGGGCGTTAAACCAACACAAACAGCATCTTTACAAAGAAAGTAGTGCAGTTACGATTTGTGTTGCCGTTTGATGTCGCACTCAGAGGCGTTAGTTTGCAGAGGTGTTCCTTACAAAGCTTGCTTAAATGAAAACACATGTTCATTAGGATTATACCTATAATAAGCTCAAACAGCCGTATATAAGGTTTAAGACTCCAGGAAGATGGGAGATGAAGAGAGATGCTCTCGTACTTTCTTCCTCACGTCTCTCATCTGTCTCGTGCATCTGTACGCCCCCACATCAGCGTTTCAATATGTGCATCAGTCTGAAAGTCTGAACTTCAACCAGTTGTTAAAACATGGTACCCTTGTGGATGCATCTGGCTTTGAAAAATAAAGAAATTCTCGTCTTTGAAAGGACCGGAGAGAGTATAGTTTCAGCAGCAGTCCCAACCCACCCATACACACACACACACACACACACACAAAACAAACTCACAAAGGGGAGGGGGAAAAGACACACTAAAACACATTTTGTTTTTCATTTTGAAATCAAAAGGTTTTTGTATCACTGTTTGCCCCAAAGCATCATGCAACTGCTTTGGCACAAGACTGCAGGGGTGTAAACCCACACTTGTTTTGCAAAATGCTGTGCATCTTTTGTAGAATAAAAGAACTTGTACGGATGCGCTCAAAGAGAAGACGGCATTTCTTCATCTGATCTGTACTGCAGTTCATGCACTCTCACAGAAGCTTGCTTTAATCTCATCTCGTGTAACATAAATATTTGCAGAGCTGTGATCTCGTAAACGACGTCTCATTGCCAAAGCACATGCCCCATTTGCATGGATTACATTTTGTGCGCTTAACCACCTGCCCCTCTCAGATCAAAACACTCACCATGATACAGGTGTCAGACGTCTTAAAGGAGATATTCAGGCTTATGTTTCACCTTAAAGGGGTCATATGATGCAATTTCAATTTTTCCTTTCTCTTTGGAGTGTTACAAGCTCTTGGTGCACAAAGAAGATCTGTAAGGTTGCAAAGACTAAGTTCTCAAATCCAAAGAGATATTCTTTATAAAAGTTAAGACTTGTCCACGCCCTCCTAAAACGGCTCGTTCTAACACGCCCCCACATGTCCACCGGATCGGCTTTCACCGTGACGAGCGGAGTGCCACCCGGGTCAGTCCACAGGTGGTTCCGCCCAAAAGCCCACCGGCCACATGCTCCCCTTTTCTCAAGCCTGCCGGCCACCGCTCACTCAAGCCCACCGGCCTCCGCTCACTCAAGCCCCGCCCGCTTGTATGCGGTGCAGACATGGTTTTATGTTTACGCGGCGCGATGCCACGCAAAAGGACAGTATAAGTCATTATAATCTGTAATTATGTCCACACTGGATGCAACAAAAACCTCGTTTATAATGGGTTTTAATGTTTTTGTCTCGTCGCTCCGGCCGGGACACGGCATCACAGTATGGTAGGGGAGTAACATTTCCGTCACACGCTTGAATAATGTGTTTTTTGAACCTTAAACCACATAAACACATTTCATTAAACCAAATACACAAAATAATGTTCTTTTTAGCAACATCATATGACCCCTTTAAGCGACACGCGAGACTGCACAGGGCTCCAGTGGGTCGTTTTGAACAGCTTGAATTCAAGCTATACATATCTATTCTTTTTCAGCGGGAGGTAAAAAGCTTCACCTTGATTTGTGAGAAAAAAAAAACGATCATCTAATTTTCAGCGATGCAATAGGGATGGTATCAATGCCAGATTTAAATTGGATTACAAATTAATAGTGAGAAGCCCACAGGAGTTCATTTATGTTTCGAAAGGTTTGACAGGTTACATCGAATTCTTGAGTTTGTAGTCCATTTACGGGCTGCATTCAGAATCACTTGTTTTTGCACAATATTTCATCATCATAGTTTGTGTTCATACAATATACTGGAGTGCATTTCCAACAATTCAGTATGTAAGTAAGTTTTAAAAACTGCAGCTATACCAATAGACATGAAAGTGTCTAAAGTCAGCTCTGATAAACTGAATCACTCATCATTAAGCATACATGTGCAAGCAAGGTACATGTTTTCTTCAGGATATGGTCTGTATCCTTTTGATTTAAATTGTGCATGTCTCTTACATCAGCGAATATCACTATTATTCTCACACAATTTGACTTCAACTGTTCAAGGGAAAACAGGGATGAGAGTAACATTTTCTGAGCTATTTATCTAAGACTTTCATATAATTTTTTCAGATGTATTTTCTACCAATTAAAGTTATTTTGAAATCTACAACTTATCCCTAAATAAATTCAAGTACAAAGAGTGCTGTTTATACAACCTCCACCATTACCTGGGTGAGTTGTAACAGGTGGGATGAGACGTACCAATATAGATAACATTGACATGAGTTTAAATTCTGTGTATGTAATTATTTTTTTGTAATCAGATGTAATTGTTCAAAACCATTTTATTTATACCAACCTTAACTCCTTCCCCCAAAGAGACATCATTTAATTTTAAGCATTTTCATTTAAAAAGGTTACAAAAAGGAAAATACTATTCTACAACATCTAACAAGTTAGAAAAAATATTATGATGAACAAATACATGAAATATGATCAAACAATTAAAAACGTAACAGACAGTGTGTGTGTTGTGTGTGTGTGTGCACACGAATGTCTTCTACCTCAAAATTGATAAAAAATTTTTTTTGTATTCCTATATATTGCTACACATACTTTCAGAAAAAATTTATTATAATAAAAAAGTGTTTTCTATGTAATTTAGGTACTAATTACTAATTAGGTACTAATACTTCTACTGTCACTTCAGGAGGATGTTGGTTATGTACTGATATGGATTATCTTATTACTAAGTGGTCAAATTGTGTTACGATTTACTGTACCCCATGTTACAACCATACATGGCCTCCCCTATAATGTTGTGGTTCCTAATAAAGTTACTGGCCTCTTGCAAACCCAATTTTACTTGCATTTGGTGCTTGACGGGTGTGAATTTTGGACCGTAAACAAGTTTATTTTCAAAACGAATCTGCTTCAGTATGGAATTAACACAAACCTGTTATAGCAGCTCAAAACCACTAGCTAAACAGCTCATAAACAATAAGAATTTGATCAAATTAAACTCATACACACCACACACACACACACACACACACACACAGAATGAGAACAGTTGGAAACAGGGACGGGGATTCTGCACCACAGCTCCACCGTGGGTGCGTTTTTCATTTCGAAGAAAGTTGAAAAGATCAGGTAATTGAAAAAGAGAAGACAATCCCGACAGCTTGTTCTCTGCAGATGCCAATGAAAAGCTTGAGGGGTATTAAAGCATTACACTTTGGGGCCTTTCTTTGGGTTTCTTTCACCAGGGCTATGGAGAAATGGCTTTTTAATGACAACACCTGAAAAGTGTTTTTCATCCCGCCATGCATCATTGTCAGTGGAGGAGATTAAACCTTATTGTTTCCTTTTGGAGGGCCGACAGAGAGGTGGAGAGTGGGACAGCCAAATGCAAAGTGCACAGAGATGAAATAAAACAGAGGAGAGACCCCCACCCCCCTAGACACACCACCCTGAATACCATCACACCATTACACGTCTGCCAAAGTATGTCATTACCAGATCTTAGAAAAATTCAATTATTAAACCTGGCCAAGTGATCCAGAGCTCATAGAATCCACCAGTGTATCTTGCAATAAATTGATTCAATAAAATGCTTGAATATACTAAAATGGTAAATTATGGATGGCCTTATCTATATAAATAAAAATGACTTACAAGAAAAATTTAATTAAAAAATATAAATGCATACATTTATTCTGCAAGTTCATTTTTTAGTATATTTTCATCTTCGTGTTAAATTAAACGTTGTGCAGTGTGCAGCACAAATGATCATATTCCACATTCATATACGTGGATTATGCTGGGAAAAAGTAAAACTGGGATGAGATATATGACATTATGTGGCGATAATATATCTTCCATTTCTAACCCATATGTCTTGTTCCCCATCAAACGGCACATCATTTCTTTGGACCTGCATCTGTCTGTTATTAATAGTTTTATGATTTATAGGCAGAAGCTGGATGCAGCTCAGAACAGCCACATATACAATTATCCAATGCTCAGCCTATATGAATGCCATTTTCCTGCTGATCTCTACCTAAAGAAGACAAGACCATTTGTCTCTCTTTCTCCTCAGCTCTGCTGATAATAAGCCATCTGGTGGATCTAAACATGAAAGATTAAAATAATATACAGTATGAAAGCTCTCTATTCAATTGCTAATGTCCAAGATTCAGGATTCAGAGGCCAAAGCTGTCTTTTTTTTTTTCTCTGAGAGAAAGAGAGAGAGGGTTAATTATAAGAATTCCTCACAGAGCTGTCCCGACTTTGGCCCGTGTCGCATGCGACTGGCGAAACTCATTTACGGCTAGAGAACAATGCCTACCAAATGTCTTATGGGCTAATCCCCTCAATCCTTTGTATTCATTGATGCCTGTTTGCGTGAGCTATGGGAGAGGGCTGACTCCGGGGCTCGGAGGGTCAACATCAAGCCCCGGTGCCATGGGCTAGCTGCGCTCCAGTGTAATTATTTCACTTTCCAACGTTAAATCTTTACGTGGGCTGCTGAAGGAGGGGGTATACATAAACAGAGAGATTTGAAAGACAGAAGGGGGAAACCGGGAGATGAGGGAGTTTGATCTCCATCTAAGCTGCAGATAAAGCGGGACCAAATTGGCCACGCTGTCTGAGTGGACAAACACTTATTTCGGTAAGCACGTTGATTAAACTGACCCTCGCTGAGGGAGAGTCAACAAAGTATGCTGTGTTGAGAAAATGTGTGCATTCAAGTGTGCATTAAAAAAAAAAAAGACTATTAATTAAAAATAAATTGAAATAATTTTTTACTGTAAAAAAGTATTTTATACATATTTACAGTTATTGTTGTCAATTTGCAGAATCAGTGCAAATAGTATTGTGATTGCATGCATAGTTGACCTTATAAAGCTGGTTAACTGTGCAAACCCTTGACCTTACGTCTACCATTATCTGCAGTTAAATCAAACTTTGACACAGCAGGAATAAACATGCGTGAGACTGGGAAAAAGAATCGTTGCTGAAAAATAGGTTAGAAAGAAAATAATTCATTCTGGAAGCTTTACTTTTTTCTGATTTTCATTGAGATCAAAGCCTTGTTTCAGCTCTAATTAACAAAACTAATGCGGATTCCAGACCTTCTGGCACTGGGTAAGGCCTTGGAGGAATAGAGCTGGAAATTTTCTGCAGATTTAAATAATTAATATGACACCTTGAGCTCCACGAAGAAAGAGGAGCGCCATGTTCGTATTTAGAACAATGTCATTGCCAAGTGTAATGCCATTTGTTCAGATGAAAATGAGCTGGGTGGACCGCAGCAAGTTCATTGTCTGCCATTCTGACGGCTTGTGAATGGTTGGGCCCTTTGTCATGGTAAGAAGGGCCTTTGAGAGCAACTTTGTAAACCAGCCTCAGGTCCATCCCTGGACAGGGGTGCTGGGAAGGCCCAGGCTGCTCAGGGAGTTTGCGCTTGGTCATTTTCTGGTGTCTAATCCCCTTAATCCCCGTTAGAAGGGGGTTTGCGAGAGACAAATCCACTCCCTAAGGTCCTTAGGATTCAAACGCTGTGCTTGAGCAACTGTATCATTTGATAACAACAAGAGCTGAAGAGATAGACAGATAAAGGGTCTGGAATATATCTCACGATCAGGCTCTATCTTTTTTAATATCTTATCTTCCATCAGTTTATTCTTGTAGTGTATTTGAGTTGTACATGAAACTTGGTGGAGATGGTTGATGAGATCTGGATGGGAAACCTATACACAAATGGTCTGACCTTTATGCAAATGGACCTTATGTTCATCTTTGGCCAGTTGAGCTCTCAAACGGTTTCTCCGCATTCAGGCAAGACCTGCTCTAATCCACCCCCTTCTATTGAAATTAATGCACCTCTGGTGACATAATCTCCAGCACGCCACTATATCATTAGTTAATTAATACTGCATATGAAGAGGTGGACCAGACGAGTCTATGGCCCAAAGTTTACTGTTTGGAGCCCCAAAACCAACGGGGAATAAGAGGGTGCTTTAATACAGGCTAATATAGAATGATATGGGTTAAATGAGAATTTAAATATCTCACTTCTCAAGCTCAATGTAATTAATAATGAGAGTACGTAAATAGAATTGTCTGACTCTAGCTAAACATGAGATTCTGGCTTTGAATGGGAAGCTTAGTAATTTATGATTAGAAAACCTTTTTTTAAAAGAATATGCATGCTTATTTCAAGCCATTTGGGTTGTGCGCCATTTAGAATTGAATTGAGAATGCTAGTTCCTGAATTTGAATTGAATTTAAACTGAGGTAGCAAATGGCATGCAGAATTGGAATTTAAAAATGTATGTATGGAATTAATGTACAGAACAATTAAGCTGAATTAAACAGAAGGACTCTTCCAGTCAACTTGTTCAACTTCCTGTTGGGCGGAGCCAATTAAATTCAAATTTCAACTCACGAATTGAAACCCTGCAGGCCAAGAGCACCTCTCCGGCTTTTTTTTAAATTATAAAATTATAAAAAATCATAAAAAAATTATGACAGTTCAGGGAAAAAAACCTAGAACAAAATATAACCTAAACATTAAACCTACTTCCTTTCATAGACTACACAACACAGTTTGAAATTTTGGTCACCATGTGGTGTCAAAAGAAAGTGCAGAGTAGATGGGCTGAACTCAGCAGTTAACCCTCATTTATAGCTGCTCTCACCAAGGGCCTCCGCCAAAATATGCAGTTACATGATGCAACGCAACAAGAGCATAGCTGCGGTTTGAAAGATCTCTCCCTTCATTGCATCTGCTCAGCATAGAGCACACTCACATCTCAATATCAACTCACAAGTTAAAAACAACGACCGCAAACACAGACTGTCTATGGGGTGCCAGAGATGGTTAGTGGTTTGATGTCTTCGAGATGCAAAGGCAAATCCCTGTCATCTATGCGAAAGAGTAGGAAGAGTCATTTCTGCCATTATAAATAAGTGCAAACTGGTTAAAAAAAGTATCATTCATCTCTTCTTTCGTCTGTATGCCAGCATACTCACAGTTATATCTGCTGTGTTAAATATATCTCTCCATGTTCGGTTCCATCAACCAAACCCTACAGCAATTCTGGACTTGGGATAAATAGGTTCCTAACACAATTTTTCCACTAACAATCACTTCGTCCATGTAAGAGGATGAATCACTGCAGGAAAAAGATTATATAAAGGGGTTCATTATTGGTGTAATGTATATAGGGGTACTGTAATTGATAGTGACAACATTCAACAGACCGCAGAAATAAAAGTATGCCCTGGCAAATTGCTATGAAAATTCAGGCCAAGTCTTTCTGTAAATAGTTAAGGTCAGTTCTGGTCTCTATTAAGGCAACATTGCATGTTGAGAGTCAAAATGTGGATTGTCTAATATTTGAGGGCAAGAGAAAATTTGTATATTTTGTGAGAAATGTGGATCAGAAGTTTGAGGTCAGTAAGATAGTTTAATGTTTTGAAAGAAGTCTCTTATATTTTAGCTGATGAAAAATACAGTAAAAACTGTAATATTGTGAAATATTATAACAGTTTATTGGAGCCATTACTCCAGTCTTCAGTGTCAAATGATTCTTTAGAAATCATTCTAATACGCTGATTTGATACTCAAGAAACATTTCTTATTATTATCAGTGTTGAATATTTATTATTTTTGTGGAAACAATGATCATTTTCTATAGGATTCTTTGATGAATAAAAATTTCAAAAGAACAGCATTTATTTGAAATTTGTTCTGTAACAATGTAAAAGTCTTTACTGTTACTTTTGATCCATTTTAAAGCATCCTTGCAGAATAAAAGTATTCGATTCTTCCCTTTACCCCCCGTACGTTTATATGTACACACACACACACGCACATGCACACAAACACATATTATAAATGCCTTTATTGTTAGCATATTAGTTATTTGCTGTGTTATTGAAATCATGAAATGTTGTATTGTGATTACCCTACATCAGTCCTCTTTTGGGAACACGGTGATGGTTTCTTTTCCTTGGTTATTTTTCTTTCAATAAGACTAACACTGAGATGAAAAAGTACATAATGAGCATGGTGTTAACCCATGTGTGTTTCAACTGCTCAACCTTTACAGGGAGTGCAACTGAGAGCAAACCAGCAGTGTTTGTGTTGACAGCCTTTGAGCCAGGCTCTGCCTTCACGAAAATGCTCAGGGCACAAAGAAATCTTCCCCTCATCTGTGTACACGCGCCCCGTTCTAAAGTCTGTCAGGAGCTGAAGGTAAATTCAAAAGACATCCTGACACATACTGAGAAAAACGGTTTTGATGGGGGAAAAATGGACCACTTTGCAGTATACAAATAACAGGAAAAATGTCAACAGAATAGGCAAGTCCGATGGGGAAAGAAAAACAAGCTAGTTTCAGATTAAATTACATGAAACAAAACATGAGCCTAAATTACTCTAAACCCCCCCTTCCCTACAAAGAATCAAACACACCAGCAAAATAAAAGATGTAGTCAATTCTTACTTGGATGGGTGAGAAATCTAACGAAACAGTAAGTTTGTTTTGCAAATAAACCTTAGCCATCAACATCATTCCTTCCCCCTCTTTTGCCGCCGTCCATGTTTAGCTTGCAATCATCACGGTGCCCGCGAGCTCCAAACACATTCTAATTCAGGCGCCAGCAGCAGGGGTCAGGCCCAGTGATCCTCAGGACGATGAATTTATTCACTTAATCTGGGCTACACCTGTAGGTCACGCCAGGGGAATGCTAATCGCTCTGAGGGGAGGGCTGTCCAGCTCCTAATAGTGATCATCTGCATCTGAGGCCCATTCCCTAGGGTCCAGGGGGGCTGGGGGCCATCAGCAATAGCCCTGTCAACAGGGAGGCCAGGTAACCGGTGGCTGCCACCGCATGTCTTCGCTGTCTAATGGGAGAAGGGCCCTTTCCTGATCATTTTTGCTGCAGCAAACACTCCGTTCTCAGACAGAATAATTTGTTCCCAATTTGCATGGTCACATGTTTTGGAGGAAAGGCTCAGGGACTTGTTGGAGCAGGTGGCATTCAGACCCACTGCCAGATGCAGCTCAGTTTGGCCTTGAATCACAACAGAGAGAGCCACTTGCAACACATCTCCCCTTTTTTTCTATAAAACAAAAATTACAATCACCACTGTTTAGGACGTTGGCAGCCATCCCTGCTGGTTAATATGCATGCAAAATTTATCATGAAGACCAACAAAAGAGGATGTTTTCCCTCTGGTTCCTGCTTATTTTCCTGCAGTAATGCGGTAGATCAACAGCAACAAAAAATATTTAATTAAAAAACTACACTGTACCATCTTAAAGAGATCCATCCATCCATGGACAAAAACTGCTCTTCATCATTCTTCAAAATATCCTCTGTTAGCTATTTTGGCTTCCCCTCCAAACAATAGTGCATTACGCTAGCAATGCTAAGGTCACGGATTCCCTGTGTGATAAAATTTTGATGAAAAAATGCAAATGAAATGAAAGTAAATATAAGAGATAAAATGCATTTACAAAATGCAATTTAAGTCACATAAAAACATCTACTAAAAACATAAATGTTAATAATTAACAGATTTATAGTTAAAATCTATATGTTGCTCCTGAGAGGACTCTAGTATCCTGTCACCATGTCAAGACACAATACCCACAGACAGACCTTTGAATCAGTAAATCAGGTCTATAAAGGGCCTCATATTTTCCATCAGAGCTTTGCCGGTCTGGACAGCCCCAAACGGTTTGTGCGTCGCACATATGACACCAAGCCCTCAAATCCCCAACAAGGTGCCCAATAACTTGTGAGCCGGAGCCAAATGACTACAGTATATGGCAGAAGAATAAACATTCTCTCTTTAGCCTGAGGTCCCACTTTTCATCTGTCAAGCATGTTTTAATAATTAATCTGTTTAATACACACTCAGCATCTGCCGGAGACAACTTGAAGCCTTCCACTCCAACCAGCAGTCTCTCACTGAAGCTCCACTCTGAGTTAAAGCATACAGGCTGAATTTCACAAACTGGATTCTGCCTCCCAAAACGTTTTGTGCTAACCGAATGAATCCTTAGCATGTTAGACACACATATGGATGCCTCCCCTGTGTGTACTGTATGAGGAAAATGGAGAGAGTGTAAATTGAATGCATTTCTTTTCCCCATGCCATAGAAATGATGCGAGATTAAGCCCATGAATATATACATGGGCCAGCGGTGACCTGTCTGGAGATCACTGATTTCCCAGTGGACCCAGGCTGACATGGCGGGGGCTCGGGCCTTGACAGAGGTGGGGAAAACCAAGCGCAGGTCCAAATTGAACTTAATCTCGTTGCTCATTGTGCTTAGGAAGACATGAAATTACACAATGGCCTTAATCGACCAGGAGCCTTCCACGGGCTTCCCTTGCGTCACGTTTACAGTCGTCATGCTGAAAGAGAGATGATTAGGACTGCAATTTTTCTCTCAGGAAGCCTTTAATAATGTCTTCTTGAACAATCAGAGAGTTAATGTGGAAAAATCACAAACCAATAAGGCTCATCCGGTGTGCCCATCCTCGAGTAATCCGGGAAGATCCTTTTCCAGTGGCCCTGGGTGGAGACGGCATTGCACTGAAGCGCATCTCCACCATCAGAAGGAAGGATTCAATCAGTCCCCCGGGGTTGATTACACCCTTCTCCAAGTTTGGGCTCCCCCGCTAACAGGTGCTTCTTATTACGTTGATAGGAAGCCGTCACTGAAACGGTCATTAGCCATGTGACTGACATGGGCCTTGCTGAGCTGGCTGTGCTGGGAAACCTCATCCTCTGTGATTGAATGCCCACAGGCGTCCGTCATAGACTTCACTCTGCATTCTGCCTCTGTACAAAAACATTCCAAATTAAAACCACCACATTCACCAGTATAAGCTATTTTCATCATGAATCTGTGCTCTGACAGATCGGTTAATAGCGTGTGCTTATATTCAGATGATTCTGTGGTAAAGAATATTTGTATACGTCATTATCGTAAACCTAAGAGAGCAGTTGCACCGAGAGAGATAATCAAGACTGATAGGATTGTTTTTTGGTAATTCCCTATATATAAACTCTGGCTTTATGGCCCTTTGATACATCCAACAAACAACAGTTGGGGCTTGATCATCTCAAAGCAACACAGAAATGTTTGGAATTTAGAAAAACACAGAGGCATGAGTACACTAGAGGTTCTATAGGCCATCGTGTACCAGGAATGTCCTCATAATGCGTGGCAATTATGGGTTTGCTTACCGCTGCGCATCTTTTCAGGAAACCAATGAAACCATTGTGACCTACAACGCGTTGGCCGCTACAAGGCTGTCAGGTCCAAAAATAATTAGGCATCAAGATGAGGCCTTTTTTTATTCATGTCAAGGAACTCGGGAGACTCTGTAATGTAGTTAACATGCACGCATCAAGAATTTTCATCACATCAGAACACGGGTACAAGTGCGCGCAGCAGAACAGAGCAACAGAGCTACGGAGAGGGCATATCTTTTGCACACATTGCACTGGAGCTCGACAATTACATGTACACATTATAGCTACCCATTGCCCAATACAAACCTGTTCCTATTTATCCAGCACCTACGATAGGCCTGTTAATTAACATGGCTGTTATGTGAATGTAGCTGTTTCATGGTTTCCCTGCATTATTTGTTGTGTTGTTTTTCCCACTGTTGTTATGACAGACATGTGGGCCATTATACACAAAGCCGAATTTCCCATCTGTCAGCCTTTAAGATGTTTTGCACTTCAAATGAGTCAGAAGTTCTACATTAAGCTGCCTGTGCTCACAGGGCTACGCAAAATTCGGAATTAAAGAATTGGCTCCCTTTCAATTCATATGTTGGACTTTGGATTGAATCTGCCACATCCTACAGGAAGTTGAATAGGAATTTTAACTGAAATGATGATTGGAATGAGTTCTGTAACTGGTCCACATAAATTAATTTGTTGAATATAATGAAACACATAAGCTAAATACAAATTTCTATAGGTGCCATCCATTAATCAAGCTTCAAACGTCTGGCCTTTTAAACTTTTTTCAGAACTTTCAAACAAGGTTTTGCCAAGCCATCATCCAAGGTTCAATACATTAATTTGATTCATTTGAACTTTCATTAAATTTAGTTTAATTAGTTTAAATTAGTTTAACTAATTCTGCATCCTGTTTGCTACCTCAAATCAAATTCATGTTTTTAAAACTGGAATGTCGAATGCATTCTCAATTCAATTCTAAATGCAGCACAACCCTGTTTGCAAATCATGTCAATCATTGCAAAAGGAAAAGCAAATCTTTACACAGACCAGCATTTACAGGGTTAGTGTACTGTAACTGTTTATCTATGGAGCTGCTGTAATTATACACACATTTGAGTTGTAATAATTGTCCACTTGCTTTAATCTGGCCATTATAAGAAATGGGCAGGGCCCTCACTTCTACTGACCCTGACATTCCATTCAGCAAAGTGTCTGATATAAAAAAGATTGCTTTCATGCCTACCTAAGTAATATCATATGCTTCACATCAGAGCATGCTCTGGCTAGTCGAATTCCCAATGTATGGTAACTCAACTGACTCAACATGGCATGCATGCCTGTGGTCCACACACTCTCTTTCTCTTTCACACACACATATAGACACCCCACACTCCCACAGTCGCTCCCAGCACTTTCCTCCATTTACAGGAATGTCTTGAATTGTTTGAATTTTTTTTATCAGTAACAGAACTTCTAATACAATTTTTGGATGCATATTTTAAGAGCTCAGTTTGACTAGGCCCACACTTCCCACTGAGCTCAGAATATAGCAGCACCCATAGTTTTATCACCCTGTTAAAAGGCCTTTATATTGCTGCAGTGAACATGCTCAATTACCCAGACTCCCTGGAGCGTGGGGAAAACACACATCAGCTGGGCCTGATTTATTTCACTGTCCCACTGAAACCCCAAATTAAGAGACACCCTCTGTAACCAGCGAAGTATTACACAACAGTCTGTCCGAGAGGATGTCTTCATTCTATTAGCATCATCTCTTGACTAGCACTTACAGTCCAGGCTTGAAATATTTCCTACATGATACATCCCATGTATTCAATGATCTTCAAGACTTATTCTTTTTTGTTTTCACCAGGGAACAATGACATTCACTTAAATCACAGCTCATGTAGCCTAAGTCTATTTAAAGACCCCATTTTGTGGCTTTTAATCCACATCGGTTACCTTTGAGGTCATCTACATTTACGCATTTGGCAGATGCTTTCATCCAAAGCGACTTGCGTTGCATTTAAGATACATTTGATCAGTTCATGTTCCTGGCAATCAAACCCATGACCTTGTCATTGTGAGTGCCATACTATAGTGTTTTAGCTAGATGGAAAACAGACCACAAATGCTGATGTCTCCTGCTCTTACAGGCGTATGCACATCGTTGTTAGGGATGCACAATATAATGGTTATCATACAATATCAGAGATCAGTATCAGTCGATATTGGATATTTAATTGTGCATGCTCATTTTCCCTCTTTTTACAGATAGATTACCTTTGCTGTCATCTAATACTCACATAAAGTTAATCTTTAACAACAATAATCATTTAATAATATTGCTAAGTGTAATATATAGCTAATCTTAAAATATAATTTTTTCATACTGTACATTACGGTATATTGTGATGGCCGAATTTAATTGTAGCATTTCAGTTTTAGTTTTTAGTGCCTAATTTATCTAAACAAAATAGAATTGAATTTTAATATTGGCCATTTATTGATTATCAGCCACAGCATGAAAGTAATTATCGCTTATCAATACTGGAAAAAAAAAAAAAATTTAAATTGTTTTTAAAATAAAATTAAATAAATTGGTTTGTCGCAGGGGGTGACTTCAAATGCCCTTAAGATAAGAATGTCGCCTCTTCCTCTACAACCTGCCTGTGAACTAGCAATAGCAGAAATCATGATTCATACCAGAGGCGGACAGTAACTAAGTACATTTACTTGAGTATTGTACTTGAGTACACTTTTTGAGTATCTGTACTTAACTTGAGTATTATTTTTTCTGTGAACTTATGACTTTAACTTCACTACATTTGAAAGACAAATATTGTACTTTTCACTCCACTACATTTCTATCAAGGTCCTCGGAAGTAGAAAGTCGTTACTATGTAGCAGCTTTGAAAGTCAGTGGGTGATTTTTTTCTTCTCTAAAATGTGACTTTCTTTTTTTTTAGACAGTTTTATCAGTAATCACTCTTGTAGGGCTATGTGAAGTGATTTCCCAGCATTTTTTTGAGCACTGACCAGCTGCAAATGTGATATTTATTTACAACAATTCAATAATAAGAAGTTAATATTGTGGTATATATTAGACACAATATTGTCTGATTTTGCTTAATTGTGTAGGTGAAAATATTACCTATAAAGCCACAGAAGAACTGTTGTGCGTCTCCTAATAAAACACAATAGGTGTTTGACTGAAGCAGCACTGCACAGACCGTTCTGTGTGTAACATCAAAGTACAGCAAGAGCGACTATACAGCATTTAAAATGTTTGTTTTGATATCAAATAAGTCTTACTGTTTTGCTTTTTTTGTTAAAGCAGTGTTGCTGTTGTAAAGTTATACAGCTACAGTTGTGTTGCTGGGTTTTAAAGCAGGTTTGATTTTTTTCTTCCTTATCACTCTGTATTTACAGGATTTCACTGTCCACTCTGTTCAAATGTGGATGAATGGCCACATGGAGATGTCAGAGCTAAGTGAGATCACTACCATCCTGCTTTTGTGGGGGTGGGTAGGGGTGTTAATTTTTGTTTTGTTTTGTTTTTTTCCCCATAGGTTTATAACATTCTAAAAGCCCTTTATTCCAAATATACTACAAGCTAGTCAGTGTATTCAGTAGGTGTAATGTATTCTAAGTTGCTTCAGAAGTATTGCAAGTACTACTTACAACAATAAAACAGTGCATTGACATAAAAAAGGAAATTTACTTTTGGTACTTAAGTACTTTTAAAAGCTAGTACTTCTGTACTTTTACTTAAGTAAAAATCTGTCTTTACAACTTTTACTTGTAATGGAGTAATAGTTGACCAGTAGTATCTGTACTTTCACTCAAGTAATGGAGTTGAGTACTTTGTCCGCCTCTGTTCATGACTATAATTTAAATTACAGGATGTTGGATATTTTTTAATTAATGACAAGCCCTTCAATATATCAATGTTTCCCTGTTTCAAAAGGAAATACACAGGAAGAAAACTGTGCTCATCAAGCTGCTTAATGGGTTTTTAAGTGCAGCTTTATAACTTCCAAGTTTATTGGATGTATTACATTAACAGTGAGTATAAATCTGCTAATGACATGTTATAAAACCTGACCTAAATAGTCATCAGGGACACTAAGTTAACAAGTATCTCATCTACATAGGCTACATGCAGTAGAGACCTTAAAGTTTACATAAACAAAGTTCGGGTCAACACACAGACGCCACATGCTCAGATGTGAGCGGTGCAGGAACTCAGGATGTGCTCTATGACGTGTGGCCAAAGGAACATGTGCACAGGGACACACGCACACTCTTGTGATGCGGAATACATTTCTTGGCACTTTGTTAGCTTGCCAAGACCCTGCAGCTCTGTGCCATTCCTGCCTTCATTACAATGCTCCGGTGTCTGCTGTCATCTTCTGCATCTCTTATGGCATATTTATTGATTCTTATTAATAGACTCTTGACTTAAAATGTGACCCCATTAGATCATTCTATCTAAAGGCAGTCATGAGACTGCTCTGGTTCCCAGGAGAGATGCCAGGACCCGTCAGTGCTAATCAGCTGGAGTTCACAGCCAGCCAAGAGGGGAAGGGGCGAGAAGGAGAAGAAGAGAGAGAAACTGGTGGAGGAGAGGTGGCTCAATGAGGCCTCGGTGAACACAGACCCCTGCTTAGGGAAGCTGAGAAATTATTCCAGTTTCATGATCACAGCGGGACAAACTGTGACATGTACAGCTTTCAAGACCTGCTGCTAAAAGAAGCCAGTGTAGTTTTCAAAATTCTTCTGTTTGCAGCAATGATTATGACATGACATCACTCCTCTGCTGCCTTTATTCTAAAATTTTAGAACCATATATATATATATAATATATATATTATATATATATATATATATATATATATATATATATATATACAATCCTTCCAAAATAACTGCTTAATATTATACAAGATTTGTTTTTAGAATAAACTGCATTTATGAGGAAACTGCTTATCACGTAATCTACCAACAGCCTATCAGCTAATCTACAACAGGTTTGCCATTTACACCAAATAAAAAAGCTGTTTTACCTGAGAAGTCAAACAATTTTGCAACAGGTAGGATTAAGTTTATGGCACTTTTCATTCATTTCTATGGTATCCCCAAACAGTGATTGACTGTTGTACAACTCCAGCAACTGGCCAGCAATTCAGTGACATATAATGTGGTTGGCTATCAAGGCACATAGGACCCAAGTTGACTGTTACACTTTATCTGTGAAGGCTGGTTCTGTATCTCCCCATAATAAGAACATTTCTGGCCTTGCTTGTGCCTTTTTCTGCCATGTTTTGGATGGAAGCAAAAGACATTGCATTTTAGTAACAAAATCTTACTTTCATATAAAAAATACATATTTTGAACCATATGGCATTCAAGTTATGCACATAAATGAGTAAATAATCTAAAAGAAAGTTAATTTGATATTATTAAAGTTGATATTATCAGCTTTGCTATGTCCATTTTAGATATATGTTTGAGGAAGCTCAGGTGGTCCCCCTTGCCTCCTCTGACAAACCACCACTGGTTTATCAAACTGCTCAAGAGTTCGCAATCATAAATATTCATAACAGTAGTTCTGATGTTTGTGCAATAATGATTAATTATATGCACAAAGGCAATAAATAAATATGAAAAAATAACAACATATAATATATAAAAGGGGAAAGAAACAGATTTATCTCCTCCTGATATATCTCTACTTGCAAGGCAGCAGATATCTGTTACACTTTAGGCAACTATATGTACCTTTAAGGTAACTAATATGCACCCTTTAGGGGTAATTAAGGTACAAATGGGTAGAAAAGGTACCGCCCCAGTGACAACTCATGCACATTTTTTTCAGAGAGTGTTGCAAACATGGAAATACTTCAGACTGATTCTAATTATGACCAAATTTAACTATGTAACTTAATTACTCAATATCAGCATTTACTGGACAAGACCTACACATTCCAGACCTTCCATCCCAAGCACAAATTTATATGCATATGCAGAGTGTAATTGGGAGTGTTTTTATAAATGCACAGATTATAAGCAATGCATCTGTCAGATAGGATTGGTGCATTGGTGGTGGATAACGTGTTTTTATGTGTTTGTTATGTGCAATGACAACACCTGACATGTTTCACTGTGATCTCCCCATCACTTAGAATGAGCAAACACCTGACATGTTTCACTGTGATCTCCCCATCACTTAGAATGAGCACAGCCCAGCTTTACCCAACATCTGTCATTCAATTGCTCAGCCGACTTCACCAGTGGGGGTTGCTTTTCACTGTTGTTTCTAGAGAAAGTCTGTTCATGCATTTTCTCTTGCACACTAAATTTACAGTATTTTCAGAAGGATACTATCATATTAATTATGTTCGGTCTATACAGCACTTTAATGCAAATTGAATGTCCAGATGAAAACGCCAAATTGTACAGTTTACAATCAGAATGCTTTGCATGGAATACCATATACCAAAATGCTATATTCTTGACTGGACTTTCCATTTCTAGTGTGATGAAGGACCTATTATTTGATCAGATGGTCAAAAATTATTAAGCACAATTGGATGCAGCGTAATCATATTTAAACCAAGACAATAATGGGACACTACTTTGCTAAATGATTCATTGAATCACAATAAGGGCATGTGACAATAATGTAGCATACTATAGTTTTTTGTTGTATATGATGTAATGTCTCTATTTTAAGTGTAGTCATTATACCATACAACTAGTAAACTAGTATTCCATTTTAATCATCGCCAAATTATAATAAAATATATAAAAAAATACTATATTTTTTCTCTGTTCTTCTGCTCACTGGAGACTAGCTATAAAATCAGCATGCTATTTTAAGGTTCTCATAACTAGAAAGTGCAGCTTTCTGCATAAATGTAGCTGTCTGATTTTAGTGAACGTGAGTGTGCATGTGGTAAACTGACCTGTAATATGGTTCAATGCAGTTGACTGCCTTTGTTGAATCTCTCTGGTGAATGTGTCACATCAAATGCCTTCATTATCTCCCTCTGTCATTATCATTCAGCACTGGTACTTTAAAACACTGTGCTCTCTCTGTCAGTGGCTCAACAATATGGAATAACAATTCCTCCCCTCTCGTTGCTCTTCAAACGCTGCTCTTTTTAAATAACAGATGTCTCACCTGAAGGAGGACAGGAGAAGAAAGCCTCTCTCAAGACTAACGAATGCTTTCATAAAAGTGAGACAGACCACCAGAACTGCCTTACCTAAATCATTCTCAGCTCGATACTAGCCCTTTCACACATGGCAATATGCAGCATCCTGTCAGCAGATTATATCGGAGACAGTTGTTTCAGCTTTGGAGGAGTGAAGTCGTGATAGAGTCACAAGGTTTAGGCAGAAACATCTTATTTTAAGGGGACACCAAATAAAACACTTAAATATAGATGTACTTTGGTACAATTTCCAAATTATATTCCTATCCCAAACCTATATTTTTTAAACAAACACACACACACCACACACACACACACATAAAATATAGGTTTGGGATGTGTATGTATGTATGCATATGTATATGTAAATGTATAAATATAATATAGGGTTAAAAAGGTTGGGGGGTCGGTATGATTTTTACAAATGATTTTTTTATGCTCACTAAGTCTGCATTTATTTGATAAAAGTAAAACTGATATTTTGTGAAATATTATTAAAATTTTTAAATAACTCTTTTCTATTTTAATATATTTTTTAAACAATTTTTTCCTACAGTGTGATGGCAAAGCGGAATTACTTCAGTCTTCAGTGTGACATGATCCTTCAGAAAGCAATCTAATATGCTGATTTGGTGCTCAAGAAACATTTCTTGTTATTATCAATGCTGAAAATGTTGTGTTGTGCTGCTTAATATTTGTATTTTCAATTAATTTTCTTTGTTTAGAACATTCAAAAGGACTGCTTTAAATGACTATATACAGTATATAGCTTCTGAGTGATATTATTTCTCCACCTCACAATGTAATGTTAAAAGCATCACACGGTGCAAAACTCTCTCTCCCAGACCACTTCATCAACAATACAGGAAATCAGCTGAACTACTGACCACTGCTGAGTCACAGGTTATGACTCTTTTCTCATTAAAGGCCTGGTACAGCTCTCATTCTCACATACACACATAGCTGAAATTCAGGTGTCTAACGCCACTCATAGCTCTCAGCACATGCATCATGAGCAGCTGTGGATGTTTAGAGGAGCAGGGCCATCTCAAGAGGACCTAAAGCACCATGGACCCAAAACCGTAGGAGGCGAGGAAGAGTTTCAGCCGGCATGCTTTTCCCCTCCATGCAATCTGACAAAGAGGCACAGAGAGGCATTCTCCTCCCTCGATCTCTCAAAGAGGATAGAAATGTTGGCGGTGAAGGTGATAACCCTTTTGTTTTGTCTGTAATCCATCACACAGGCTGTCAGGCTCAACAGCCACGGCGGGCTCCACAACAGCCCTTAATCTGACAGCTTCATGCAGCAGAAAGCAAAGCGTGGAATTAGATCAAAGTGGAGGGAGTCAGTGGCGGATTGATGCGCTTTGCCATCTTGTTTGTATCTTCATACTGGCTGTGACGTGTGGCACGGCTGGAACTTTAAAAGTGAGGTGGCTACAGGGAGGCCTGCTTCTGGGACTCCCTCTGACTGACATAAATGCATGTTACCTTTGTAAAGGTAGAGACTGACTGACACGCCAGATTACACTAAAGAATATTTAACCGGGTGTGTTTATGTGTTTGTGTTGAGAGGGATCAGGAGATGACAGCTGCTCTCTGTGTATATCTCCATGCATCATGGCCAATTCACGTGAAGGCGGCATGGCTGCAGGGGGCGTACACTGCAACACATTAAACTCTGCTGTAATTAGTTCTTCAGCCCACAGAGAAGAACGGATGAGGTGATTTAAGTAAGGGCAACGGATGAACTGGCTGAGCGGCTGGAAACTTATATCATGTAAAGTGAAATTTCAGAGCATCCATAGAGAAGTAAGACCTCCACAGTTAACACAAAATCTTGAGAGCAAAATGTACTTGTATTACATATTAAACACAATATATGCTTATATATATACAGTATATACCCAAAAGTCTGAGACCATGTTGAAAAATTAGGATTCAAATTCTAACTTAAACCTGACATTTGATTCAAATGAAACAAGTTCAAATAAGAAATAAATATTTAAGATTGTACATTCCATTTAAAATACCATAATGTAATATAATCTAATTATAATATACTATAATATAAAAAGAGAATATAATATACTATAATGTAATTATACTATATTAAATATATAATATATATATAGTTGTAAACTTGAAAAATGCAAAATGCAAATTAAAAGCCATAATATTTATTTTACACAATACTTTCATTTATTGTAAAACAATACAACTGTGTAAAAAGTCATGAGGACCACACCAAACAATGGATTTAAAAAATTTATTTAAACATGGAAATCAATATAGCTTATGCAATGTAAGGAAAAAAGAAAGAAATATTTAAGATTCTTGGCAGTAATCAAAATAGCAAATAACTAACCTAACATATAAATAATGTATAATTAGAAAACATGCAAATTACACTAATTTCACTAGTATATAGATTTTGGACATGTATTTTACTTGGTGGACATGTATTTTTACACACTGTAAAGTATGCTAAAAAAGAAAAGAAAAGAAACAAACAAAAAAAACAGCAGTTAAAATAAAGAGATTCTACAGATTAAGATTCTACGCTCAATAATAAAATAGCTAATAATTAAATATAATTCTATATAATATACTATAATATCAATATAATATATATAAGAATAAACCAGTACATTTATTTTACACAGTATGTAGCTTAATTAAATTCACTGTAAAATTGTATATAAAAAAAGAAAGAAAACGGTCAAACTTCAGTTTCAGATAATTAATCTGATAATTAATCGACAATAGAGAATAACTGTATAATCACTCTCACTAGCTGAGAGTACTGCTGTACAATAAATATAATTATGTTTGTATTGCTAAAAAAATATATACAAAATAACCGCAGAGAGTGATAAATGTCATCCAAAGACCTGAGATGTCGTATGTAAACAATAAATATACAAATGCTTTGCTGTGGTAGATGCAACATGCGGTAAGGCGTGTACTATACAACACAAGATTTCCTATATGAGCTAAAATTCCCAGTCCTCTGCCTGATTATAACAATACCTTAATTCAGTTACAGCCATATGTCTGCATACCCAGACATATTGATACAACAAAAATGACCCTCTAATTGCAACTTAATACAAAACATATCCTAGCCCCCTCTGCCTCCAGGTCAGCCCAGCGCGCTTGTGCGGCCAGTTAAAAATATTCTGAAAAGATTAATCTTAATCACAGGTTTGGGTCATGTGTAGCTCACCATATCCTTCTCATTACCGAGCATGGATGGTTGCTACCTGACTTCTCAGACACAATGTTCCCTACTCCCGCTTTCAAAGCGAAACACAGGTGCTACATTCGTAATAAAGCACAAACCTGTTATTCCAATTGACCTTCTTCACATCAAGCTGTCAATGATCTCAGTCTAGGACTCAAAGTTTCGCTCATTGAGGCAGACTTCATGGTAATGGGCATTTGTTTTAGTATATGGCCTTTAGGAAATGGCTGCAGCATTTGGCAAAAACGCAAATGATGTGACAGGGCATTTAGCTCAAGTGCATTTAAAAATAGTAATGGCGAGACAGCCGCGAGCGCTTATGGAAATGCTCAAATGCTGAGGCATCCACTTGTGCTGCAACTGTTAAATCCCATTCAGAATTATAACAGCGGCTGATGGTTCCGCTCGTTCCGATTGCATGTCATTTGACCTTTAATTGCAATGAATGTTGCTGAACCTGTCAAGTGTCTTGACATTCCTGTACGTTTATGCAGAAACAAATGCAGCAAAAATGCTCAAATGAGGCCCCGCTGCCGAATCCTACCAAACCAGGCCTAAACAAACAAGGATCAAAATATGCTGTTTTGAAACAGCGATATATGGACAGATATTTTATAGCGAGGGCGAATTCTCCTGCAGCTCTCTCATTATGTTTATATCTAATGTTTATGAGATGAGAGTTACACGTGATTGATTTAACCATCTGTACACACTGTAGCGCTCCATTAGTGTAACTGAGCTTGCCAGCATGGATTATTGGGACTGAGCTGTTTATGAGACGGATTGAGAACGTTGCAGTTTAGATCAATTTGACTCCTTCAGATGTATCATGAGCAGATGACCCCAAAAGCTCTGGTGTCCAGTTTAATTCCATAATTGCCCATTCAAAGGAATACTTTGCTACGTACACAGGAAGGTGTTTAGATATCATAAGTACTAAAGACTAAAAAACAGGGTTTAGAAGAATGAAGTGCCAGAGGCATGTTCGCAAAAATGACTCATAATGAAATAAATACAAGCATGTTGGGCTACTGATATTTGCACAAACTTTTAGAGCAATAAAAAATGTAAATCATCCACACAACTCCTAACTTTTATGCTTAAACAAATCAGAAAACATTTTTGGAGTTTGTGAATTCTTCTAGATATCAACGGAGGTTTTGAAAGTAAGAGTTTGTGACGCCATATTTCCGCATCCTCAGAAAGGCCTAAGCTGTAATAGTCTGATTCTGAGCACTGTAGTCTGTCATTAGTTCTTGTTAACAGAGTGTTAATATCCCTGCCGTTTCAAAGGTTTGTTTGCTCCATTTGGTAAAAACATTAAGGATGTCTTGGCTGTATCTCGCTCCAAAGAGCCATGTTTAAAGACACAGCCAAAGCTAATAAATAAACCATACAGCAAACCTCAGCTCATAGTTTCACAGCTTGGGCCGGAGGTGTTAAGTCACCACACAAATGTGTGAATCTGCTACAGGTTTTCAGTGTTTCTGATTTTCTTTATCAGCCTAAACCAGGGGTGCCCAAACTTGGTCCTGGAGGGCCGGTGTCCTGCAGAGTTTAGATCCAACCCCAATTAGACACACCTGAACCAGCTAATCAAGCTCTTACTAGGCATACTAGAAACCTCCAGGCAGGTGTGTTGAGGCACGTTGGAGCTAAACTCTGCAGGACATCGGCCCTCCAGGACCGAGTTTGGGCACCTCTGGTCTAAACAGTACGTAACATTGTGTTTAAAAGCCTGAACCCATAGGGGGAACCTTATTATGCTCTGTGGTTCTTCAGAAAACAAGATAAGGGAGACCAGGGAGAGTACTTATGCATTTTCTTTCAGCATCTGTAAATGTTTTTTTATTTGTCTCAAATTTGACATATATGCCCTGTAACATTCCCATACTTATCTGCTAGAAATTAAAGTAATTTAACAAATTAGTGTAAAGTACAAAGGGTGGCTACAACTAACCGCAACTAAATAAAATTGGGTTACTTCTACTTCTTTTAAAAACAATAATTAAGCAATCTTCATTCATTACACCAAATATTATACAAGTCACTTATGTTATTATGTCAAATATGGTCTATATACAGTATGGTCTCATTTTGTGCAATCTTTGTGGGCCCAGTAGATGTACATTTGAAAGTAGTGTTATGACACTATATGATATTTATACTTTTTTAACATTATCATTCAAACACTATCATTCAAACACTAACACTATCATTCAAATGTTTGGAGTTCGTAAGATTTCTCTGAAAGAAGCCACTTAGACTCAGAAAAGCTGCATTAATGTGATCAAAAACACAGTAAAAACAGTAATATTGTGGGGAAAAAATACAAATTAAAATAATTGTTTACTATTATTATATTTTATAATGTCATTTACTCTTAGGATGGCAAAGTTGAATTTTCAGCAGCCATTACTTCAACCTTCAGAAATCATTGTAATATGCTGATCTGGTGCTCAAGAAACATTTCCTTTTACTGATCAATGTTGAAAACACTTGTGCTGCTTAATATTTTTGTGGAAATGGTGATGCTTTTCAGGATTTTTTCTGAAGAATAGAAAGTTCAAAAGAACAGCATTTATTTGAAATAGAGATCTTTTGCAACATTATAAATTACAGTTTACTGTCCCGTTTGATCAATCTTATACATCCTTGCTGAATAAAAAATATGAATTTCTTTTTTAAAAACCTTGTGTGGATATTATATCAAATTAAACCAGACAACCTGCTGATTCGAATGACACTAGTGTCATTTAACATTCATGAGCAGGATCACAGATCGAATTAAAACTATACATGAATTGTTACTTTTACCTCAAAATTGCTTTCTGCCTCAACATTTTTTAATATTTATAGTCTTATGATTTCTACATATGTGTATAGTGATTTCACCCCCATTTCTCAG
Source organism: Sinocyclocheilus anophthalmus (assembly GCA_018155175.1). NCBI lineage: Eukaryota > Metazoa > Chordata > Actinopteri > Cypriniformes > Cyprinidae > Sinocyclocheilus > Sinocyclocheilus anophthalmus. The sequence goes on along the minus strand of JADLZN010008535.1, from coordinate 472,565 downwards.
GCATAATTGATTAATCTGATATTACTACAACTCACCCACCCAGTGTTACAACGCTCCCTGTTCTCCGAAAAGGCTTCACTTCCTTCAGATCTGAAGAACCTATAAATGTAAAATCAAGAACTTTTTAATATGCAAAGAACAATATAACCAAATAAAAAAATAAGAAAAATAGTTTTTAAGAGTGACATGTCTGTGCATTTAATCAAGTAGTGTCACAATTAATCACAGTTGCCCCAAGAATCTTCATATTGTACTGGTATGTATTGTTATCCCCCTTGGTGTGCTGGACCTTTTCGACTTCCTTCCGCAGAATGCTGAACGTCAGTGATCCGCCTTGATCCAGTTAGGGCAATATAAGTGGAGGAGAAAGGAGATAGACAAGCACAAAGAGCGGGTGTCGAAGTTAAAGGCAAACAGACTGCCGGTAGTGCCGTGCTGTAGAGGGGCTCTGGTCGCCCGAGTCTTTATGAAATTTAGATGATGCATCAGAAGGCTACAAGAGTTTCTTTGATAGTGGAACTGTGGCTAAAAAATTCGTCAGTCATCGTCTTAAGTTATGTGAGGCGAGAAGCACAAAGCATGAGCAGACAGTCACACAGCCTGTCTTCTTCACCCCATGTGTCTGGAGACAGGCCGATAGAGCTCCCCAGTGTCATTTCCAATTGCTGTGATCTAAATGTATAAGAATTGATGGTGCCTTCCACCAAATGCTGTTATAGGGAACCTGGTTTGTTTATTTAATGAAGACCGTGTCATTTTGAATCTGCATCCTTGTGTTTGAAATGGTGGCAGGTGTTGGTGGCAGATTTTCCTGAGACAGGGGCACTGAATTAACAAATTCAATTTACATAATACTTGCAAGGGAGGACTGGCCTCTTCCAGGCAAAGTGTTCCACCCGCCAGTGTTTGTGTGTGAGAGCGTGTCTATGTGAATGTGACTATATCTTGCTGGGCCCAGATGTCCAGACCCCAGTAGGTTGGACAAACAGACGAAGATGATGTACTTACTCTTTGACAGAGAGCGGAGGAAAGAAGAAGAAAAATACAAAATAAAAAAATTATTTGGTAACAATTTGCAAAAAGGTTCAATTCTTTCAAATTAATTAATGCATTGGGTGTCACGAATTAACAATTTTTTAAAACTTTTATTAATCTGTTGACAAAAAAATTAACAGATATACTATTGGTAGTTCATTATAAATTGTAATAAAAAATTTAGAAACTTTTTTGTTAATGTTAATGTATAAAACTTCTGTAAATTATGATGTATAGAATTAGAATGTACAGAATTTATGTATTTAATGCATAGAAAATAAATATATTTGAGTAATTTTAACTAAGAAATAAAAGTAATGAATGTTTTATGTAATTATTTTTCCATCGATCTATCTATCTATCTATCTTCAGTCTGATTCTATCTATCTATCTATCTATCTATCTATCTATCTATCTGTGAATAAACTATTGTTAATAATAATTAACGTCATTTTAAACTTATAGCAGGTATATTAAAACTTTAATAAAATTACAGAAAATTAAATCAATTTTAATTCAGAAAAATTGTAACGTTTTTTATATATAAATATTGTTATTAATAATGATTAAAAATGTTTAATTATTAACAATAAATTCTATAACAATTTTGTAGGTTGACAGATAGAATGAGAAATAGAACAACAGATAGAACAATATATACTTTTAAGAATTGTATTTCATTAGAACGCAATAATCTATAATCCATAGAATAACCTATCGAATGTTATTTTAAATTGTTAAAAGTGTTTATTATTATTATTATTATTATTTGTGCAAACATATGCACTCTTGCAAGCACACACACATATCTCAGCTGCCATATTGGCTGCTCCAAAGCCCTACTGTGTACATTTCAAATGATTCAATCGGATGAATGAACATATGCTCACCCCTGAATCATAAGTTAAATTATGCATGGCGTAATTTGATTTAATCAAGTTTATCGAGTTTGAAATAGAGCAAAATGCAATATGAAACAGACTTTTAATTGATGACCTTTCCTTCAAAATTTGTTTGCACCGGTCAATTAGGATGTATCATCTGTTCAAGTCAGAGCAGTTTGGATTAAGCCAGTGAGGCCTTCCAGAAGTCCTAATCACAGTAAGATCGTTTCATTACCAGTGCTTCCTCTGAGTTATTTGATTATTCTGTGTGATAAAAATTCATGCTTACAGCTCACCTAAGCCGAAATCATGCTGAAAATTAAATGTTTTAAACACATCATAATAAATGCCCTTATGTTTTAACTACACAACACATTGTCAGTCATTCTGATTAGACCTGCGGAGTTGGAGCGTGTTGGCAGATATTTACCCACAGTGCTTTGCCACACCACTCATTCATCTGCCACATTGTGATGCACGTTTGTGATGTTTATACTAAATATTGATGGACATCTGGTGTTCCATTCATCCCCAATCAAAAATGAGCCACTCAGTGAAAACGCTCCATCTTTCTCTCTCTCGCCTTCTTCTATGTGAGGGCAAGTCAGTTGGCTTCACTATAAATCAACACACTGGCTAAAACATACCCTTGCCCTCATTTTCCAAGAATAAGTGCCTTGAAGGCATGCTTTTTTGGCATGTCACTAGACACATATTTGCCGGACTGCTGGGAGGGGACGAATTAGTGCTTACCCAATATATATTTGTTAATTCAGAAGTGGGCAGAGAGTGCTGGGTAGTGAAGTTCTCCTGCAGTGGAACAATTGTGACCTTGTTTGGTGTACGGTTTGAAATAGCAAGCACTCAGCACCTTGCTTTTAAAGGAAAGAGTGTTGAAAAAGAGGCGCTAGGCACAAGAGTCCAACTGTTCTAAAAGAAAGGAGATCGAAATCCAAGCATTGCTTTAATCATTTTTAACATTGAATTTTTTTTATACATTTTATATAATTCATTATTACATTTTAGTGCTTGAGGGTTTTCCATGAATCTTTTTGACTGACTCATTAAAAAGAGCCAGTTCATAAAAAGTGAATCACGAATCAGATTTAAATCCCAAAAATGCTTTAATAATTTTTATAAACTCAAATTTTTATGCTATGATATTCTTCAGCAGCTTGTAGCAAGAAGTAAAAGCCTCTGTGTGTGCTATGTGTGTGTGTGTATGTACACACACACACACACACACACACAAATCCACTGCAGTTAAAAATGATTTTTTAATTAATACCTATATACTGCATGGATGCCAAATTATTAAATGTGACAGTTTGTCTGGAAAAAATATTAGGCAGCACAACTGTTTTCAACATTGATAATAATAAGAAATGCACAAAATCAGATGAATGATTTGAAGAATCATGTGATACATGAAGACGGAGTAATGGCTGTTAAAATTTAGGCTTTGCCCCACAAGAATAAATTACATTTTAGTATATATTTTAAATAAAATTGTTCTTTTTAATTGTAATTTTTATCAATATTAAGTTTTGTGTATTTTTGTATCAAATAAATGCAGCTTTGGCGAGCATAAGTGACTTCTTTTTCTCCAAAAACAAAACAAAAAATCTGCATACTGTCATCTTCATACAGTGCCTTGCGAAAGTATCGCTCACCCATAATGTTTTTTTTACGTTGTATGTTGTGCCTAATGGTAAACTGCTTGGGAATTATTTTTTTCCACATTCAATTACACTCACTACACCATATGGTCATACAAAAAAACAACACAAACAAAACGGTTGTTAACCTCTTTGCCAACTTTATTTAAAAATAAAAAATGATTTTCCATTGCATAAGTATTGCATAAGTATTCATGGGACAGCTGAAATTTAGCTCAGGAGAATTCATATTGCTTGTAGATATTACTACACTTCAAATGAAGTTAACCTGTGGCAAATTCAATAGAATGGGTATGATTTAGAAAGACACACACCTCTCAATAAAAGGTCTAAAAGCTGAAAATGCATATCAGACCAAAAACCAAGCCCTGAGGTCAAAAGAACTGCCTGTAGAGCTCAGAAACAGGATTGCATCAAGCCACACATCTGTGGAAGAGTTCAGTAAAAAAATCTGCTTCATTGAAGGGTCACAGGGAAGTAATGTAGTCCTGTGACCTTAATGGAAGAAGTTTGAAACAACCGGGACTCTTCCTAGAGCTGGCCTCCTGGATTTGCAATTGATGGAGAAGGGCTTTGGTTAGTGTGGTGTCCAAGAACCTGATGGTCACTCTAGTTAAGCTCCATGATCATATATGCAAATGGGAGAAACCTACAGAAGGACAAACATCACAGCAACACTCCACGATCTGGGCTTTATGGTGGTGTGGCCAAACTCAATCCTCTCCTCAGTTAAGACACATGAAAACACACTTTGGAATTTTCAAAAAAGCACCTAAAGGACCCTCAGACTGTGAGAAACAATATTATCTGGTCTGATGAACCTCAATTCCAAGCATCATGTTTGAAGGAAACCATGCACTGCTCATCACCTACAGAGTAGCATCACAAAAGTAAAGTGTGCTGGTAGCAGCCTCAAGCTGTGGGGCTGTTTTTCAGCAGCAGGGACCGAGGGACTCGTCAGAGTAGAAGAAAAGCTCAATGCACAAAAATATAGAGATAGCTTTAATGAAAACCCAGTCCACAGCATTAAGAGCCTCAGACTGGGCAGTCGGTTCACCTTCCAGCAGGACAATGACCCTAAGCACACAGCAAGAGTGGCTTGTAGACAACTCTGTGAATGTCCTTGAGCGGCCCAGACAGAGCCTGAGCTTGAACCCAATCAAATATTTCTGGAGAAACCTGATGCACCCTTCCAACAGGACAATGACCCTAAGCACACAGCAAGAGTGGCTTGTAGACAACTCTGTGAATGTCCTTGAGTGGCCCAGCCAAAGCCTGAGCTTGAACCCAATCAAATAATTCTGGAGAAACCTGAAAATGTGCATCTGCCCCCATCCAACCTGACAGAGCTTGAGAGGTGAAGAGATGGCAGATAATTGCCAAATGCTGATGAGCAAAGCTTGTTGCATCAAACAAAAAATACTTGAGGCTGTAAAGGTGCTTCAGCTAAATATTTATGCAATGTACTTATTTCAGTTTTCTTTTTTTTTAAAAATACATTTACGAAGTTGTGACAATTCTGTTTTTGCTTTGTCAATATGGTGTATGGAGTGTAGATTGATGTGGGGAAAAAACAATTTAAAGCAGTTTAACATAAGGCAGCAACAAAACAAAACGTGAAAATGTATGAATACTTCCACAAGGCACTGTATATTTCATATTATTCAGGGTTATGGTCATGGTCAGACTGAAAACATGTCAAGAGAAGGTTCACTGTTTACCCTAAAAAAACATTGCCAATGAGCAGAATCCTCTGACAATTTGGCCAGGCTATTGATAAATAAAAACAGGACGTTGTCCTCTCTAAATTATACATGGCTGCCAGGAATGCACTGTCTCTTGTTGTTGCAAGATGACACATTTATAAGTGAAATTAATCTAGACAGTGTGTGTGTCTGTGTGCGTGCGTGCGTGTGTGTGTGTACACTTGTGTGAGTGACAGCTCCAGCTGTGGAGCAGGAAGAAACAGCTTTTTGCTGGGTGCAAATCAAAGTGACGAGAGCACAATAACCCACAGGTTTGAAATGATGAGGCTCTCTAGATTAGGAGAAAAAAACAACAGTGTAACGGCGACCCTGCACATGGCTCTAATCGCATCAAATGAAGTAATGAAGGAGACACCGGCATTGCCAGATCTCCTCTCCTGTTCTGCAAGGTGCATCGCTTGTTTGTGCGAATGTCTGGCAATTAAAAATAATTGGGAAGCAGGTTTGCCTCTAAATCTTCCAAGAGTGCCAGTTATGATCTAATGAAGCTTCATTAGCCATGCTGAAAGCTGAGAGCTCTGTATGACAACGGCAATTAGACCGGATCATAGGCAAAATCATTAAAAAATACCCTGGCTAAGATTAGCTTTTCACTTAATGACCAATTCATTAGCTAATTGATTTCTTATTAGTTACAGGCAAAAAAGCCTGTTTGGGCTTCTGTACAGCTAATTAACAGCATTTTACACCATTAGTCAATTGCCTAATTTTCAGGAAAACAACTTTTGAAAGGAGCATGGCTGAAAGGCAATGGGCCATTTGCTTCATTTTTTCTTTTCCTCAGTATTGCTTGCTATGCCATGCATGCGATCATTAATGTTTCTACTATTAAATGATAGCATTTGTGATCATGTGTCAACACTGTATCCCATTGGCTCAGTCCACAGAGATGTTGTTCTATAATGAGAGCTCTTATATATATTCTGAGCCAATTTATTAAGACTACAAAAATTACTTGGGAACCACTGGCTCCTGAAATTAAATATTTAGAAGCAAAAAAAAAAAATATATATATTTTTTTTTCAGTCTCTCAAACTCTAATATCTATAAAGGCAGTTCCAGGTGAATTTTGAAGGGGACTTAAATGAAAATGCCTTGCGGTTCAGTAAGGGAGTCAGTGTGCACTCAGTAATGGCTTTGAATGATTCACTCAAACCAATGACTCCACAAAGTGGTTCTCAATCACGGGATCAGGACCCACAGAAGGTCTCAGCAAACTACTAAGTGGGCCACAGAATGATTTAAAATAATTAAATTGAAGATAATATTAATATTAACACAATTGATATTAATATTTTTAATAAATTAAAATGATCTAACCCAATTAACATGCTAAAACAACATATCATATAAAATCTGAAAACGGTTGCCCCTAAATAACTATTATATTAGTTTTTTTTTATAGTTTGTGTTTTTAAAAAAAGCACTTATGTCATAATTATAGTATAGATACTAGAGGAAATAACTTATATAGGCAGGGTTCCATAGAAATTTTGTTGGACAACAAGAGGCCTTCGAGTCAAAAAAAGGTGGAGAACTACTGTTCTATAGCACTTCTTGAAACACTTTGACTGACTCATTACAAATAATCGGTTCTTAGGAATCATATGTTCATAAATCGAACATCTCAGCTTGCGTTGTGTTCTTTGTTGTGTTAATGGAAAAACTGACACACACTCAAACAAAAATACATTTTACAAATTATTCGTGCAAATTTGTATTTTTCCTGTTGCATTTGTGATCATGGACCCTTTTCATGGACTATGATAATGCATTTCCACAGTTATTAACACAATACTGTGTAGGTGTTTCTAACACGAAGTCTGATGGAGTGATGGCAAATTACATCTTTTTCTCTTCTAACCAACATAATCACTCTTTTGTAAAGTCATAAACGCTATCGTTGATTTTTTCTTTTTCTATAAGTTTATCTAACAAACTACTGCTTAGTTAGATAAACTTCTGCTTCTGAGAACCCCAGAAAAGGACCCATTGTACTCGCAGTCTAGAGCCCTGACCCATCCTCAAGCAACTATAAAACTTAAGTTTAAGGCACATTATTAGCTGTCACTGTGTGATACTGACCACAGACCTTTTTTTCCACTTACCACAGATGTCAGCTTTTGTTATGAGCACATGTAAAATGAATCACCTTATATGACAGTTTGAATATACACAGCCTCAGGAAAACAGCAGCATGTACACTGACAGGTGGCCTGATTGAAGGGCAGTAGTATCCTCTGTCACCTAACAAGGTTGTCCAGTCCACATCTCTGTGGTGTGGGGAAGTAAAGTGAAGACTCAGAATTCATTGGTCTCTAACAGGGGCTGGCTAGGCGGCTGGAACAAAAGGAGACATGTTGGAGATGAGAGGCAGTCATTTGGCCCCTCCAACAGACACTGCCCTAAGGTACTTCCTGATTGTTGCAACTGTGACAATGAGCTCCACACAACTATACTTGATAATAATAATAATGATTATATATATAAAATAGAAGGCAACTTGTTTCTGAACTCAGAGGACAGGACATAGTGTGTTGATGTGTGTGTGTGTTTGGGTGTGTGTGTGTAATAAGAAACAATAGTATTGTAATGATATAATAATAATAACATAATTAAACTATATTAATAAAATAATTAATACCCATAACATAATTGACATTATTATTATTTCCTTTTCTGACTTGATGGCGTTTCACCTGTAGTCTGTGTACAAAATATATATATATACAGTTATATTACACAAGATATCATATATATATACACACATATTATCTATATATATATATATATATATATACATCACTATTATATATATATAATATATATATTACACACATAGTATATCATATATATATATATAACATATATATCACATATATTATATATATACATACATATATATAAACATATATGATATATCTCTACATCTATATAACATATAATAAATATTATATATATCTATATACAATACTACATAACAATATACTACACACACACATATTATTAAAAAAATGATACTTAAAACAGTTTGCTCTGCATATATAAAGTGTTGTCAACAATGATGCTTTTGTATTATTATCATTTGTATTATTATCTAATTGAAATAAAGCTTACAGATTCAGAGGACTTGCAATTCAGTGTACAATTTGTTTTTCTCCACCTTTTAGTGCTTTACTGATGTAGTCACTATGAAAGATCCCTCAAAATTTCTGCTTTTGTGTTCCACTTCAAAATACTACTACAGGTTTGGACCCAATGAGGATGAGTAAATAATTACATGAATTTCATTTCTGGGTGAACTATTCCCTGAATGTTTTTTATGTCTGTTCTACCTCTCTGCTTGCCAGTGTTTCAGTTAGGTCTGCTTTACTAAAGGGTCAGCGTTTGTGCGCTGGAGAGCTCCTGATCTTTGTCCACTGCTGGTTCTGTTAGTGGTTGAATAGCTTGGCACAGCGGGACGGGGGTGGAGGGGTTTGTTGGGACACTGTGTGACAGATGGGGGTGACTAGTAACTCTGCTGAGGGACTTGTGTACAGATGGTGCGCCTCCCTTCTCCCTTTCCTTACTCAGTCCCTCCCCCCTTCCATCCAAACCCTCAGGCTGCAAGTGAAAAGAGAGTGCGAAAAGAGAGAGAGAGAGAAGCCTGAAGAACCGCTTGCCTCACCTTGGCAGTGCTGGCCATTTCCAGCGCCTCTTCATCAGCCATGCCACTCTGCGGCCCGTCACTAATTAATCTTAATGAGCCAGCAGATCAGTGACTTCTCCTTCTTAAGATGAGTGCATAAATCACCCTTAACAAACGGACGCAGTCCACGTCTTTAGCTAAAGCCGGATGAAATAAAAAAATACTGCTGTTTTGAAACGGCTTTTAATTGCATGATTGATCAACTGCAGGATGCGGCATAAAAGCTTGTCTGTATTCATGCTAAATGATTCGGCCATGTCCGAAAGACACTAGAGACCAAGAGACTGAAAATATAATGTGGATGGCATACATTTAACCGCTCATTTACTGTAAGCGAAATCCTGCCAGTCTACTTTCAGGGGGATGGTTAAGCAGGATGAAAATGATACATGTCCACATTAAGCAAATTAATGTGTGCTATCAGCAACTGCGAGCAAGCTAGGTCTTCGGCTTTGACCACAAGATACAACCACCCCTCGCTCCCCTCATAGATTATTTTCTCAACACATGCAATGAGCCGAACTTCTAAACTAGACTGCAGGCGGAATGACCTCATAAACATGAACAAATGTGTTATTTTCTTTGTCTGCCAGAAGTAGCTGTGAGAAGAGTTGATATACTCAACATAGAACAGCCTAATTAAGACTGTTTGCAAAGGGAATATGTATCTTGGGAATATGTCTTGCTTTTTTTATATATTTAATTTAAAATAGTACAAATAAGTTGGGCACAAAATTTCTATGAGCACTTTTAGAAAGTCAGCTAAACTAGACTGTGTAGCCTTGTAGCACTGAAGTTGACAACATTTCTTGAACCAGGGACCCACAACCAGACTCTTAACCAATTTAAACTAGAAAAAATAAAAATATATTTTTTCAGTAACACTATAAAGTACTTACATTAATAAAAAGGTTGTGATGTAACAGATGTCTAGCAACAGATCTTTTCTTCTGTATTGTGATGTATACTCAAATGAATGGATATTATTGGAAAAAATCAAATGTATGGGGACTTGATTCAGTCCATCAGCTGTTGATCGGGTGGAGGCTGCTCTGAATGAGAGCTTGCAGTGGATTGTAAAAAGGGGCGGCGTTTAAGCAGACTAAATTGTTGGAGAAATCAGATTAAGTTATGACATTTTGATTAGAAATTACAAGCTCATGCACACAATATTTTAAGATTTAAGATCAATAAACTGGCCTACCTTTACATCCTTTGCCATATCCTGAATTCATCATGCCACTGTACTGTCAGACAGAGAAAGAAATATACATTTAATAATAATTTTACCTAAAAAAAAATCTAACAAACCAGCAAAAGATTAAGTAAGAGTTTGTTTCTTAGACAAACTGCAGACCTCAAGTCCACAACGCTGCTTTTAGCATCTTAGGCTTGGAAATTATTTTGCATTACAGAGTTTGGACCAGCTGGTTTTGAACTGTTGGGTGCGAGTCTAACCATGCTGTTTACCAGCAGAACTTGAATGGTAAAGCTTCTTTACCAGGGCAGTCTTGCTGATTAAGCTAGTTAAGAAGCCTGATGGGACCACCAGCACATCAGCAGCAGAGACGGCATTCGTTCCCCATTAAAAGGATCATCCCAACATCTCCAGACTTCCACAAACATCTGAGCTTTCTCAGATGACAGTCAGCATGGTGCTTATCTGTGAATGGGAGGATGAAATGCCACATTGTGCATCTTTCATAAATTCTTTTTCATAGTATTGATTTGAGCTTATTGTGCTGAGGCATTTTATTTCCCATGGGTCCCAAGCTATTAACTCTGATATGATCAGGAAAGATCCTCTTACTCAAATTCCCCTGTCACATCTCGGCTGGCAGGCTACATGCACGCTTGACCTCTGACAGATACAACACGGTTGCTGCCATGCAGATTGCGGTTTAATAAACACGTCTCATTACAGTCACTTGAAGATCTACTTCGTGGTGCGCTGAGTCGGATATATACTGACTGCAGAGTAAAAAATTGGTGTAGAAACAATTTTAGCTCAGAAATTACTAGTACATTTCCCAAACAATTACAAAGGAATGGCAAATAACACATTGATTTAAAGATGACATTTTTATGAAGAAAAACTAAAATAGTATTTTTCTTGTAAAACATACTCAAATAATCTTTATTTACAACTTTTTTTGCAGTGCAAGATAGCTGGATTTTAGCATTCAATTATATGATAAAGTGAATATAACTTAAGTGTGAAGCTGTTCAGAATCTTTCATAATGTCATCAAAGATAACAGTTCATACATTACTTGCAAGACTATAGTGTTTGGACAGAATAACGTCATCAAAATATTGTCAACAGCTTTATATTCTTTTCTTAATAATTTAAGGGCATTGCGTCGTGACTTTAAAAGCTGCCTTTCCTATAGAGCTACTCACACCCAGCTGTCCATATTGTCTTGTCCTCAAATAGACTCTAACTCTCTCCTTTCTGGTCTCCTTGCAAGTGCTAAACGGCTAGTCCAAAATGGTGCTGCCTGATCTGGATTGAAATTCTCATGTTTCAGCTCTGCTCAGTCTCCTCACAAGCTTCAGGGATGATGTTAGAATCAAATCTAAAACATAGTCTCTGACCAACAATGCAGCCAATTGTTTGGCTCTGTTATCAGCAGACCACAATAAAAACAAACTCCTCAACTTGGCTGCTACAATCAGCTGTATCCAGAATAAAAAGCCAAGAAGAGCTTGTTCGGGGTGGGATTGGAGAGGTGGAGGGCTCGGGGCGGTAGGTTTGTCAGAGTACTCTGTGGATTATTATGTTTCAAGGATAAAGTCAATTTAAAACCATCAGCCTATGGGAAGAAAGCAGCAGGGAAAAGTAAGAGAAAAATGTGGTCTCATGCTTCAGGGTTTCAACATTCAGGACATTTGGCTTTAAGCCATAATTTTGTTGATAATCAATTTTTGTACATGTCTCGCTTCAGCGGTTTTAAGCGCACACACACAAAAAATGTACTAGACTGAAATAACTGTGGAGAAATTAAATTCAGGACCTACATGTCACAGATCTGAGGTATTATTAGTGCTCATTTGTATACGAACAGTGATTTTAAATACACAGAATCTGCAGACATAGTACAAAGAGATAAATGATTATGTGTAAGAGAATGATGAAAGAGAATGAACACATAAATGCACATTTTTTTCTGAGGTTAAATGCAAACTACAGCAAGTGTAACGAGAGACAGGAGGAAGCCTGTTAGGGTTAACTATGCCTCATTATCTTCCCTACATGCATGCCTGTGCATAACACTCAAAACTGTCTGCCACTGGGGGTCGGCCATTGCACTTAATTGGGGGTTTAAACCCTGAAGTAATCAGCACGGCTCAAAACAACACCAAATAGCCAACATTTTTAATATGAATTTCGAATGCATTGGTCTTGCGAACATAAGGGATTAATATGAGTGAATGAGCAAGTTCAAATGCTGTTATGGCATTTGTCAGAGTAAGTCTGGACTTCCCGCAGAAAGGTATTGGGTCTCCTTTCCCCTCCACTTTATTAACAAGCTGCCTAACCCTTGTAAGAATGAGTGCTGCTTGAAGAATCACGGCACACATATAGCTCAGCTGAAAGCAGGGACTGATTCACTGGCTGAATGATTAAATGGCCTGCTGCCAATATAGACACAAATTTTTACATCACAGCTCTTTGCTTTACTTTTAAGGGGCCACATGGTTCAGGCCTCTCTCGAATGGCATCAAACTTAATAAAGCTGTTTATTTGCTAATAATGTGCCAAAAGCTAATCAAAGGTAGGAGAGGAGGATGAACTTTACCGTCACACAATTACAAGCAGTAAGGCATAATTACATTAACGTTTTGCATAACTGGAAGCAGGATCCTGCCTGCTGTCTGATTAAGGGGATGCAAATAATTCAGAGCAAATTATTTCTTAAAGTGACAGTATGCAGCTACCTGCCTGCTTTCGACATTTACTGAATCTGACTAAATAAAAACATAGGAGCTGCTGTAGAGCGCAAACTGACATAGAAAGAATTATTTACAAGTGTTGAGATATATATTTTGTGTTTATTTCCAAAAAAAGGCTATTTGTGTTTTTTTTTTCTTTGACTAAGACAATAATGTCATACATTTTCATGCACATCGCCGGTGGCTTCAGATGTAAAATTGTTATCGACATTTCACTTGACGATTTATTTATTTCTTTACAACCCAGATACAGACTGTAATCCATCAACCTGTCCGACCTTAATTCGGTCACTTCCAGTGAAACCTTTTAGGGCTTAATTGTGATTTAATTGTGTCCGCTCTCCCCTTAAAGTCATACCAGAAAATATGTGAGCAAGATAAGACATTATAAAAATATGCCTATGCAGAAACATATTGTTTACTAAAACAACATTTAAAAAGAGAATACACGGAGCGGGAGCGAGTAAGACATGATAAAATAATGACTGACTGGATTTATTCGTTTTCTACACAGTGATTTTTAGCCTAACAGTTTATTTGTTTGCGCTGTTTATACTGTTGTTGTTATTGGGTATTTATATTGTACTGTGTTGTGTTTAATGCTGGTAGCAAAACAAAAAGCTGGTAAGTGCATTCTTACTTGGCCAATAAACTTCACCCAAACAAGCGGCACCAAATCCACGAGGTAGCCTACGTTTCCCGATCGAATAGTCCAATTCTGAGAGAGAGAGAGAGAGAGAGAGAGAGAGAGAGAGAGGGAGATTGGAAACATAATTCCTGCGCCTTTAAGAATTGTCTGCTTCTAAACTTCAGCGACACTAGTGAGGCAGAGTAAGAACATCCTGACTTGTCGATTTGCTCACGTGTGTAGCCTATATATCGATCCCCTGGAGGCTGCTGTTGATTGTGAACCGCACTTGGATAGGTGGTGTACTAACTAATTTCAAAACATCTGCACCAGCCACTTTGAAGTCCTACAATCCGTTAAAGTGAGCTACATTAAAAAAAAAGGCCTGCTAGAAGGTATCACAGCAGAAAAGCTGAAAATATTAAGGCCTACTCGTTTGCTTTAAGCTATAATAAAAACTGAGAAACGAGTAATCCAACTTCATAAGCAGCGGTGTTTCAGTTTACTCTTGGAATCTCCCGGAATCAAAGGTGCACCTGACACACTTTATCCTTCCCTTGACGTGACCCTACAAATGATTTTCCATCCAGCATCATTGCTTAAATATAGCCAACACTATTGCGCAAAAATAATACCTTAGAAGAGTGACTACAGTTTGAATTATGAGAATACGAATGACTTTTTTCAGGACAAAAAAAGAAAGAAAGAAAAATTAAAAGAAAAAAAATCTCATTTAATGCTCTCTAATGCAAGTTTGGGAGAAAAATGAATTCTTTAAATGAAAACAGACATGAGAAAAAATGAACCACAAAGTCATACGTTAGAAAAATTTTCAAATAGGGAATGCAGTCTTAAATGAGGATGGATTTAATAAATAAAGCGCTATCAAACCTGTGGGGTTTACATGAGCGATTTCACACCACGGTGCTCAAGATTCACAGGGGATCATAACATCCTTTTGATTCTGCCCTTTTTATTCTCGCCCTGCACTGATCCGTGCATGCGATAATATCATAGCACCATATCCGAGTCTTATGCATTTGTAAAAGAACCACACTTTAGAAATGAATGCTCATGATAATGTCACTGATGGATTTATCCATTTTATCTTACACTTTAAGAATTCAAAAAATACTTGTATATAAAAAAATCATTCTTAAAAATGTTGAGAGCATTTTTAGCACCCTGTTTTAAATAAAGCCAAAAATTTGAACATAAACATAAGCCTTGCATATTTTTATATACAATATGTTATTAAGATCAGAGGTACAGTAAAATGACTTGCGTCGTGCAACTGTAATATATAGGCTATAAAATTAGCCTAAACTATTTTTGCAAAGGCGTCTGGTCAATTTGTGCTACAGTCACACTAATTGTTTTTTTTATCTTTACACGTGGGTTTAAAATATATATACAAGTTTTGAATGTTTTATATGTATTTGAATGTTTAAAATTTGGGATAAAAACAATGTTTTTAAATAGTTGAATAAAATCACTTTTTCTCATAAAAGAAAAGCACACGTGTGACAATTATAGCCAACTGGAATAGTCAATTAAACTGTACGAAAGCGGCCCAGTTTACGATACATTTCTACACTGAATATCTACAATATTATGATTAATATTATATTAAAATGTATTAATGCAATGTAAAATTCTATATAGGAATATAATAGGCTAAATTAATATAAAAAGGTGCAATGGATCACTTCTTTAAAATACTGTAGCCTATTTAGGCTACTTATAGCCTATTTATGATTAATAGGCTATATCCGACAAACTAGCTAAATAAAACACTCAACATAATGACTGACGAAGAAAACATCGAAAAGTTTTCCACAAATTGGACGATCCTGTGCAAGTGACTAGTTTCTCTAACTTCCATCATCAGATTCTCGATAGCCTCCGTCCATGTTAACGTCAATATACCAGAATGAACTGATAATGCCATGCTGCAATATTCATATCCTCTAATTGCGTCAGTGAAATTATCACAGAATTAATTAAACACGGTTCCCATTTCCAATTGACCACACGGCACTGTAGGAATCCTAATGAATTATAATTAAATGAAGGGGACTCCATCCAGTGCAGCATTGATTTGAGGAAAAGCCGCTGAAAGTTGAATTCAGAAGCGCATGTAATGACTCCAGACATGATGGCGATGGGGGCCGGGCTGAGGTGGCCGTGTATAAATAGTGTGATCTGAAAAACACAGACATAACAGCAGGAGTGATCTAAACCTTCTACACGCAAACATTGATTGACTGAATTCACTGTTGAGCAGACAAAAAGATTCGCGTTAGATACATTTTAAAGTGGATTTCTGTAATCAGCCATGGAAGAACTCACGGCGTTCGTGTCGAAATCCTTCGGTCAGAAAAGCAAGGAGAGCAGCAAAGAGAGCATCACGTACAAGGAAGTTTTGGAGAGTGGTTTAGCCCGAGCCAGAGAGCTGGGAAACTCGGAGACCGACCTTCAGGAGATTACAGAACCCAACAACAACCATTGTGGGGTACACCTTTACAAGGAGCACGTAGAGCTGGAAAAGGAGAAATTGAAGGAGTTTAACGTGACACGGGCTACTGACGGTGAGTTACACTTACGCAAAGTGTAATAACGTGTTTCGCCGCAGACGCGTTTACAATTAGATGTTCGCGCGAATACATTGTTGAAATAGCTATAAAATCGGAATTGACTATATAGAGATCATTTTCATTATATTAAAGAGAGATTTCGATCGCCTTGAGAGGCTAACTAGCATGCGAGTGGAGAAATTCAAGCTGTAGCATATTCAGCTGATGCAATGGGCACTTGTTCGTGCCGTGCAGAGAACTGTTGTCTTTTGTAAAAGAACATAAATACACGATAGGTAGTTTTAAGTAAGAGCATCGCAGTAAATGTTAAACAAAAAAAGTAGTCCGTACTCTCATTTGAAGAGTTACAATCAAAACAATAGGCCCTTGTCAAATTTAAAAGGACGATCTATCAATTTTAATCCTAAGCGTTCCTTAAATAGCCAGGGAATGAGTAAAGACACTTAGGCTATTTTCTCTTAACGTACAAACACTTGTGTAAATAAAGTTAAAAAGGCTGTCATTTAACACTGAACCATATGGGTGATAACATTTTAAAAGTGAGATTTAATTTAAAACGGGGTTGCTTCACAAACTGCGAAGAAATAGGTTTAACGACAATCATGGCAGGCCCATGACAAATTGTTTTGGAATGCAACACCTCAATAATAATATTAATACAAATACTACTACTATTACTACTAATAATATTGATAATAATTGAGTATATTTAAATGCCATTGATAATATACATTGAAAACAAAAGAAAGATAACTTCACAGAATTTATAGAGAAAACTATTGCAGTAAGACAAAGTTTTGTAAGTTTACATTTGATTTCCAAAACTTGCAAATAACAGTTTATTAATACTGCTGGAATTAAGTTCTATATAAATATATATATATTTAAGTGCAGAGCTGCATTCGCTCTTTGTAAACTTCTAATGTTTCCTAATATCTTGTAATGTAATTTCAGAATTTCATAATAATATGATCTCTTTATCTATGTATCTTAAATATAAGAATCTGCCCAATTACAATTTATACATATTAAAAGAAAATCGAGAACATTTACGTGTTAATTTGTAAGTCCGTGTTATTTGTAAAACGATTTCCATAATGTAGGCCTACTACGTTGTTTCAAAGCATCAGCAATTTCTCACTGTTCATCTTGGAATTTACCTAACAAAATTGTTTTAATTTTTAAGTTACATTTTTGAAAAAAGTGTTCTGTGGTGACATGGCATATGCTATTAATTAGATTTATTTAGTTTACTTCTGAGCCGCCATCTGCACGCTCTTTAAACACTCGTGTAATAAATGAACGCTTTAAAAGAAATACTTTGTTGATGTGTTTATGTTGTATTTTCACAGGAATTTATGAGTGTAAAGACAAGAAAGAGGATGTGAAGTCAGAGGACGAGGACGCACAGAGTAAACTGAAGCAGAGACGGAGCAGGACAAATTTTACCTTAGAGCAGCTGAATGAACTGGAGCGCTTATTTGATGAGACGCATTACCCGGACGCCTTCATGCGGGAGGAGCTGAGTCAGAGGCTGGGGCTGTCAGAGGCCCGCGTGCAGGTATGATCCCATTCTTCCAAACACTTCAGTGATTCTTTTTATTACTTTTAAAAATTCTAATATGGAAAAAAAAAATTGAATCGGGCAAATATTAAATATGACCACATTAAAAAAATAATTCAAACCATTCATTTTTAAACGAATACATCACGAATTTTTTAGTGATAATGCAAATAACCTGGATGCCAAATGGGGGTTCTGTGTCACTCATTTTTTCATTGTTTTATGTACATGTTCTCGAAATAGGTTTAAAGTAGGCCCGTGTGTGAAAAATAGGCTACGACAGTAACATACCTCGCTCTATCAGCGTACCATAATTGAGAAAAATAATGTCCACGGAGAATATTCATAATGTTTATTGCTTTTATATTTAATGTTAGCAAGTAACAGAGATACTAAGTCTCCTATTCATATATATATTTATATGCCTAGAGGACAATGACGCTGATTACTTAATGTAGGCTACACGTAAAACTAAAGGGTTTTTGTTAGCACTTTTTAAAGTTAGAAATAATAGGCAATCTATTTACAAAGTAGGCAGTTATTGCCCTTCTTAGGAAGACGTGCTTGTTATAGAGAAGTGCACTGGCAAGGGGAAAATAATCAAATAATACAGATAGTAAGTGTGATCGCTAGGCCTTCATTCCTCCTACACATTTGCTTAAGTAGGCTAGATTACATTTGTATATCATACCATGCGCCTGAGATGTTTAACATTTGGAGACGGTTGTTGTTCAGCATTTCTGTTATCTTTCGGTTTATGCGGGTTCAGTTTCAGTGGTGGGTGTGGATATGAAATAACCTTTTAGTTCCTTCAGCAGCAGCTATATTCAAAGGACAACTTGCTTATGTGCTGCAGAAAGATCTAACCACATCATTAAAATTAATGAAGAGATTGAACCGCTGCTGCAGGGGATACCTTCTTATGTCACTCACCTCATTTTCTCCAACCTTATCTTTGTAATATCTGCCATTGCCTTGATATACTGTTCCTATAAAAATGTATTAGGAATAATTCAATTCCGTCTTAACTCCTACAGTGACACAGGCCGTGTTAAAAAAATGTAATGGGAAAATAAGTAACATTGTTTGCCAGTGTGACAGCTTGCAAGCACGACATTTTTTTAACGTTTCAGAGGCGGAGGCGAAATCAGATTAAAAGAGGAGAGCAAAGAATGGGTCAGAACTGTGATTTGATGCAACCAAAAATTCATACTGCCTTAAAAAAACGCCTCTGTATAATGCGTCACAACAGCATTTTATGACTCGTATCACTTATCACATCATTTCAAATTTCGCTGAAAATTCAGAGTTAAATGCAATGGACGTGAGCTAGCCTAGTTGATATGGACCTGCTACTATACTGTCCTATAGAAGCCCCACGCCGACCAGCTGTCAAGAATCTAATTGAAAGTTATGAGACCTCAGTGAGGAGAAGGCAGTAATTCAATTACGACTAATATCTTTCGGTTTTTGGTGCAGGGCTAAATTAAATGTCATTATTCACTGTCTCTAATAAAAATCAAAAGGAAATCAGATTAGGGTATTTGTGAACCGCATCATTGAGTGGTCCTTAATGAAGAAATAACTGTCGAAACCAGTGTAGCTCACTTTCCCTATAACATAGTGCTGGATAATTACAATCGATCAAAGACTGAAATATGATGCCTCATTTGGCGCACAAAAGTCACACACTGAATAATAATATAATATAAGAATATAATAATAATAAATAGATTCTATAATGCAAATCCGAGTGTCTTACAAAAAAAAAAACAGGTTGACAGACGTTTCCTTTTAAACTTTAATGAGCGAGTCTGAGAGTTGAAAAAGCAGCGCTAATAGCCTAATTTCACTGAAACGACCAAAGCAAGTAATGATGGAAAACTGTAGGCATAGATTACATTTGCACTGTTCATAATGAATATTTTCCACATTCTCAAGCACCTGTGATGCAACAAATTGATTTTATTGGAAAACTATTAGACAAAGGCCTACATTTCAGCAATGTAAAATTGTCAGTTAGTTTACACGGTGCTTTGACAAGAGCTTGTAGGCCTACATTATTTAGCTAATTTAAAGAAAAAA
The DNA here is from genome assembly GCA_018155175.1 of Sinocyclocheilus anophthalmus. Lineage (NCBI taxonomy): Eukaryota > Metazoa > Chordata > Actinopteri > Cypriniformes > Cyprinidae > Sinocyclocheilus > Sinocyclocheilus anophthalmus. Next base: position 452,683 of record JADLZN010008535.1, on the reverse strand, counting down.
ATAAGAAAACGAAAATGTATTAGGCTACATAGGCTAGACACAGCCAAAGAATACACAGATACTTCACTGCTGTAGAAGACGAAAATTGCAATATTAATTATTAAGAAGATTTGTGGAACAATGAATAACTGAATTCGCTTTTCCAATTGAAACGTCAAATGAAATAATAAACTAGACCGATTATCAGAGGCAACAGAAATCGGCAGTTTTTCTGTAATGTCGGTTGCATGGACAAATTAAATATAACAAATTTGCACATTTCTGTAATTTAATTTGTAATATAAAAAAGTTGTAAATGGTGGTGAACACGATATTTTTTCTGTTTTAGGTATGGTTTCAGAACAGAAGAGCGAAATGCCGAAAACAGGAAAATCAAATGCACAAAGGTAAAAAGCATAAATAATATTTTAATAAATAATCTAATTATTCAATGTTTCATGTAATATTATGTTATTATCTCAAGCATTTTTGATTTCATTTATAACGGGGCATGACCCACTGGATGCTCGTGAGCTAGCAGCTCTTATGTGTCCACTGCACCAACACGCCATTTTATAACTCATTACATTTGAAACTTTATGGAAATGGTGAAATCATCTACATAAAAAATCATTATGACAATCTTTGCTCATTTATTATTCTTTTCTATTCAGGTGTTATTTTGGGCCACGAATTAAAAAATACCTCCCCCAGCCCCCCCCCCCCCCCCCCTGGACGCGTGCAGGGTCGCTCCTTACGTGAATATGGGCGCGCTAAGAATGCCATTTCAACAGGTAGGAATAACGAAGCTGAAATGGCTTTGTTCCATTAGTTTATATTGTCCCCGTGGCTTTGCCGTTGATTAGGCAAGATGGCGGCAGTAAGGACCCAGAGTAGATTAATAACGCACTTCACCTAAAAGTAGCTTACTGGCTGAGAAATGTTTAGGCTTTGACAAACAATCTGATGTGACGCTAGTCTTTATGCTCGCGCGAAGGGCCTGAACCTTTCGCCAAAACGACCGCGTCGCCGCAGGCCTGGGCCACCGCAGAGAGACGGAACTGAGATAAGACCCCCCCGGGACCCCCAACCAAACCGAAGAGGACATTTACAATACGGTGGTGAAGAACTGTCTGCATCTGCCAGACGAGAGAGCAGCCATAATTAAGCTAATAGCACAGCTAGGGAAAGGCAGATAAAAGAGATTATGAAAGAGAGGAATAACGCACTGATGGTTATTGGCACTGAGCAGCATTGGCAGGGCCGAGGCGTGAGGACTGCATACTGAACACCACAAATGTCCACCACCTGTTGTTCTGACTGCCCCTGTAGAGGGGTTGCACAGTCCAATTTGACTGATTTGAGGAGACACTGGAGCAAGGGGCTGCTTTAATTTTTATGAGTATTTTCACACAGAGTTAATTAAAATAAATGCAAGTGCCAGGAATAAAGTCAGAAGGCCTGTGGTTAGAAATTGTGAGCAGCAAAGAAACTCAGATGTGACAGGCCATATTCATACCTGATTATTTTCCAAAAATAACAGACTACCAGGTCTCACATTATTTATCCTCCTTTCAAAGTAATCTTCCTATGTTTTGCATTCAGGTGGAAAACAGAAAAAAGAAACATTGGTAAAACATTCTTTCCCACTGTCAAAAACTTGTGCAGCTTGTCAGATGTTGTATTTTAGTTGGACTGCAAAATGTAAAGCTTTGAAATATTTATGATCCCTGTGCAGAGAAACACACATGAGAAGAATACTAAAAAAGAAAAGAAAAAAGAAGTCACTCTTTAAGTCAGCGGATGTCTAATTTTCACCTCATCTTACTGAAATAATTGCAAAGAATCTGCAACCTGATATTTTATGCTGCTTGCTTACATATTTTTTCCCCCTAGGAAACCATAGCGAATCTAATAACATATTTATAGATATTATATATATATGAGATGAATATTTTTGGTGCAAAATTGTTTATTTATGCCATTGAATATATAATTAAGATTACATGGTGTTGCAGCTTTTAACGGTTGTATGGAAAGATTCAGTGTGGAGCAAACTAATATGCTGAGATGTGAGATTTGCAACTGATGGAAGTTCTTTGACTATTAAGCTGTCTGAGTGCATTGCATAATTCAGCTCAAGAGCAGATGAAAAAGAATGCACTGAGCGAGTGACTGTTTTCACTGAAAGCACACAGTTAGTGAAAACCTTCAGAGGGGTGTCCAAGCCTGAAACCGGATCCCTGCCGCTCCTCGAGCTGACCCCGCGGCCGCTGACTAACTCCATGTTTGTTTTTGCCCGCCCCACAGGTCCAAGCTCAGTTACAGTTGGAGGGGGTCGGAACGCACTCCCATCCTCACCTGCACCCACACCTCGCGGCCCACGCTCCCTATCTGATGTTCCCGCCCCCGCCCTTTGGATTACCAATCGCGTCGCTGGCAGACTCGGCCTCTGCGGCGGCCGCTGTGGTAGCGGCTGCCAAGAGCAATAGCAAGAACTCCAGCATCGCTGACCTGCGACTCAAGGCAAGAAAACACGCCGAGGCGCTGGGACTCTGACCCCCATGGGCTTCTCTGCTGCTCTGAACTGATAATTGCTTCTAACACAAGACTAAGCCTGTGAAAAGGCCGTGACACTCACAGTTAAAACAAAACAAAATAAAAACAAAAGAGAAAAAAGGGGTGTAAGGGGAGAGAATGAGAGCGAGAGAGAGAGAGAGAAAAGTCACAAAAAACCAGCTGCCAAAACAAACCACTTGTAGAGAAAGGTAATTAAATACCAATGAATCACCTTTTACTTTTCGCCCAACAGGCAGGACTTCTTGGAGGCCACTGGCTCAGCCCTTTCCAGGCACAGATCACAGCCCCAGGACCATACAAAAATGTCTGGATGTCTGTCTGAAAACCAACTAGGAGAGAAGACTTTAAAAAGGCAGACACAGAGTGAGGCTAGAGGTTGTGTTTTATGGACAGACACTGAAACTTTGGAATCTCAACCTCAAAGTGAAAAGAAAGAGACGGCCATATTTGTCTCCTACCACTGTGCCGCTGCCTAGTGCACGTGCTCAAATGAAGGATAGACCTATTGGGGCTGGCCTCCATTGTAACTGACATACATCTATGTTGATCACTGCCATGATAAGCCTCCGCTACAATTCATATCTAAAGCCGTTATTTGCATTTTTTAATTTTTTTTTGTTTTTCATTGTTCATTCTGCTGTGGACAAAGACTGGAAACAGCAATAACATCAATGGTACAATCGTCTGGTTTTTAGTGGAATTCTTATGATTCTTTCCGTTTTGGGAGGAAATGTTGCGTTGCTGTTATTTCCTTCTGGGCATGTGTATGGACTTTAGCTTTCATTCTCATATTTTGTGCTCTCTTTTTTATGTGATGTGTCCTGGAATAGAAGTGAACCTAGCTTTTGCACTTCAGGTCTTGTATTAAGGGGTTTACAATCCTTAATGCAAGATATACTCCTTTTATGTAAGGGGGAAACAAATTTGGCTTTCGTTTAGCTGAAATACATTGAAATGACTTGTTTTTGTTCGTTTGTTTCAAAAAGGATAAAAGGTAACTGCGATTTTGTAATTTAACATTTTAAGGAACATCAGTTTAACTGAAATGCAACTATGTGCAGTTAAGTGCAATACTGTAAATATGGAAAACATAATATAGCGGTTGATGTTTGCTAATTAAACAATGATTTTTAAGTTGTTGGGTTTTTGGCACTGATGTCGATGTGTTGAGAGTTCTTCGCCACAAACACATCTTTAAAAGCAGTGTAAAAAGAATTTGCTAACTCGTTTGCAATGTGCCATAACTCCCCGAAGTTCAATGGTATTCAAATATAGTTTTGTACACGTGCATTTAAAGAGATATTGATATCACCTGAAACTGACACTGTACAAAAATGCTCTAGGTTTATGGATCATAAATATGTCTGGGTTTTAACATAACAATAAATCCACCAAAGACAACAATTTGATCGCATTAATAGAGGTAGAATTATTTAATTTAAAGCTCCAAAGTAATTTACAGTATGACATGTGTTTCAGCAACTGCATCCAGTCTTTTTTCCCCATATGAACAAGAACAGTCTACAGTTTCCTGAATTGAATACAACAAACTTAAGAATTTGTTACCAAGGTAACAAAAACAGTATTATTTCCATGACCGTCCTATGAAATAGATAGCCAGTTCAGACATCAATTGCCTTTGAACTACGGTAGTAGATCTTGGTCAGGTCTACCTCTAACAATAAACGCTACATTGTGGGCTGTTTTCGTTGGTCACCATTAAAGTTGTTTAGGAATGTTTCCATTTCTTTAATTGATGTCATATGTGCTTTTATTTATTATTTTATCTGAAAGTTTATAAATGTTAAATAGCCGAATTTCAAGTGTACATATTTACATGGCTTTGCATTTATTTTTATATATTTTTTAAATGTTAACATTTGCAACAGTTTTACGCAAACGTGTGACTGCAGTACATTTGTTTGACTAAAATGTAGCGTGTTTGAGTTTACAAACATTTCAGGGATGGTGGATGAAACCATAATACTTTGTGTTGAGATTTTCTTGATGCTCCAAGGAATTTGTTGTATCCCATCATATTGCATATGCAAGCATGCCCAAACATGATTCACCATTGATTTGTTTTTCTTCTGTTGTTTCACAAAAACATCTTGTACAAGTAATCTATCAATAAAAGTTATAAATATTTGTAATAAGAGTTTGTAAAACTTGTGGCCCTCTCCAATTTTCTGAATAAAGGTTGCTCTGGTTCAGACACGTTCATATATTATAAGCACATATTATTATTTGTTAAAATTACTACAAGACTCTATATAGAGGAGCCACAATATATTATATCTGAGAAGCTAAAAGTTGTTTTGAATGAAATTAAAATGTCTTGACCATCAAAATGTACTAGACATTGATCCTTGAGTCTATTCGGGCAAAATCATGCCTCTTTGTCATGTATGCGGTGCAATATGGATCTGTACCCTCCGTATATCTAAAATAATATCACTGTCACATCTGACTTTAGCAAGCCTTTTTTGGATGCCTTGTTGCATCTGGAAACCCAAATCCAGATGTGTGTACACAAAGTAATTGCAGGCAACATAGTGGCTTTTTGTCTAAATTGCATGGAGAAATTAGTCCAAATGGCGTCCTGTTGAGCAAGTACCCCCTAAAAGGTCGGAGCACATTTAATTTGTAGCTTAGCACTCATACATCAAGATGGAGTGATATAGGCAGAGGCTGATACCCGTACATTTAGGCACTGAACTCTGGCTGGGGTCTGCTGGATGAAGCAGAACATAACAGCATCTTTTTATGTACTCTAATAATTGGCAACATAGGACCACCATCAATCATCCCACACGGTTTCTTTTTCAACATGCACAAACACACAAAGGTATTTATACTGGCCGCAAGTCACAAATAAAGACAAGCAAATGGCCTATGAAAAGGCTTAATTAAAAGTAAACCAAACTAAACTTTTTATTTTTATTTTTTTATTTAATCAATGTTATTGCTTGCATTAAAAGTGACTTGAAGTTTATTGCAGTCGTATGGCTGACAATACTAAAGCTGATGTACATTTAAAATCGTAGCACTGGCATACAATGAAAGAAACTTCATGAAATACTTCCCTCTTGTGCATTTAAGGTAGAGACACTTACTGTAACATCTAACAACTTATGAGAGCATTACACCTCTTATGAAATGTTGAATTGTATTCTACGTAGGACAATGAAATGATTTTGAGTGAGAAAAGGCAAACACATGACTTATTCAAGCATCTTCCCCACTCTGTGCCGTTCCTGCTGAAACAAGAAGAACTTACACACGTGCTACTGATGCATGTGAGCCTTATCAATATCAGCCAAACTATGTCCATGCATAACTTACGTAAATATTGTTTCTCCCTGTAAGTGCAAGGAAATGTTTACCTTTTTAATCTTTTCAACAAGGCTCTAAAGAAGAAAGACATACAAGAGGTGTTGGGAATTCTAGTTGGAAAAGTTCTAAGCGTCCACATCAGGCCTTCAGGAGCTGGAGTGCATTTTAAACTTTAAGATATGTAAGCTTCAGTCTTTGACATCCTCTTTCGTTAGCAATTGGCGAAATGAACAAGGAGCTAGGCTTCAGTGACTGGAAAACATTAATCTGTTCTTCCACCATAAACTTTCTCCTCCACTGCAAAATTAAAGAGAGCTAATAAAGTAAGTAACCTGGAACCTTACGAACTTTTTAAATATTTGAATGTTTACAATTTCTTTTTCGAAAAGGTGTTGTGCTGATTTCAAGCAGATAAACCTTGCAATGCAATGACACAAACACAAGAAATGCTCTGGAGCTGGACTTCAGTCATTTAGGTATATGAACCATGTTAACTCAATGTATTGACAATAGCTAACACCTCCAGATTTGATCAGCATTAAAATCTTATCTGACACATTTGTAGTCTATTATTTGTTTCTTATGTCAAGTTGTAGGAGAAAACGCTGCAAAACGTCACGTTGTTCAACTATCAGCCACATAAAATGAAGACGTGACTATAGAGTTGAGGTATTACTGAATCGTGCTATCAAGCAATTAAAGTAATCGAAAAACACATACAGTCCAGATTCAAACTTTAAAGCATGGAAGTGCTGGAAATTGCTGAAAATATTAAAACTAGCTTTAAACAAAGAAATCTGTCAGAGTGATTTAAATTCAAAAGTCACCAGTGAATTAAGTGAGTCTTAATACTGATTTGACCATGAAGACTTAAAGGAGAACTAAAGATTTTGAAACAAAGGCCGACAGCAATTTGTTCATCTAGGGTCATTTTTGTTTTTTTGAGCCATTACATCTCAACCAATAAGCTAGCCATTTTCTTGGTCTGGTATTGCTTTCTTACTCAGTCTAAATCTGTTGTATTTTGAAGTATCAAACTTAAACCCTACAGGACCTGGATCTAACAGAATAGTAAAGTAGCAAGACTCTTCTTTAGGTGCCATTTCTCTTGCAGCATAAAAGTTACAATTCAAAATCTGTTAGCCTCCACTTTGAGAGACAAGTTACAGTACCTTGGTGGTTTACCTGTAAGAAGTGAGAAAAATGTGAAAGTTCAAAAACCTGATCTTCTCAAAACAAAAAGTGGTCAGAAAGGCTAATATTTCTTAAAAGGTGAGATATTACAAAGAAATAACTGAATTCATAAAACAACATTAAATATTTATTATGTTATGTGTGTGTGATATATATATATAGATTAATAATAGAGTATATATACACAGTATATCTATATCTATACAACACCAACACAACACACACACACACACAAAACTACAAAACCAAACACAGGGTTACATTTGTGAAAAGTGGGGACATCTCATAGGCGTAATGGTTTTTATACTGAACAAACCGTATTTTCTATCGCCCTACACCAACCCCACACCTAAACCTACCCCTTACAGGAGACTTTGTGCTATGTCAGATTTTCAATACACTCCATTCTGTGTGATTTATAAGCGTTTTGAAAAGTGGGGAAATGGGGTAATGTCATGAAAAGTCACCTTCTCCTTGTAATACCTCTGTCATACCTTTGTCATTATACAAAATTATGTCCTCATTTGTCACAAAAACGGTCTCCAACACACAACCACACACACACACACAACCACACATGTAATATACAGTGGGTATGGAAAGTATTCAGACCACCTTAAATTTTTCACTCTTTATTATATTACAGCCATTTGCTAAAATCATATAAGTAAAATTTTTTTCCTCATTAATATACACACAGCACCACATATTGACAGAAAAACACAAGAATTGTTGACATTTTTGCAGATTTATTAAAAAAAAGAAAAAACTGAAACATCACATGGTCCTAAGTATTCACACCCTTTGCTGTGACACTCATATATTAACTCAGGTGCTTTCCATTTATTCTGATCATCCTTGAGATGGTTCTACGCCTTCATTTGAGTCCAGCTGTGTGTGATTATACTGATTGGACTTGATTAGAAAATCCACACACCTGTCTATATAAGACCTTACAACTCACAGTGCATGTCAGAGCAAATGAGGTCATGAGGTCAAAGGAACTGCCTGAAGAGTTCAGAGACAGAATTGTGGCAAAGCACAATTCTGGCCAAGGTTACAAAAAAAATTCTGCTGCACTAAAGGTTCCTAAGAGCACAGTAGCCTCAATAATCCTTAAATGGAAGACATTTGGAACAACCAAGACTCTTCCTAGAGCTGACCTCCTGGCCAAACTGAGCTATCGGGGGAGAGGAAAGAGCCTTGGTGAGAGAGGTATAGAAGAACCCAAAGATCACTGTGGCTTAGCTCCAGAGATGCAGTCGGGAGATGTGAGAAAGTTGTAGAAAGTCAACCATCACTGCAGCCCTCCACCAGTCGGGGCTTTATGGCAGAGTGGCCCGACGGAAGCCTCTCCTCAGTGCAAGACACATGAAAGTGAAAACTCCGCATGGAGTTTGCTAAAAAACACCTGAAGACTCCAAGATGGTGAGAAATAAGATTCTGGTCTGATGAGACCAAGATAGAAATTTTTAGCCTTAATTCTACGTGGTATGTGTGGAGAAAACCAGGCACAACTCATCACCTGTCCAATACAGTCCCAACAGTGAAGCATGTTGCTGGCAGCATCATGCTGTGGGGGTGTTTTTCAGCTGCAGGGACAGGAAGACTGGTTGCAATCGAGGGAAAGATGAATGCGGCCAGTACAGGGATATCCTGGACTGAAAACCTTCTCCAGAGTGCTCAGGACCTCAGACGGGGCCGAAGGTTTACCTTCCAACAAGACAATGACCCTAAGCACACAGCTAAAATAACGAAGGAGTGGCTTCACAACAACTCTGTGACTGTTCTTGAATGGCCCAGCCGAGCCCTGACTTAAACCCAATTGAGCATCTCTGGAGACCTAAAAATGGCTGTCCACCAATGTTTACCACCAACCTGACAGAACTGGAGAGGATCTGCAAGGAGCAATGGCAGAGGATCCCCAAATCCAGGTGTGAAAAACTTGTTGCATCTTTCCCAAAAAGACTCATGGCTGTATTAGATCAAAAGGGTGCTTCTACTAAATACTGAGCAAAGGGTCTGAATACTTAGGACCATGTGATATTTCAGTTTTTCTTTTTTAATAAATCTGCAAAAATGTCAACAATTCTGTGTTTTTCTGTCAATATGGGGTGCTGTGTGTACATTAATGAGGAAAAAAAATGAACTTAAATGATTTTAGCAAATGGCTGCAATATAACAAAGAGTGAAAAATTTAAGGGGGTCTGAATACTTTCCGTACCCACTGTATATAAAATGCTTATAATATCATTACAAGTTAAATCTGCATTAAATCTGACATTGCATAAACGAGCAGACTGGAAAACTGTTTACTGTTCAGAGAAAAGTGTTTCTTGTTTATTCCATTTTCACAACAAAAAATGGGATGCTGTATGTATTTTGTGAAAGCTCTTGTTGTTTAAATTAAATTATGCCTTTAGTTAGACATAACTAAAATATATTGATTCTGAGATCATGCCCTTCCAGACAGAAAATCAGATAAAACCAAACATTTATCTCTTGTTAAAATGCTTTGAGTTATAATTTCTTTTCCCCATGTTGATTACTGTAAAATATTATACTTGCTGATATTAACAGAGCAAATTTCTGGAAAATAACTCTGAAGCTTAAGAACGTATATAGAAAATTACAGGAATATTTTGATTGGAATTAATGATAACCAAAGTGATCAATGCTGGTTTCATTTCTGATTACTAGAAGTGATAAACAAACAATCGAGTCAATTCTCTCTGGCATTCCCACTGCTATCAGATAAGCTTCACGAATGAATGGCTGACGACAGTGAAAATCTTTTCTTACTGGTGGGAATCAAAGTCAGATGCTTCAGAGGCAACTGAGCTTTCAATGCCCTTAGTCTATCTCCCTCTATTGGGAGATAAAACCAGATAAGCGTTCTCATGACAATGCATTGCAGCGATGCAATATTGAATGATGAAAATTTTGAAATCCATTTCACTGTTTACCACATTTATTTCACACTATGTGTCACAGTCGCTACTCATTAAGTAAATGTAATTTAAGATGTGAACAGATGCCACTGTCTGAAATGACTCCATAGTGTCAGTTACTTTAAAAGATATGTTACGCTTATTCTCTACAAATGACTAAACAATACTTAATACTTTTTTTTAAACAAAAACTATGGAAAAAGTGAATATTAATAAAGTAATTACTTGAAATGGCTATACAAAAGAAACTAGAAATATACTAAGTAAGATCAAAACCGATCTGAAGCACTTCTGCAAATCTAAAATTGCATACGAAGAAAGATCAGAAGTGTTTTATAACCTTTATCATAATATTTGATTAACCACACCAGTATGCAAAATTATTTATTGAGACAAATTCAACATGCATGCCTGCTATGTTTCAAAAACCCACTAATTCCAAGTGTTTGTCCATATGGGACAAACTGTTTGTCTGGCAGTTCTTTTTTTTTGATAATCTACCATGACTTTTTGCTGTGTATAATCTAAACCGCACACTAAGCTTTGTGTAAATCATGGCCCAGTCCTTCAGCTTCTCTGTTGTTGTCACTGTCAATTTGATTCAAAGTCCAATGTGGAGAACCATATTGTGCCAAAAATTACTTCCTTAACCCTTACGGTCAGCAACATGAAGAGAGTAAGTTTACAGAACATCAAGAGAAAACTTTTTCAAAAGGACTTTTCCAAAACAAAAAAACAAAAAACAGAAGAATTGCATAGAAAGCCATTACATGCTTATTGACAAACCGTTAACAATAAAGCACAATGACAAAATAAATATCGCATCTCTAGTTGTCTGAAAATATCAAACCAACATAAATATGATCTGAAAACAATGCAGTAGAAACAGGAAATCGAAACATTTCAGCATTTGAGATGCTTGTCATTTGAGCCTTTGCTAAAGGGTGATTTGAGAGATGAAACAGCATTAGATTCTCAAAAACAGACCAGGCTCAATTTAGATGAGGTAACAAAAATGTGAGCTAGAGGCTAAGCATAAACTCACATGCAGAAAGAAAAAAAAACACCCGGAAAATGTAAAGCACACAAGACGATGAAAATCAAATGAAAATGACTAAAATACTAAACTAAAAATAGGAAAGCACAAGGAATCATAAGCTGTATCCATGTACAATGTCACGTACGGTTTGAAATAAAATGCATAGTGACTAAAAATGGGGCATTTTAATTTAGATTACTACCCAAAACATAACGGTGTGCAGTAACAAAATCATCCTACATCAAACAATAAAGTGCATGTTCTGTTTCTGTAGAAGGTCATGATTCTTTCTCTTCCATCTTCAGTAATGTGGCTGAGATTTCAGCAGATGGAGCCTCAGCATATCCTGGGTGAATGTTAATGAAAAGCAAACAGCCCACCTAAGCAGTTTATACAGTGTAGTATCGCTGTGAGCCATGCTAAAGCGATCCCTCCGCTCCTACAAATAAAGAGCACTTGAGGGGAAATTAATTATATGCCAATTCCTGACTAAGGGTCAAATGTATTATAATGTAAATGCAAACATCTTCTTGTACTTTTTTATTTTTTTTTACAACAAAATGTTAATGAGAGGGGCAGTGCCTGAAACAATATATTTTGCCTAAGAAGATCTGATTAATATTAGGCCTAAGTACAGACGGTTTAACAAACAAGGCATGAGATCGCATGACGTGAAGCAAACATGAAATTTCACATTTAGATTATGGGTATTTTCAGGAATGTCAAGGCCTCAAAGGATTTCTTACGGGATTACCACAGGGCTACTGGTCTAAGCTATGGTCTCACACCCTACAAGAGTGCAAGAGGTCAAAGTGGGCTGAATACATTTCAGTGTTGTCCTGAGGGGAACTTTAAAATCAGGCATTCAGAAAAACACACTTGAAAAGTATTGTTTGTGTCCTTTGTGTACAGTTACGACTGAAATTCTTCATCAAAACAGTGCTTTGAGAGTGTGGTCACATAATATGAAATCAATATTGTCAATGAAACAGACCACACTCATTTCTGTGAGACATATATCCTAATAATCATAATAAAGTCTGTTTTGACACATATTGTATTACCGAGGTCACTGGACACCCTTCCCCAGTTATTATAGAGAGCTTTGAGAAATTATTTTTCTGATTCATGAAGTTTTTGAGTCATCTGAAGCAACCTTGTTTTCTTGACTAACTTAAGAGGTTGCTTTTTGAAATTGTCAGCAGCTGAGGTTATTCTCATGGCAAGAGCAATATTGTACAAACTGAGTTCATTTTCTACCAATTACATAAGAGTTGTAAAAAAATAAAATAAAACAAATAGAGGTGATAAACATGATAAATTATTTTAAAAATCCTGGTAAGATCTTATTTTAAGGGGAGGGGGGGTGTCTTTGTTGAATATACATAAAGTTTGCATCTATCGTACCATAAAAGTCACTGCACATGCTAGCTTACCATGGTAGGATATTAGCATTGTTAGCATAGTAAACAAAATAATTACCACATAATGAATGGGGGCGAGGAAGGAATTATGCTAAATATATGAGGCCAGTCAAAGAAAGTAAAATCCTACAAAACCAAAAGTAGAAATATGAACACAGAAAAAAAAAAGATAAAAAAAAAAAAATTGTGGACCACTAATGTCGCTGCAATATTGATAAGGTTCATAATAAAACAATGCAATAAACCAAACCAAAGCACTCACAATTAATCATAGTTAGCTGGGGGCACTTCCAAGAAAAATGATTTCATTTCAAGGGACAGTCTCAAGCGGTCTCTAATGAGATTGACTTCTCAAGCTGTTCATTTTGCTGTAAGTTGGCCATTTTGACCAGCTCAGACGTTTATGAGTGCTGTGAGAAAATGGCTGATGAAAGACAAAACAAGATTCCAGATTCTGCCAACATTATCCGCCAGGTCGGGTTCTCAGCCACAAGTCAACCACATCAATTTGGACTAAACCAATTGACTAGCACATCAGTCTTTTGCTGCTTAACACAATTTCAGAAAATATCCTTAACATTATGTTGTATTATAGAGCAATATATTTCACAAAAACACATAACGATTCTATGACAAAAGAGAGCTTAAACAATATTCGGTGCTGTCAGATGAAAAAAATGCACTGTAAATCAACTGAAGAGATGATCTTTGGCCAGTCAATGAGAGATAGGAACAGCGATTTCCAGCATCCTGATGGTGCCCACCAGCTCACGCTTACTGTAGAGCTCAGAAATGCTTCTGAGGTAAAAATGTTAACTTTCTTAAGGCTAAGGGCACTTGGGTCTGTAAATAGCCAGAGGGAATGTAACATAGTCTGATTATAGCCCATCTCTCTATTTCCCAAATGTTTTACAGTTCCTGACCATTAATCAATAGCAGCAAAAAATAAATTCTCCAGCTCGAACTGCTGCAGTTCACTGAGGTGGTGGATTTCTAAGAGCTGTGGAAAGTTCAATGTCTAATCGTGACCAGTTCACAACTACTGAACGCAACTGTATAATTTTTCACAATGAATCAGTGCGTGTTTTTTCTGTGCAGTGGTAACCTCCTATAATCCTATGCCCATTAGTCAAATTATCTTCCTAAATGAGAAATGAAGACTGGGTTAAAAGTGAGCACATGTCTGAAATTCCCTTTCAAATGCTGTGTTTTTAGGACAAAACAAATAAAAATAAACTAAAAAAAAAAAAAGAAAATTGCACACAACAAAATCATTTCACCTTGTTACCTGTAAATAATGAATCAGACCTTTCCAAGATCCAATTAAATCAAATAAAGAGTGTCTTGTGTAATAGTAACCTGTAATCGAAGGAATCCAGTCCGGGTCTTTGAAGCTTGGTCACTGAAGCCTATTGTGTGCAGAGCGAAGTGGTAAAGTAGGAAAATATTGATGCCTTTAAACCAACGGGGACGACATGAAGAGGCGAATCTTCACAGGGCATAATAAACATTAGCTCTCTGCACAGTCTGAGCGACTACATACGCTGATACATAAAATGAGTTATTGCGTGCACGATAACAGACTCTCTGCTTTAGCGGCCTCGTAGTAAAGCTAATAAATGTCATAGGTACATAATCCCCTACACGCTTATGGAAACAGATCTCTCCTGTTAATTTCTTTTACACTCTGTCCCCCGGGGCCCAGATATACTATATTGATGAACACATTAAGAAAGCATGATTTGACTAGAGAAACGCCTGCATTAGATGAAGCTGTGAAAGATGAATTCAATTGTAATTTGAATAACGCAGCCGGGACCAGATTACTCAAAACGGGTGGCAGGGAATCGTCTGCTCGGAAATTGAGTTGTGCTTGTTAAGTCGAGTGCTCATCACTGAAAATAGCATTTGGTATCATATCTAGTGTTAATACAAAGACTCATTGATAAACCACTTTAGAGGCAAATCCTGTTTGCATGGCTAACCTCTTTAAACCCTCTTAATTTCATCCTCTCATTTATCATCGTGCCACCAGAGCACATTTTCAATAAGTTTGTCAGATAGCCCATAAGCACCATGCCGCCTTTCTAGTGCACTGCTGAAGGGCCACAGAAAATAAGGCTGTTCCAAAAGGTAGGCAGCTTAATTATGCTGCCTCCAAAGATACCTCGCTGCCGCCAAATTCTAAGAAATGTTTTGGATCTTTTGAGGAGAAGGCATCCCATAGTGCATTACAACAAGCTTAGAGAAAAACATAAACTTCTATTTCATTCAGTACTGCAAAGTGTCAATAAAAATGCATGAAAAAAGTTATTTTAAAAAGACTAATAAATAAATAGATAGTTTCAAATAAATAAATAGAAATATATACACCTATTAAAAACACAGATCATTCTAGAGAAGCACCATGTCTAATCACAGAACGTACTGCAGTGAGTTAAGGGAAAAAATAAATCCAAGATGGTAACTTCTATTTTATTCAATACTGACAATTGATACAACGATACATTTAAAATATATATATATATAAAAAAAATAGTTATAAGATAATAGATATAAAATGTAATAAACAAAATCAATAATAATAATATAACATTTTATTTTAATAAACATTGATTAAGGAGAAGGCATTCCCTGAATGTATTGCTATGAGTTTAGAGGAAAAATTCAATCTAAGTTGGCAGGGCTAAGTTGCAGTCCTTCAGGCAGGCATTCTTCAGATTTTGTTAGTCGAAAATAAATGTAACTAGCCCAAATAAAAAAAAGACATTGGCTGAACTTCACTGCGGACAAATCAGCATGATCAAAAACTTCAGTGATTGTATTTTTTCTTCAAACAAGTCAAGAGAGTAGGGGTGCAAAGGATCACAAAACTCATGGCTTGGATCATATTACGGATTTTGAGTCACAGATCAGACCATTTTACAGATGAGCAAAAAATATGGTTCTTTATTATTTAAATAACACTTATTATTTAAAGAACAATTTACTTCTTAGATACCACAGCAAAAAATAGAAGTATAGGGATGTAACGATTCTCTCAGCTCAAGATGTGATACAATTCTTGATATTGATTTCATGATACAATTTTCCTCTCCGCTCTCTGTGTGCGCACAAATAACAGTGTGCGAGCACCGAATTTAATTCTCTTTAGCCTCTTTATGTGCTTTAATGGTTTAAAATGCTTCACCCCTACAAGCGAAACAAACGTGAATCAAGGAAGGAATTTTATATCACTATTCAAGATAGCCCGTCGGGCAGGATGGTGATACATTTTGGCAGCCCGACTGGAAAACACAATAGCCCTCAGGCTAGCGATTTTGCAAGCCCTGGATGGTAACGCCTATTAATTTTTTTTTTTATTACACAATAAACTAAAAATAAGAGTTTAAAATAATCTGAAATAAATTACTAAATTAAAAACTCCATGCTATATATACACACACATGCACATACATATACTGTAGGTTGTGGAATAGAGCAGAGTATCAGTTAACACATAAAATGACGTCCTAATGGACACACAGTTGCTTACCGTGGAACATGAGAAGTCTGTAACAAAGTGCACTGGCCTGAGTGTGTTTTCTAACAGCTGTTTTCAGCATGCATATGCGTATTAAGTCCCATATTAAACCACAGACATTGAAAAGACAATGCTGTCAAAATGTCTCAAGGAAATTATTGCATACATACAACAGATACACCAATATGGCTGACAAACTGCTTGTTAAAAGTGTTAAGCGTACACCATGGCTGGGCCTCATCCAAGATGGCTGATTAATGGAGGCCTGCCTTGTGTAATATGAGCAGGGGGGTCTGATCGCAGTTACTGCTCTCCAGGACACTGGGCTGACACGCAGTGGGCGAATTTGCTGACATGCTGATTTGGAACGTAATGTGTTAGGAATGAATCTGACCTCAGCGTAGACTGGACATGTCTTATGGGTGCATGCTAAAAGAGACTTCCTGTGGGTTTTTGAACCTTCATTCAGTTTGACACATAAAACACATAAAATGTCAGTCATTAGCTTCAGACTGCATATTGCATCACTGCATATTAATTGCATCATTAAACAATGAATATTAATTCCATTTATATTCTCTTCACACTGGTTTGGGATCAGTAATTTTTTACATATATAAAGAAGTCTATTATGCTCTCCAAGGCTGCAATAATTTGTTCAGTAAAAATTCTAGTATTGTGAAATATTTAAAATAACTTTTTTTATTTTAAAATATAATTTATTCCTGTGGTGGACAAGCTGAATTTTCAGCAGCCATTACTCTGGGTCTTCAGTGTCACACTAATTTGGTGCTCGAGAAACATTTCTTATTATTAAAGGTATATTAAACTTTGGGTCAAATATGGACTAACCCAACCGTTGGGTTAAATTTTTACATTAAAAGTTTGCAAATAACAAATGCATATAACAAAATATGGTTAGTCCATATTTGACCCAAAGTTGGGTTGAAACAACCCAGAATTTTTTAGAGTGTAGAAATAATTTTCTTGGATTTGAAGCTGTGTGTACAATGCAAAGACCCTTTTGTCTACTCCACTATTTGTTGAAAAATGTAGCTCATTAATGGAGAAACTACACACATTTTGGAAACAGCTGAACTACTGTCAGGCTAGAGGATAAAAAAGTTAATTTAACAGTATCAGTTATTTTTCTAGTTAGTTACTCTCCAACACCGGTAGCATCTAATTATAGAGCCATTCTATTCTCAATGCCAAAGTTGAAGATCAAAAAGCCTATTCATATCTACGGGAGAAGTGTGTGGGAGAAAAACAAATTCTATTGCACCAGACCCCTCACAGTTCATTTCAATATATAGACATAGAACACTACTGTAGCTCCAGGTATTCCTCTTCAGATCAACGCAAAGGTTGTTTCATCTTTTATGGATCTCGTTGGAAATAAGAGATCGCCTTGAAAAGTCTGAATGGAGGACAAAGAGTTTGAGGGAGCATGAAAGGCGGCAGCCGCGGAGCAGCACTGTTTGCTATGAGGCAGTGCTCTTTTGAAACTGTTTATATGGGAATAGATCCCCATGGCCAGCTATTCGTATGGTTTTAGCAATCCCTATGGAGGCCTAGGCTTTCTGAAGCTTCTCTTGTTTGTGATAGCCTCTGTGATATTGCCCGAAAGGCTTGAGAACTAAGGAGTAATTTTCTGGATAGATGGTGTCATGAAAGCAGACAATTATGAGGTCTCTTAGGGTTGTGGTTTTAGTAATATTGTTTGCTTTATGTACATTTTGAAGCATTAGCTTTTAAGTTAAACAGCTTAAGGGTCCCTCTCCCTTTCTGTACACATTGTGAGATTATGATAATTATTGACTGTCTGTGCACATACAAACTGGTTTTTACTTAAAGGTTTCTCCGTGACACAGATAGAGATTTAAGTGCATAAAGCCACATGGGCGATTGCAACACCATATGACCCAACCGACGCGAGAGCACACAGAGAGGACAGATCAGGCAGAACAAAGGAGATGCTCCAGAATCTTAATTAGCAAGCATCAAGGGAACGAAGCGCTGCCTTGGCTGGTGATTGTTGTCGATCAATAGAACAACAAGTCCTGAGGAAGAGACTGGAGCAGATATTATTGCTTAAGGACTTACCATAAATCAAACACACTAATAACAGTCAGCTGATCGAGACAAGTGGTGAAACACAACTGAAAGCAGCTTCATTGTCAAAAATGAGCTACGACAAACTAGCCTTTTTTTTATTAACCCAAAATCTTCCAATTTCATTACTTGCACTTCTAACTACAAAAAGCGACATTTTAAAAGCATATACAAGTGCCTGTTCTAGCTGCTAGCTACTGGAACAGTGTGAAAATTATAGGTTAAAGAGTGTTGATGGTCTGCTGGTCTCCTGTCCATGAGAGTTAGTTACTTAAAGAGGCTTTCTTTCTGCTTTAAAAGTGAGGTCATCATAATTCTATTGGAAAATATGATACCCATACATGCAAATTCTCATAAGTCAGATACCCAAATTTGTGATTTTCATGCATGATTTTGCTTTAGTACGGTTTACTTTTAAAGCAATTAATAATAGAACAAAGTATAAAAAACTGAAGTTACATGAAGAATTACTGAATAGTTCATAATTATTATATAGTTTCTACTCTTATTATTATTTTCAACAAAATAAAACCTTTGTCATATTTAATACTTATTTATATCTATAATATTTATTTAATTCTGAATGTGTATGATCATAAAAAAAGACATCTGGTCATGCATTAACAAGTGACATGACACATAAATGCACAAAAGAAATATATTGGCAATAATAGCAACATACTTACAATAATTAGTGAAGAATTGCAGTTGAAAATTATTGCTGTGTAGGTGACTGAAGGCTAGAGAAGGGCAAAGTTTCTACAGAAAAGTCTAGCTCAAAGCAAATACAGAAGTAGTTTATTGATTATGAAAATGCATTTATTCCTTTGAACTATAAAAATACACTGATGATATACAGTGCATCTTATGTGAAGTCAGACTTGAGTTATTCCCCTCACTTGAGCAAATGAATGATATAATTTACCACAATCAATCAATCTATGTAATTATATTCCAATTGTGGACCTCTGGATCTTGTATGGATTTAATATGTTTCCTTGGCTGGGTGGATTCTTAATAGATGCAGTGACTTGCTTCCAGTTAAGCTTAGGGAATAATAACATTTCCTGTGCAATCAGCATAGTAACTTTCTCAGTGAGTGCCTGATGTCTGCTGTAATTACTGTGTCTTTCTATAATATGCATTTCCACTGAAATGGAATCAAGCTGGATAATTCGTAGGAGATGCAGAAAAATGAAGAAATATAACGGGGGAAATTCAGTTTGTTTCAAAATTTCAACAGCAAACAGCCACGAGCATCAGCATTTCCATTGTTGTGCCCAGATAATGATATTCACTGCTTGCTACGCGAAGCCTGCTATAATGCAACCGAAAGATTATAATGACAATCTCTAACATTAATCTGATTGCGGTAATTCATTCTTGGAGGCAGATTTTTACATCCGGACTGCTGACTACCTGTGGCAGGGTCCTAAATGCATTAAATTAGGTTTATTCAAAATCAACCCTTACGTAAATTACTGACATAAGAGCTAATAAAACACAATGTTTTTCACATGGGTGCTCATATTTACAGGTAGGTAAATAATTAGAATCGTATGGTAAAATAATAGGCTTTATCACAATAAAAAATTCGGTAGCTCGGGGCAGTGCTGCAATCTGAGTGGCTTTGTTCTCAAATTGAGTTTTTACTAGTGCTTACTGACTGAAATGCCCCATTAGTCTTCCCCATTAAAAGCCCCAGGGATAACTAAACAGGCCTACTGAAACATGAGTGCTAATTTAAGTCTGAAACAAAGGATTAATGTAAAATGAGATTTATAGATAAAAAAACATCTTGGTCTTCAAATATTTGATTCTGACACAAAATTTCATAATGTACTTTCACTCACAGAGTAATAATAATATGAATATTGCAAGCACAAACATTATTGGGAATCAAGTATTGATTCTTAACCAAATGATGTTTGGTTCCAATAATCAATTTTTTCGATGCATATGAACAAACAGTGTTGGGAAGGTTACTTTGGAAATGTAATAGGTAACAGATTACAATTTACCCTATTTAAAATGTAATAAGTAGTGTAACTATTTCAATTACTTTATTAATGTAACTGATTGCATTTGATTACTTTTTGATTACTTTTCTCAATTTCTAACATGTTTCAACTGTCAATCATTCTGAAACATTTAAACCAAGCAGGGTTGACCTTACAGTAGTACGCAACACTGATTACCGTTAGAGTTTCAGAATCCTTCATCACTTTAGAATTAAGATTATAATAATTTAATTTTAAATCACAGCCACCACAAAACCAGACTTTAGCACTTTTTTTTTACTTTGAGATTGTTCTGAGTTTAAATACGATTTAAAATCATAAGTTATAGTTTGATAGGTTTGAATCCATTGAAATCAAATCTTTTCACAGCTATGGCAGGAAACATTGGCATCTAACAATGCCTTGGAAAAAATCTTAATAAACAAAGCACTGAAATGCATTTTTGTTGCGTCCATGGTGGCAACTCTCAGACAGGTTGTTGCCTAAAGCTTTCATCGGCAATGTGGATTGGTGTGCTGCAAATTCAAGCAAGAAAACCAATCAAAAGCATCAGAATAACATTGCTTTACTAAATGGCCTTGAAATGGCAGGACAGGAGGCCTCGTGGTACCCTCAAAAACCGGCAAAGCAAACAAATAATATTGCAAATAGCCTAGCTTTTTACAGAAAGTATTCAGATGTAACCCCCTTTGTAATAGTTAACATTTTCATAAGTTACTGTAATGTAACTACACATTTTTTTATTTTGTAATTAAATTACGTAACGCCATTACATGTAACTTACTCCCCCAACAATGTGTACGAAATACCAAACGAAAACAAAGCATGATACAGACTGCAGGGCCAGTGCAGTTCAATTACGATTCTTATGAGGCATTTGTTTTTAGTGAATGAATGAGAAACAGTGCAACCATTGTAGTCCGATTCCTGAACAAATGACTGCACAGATTCAAAAACACATACAACTTTCAACGAACTGTTAAATGTAAATCAGTAAGAAGGTATTGATTTATATAATATTTTATAAATATTAATGAGAGAAATATGTTACTACATTACTTTTTTAAGTAAAGGTTAAATCCAGTTATTGGATTTATGTCGCCTCTAAAAAGACGGCTATTAAAAAGTCTGTGTAACATGTAAACACACCTTCTGCAATGGTTTTAAATCTATTATTGAAAAAGTCTCAATGGAGCTGCACTTTTTCCCCAAATAGTTATTCCTTAAAAGTAATAAAAGAATAGTTAATGAAACCATTAAAGAACCAGAAAAGCTGAAAAGAATTGGAACCAGAATAGTTCAAATCTTTACGATTGGCACTCCTAAACAAAAAGCCCTTCTTTTATTCACCGATGACCTTTCACACATATTATATGCTAGTCTAGCAGAACCACTAGTGGCAGTGAAGATTAATCGTGCATGTTATTTTTGAATTAGTACAACAGCAGGTTATGAAAGTGCAGGTTAATACGCTATAGGTACAATAATGAGCCTAATGGTACATTTTGCTGCATGTGAATTCACTCATGTTTTACACAATTTATTCTCCCCAGCTGAAAGCCAACAGATCTAACACGGTTCTGTCACGGATTTGCCGTCCACTAACGCTAGATCTGTCAACAAAGCCATGGCCTGTAGGATAATGGCCACATAGTTTCCGAATGCAAAATATTCTGACTCCCCCAGCCCCCCACACTTGAATGAGATAGCATTTATAACCCATTCCGCAAGCCAGCAGCCCAGTAAACATCTTGACAGGGTATCAGCAAATATTATTTGCTCCATTAATAAGCAAATCAATTTCCCGGAAAAAAATATAACAAGACACCAGGGGAGCGGGAAAGGGGGGCGAAGCATGCCAAGTGTGTGATGGACATTTTGTACAAAACAACCCAATAGTCCTTGCAATGTTTCCAGCACACTTTGTTCTGCAGACTGATCTTGTCCCTGGAAGTACATAATTACAGTCTGTTAGAGCTGGCTGCCGGTTTATAAATGATAACACGGCATTCACACTCATTTTCTGGGCATCACAAGACATCAGTGTGCTGAGGAACAGAGCATGGAGAAAAGCATGTGGGGAAATGCTAATAATTCTGCCACATCGGAGATCATCAAAACCCCCCGCACCTAATAAAAAAAAAAAACTGAACTAAGCACAAATCAGATGTAATGTAAAAAGGTTTCTGTCTTGTTATCAGGACGTATGGATGAAATAAGCACATTTACTATGGTGCAATCAATCTGGCATTTTTTTGGAAGAAAAAGTGGCAAGCAATGAATCAGACAGCAACTACACAAAGACAATGGCATTAAAATGGAGGAAAAGAACATGCCTCCACAGACTGAAAGACAGACAGGCATACAAACAATTCTCATGCTTAAGCATTTGCAAAGGCTCTTGAAGAAAAAAAAAATCCAGGGAATATTCAATTGCAGACAATTCTCAGATACTTGACAATGGATCTAAGAAAGATCCCCAAGAAGAGAATGTCGAAGGCTTCTAATATCTTTGATAGTCTAGTTATGATAATGACAAGAGGTAATGTAAAATTCATGAAGTGTACCTAGCAGATGAAGATCGTTAATAATTGTTCGGCAGGCAGGAGAAAATATGTTTCAGAAGCCATACATAAAGACACTGCTGCATTTTACGGCAATTGTTTATAGACAGTTAAGTGCAACTAAATTACTTTCATCTGTTGGAACATGTGCAGGGGATGGCTTCAGTTTTACCTTTCCCAGCAGCTGTTTGGCAAGAACAGGCTGCAAGCTTGTCATTAGTCTCTAATTACAAAGATCCTTTGTCTTGTAATTACCCTACCGATTAGACCTATTCATTTATCCAACAACAACAAAAAAAACTATAAAAAATAATCTACAGCAGACACTAAACCAACATGATGCACAAAAGCCTCTTGAGATGTTCGGTATAATACCTTCAGAGCTTATCATGAATGTCTGCGTGTCTGCAAATCAGGTTTGGTCAACCTTGTCCCATCAGGAGATAACTTCAAAAGTATCATTGACAGTTATGTGTTTGGACTTCTTCTGTGATACTTTTTTGAGCCTGTGTGTGTAGTTGTGTAGATGTCTCTGCAAAGATCTGTGGCTAATCTGTCTAAAAGAAATTACCAGCAGCATTCATCAGAATGTATAGGAGCAGCATTAGAAATGGCAGAATCTCACGTGCTGAACCTGCAAGTATAGGAGCAGCATTAGAAATGGCAGAATCTCACGTGCTGAACCTGCAAGTCAGGAAATCATGCTCAGATCAGATTAACCTATACAAGAAAGTGAATATCTGAAGCCTTCTCTCAGGTCCTGTTGGCTATCTGGAAAGCAATTACCCTGCACTCACAAGCGGAGATATAATAAGGCGTACCAATCCGATTTTAAACTTACAATGGGCCGCAAAACCAAGCAATTTTTATCAATTATATCTCAGCTTTGATGGCTGAGAGACGCTGTCAGTAGATGTTAAAATTGTTGGATGGCTATCAAAACATGGCTGAGGTCTCCTTTGGTTGACATGCACGATGTGGTAAAGATTTTACAGGGCCTGACCTCTTCACATGTTGCCCATTTCGGCCTAAAGCATCCCGAGAACCCCCGTCGACGGTCTGTTGTCTATCTACGCAAAGAGACGTCTGTGGTTGAGCCCCACACCTGTGTGCCATTTCACCACACTGATCTCAGCCGTGGCAATCTTCAATGGACAGCTGCAATTCAAAGATCTAAGCGGCTGTTTTTCTCCCAGTCATTGTCTGTTATGGTGGGAGAAGGGGGGCTCGGTAGCAATGGGGCCAATTTGGATGATTGGTCGTCAAATCTACGATAAAATGAGTTTTCCTGTGTCCTTTAAAAGTGACCCATGCCTGCCGGAGTAGTGTAAAATTAGACACGGCGTGTTTGTGTTGTGTCAGATGTGGTGACTGGCAGAAACTGTTAATAATTGCCTAAGTGCTCTGGAGTGTCAGAGCTGTCCATCACTCTTCATTCCTCTCGTCCTTCAAGCTCTCATAATATTTTCACTGAACTGCAGAGGACAAACTACTTTCATTGACGGCCTTGTCACTTTAACGCTTCAAGATGTAAAAATATTTTAACTCCTCACAAGACGAGTGTCTCATGTTATAGGAGCCAATTCCCAGCTTCTTCTGTGCCTTATATATATATGTGACCCTGGACCACAAAACCAGTCTTAAATCGCTGGGGTATATTTATAAAAATTATAGATTTTTTTTATGCCAAAAATCATTAGGATATTATGTAAAGATTATGTTCCATGAAGATATTTTGTAAATTTCCTACTGTAAATATATAAAAACTTTATTTTTGATCAGTAATATGCATTGCTAAGAACTTCATTTGGACAACTTTAAAGGCAATTTTCTCAATATTTTAATTTTTTTGCACCCCCAGATTCCAGATTTTCAAATCGTTGTATCTCGGCCAAATATTGTCCTATCAAACACACCAAACCCATGCAAAGCTTTTCCATATCTGCTGATGTACACATCTCAATTTCGAAAAATTTACCCTTATGATTGGTTTTGTGCTCCAGGGTCACACACAAACACACACACACACACACACCCACACACCCACACACACCCACACATATATTATATATATATATATATATATATATATATAGATCTACACATAAAATAAAAGTAAAAAACATTAAAAACAAGCATTATAAACCGTGTTGGGGAAAGTTACTTTTTAAAAGTAATTCACTATGCCGTTAACTGTACTCTCCCATAAAAAGCAATTAATTGCATTGCTTAGTTACATTTTATGGAAAGTAATGCATTACGTTACTTTTGCGTTACTGTTTTATCATCTGGGCTGGGCTTTCTTGTTTAATAAAATGGGTTTAAATACGAAAGGATATGTGTGTTATTATCACCTATTTAACCTATTTGCGGTTTGTGCAATATTCTGAGTTTGCATATCACTGTTTTTATGCTTTTGAGGAATACTGAATCTGTTTTTTTGGCAAATTGAGATAATTAATGCAATGTTTACATTTAGTTTAGAACTACAGTAACCATCATGTTTACACAGCGCACACAACACTTCTGCACTTACTCCCCATTTCTCTAAACATGTGATAGGAGAGCTATCAGTCAATAAATGGAAAAACAAAGTAACTTGTGTTACTTATTTGAAGATTGTAATTATATTTCACAACATTACTGTTTTTACTGTATTTTTGATCAAATATCTGCAGCCTTAGTGAAAATAAGAGAAAACAAAAACAATCTTGCCGACTCCAAACTTTTGAATGGTAGTGTATGTATATGTATACAATACACTGTTCAGTGGAATTTCTGAAATTTATCTCCAGCAGTTTTACAAATGAAGCAGTGCTGGGATTCTTATCCCAATTAACTGAAGATTCATGGATAGAAAAGCACAGAGTTAGTGCTGGAAGTTGTGGCTTTTATCGAATTACTCCCTATTAGCGCCGACTACAGTGTCATTGCCGGCAGCCCATAAACAGCGTTTTAAACTATTTGAATGCAAGCGACTATAACCTATTGTGCACCTTCATTCAGCACAGTAATTTGTTATGTCAGTTTTGTATTAGTATGTGTTACTTTAGGGCCCCTGCCGGGTTGCTATGAAAGAACAGCATGAGGCATTAAGGGCCTTTCGCGGTCCAAATAGAGTATCTTTCACTTCTCTGAGCGAGCAGAAACTCATTCATTATTTTAATGGTTGTCAAATTTGCTTTCCAAATCTACTAAAAGGTTATCGTTGTTACATGCGGACAAGTGGTTATATCTGAATCAATGTTAACTTTGTTACCAGGGTAATTTACTGCTCTCCCCTGACCACATTGCACAAACTTAGTCTCCGTATTTTTACAAAGCACCAGGTGAGGGAGATTTATGCCCTCTAAATGAACTGACCTTTCTTTGATTAAAAACGGATTGGGGGGGGTGGCATATCATAAAAGATCGCAAAATGCATAAATTATCCTTTCCAACTGATTAATATGCCAGACATGCCTCAGTAATGCATTATTACAAGCTTGGTCAAGGTTGTGGTCTATATGATTTAGGACTCCCTATGCATTTTCCACCGCTTACTATAAAGGCTAATGACTTTTAAGAGAAATGATGTGCTCCCTCTGTGGGTGGCTCAATCCCTATGGACTCTACAGTGCTCCATGTCAGAAACGAATATGAGGGCACGTTCATTAGCATGTATAATTGCTCATGATTGGCTGAGCTCCTCTGTGACACGCCACCATGGGCACTTGGAGTGGGTAGCGGGAAATGTCTCAAGATTTACAGTGAAAGAATGAGACTGCGAGAGTTAAGAGATCTCATTTTTCTCAGGCAAGTTATCTTTATTGAATAAAACGTCCTCTATTAAGATGGATTCCACTAGCAGTCTTTTGTTTACACAATAACTGTAAAGGGAGGAAGAATTCGCACATTCTGCACAGGCAATTTATTATTAATAAGCACATCAGTGAGCAAGAGATGACCCAGGGACCAGAACAGTCATGGAAGGAGCATTTATCAAACATATACAAATAACGCACAACACAAGATACACTGCTTCCAATATTAGCAAACAAAAGATAAATGTGTCAGACCGCATAAGGGCTTCTTTTGATATATCATGGCACCTCTGCTGCGTGACCCCACAATCCATCCTTCCACAGGAAATCTATTGAAGTGTTCCGTCAAAGCAGTCATCAGCATAATCTAAAGATTATGCATTCTGCAAAGGGGTTTGTAATGCCACCTAAAAAATTAGTTCGCATTATTAGCCGACGTCTATTGCATACCTGTCTGATAAAAGGACCCAACACGGTACCATGATCAAGAACATCCTGTTCCACAATGAGCCAAACCTTCTCATTATCAGTACGTCTGGATTTTCGTGTTCATTGATCTCCTAATTAACGAGCATAACGGGGAGAGGTGTTCCTACACGTAGGGGTGAGGATAACGAAACGTCTCTGATATCGTCTCTCCTGGGGCAGACATTCTCTGAGTGGAGAGGACAGATGGGATTGACAGCCTTATTAGGGATCGGCACACCGGGCCCTCCATCCCAGACTCGATATTGGATTTCTTGCGGTCCATATCAGTGCAGACACATGTAGATGTAGTAGCTGCATCTACGGGCAGAAATGAAATCAATACCACTAGCTTCTCAACAAGCTTTACTACATTACAGCAGCTGGGGCTACAGGACCATCTGGCCGGCTCTCAAGAGCTCCACAGCCCAGTGTACATCTCTGTCAGTGAAGTCACTCTTATTTGGTTAACACTAATCAACTTCAGCAAAACAGTGCAATTCCTCTCGTAGAGAGCCTTAACTTGATTTTTTTTTTCTTTTAAGGGCAGCGGGAACATCTGTCTTGCCCGACGAACTGGGAACAGTGTTGAGGTTCTGGATGAACTGGTGTGGACTGATTGGCTATGACAGATGACATCTAATGTGAGAAGAAGTGTTATTTCATTTTGTGTCCAAACCCAGACTTTTCCTAAAAGCTATGGGGACAGATTAGCCAATTTTTCTCTCTCTCTGAAGAAAACTTTAAATAACCTGATTTTTTATTTTATTTTATTTTTTTAAATGTGCCATTCAATAAAGTTTGAATAATTAATTTTCCATTTCCCCAGAACTTCAACATCCTGCTTCGAAAACACATGCATCCATCTGGATGATGTTAACACTCCGACTGCACGTAACTACCAACCACAGAAACGCAAGACATCCAGTGCTTCTGAACACAGAGAGAGAAAGAGGAAAAAAAGCGCATAAATAAACAGAGCAAGAAAAACTCTGTTCCGCCAACAATAACATTAACATCTGACATGCAAAGTGTCTAAAAAATGGCACCTTATCATAGAAACTAGAGACGACCTTTGAAGTGTTTGTGTGAAAGGATCAAATTAAAGCTTCAAAGATCCCTTTTAGATTCCCACCAAAGAAATAACCCCTGACACGCCAACAAACAAACAAAGGCGAAAACATTTCAATAGCGCAACTCGGCGAAGTCTGAAAGCAAAGTAAGTTTCAGGTTGTTTTCTGTTTAATCCAATGGCACCGAGCTTGGAGGGGAGCAGGGAGGCATCTATTATTTGGGGGCTGATTAAAGCATCATGACTGGTGTCCATTCTGTTTTCCAGGGGAGGACTTGACAGCGCGCAGCTCTCCGCCTGGTGCCTCTACATCGTGTTAGGTGATTTACAACTGACTCGCTCGGTTTATGTAGTGCCGTATTTTCATTTCTTCCCCGCTGAGTACCAGGTTTAGAACTCCTGAAGAAATATTATGCTTTGCTGACAAAATACAGTGACAGACGTCTCCAGCTAAAAAAGGTGGGCCACGGTGTTAAACGCTATGAAAGCGGGGAGACAAGTCAGGGTTGGAGGTATCTGTAGCAGCCCACTGCCGTTTGATCTGAACCAGCACTGATTGAGCGGAATGATGTTTATAGCTGACTTTAAAACCAACTTTCAATTTAAAAAAATGATGCAAGGAAGAGGAAAGGTCTGTAAAACAGACGGTGAAATTTATTGAAAAGCTTTTATGAGGGTCTTGCCGAAGAAACGTGGCAGACAAACGAATTTGTTTGTTTCAATGGCTTTGCCCCAGACGCAGAGGTAAATCAATGTGTGGGACATTTTCATTAACCTCCGGTTTGAGCTGTACTGTTTGATGAAGGCTTTGCAGGTGAACAACTTGATTTAGAGTGAAGATAATAAAAGTATACCATGCTTTTCCACACATTTAGTCCCCTTAAAGGGATAGGTCACCAAGAAATGAAATTCTGTAATTTATTCACTCTTGTGTCGTTCCAAACCTGTATGGCTTACTTTCTTTCTGTGGAAAACAAAAGAAGATATCATGAAGAACAGTGGGGGTCAGACATCATTGGACCCCATTGACTTTCACAGAATAAAGAAAGTCATAGTTTGGAACAACATAACAGTGACACAAAAGTGTCACTGTTAACCCTTTAAAATATTGCAAGCATCGGCGTGTTGTAGCATTAAAATTACTGTAGTTTTTCAAATTAATTACTGATATTATTCTCATGCCTTTATGTATAAACGTGCTTGTCTTTGTGTGGGAGCCTGACCTCTTGCTAAATGGGGGGAGTTATAGCACAAACCAAAAGAAGCGACTGCGCTTTCCGCCATAAGAAATGGATGGACATTCTGTAGGCTGTAATTACCCAAAGTTACATGAACACTGTTTGTTTATATCTGGATTGCCATGGTAAGACAAACAGAAGTTAATTTGGATTCATCACTACAAAAGCTTCCACCCCCTGTATCTGAGGAGCACTATAAATAAAGATTGTCATTGTAACCTAATCAAATTATGTGAAATATTTTGGTCGGGCTGTCAGTGTCTGAGTGCTCTCGGAAGACGACGCGCACAAATCCCCAGAGGTCTTCTCATCTCGCTTCAGGAGCTGCCAGGTTGCTTTTCTTCCTCCTGCACGCAGACGTATTAAGCATAAATGGCACTCGCATTATTTCAATGAGCACGAGACGAGACCGGTCTTTCAGCACATTAGCTTTTGTTCTGAAAACACAAAGTAAAAGCTGGAGCTAGGAGAAGAAAAGAAAGATAGAAGGTAAAAATCCTGATAATAATAATAGCGGACTGTGGCTGCGCTTGAGAAAATGGAATTCCACCGGCCCCAAATAGGCTATAAGTGGCGATGCCAGCTGTAATTGGCTCAAATTAGACGCGAACCTGATGTGACATGCCGAATGGGGACCCACGACAGGGCAGATAAAGTCATTCTGAGGGGAATTAGTATGATATCACAATGGGTTCATAAAGACTTCCAAGTTTTGTCAGTAATAACTGCAAGCTTTGATACAGTCTTCTCTCATGGCCAATAAGCTTTGTAATATTCACCAATCATAGTCCATAAAGCTGCCATTACGGGAAGCTCTCTCGGACTTCCCAGTGAAATTTATTGATGCTGTTTTATCCAATCTGGCCCTTCGATAGATGGAGTCTGTGCTCTTATTAAAACCTTTCAATTCTACATAAATTTTAAGTGGAACAAATTTATATACATTTAATAACTGACTTTCTGGCTTTGAATGCTTACATAAATAGGAGGAAACTGTATTAATTTCTACAATTTATTATAATTTTTTGTACAATATATTTTTGTATGTTATCTTTTATGTTTTTGCTGCATCATGTTTTTCATTGTGTTTAACAACCATTTTATATTTGAAATTTAGCTGAAAAGCCTATAATTGAATGTTTAATGGCAGGTTCCATTGTAACAACTCACACCATAAGTAGTTTTTTATATATTTTACACATCATATGGATATAGATATATGATACATATAATTATATTTTTATATTGATACTTATATACATATAGTTTTAACCCATAAATGTGTTTTTGCCCATTAAATAAATAGACTTATCTGCAAAATGTAAACAGAAAAACATAGAATTTTTTTAATTAGTATCATTATTTATAGAACACGTTAATAAATAATCATAATAATTCCCCTCAGAATAACTAAGCTGTTGTGTGTAATATACAAATACACATATACATAGGTTATCTATATATAATATAGTATAAGATATATATATACATACGCACATTTTTTGTATCTATATAGATAGAGATAGATAGATAGATGATATATAGATAGATAGATACTGGAAAGGGCTGTATCATAGTGCTTCTATGTGATTTCATTCACACTGATAGGTCTAATAACAGCTATGATCCGTTACGCACCGCAAACCAGCAACAAAATCAGAGCGGTGGGTGAGAGTGCTCAGAAACACACTTAGCCCAGCTGGACAAAGCAAATCCAAACAAACCTCTTGGCTTCAGCACTCATCACAGCGAGCCGCCAGCACAGTGTGCCCCTCTGCTACAGCAATCAGCCCCCGCTGCACCGCCACTGCCCCATGTCCTCTTTACTCTGCTTCCTCAGTGATTTTTCATCTGCCTCGTTGGACCGTTTTATTCATTATTTCCCTGATGTAGTGATTGATGTTCTACTCTCTTAATCTGTGTGAATGATAAGAGCTGGGGTGCAGAGACCGAGCGTGCGTGACACGGGCCGTGCAGCCAGGGCCGGTGTTGACTGCTCGCTCCCTCAGACTCATTTACATTTCAATCTCAGCCTCATGAATGCAAAGACTCCAGCCCAAAATTAATAACACCACAAGTTGGAGGTGGGCACCACCAGGAGAGTGACAGAGAGCGCGATCGAGAGAGAGCGAGAAAATGAAGGGGGTCCTCCTATCTAGCTTCTTTTGTTCTTTACCAAAAGTGCCCCTTTCTTTTTATTTCCCCTCTCTATCTTTTCTTCAAGTTTCCAATGAATGGCATTACAGACAAAGGCATATCTGGAGTGACACAAATTTATTTCGGTTGCACCGCCATAGTATATTGTCATAGAACCAGGGGCGATTTGTCTGGGGACAATTTAGTTTCCATAAAGGATTTAAATGGTTTCTGTGGAGATAGTAGGGAGAAATTTAATTTGTTTCTCATTTACTACAGCAGGTATGAAAAGGAGAAAAATTGGATGGCTGATGGGCTAAAAATTGGTCCTGTCCCTCCGCTGTATCCCCTAAAGGATTGAAACCTTGCATCATATATATTGAGTTCGACCCCCCCGTCTGCCCACCACACGTCCTCCGCCCCCAATCCAAGCTGCCACACATCACCGCCCCTCCTCCCCTCCCACCACCCCGCCTCAAGCCCTCTCCGAGTGGTAACCTTAAACCAACTTAAAAAGTAACCTTTGGGGTGGCTGCCAATCACTCCAAAAACAACGTTTCCATCGATCTGCCTGTCCCTGTGATTTATGGCTTCATTTTACAGTAATTGAGAATTAGAGGGAAGATTAGCAAGCCTCAACACTTCGCCTTGATATGCTCTCTGAGCGCTGTAATTTGTCACGTTGGGATGTCGGACACTCTCTTACTCACAAAGGGGGGGTTCCCTGCTAATTGAATTTACCGATAAGCCTGGAATTAATTTGACACCGGTGAAATCTGAATACAGCCCTCGTGCCTCCCCTTCGTGATGGGCTGGAGCCCTGTCACGTAAACGTACGTACGGACAAACGTTATTGATCCAAATCACTTTGAGTTGAAGCCAACTGAAGTATGGAATCACTAAATTTTATTTACACTCATATTGGAGGAGTTCATCCGCAGCTATCCCGAGCAGATAAAGAATATTATCTTTCATTTAGTTTGACTCCGCCAAGATGAATTTTTGTCTGTTTCCTTCTGAGGGCAAACAAAGCAAATGCCTGGAGTCAACAGTCACGATTGAATTACCTGCCAACTTTAGAGGTCTATTGTCTGGGTAATTTGTCGTCTAAGTGGCAAAATGAAAGCACTCTCCACCGCTTTCTAAGCGCCCGCTGTGATGTCATTCATAGCTGGAGAGTCGATTCGAAATCGGTTGACGCTACACTTTCTACAAAAGAACCCTGTGTTCATTTACTTTCCCTGAGAACATTATATAGGCCAAATATGCAACTAACAGCTTTTTCGGATGATTAGCTCTTTGCCTGTTCAAAAAAAAAAAAAAAGGTAAATGTGCCAACATGAACAGTGATGAATGTTGCATTTGTATTTTATATATAGTAGGCTATATAAAATTTTTATGGAAACCTGGATACATTTTTTCTGGATTCTTTGATGAATAGATAGTTGACTAGAACAACATTAACTTGAAATAGAAATCTTTTCTAACATTGAGCTATTTCTTGATCCTAAATTATACATTCTAAATGTTGCATTCTAATACATTCTAAAAAAAATTTTTTTCCGACAATTAGCTGTGTGTTTGTTTAAAAAAAAATTGCAAATGTCCCTGGCATGCACAGTTATGAACGTTAAACATGCTAAAGATGCAAACAACAGCTTTGTTTTGGTGATTAGCAATGTGTTCTCTACATAAGAGTCAATACTAACTGCGCCAAACATACAGAGAAAAATTATGTAAAAGGAACATGATTTCATCTCGGTTGAGCACCATTGTGCATAAGCGCTATTTTCAGTGGGCTGTGTTAGCGCTGGAGCTCTTTAGCAGTCTAAGAGATGCATTTATCTGCTTAATGAACTTTGGGCTCTAACTTAATCCCACTAATGCCTGTGTGAGTCAATTAGCAGCAGTGCATGTGCTGCGCTATTTATGAACCGAAGCGGAGCCTTGTTCTGCTCATCACAGCGCTGTTCTACAAGAACCTCTGCACTAATCTCCTCACTGCTGCCTCTGTGTAAACATGAGGCTCCCTTACAGCCAGACAAGCTCTGACATTATCAGATACACAGTGTCATTGAGCCCTCAACAAGTCCTTAGTGTGTCACATAGACAAATATAGCAGAGTAAAAGAGCATTGTGCCTTCATTTTGCCCCAGCAGTGGCACTTTGCCTTGAGGAAAACGCTGAAAATTAAAATGAATGAATAAATAAATTGGATTAAGTAAAAGGCACAATGGTGTATAAATGGTGAAAAACGGCTCACGTTAAGGGTTGGGAATAAAAAATATACTGGAAATGAATGGCATGGAAAATAATTTGCTGCAAAATAAATACAATGATCAATTTATATAGAATTTTTTATTGACGGTTTAATGTATGTTGACAAACATACAGTACGACCAGTGTCAGATTCGCAAACAAACGACTCTCAAGAGTCGTTTCTTTTAATGACTCCATCAAAATGTTTCATCTAAAGCAGGGGTTTCCTAACTCGGTCCTGGAGGGCTGGTGTCCTGCAGAGTTTAGTTCCAACCCTAATTAAACACACCTGAACCAGCTAATTAAGGTCTTACTAGGCATACTAAAAAAACTTCCAAGCAGGTGTGTTGAGGCAAGTTGGAGCTAAACTCTGCAGGACTCCGGCCCTCCAGAACCGAGTTTGATCTAAAGTGCTCTCACTCATTTAATAAATCACTCGTTACACAATTACTATCTGACTTCTTATTTTCAGTCATATTGTGCAATCTAAAATATAGCAACTGCATTTGCATATTATTATAAACTCCCAATTTTTTTTTGAAAGAAGTCTCTTATGTTCACCAAAGCTGAGTTTATTTGATCAAAAACAGTAATATTGTGAAATATAATTTTTTTTCTAGTATATTAAAAATGTAATTTATTCCTGTGATGAAATGTTAACTTTTCAGCAGTCATTACTCCAATCTTCAGTGTCACATGATCCTTCAGAAATCCTTCTAATATGCTGATTTGGTGCAATGTTAAAAAGTACTGTGTTGCTTAATAATTTTGTGGAAGTGTTTTTGTGTGTATATATACTGTATAAGCAAAATCAGAACCAGAAACGTTAATTTCCTCACAATTCCCATCCGCACTAATGTCGTAATCACACCAGAGTAAATCAGAACATAATAAACAAAGTCTCCTGCAAGGTCTTGTTGAAGATGCTGGCACAGTATAATTGTACTTGACGTGGTCTTTTAACCTGTTCAAAATGAGATGGGCAAGACATGTGTCTGAACACCCAACAGGTTCCAGAGGTGCATGTATCTGTCGAAGCCCTCATTTCCCATTCAGAGCAAGGTGCTCAGCCTGGGCCGTGGTGGGGCCTGGAGAGAGAGAGAGAGGGAGCGAGGGAGAGATGAAGGATGGAACGACTGGGGGAAGGAGAGGAGGGGATAACTGAGAGGCTGATAGAGACAGGCTGACAGGCTCGAATGGCCCATCAATAGATCCAACACACTGGTAATTTGGAGCACATTTAACATACATCAGTTGAGTGGGCGCGGGCTGTATGTGTCTTGTCGGGGACTCAGAGTAAATAACAGTTAAATCTGGTGTCACTGCTGACCTCTATGACCTCAGGAGCAGATGTGGCTCCCTGCACAGATGGGAGAGCAACAGCACGCCGGGTGAACAGGACACACACCACTGCATTACCACTTCACACACTCTCTCTTTCTCAATCTTCCTCATATACACACACACCAAGACACACACACACACACACACTTAGATACCATACTTAGTGGTTCTCAACTGGTTTAGCTTTAAGACCCAGATTTTACACTGGATATCAAGTGGCACAGTATCAAAATTGTTTATCATAAAAAATTTAACAATATTCTTTACATTAATTAATATTTACAATATAAGCCTTTATTATTACGAAGGACTGCATTTACTAAAAAAATATGAAAATGATGCACATATTTGATGTCTCAGCAAAAAAGCAACAAAGTCAACAAAGCATATGAGAAGTATTTTTCTTATTTTGGTATTAAAACTGCATGATTTTACATTAAGTTGCATTCTGTTAATTGTATTCATTAGCATGGTTTTCTTACCCAATAAAACTGACCTGCAGCCTAACGGCTAAAAACTGTTCTTTATAAAACCTTTACACTACTGTTCAAAAGTTTTGCCAGTAACATTTTTTTGAAATAAATTAATACTGTTATTCAGCAAGGATGCTTTAAATTGATCACAAGTGACAGTAAAGACATTCATAATGTAACAAAAATAAATGCATATTTCAAATAAGTGCTGTTCTTTAAAGAATCCAGAACAGCTTCCACAAAATTATTAAGCAGTACTGTTTTCGACTGTGATAATAAAATTCAGCTTTGCCATCACATGAAAAAATTAGACTTTAAAATATAAAACAGAAAACAATTTTAAATTGTAATAATGTTTCACAATATTACTGTATTTATGATGAAATTAATGCAGCCTTGGTGAGCATAAGAGACTTCTTTCAAAAACTTAAAAAAAAATTACAGAACTTTTGATAGTGTACATTATAACAATATGTCATGCCACACTAGGACATTTGTCATTTTTCCTTAACATTTTAACTCTAAAACATTTTTATTTTGCCAGAACATCATTCTAAATCAGAATGTTGTTCGTTAATTACTTGCCTGGCTAAATAAAATTTAAAAAACTCATGCAAAACTAAGCTGTAAAGGCTGCAAAAAATTTTAACTAATGTAAGCATCAAAAATATCAACTTCATTCTTTCATCGGAATTTTCCCATTTTCCTTTGGTAAAAAGACCGGACCGGGGAAATGCCCGGAGTCTGCCTCAGTGACACATCCAGAAGAAAGCTGATCTAAACTACATGTCATGGAAAGGGAAAACAAATGATCTGTGTGCTTTGAAAACTCAGCATAGCACCACAGGGCAAGTCACTGAGCATCCCCGTGCACAAGACAGGCTGGGTACATATATGAAGCACAGCACCTGAGGCTAACCAGTTACTATGCCACTCACTCACCTCTACAAAGGACTCAAGCACACCAGAAGCTCTCATGTGTCATGTCACATTTAGATATGGAGTATACGGTAAAGACTTTGTCAAGTTGCTTTTAAAGGGCATAGAACAGGTTGCATTTGATCCCAAAACGTAGTGTAAATGGGTCCACTTTGTTTAGATGCAATGGGGGTTTGAATCAAACAAATGATTGTTATGAACATTTCTTCATTTTATTCACAAAGCTATATCATGGAAAACCAGATGACCCTTTTTTCTTTATTTCCACTGAAACAAAACTCAAAGTTTTAATTTAGCCTAAAACCAAAACCGAAAATAGCGTTTGGTAATTAAATTGGGTAACAGATAAACTAAACCAGTCATAGTAAAGTATTTAAGCAACAAAACACCTATTGATATTTCAGCTAAACAATTTATATATTGCTATTCAATCTTCTCCATGCTGTGTGCACGAAATACACACTGAAAGAGTCATAATGCGCCAATGGAGAAGAGCAAATAAAACATTAAGCCCTGCATTCCTTTTCATTTCATATGCAAAAAGGTTAGACAATCAAAGCTATGCTAATTTAAAGATATAAGCTTTAACAGTACATTATTGTTTAATTCAAAGGATCACAGAAGCGTGGAGAATGGTTATGTAAAGCTAAACTACGATTTTTCGGTTCAAGAAATTGACTAGCTTTATGAAAAAGGCCCTTTAAAAATTGTGATTATTTTTGAATAATCCTGGACAAGGTTCACATCTCAATTTCACCTGAGGAAGAGCGTTTATCATCTCCCTCAATACATTTGGCCTGACAAACCAAGAGATGTTCGTCTCAGTGATTTTTTTCCTCAAACTATTGAACTCCTTTTGCAGGCCTCTTGCCCCTAACTCAATTAAAGCAAATTAGACACACTGGATTCTGTATAACCTAACTGTATTACATTGATATAATTTAGCCTCAGTTCCTTGCTTTAAGTGTGTTTGGCTCCCTAATAAAAAATCGTCAGTTAAAATGAATATACAGCTTGTGTAATTAAATTTAATTGGATCTTGTCACTTTTAATCAGTATCGTTTTTGGATCCTTGTTGAGTGTTGCTGCTCTAACGCTGCCCTGGTTTGTTCATTGCTTTATTGCAAGCTGTGCTCTCAACCCATCTGAAACGAAACACATCTAGACCTGATTTGAGCTCAAAGCCTTTGAACCTTGAATGCAAGCACAAGGAATCAGGCTAATTTAGTGCTGGTTTATTTATTTAGAAATGCTGCACAAGAGCTTTTTTCCCCTCTGACTGCAGAAAAAGTTCTGTTAGTATTCATTAGGCCTTCATTCTCAGACCGGTCTCTGTGACTTATGTATCGTATTGATCTGATCATATAGGTTAATTATGAACCATAAACACTACAAATATGGATTTTGAGAGCGACTATGTGACTTTAATATTAAAAAAAAAATATATATAATATATAATATTATATCGTGAAAGATATATTATTTATTATATAGATAATCTATTTTCTAATACATTTTATTGATATTATTGTAAAAGTTTCATCTATATATGTTTAATGCCTACAGCGTCAGCAATTTGAGGAGTCAGAAATGAAAGAATATTAATTGCGCACTGCACAAAACTCGTAAGAAACAATCCAAGATGGTGGACAAAATAAACATTTTATTTAATACGGAAAAGTATCAATAAACCATCATTATGTGCAAATAAAAATACATAAACCCAATATTTGTGTGCTTTTTTCCCAATTATTGGATTTTTTTGATCATTAGCTAAGCAACATGCTAACATTAGACCCTATGAGTGCTGCCTAAGACTATAGGCCACTCACTAGATTTTAAAACAGAGCTTGTTTTTAACTGCTTCCGTGTTGTTTACAAAGAAAAAACGCTAAATTGCATGGCTAGGAAAAGTGTGGCAGCACAGATGGCTCTGGTGCCACAGCCTATCGGCACATTGAATGAATTTGCATCCATTAACCTTAGGCGCAGTGGAGCTTTATCACCATATCCAGGCTGCTAAAGTACTGCCGCTTTAAAAAAAAAAAGAAAAAAAAAAAAAATAGAATCCATTAAAGTCTTCCATTCCCGTCTCCTCATCACGCCGGCTGCTTAATTTGACAATGACAAAGAGCTACTTGCTGATTTAAAATTTCATAATTTTAATCTGTCAAGTCTGACATTTAATTAGTGGCTTTCTAACCTGTGTCTGCCTCGCTTGTGAAGGGCACCGTTGTTCCTCCGCGCCACACAATCTCGCCTGTGCGAGTGGATTAATATATATGTACATTACCAGCTGCTGCAAAGACAATACACAGAAAGGGGACTATTAGTTCTTAATCTAGACAGATGAGGTTAATAATACTTTTAAAGAGCGGCTCCATTAAGGACTGACTGATTAAGACCTGTGCTGGCTCCTTTATGAGCTGCTGATTGGGACCTGGGCTGAGGCTTTTTGTTCTGTGCCTAGCTGTTTCAAGCAAATCCTTTTTTTCTGTTAGCAGTGACAATAAACCCTGACCTAATGAGAATCCGGACAGGCCCCTCTGGGTTTGTCTCTGAAACCGGCCACTACCAACAGCATTGTCACACAAAAGTGATTTGAATACATCTTAAAGGAACAGTTTACCCAAAATAATAAAAAAGAAAACGCTGGCTTTATTTACTCGTTCCAAACATACTATTTTACATATATCTTTAGTGGAACATAAAAGGAAAATCCATACAACTTGTGAAATACGTTCCAAGACATCAGAAGCAATATGTTCGTTTTGTTTAAGGAAAAGGATAATTTTTCCTTCCAGGTGCTGAACTTGAGAACCAGATCAGTGAGCTACTCTTGAACTGATTCACTGAAAATATCTGACTCAAAATAATGATTAATTCAGGAATATGCTACTACTAATCTAATGAACATGTCTAGGGTTTCAGTGAATAACAGCTTCAGATAACAGTCCACAATGCACAGCCATACCCACCACTGAGGTCACAGAGGTCCAGGCCTCTATACTTTTTCTGAGGTGTATATATATAATAAAAGTTGTGAAATATTTGCATAATATTAAATCTACTTTAGTGCAGCAAGGATATTGCACAACTGCAAGTAAACAACTTTCTCATGAGCTGAATAACAAACTTTGAGATAAAATGCAAGTAGGTAAACTAAAGATACTTGACAGCTGTTTTATGATACGTTTTATGAAATCTTAAATGACCGATCAGGTATGCAAACGACTAAACTTTTGTCTAATGTGACTATTTTGAAAAGAAAGCACATAATTCATGTGATTCATGTAACGTCCCAACCTCGGCTGTATGGACTACTCTCTCTCTCTTTTTTTTTTTTTTTTGCTTCAAGCCCACATTTACTCTAATTATAAGAAAAGAGCAACTAGTACAATTCTTCGTTTTTTTTCTTTTCTGTTTCATTGAAGAAAAAAAAAGTCATGCAGGTTTGAAATGCATGAAAGGGAAAATAAAGACAGAATTTCTATTTTTGGGTGAAACATCCTTTAAGAATAGGAATGCTGACACTACAAGGAGTGCAATCGCGGAATGGATCATATTTTCCATGGTTGCCGCTGTCATATATCTAAATGTGAAATGTATCCCATTTGCTGCCACCACTCACTTAAGTAAAAGGGTCTAGCTCGCTTTTACCCTCCAGTATCTTTCTCTCTGAGCTGGTAGCAAGGACAGTTCTCTCTCCTCTTCCATCTCAGGCAGCCTGAAAGGTGTTATTGATTTGCAAATCAATAAGTAATGAGACAGGATGGGGGGCACATGTACAGGAGACAGACAGGTTTGAGGGGAGTGTCAAGTGCGCTGGCGGGACAGGTATCTGTGCCTGTGGGCAGCCTGTTAATGAGTGCCCAAGTGCTACCCTCCACTCTCAGCCAAAAGGCACCATGGTGCAACAGACTATGTTGCTCTGAAAAAAAAAATGTTTTCATTGTTTTATCACTTAACTGTACAAATAAAATGTGCCAAAACACACAATGAAAAAAAACCTAGATCATTAAAGGGTGCAAAACTCTATACGATTTAAACAAGTTATCCACAATATTATTTTTAAAATGACCACAATCACTCTGGCTGAAGAAGACCCTGAAATCCATTGTCAGCATAGTTCACAGCTGGATTATGTCTTCAATGTGGTTATCACTAAACTCATACTGTAACCATGAAGACAGTACAATCAGACATAAACCAAATATTAAAAAGGTCATACACATCCATATTTTATTACTTCTTAAATTCTCTGGAAAAAGTCAAGAAAATTTCTGACTGACATCACTAAATCCCACCTTGCACTTTGCAGTGATAGTGAGTCATCTACACTAAATTTCCACAAATAAAATAACAGATATGCATTGGAAACATCACTTTTGCTCCCTCAAAAAGGATGGTGGCCCACTAGTGGTTGAATGTGTATTTCTAAAATATTAAATAAAGCTACAGGCCATCAAATTCTGTTCAACTGTCTTTGAAAATGCTTAGTTATTAGTACACTCAAATGGTAACATCAACTATAAAATAAGTGCAAATATTTGGCAAATCATGAATATGACTATAAGGATAATACAATCATAACTGGATACATACAGGCCTATCTAACTGATTCAACAACTGATCTGGTGAAAACTGCATTACAAACTATTTTTATTTATTATTTCTTAATTTGAAATGACCAAAAACAATGTTTAGCTATTTCCCATATAATGCACATTTTTTAATTATTAATTTATTTTAATGGCCTAAAACAACCCTGTTTATTTTTAGTGAATGATGCAGCATAACAGAAAGAAAATAAATAATTGTATTCAATTTTCTCAGTTTCTAATACAAATTGTAGCACTGATTGCACTCAAGTTCAAACACTGAACCAGGTTACTAAAGTTATTGTAAGAAAAAGAAAAATATTTCTTTAATTTGTGGCAAATACAAGTTTCCCAAAAACTACAAATTAATTTTTAGCTAAATACAAAACTACAAATTATATATTCATCTTAATATTGGTTAAATCTGCAACCATATTACCCATTCAGGCATAGCGTTTTTTTATTTATTTGCTAGTTTGATTTTTATGTTTTATTTAATTTTTTATTGCGGGAAAAAAAAATCATACGAATCAGGGCTGTAAACTACATTTAAACATTTTGTGAAAATTTGATAAACAGGGTTGAAAAATATATGATAAATTTCAGATGTACTGTAATGCATTTTAATCATTCCTTATAGAGTAAATGTATTATAATGATATTCAGTTTGACCTTGTGAAATAGACTACAACTAATTTTTGGTTAAGGTTAAGCATCTACCTTATGGAAAGAAGAAAAATAAATGTTCAGGTTTCATACCATATTAATGGAAAGCACCAAATAATATTTTAATTCAATATTATAAATGTAAGTAATATATCAGATGTTTCTGATGACAAAGTGGTTATATTTTGTTTCCCTCATACAGTACCTTATTCTTTTTTAAACAATATATATATCTATAATATCTATGTTATATTCGTCCATTTATAGTATAAGCAAGCAGGATGGCCCAGCATTAGTTAATTTTAGCAAGGCCCTTTTTCCTTTGTGTGATTTACAGCTTCACTGCTCTGACTCACTGACCTATCCTTCCAATGCAAGAACACCAAATATATCTTAAAGCTACAGGGAAGACAAAAAGAGAAAAGGGCTTCAGTGCTGGAACAAAGCATAGTTAAACAAGAAAAAGAGTCAATGTTCTCCACATGTGCTGGCAGATTGAGAGCTCAGTGGATGAAAGTATGTGAGTGTTCATAAAAATAGATAACAGGTGAAAAAAGTAAGAGGGGAAAAAAAACCTACCACCTGCTTAAAGGCTGTAAATCACATGGCAGTCTAATTGATAATTGATAACGGGCTAATTTCCTGCAGAGGGGAACTGTAACTCACTCTAGCTCCCTGTAGCCATAATCGACTTCCCAGTCACATCAAGAGTCACAGACTCCCACTGCATCCTATTGTGCCTTATTCGCATGACAAGCAGGTTTAGGAGAGTTTTTGTTCTTTCCAAGATAAATGCGTGCTCGGTACGTGTGTGGATATCTGAAACGCATTGATGTGCCGGGGTTGATACAGCATGTGCGGCAAAATTAAGTGACGTGATTGCTACCGTATTGTTCAACTCTGCCTTCCCAAACGAATTCCTGTAATCTACAACGGATCGTACAAACACGACGCACCCCGTTGTTAATTACTGGGTCTATTATCAATTAATTAACATGATTAAAACGTATAATGGATGATTACCCCTGCCACCCCTAAACCTCGGTTGCAACGGTTCTTGATGTCATCGGAGTTAAAGACATGAAAAGAATAGCACATCAAAAGCAGAGGAGGGCAGTCGTGAGGGATTTGCAGGTGTGGATGGTGCTGCGTTGGGGATCACCGGTCCTATAATTCTTCCCATCAGAACGTGGCTGCGCTCACCAGGCCCCTGCTCTGTCACACACCTCTCATTAGACGCACCGGACTGACGCTGGGGGCCCTAATTATGGGCTGATCTGAAACATACTCATCCACCTTCTCATGCAAAGCAACATTCTTCACTGAAAAAGAGCCAGTCTAGAGGAAACCCAGAAACACAAATGAGCATAAGGGAGCTATGAAAAACGAAGACATACAGGAACATCTAGTTATGAGTCGCATTGCTTTCCTAAATTTGGAATGATTAACAAGCAGGAAATAACTCCGGTCCATTTAGTGTTACTACAGTGGATAGCTAATTACATAAAATCACAAATAAACTAAAAAATGTCTTCCTGAGCATTGTTAGATGATGGGATGCATCGAAAATCTTGGGAAATGATAACAAATGCAAATAATCTATTTAAATTTGAGGGGAAAAAAGGTACCTCAGTATTATAT
The DNA here is from genome assembly GCA_018155175.1 of Sinocyclocheilus anophthalmus. Lineage (NCBI taxonomy): Eukaryota > Metazoa > Chordata > Actinopteri > Cypriniformes > Cyprinidae > Sinocyclocheilus > Sinocyclocheilus anophthalmus. The sequence goes on along the minus strand of JADLZN010008535.1, from coordinate 409,320 downwards.
GAAAGTAATGTGCTTTTCAAATGTTGCCAAAAATGTCAGGAGAAACTTTTTCGCAAAGCAAATGTTTATATAAAAAATACTAATAATACATAATAGATTTGTTCTCAGCCCTCACAATTGGAATTTGTTGCTGCTATAATGTAATATTCATCATGCATATTCAAATGTCCAGACAATGCACATTCCTTACTTTACACATTAATATTCTAATATGCAGACAATCTCTTTAATGTGCCTAGGAACAGAGGGAACAATACTCATTTATATTCATTATTTTCAAATAAAGAGGAAATTTCAGAGAAAAAAATAATAAAAATCATCTATGAAAATATGTAAACACTCATAAGGACATTACTGAATTGAAGATTTAACTTTTTTAACTAGTCTAAATGTGTTCTTCATGGTGCATAAATTTACTTTGTTGAAAGATAATATTTACTTTATTGCAGAAGCCCTTTATCATTGTGATGTGAGCCTGTGCATTTATGGGTCAATAAATGCCTTTGGTACAGAATTTCTGAGAGCAGCACTCATTCTGTTGTGCATTGCGCTTCCTATTTTTGGCATTGCATCAATATCACACAAAATAAAGGGCAAGCATTTTGCTTAAAGTTTTAAATATCTTTTTTTATTGAAGGTAATAAAAAATTAAAGAAAGTAAACAAAAACATTACGAAACTAGTACAAACATATTATAGAATATTAGGATGTAAGTCTATGATTTATGTTCATGTGAACTTGAGCGCACACACACACACACATGTACACAAACTCCTGTCACCTATTTCACAATTTGCTGGTGTGTGTGTGTGTGTGCATGCATGTAAGTGTGCTTATTTAGGGGCGTGGAGTTCACACCCCTTCTCCAGACTCTCTGATTGAATCTGGGACTCCCCGCAGGATTATTAGGATTCTAATTCAATCTGAATTTCAGGAACTTGTTTGCTTGGTTACCTGTCATGTGGCATCAGCTTGTCATATTAGTGCTGATCGTTCCCTGAACCTAATCTACTTTAAACAATTTCATTGGATGGTGGTCTATAAATCATTTCATAATGGGTCTGACATGCCCAAGCTTAGGTAAGTAAACAAATCAGGTTTGTTTTATGTTAGGCAGCAATGAACTTGGCTTATTAACTTCATATTGATTCATGCACACCGCAAGGTCAAAATTTCTCTAGACCCTCATTAATGTAAGTAGAGATCAGCACTTAACAATTTAAATATTTTCAAATGCATGAAATCCAATTTTATCAAGTGGCATGTCCTTGTGGCCTGCTTTTGTAACAGAGAGAACAAAGATTTTACAAAATAAGCTGCTCCCACACAAAAAAAGCCATAAAAAACTCATTTCAGACACTTAATTTAAATCTAATAATGTTTAGTTTTATATCTACTCTATAAAATACTTTAATGCAACTTTGGTTGCTCTCTGAATGTGTTTGGGGTTTCGTTTTCATATAAAAGTGAGTAAACATCAAATCTTTTTAAAATCGTTTCACACTTGCCAGACCAGAAGAAAATGTGTTTTGTTTTGCTGTACAAACAACACATGCAAAACACATGATTATTCATTCACTCCCTGAGACTTGCGAGAAGGCCAGGCTTATGCGTAAAAAGCCAAATATCATTAAACTCATTTAGTTAATTTCACCTCAAATCGTTAAAGATTCATCATTGCGTTGGGGTTATTTACTCTATTAAATGTGAATGAAGGAAATAGCTTTAACAGGAAGAGGGGGAAAACAAGACTTTTATCAACGGCTAGTATTATTTACGTGAGGAAACTGAGTGAAATTAAGGCCACATGAAGATGTATGTATCTCAGCATGGAGGTAAGGCAGGCAAAATGATAAAAACGAGCTGTTTGGTCCAGCTCAAATGGATCCAACACTCAGAATTACAAAAACAGGTCTATCATCACTCATGGACATCACACATCATATTTTTGTCAGTGACTGCAGCCCAAACCTCTAGTGCACCTTAACAGAGCTGCTGTACATTGCATATTGGCTGTTGTTCAGATAGATTTAAATCCCACTGCAATAATAATAAAACAACTTCCATACTTCATTCTTTAGTTCGTGCTTGCTTGTCCAGTGCCTTGCTGCCGCAAAACAACAGCTACAGCCCAAGAATCAAGAAAATGTGTCAGAGCTCATGTTAACCTGTTCAATGTAGTGTTATGGGATCTTTTCACAACATTGCTTTGCAAGCAATTTCCTGGAGCTTTGAGCTAAGAGGCTGGATTTGGCTCTATTCAGCGCCACTTTTAAATTAATTTTACATTTGCCAGTAAAGGACAAATTTAAATTATTTCAGCCAGCAGGTAAGCCGTGTGTTTGAGAACTCTTACTCATTCAAGACTCAACCTTAAAATCACACCCTGACATCCTATACAACCCCATGCACATGTATATATGCACCTATAGAACACACAAAACCAGTGTTGGGTAAGTTACTTTAAAAAGTAATTAATTACTAATTACATCATCAATATTGTATTTAAATTACTTTTCTAATTACTCTGTCTGAAAATGAATTTAATTACTCAATAAGTAACTTAATTATTCAAACCGTTAATTACTTCATAAAATCCCTATAAACCTTGATGCATAGAAATGAAACTCTTAATTCTTTTAGTTTGAGTTATACATGGACTAGTTTAGCCTTTTAGCTTTAAAACAACTGTAATACTTAAGCATTTAAAAACTGTAACCTTCTTTGGTTAACAAATAGAATTACTCCGCAAAATATCTGAATAACAAAAAAAGCTTAAGAAAAGTTAAAGAAGTTTTAAGTAACTTTTATAAAAGTGTCTGGTGTGCATGAGATAAAACTGACATATTTTAAGCTATGTCAGTGCAAGTTTCTTTCAGTTAAAACAGCTCAGAAATGTATTTTAGTCTTGTCTGTGAAACCAGGGGTACATTTATTAACTTTTCAAAGCAATGTATCATTTTTCATACACACTGACATACTGTACATGTATACACCATTAGAAATCACAAATACTAATTTTGCCCACTCCTAACAAAAAACAACAACATGATTTTGCACTTTCATTCATGTTTTGTTTGTATTACCACACAGTTCATAAACAACATTCTGATATTTTATAAACTAAATTCGTATTACTTAGCACACTGTAAACATCGACATCTGATAGTAGATTAGTAAACACTGATCTAAACATTCCTAGACTGTAGCATTCCTCATGCTGCAGTGTAAACATTCACATTACTTTATAACTATATCGTATCATATCTCATATTTTTATTATATGATAGCAAAATATTTACATCCTCGTTTCGTACGACATTAACCTATATGTAGTAAGTTGCATATATATACTGTATATGAATATATATCATATTACATCATAAGTTCTCCAACTAGTGTCTTTTTGTTTTTTGGGCCTACCACCAATTTATATAATCTTTTTTCAGTTCACATTCACAGCTATCATAGCACATACTAAATGTAACTTATTTAGCATGTATATGAAACAAGTAAGATGTTACTTGTCACTGGCATTAGCACAGTCATTGCTAATAGTGTCAACGTAGTGTTTCATGTGGTCTACTCTTCAGTACAATGGTAACCATAAAAACTTAATTTTAAGCTTTTTAAATGTCAAACATAACAGCATTAAACACACCAGGTCTTTCCCTTCACTAAAAAGCACATCAAATAACACTTAATTTCAACATTTACTTTCCTTATGCAAAGCATGCTGGAAACTAGAAATCCACGACCCAATTTCCAAAGTTAACAAGACAATTTTATTGAGTTACTACAACTTAATTTTTCAAGAAATTCAATTAACACAGAAATGCGAGTTTAAATCACACGCAATATTATGTTAATGTAATGACCAACATTATTATGTCAACTGCTACCATGCATTTATTTAAATTGGGGGAAAATGTGCTCTGCATCATTTATAGAGGGCATGCTTTTCTTCATCAATTGATCATAATTTGAAAAATTACTGATAAACAGTAAATGTAAACATCCATTTTAAATACAATTCCATAGAAACATTTTACGAGTACAAATACAATAAGAAGTTATAATTATAAATGTAAAAAAATCTATAATAAATTGCATGTCTCATAAACGAGACATGTATGAACTGGCAAGAATGACAATTACTTAAAAATGTAAGCATTATTTCACCACATTCATGGCCTGATTATAATGGAATTGTGCCAAAGTTGAAGTGCTACAAATGTTTAGTGAATTTGCCCCAGAAAGATCAACACTGTTGGTCTATACTGTAAAGTATAAAAACAAGATGGACTGTGTTCTTATAAGAAGTTAATTTGAACGGAGATAATGAATTGTGAAATGCATAAATTGTGCTCTTGTGCCACACAGCTCTGAATTAAATGACAACAATTTGCAGCTGTTCTGTTCCATGAAAGGAGCAGGTGGCACAGTAAAAAAAAAAGTCTAACCCTTTTTTCTATTTTTCCTGGGGAAAAAACAACAACAACAAGATGTGTTCTTGGCACCTTGTTCACGCCCAAATCACTGCTGACGTACAGAGGGTAATCTGCTCAATTATAGTGCCTGTTGTGCTGCGTCTAGTAGGCCTCCTTTCATTTTTTCCTGAACGTGTTCGCTGTTGACAATACGAGGTAAACAACGATGGCGAGGATGAGGGGAGTCTCAGGAGGCAAGGGGGAAAGCCACATCCGAGAGGATACGCACAGATACTCCTGCAAACCACTGCCTTTATGCCTCTAACTGACAGCAATTACTGAATCGCTCTGATAACTAAGAACAGAAATAAACCAGGCCAAGACACTCCAAACAGCAACTGTTTACATTTCACCTCTTCTTCAGAACCACATCAGTCAAATCACAAGCGTTTCAGATAGGTGTTTACGATCAACTTGCAACAAAACCACATTAGATATCAGTGAGGCATTTACAAATGCAGCTGCCTGACTGCGGACTGACGTGCGGTGACTATACTGTCAGAGGAAAATCATACAAGTGAGAGAAAATGAAGCGATTTATTTTCAGTTGCTACAATGAAGCAGTATTTCTGAAATGGAACATTTCCTGTCAGCCAAAGGTTTTACGTTATGGAAGGAAGTAGCGCCACTTTAGAGGAAGGTCTCATTTACATCAGCATAGGTCATATGCCAAATCTAAACAATTTTACTACAGTTACAATTACAGCTGTTAAATTTAACTTATTAATGAAAGTTATTCATAAAATGTTAAATATTTTTTGCTAGAAGTTTCACAATAAATAAATAAATACACACATACATACATAAACTAACACACACTGTCCTTATCTATGTAAGGGATTCCCAAATAGTTATGCAAAGATGTTGTCCTATTGAAATAAATTCATTCATTCATTCATTCATTCATTTACTTAAAAATAAATAAATAAAGCCTTGAATTCGTTTTAGAATTTTCTTGCACCAAAGCGATACGTAAAAAGAAAAAATTAAGAAAAATAAAATGGAAAAAAATTATTATTATTATTATACACCCAAGATCGTTATTTGTAAAAATGTTAATGCAAAGAAAAGAAATTCAGTCAACACCAAAAACATATCTATACGTGTCCATAAAATGACACAAATGTTATTTTTGAAGATTTATAAAGAGTTGCACTGAGTTACATGCAGTTTAATAATAATACGAACTGTGTTTTTGTACAATTGTGACAAATAAATGGTGCTGCTGCAGTAATCTATCCCTGTTCAGGGTACAGATTAACATTTATACCACGAGGAATGACAAGCAAGCAACTTGCCAAAACTTACACTAACTGTACACATATTATTTTGTATTATTTGGACTGAATGAGTTAACTACATAACAAAGATTAGATTAATCAAATCATGACTAAATATATTAAACAACCAACAGGCGATTTTATTGATGAGAGAAAGCCAGCTTGTGCAGAAAAAGTGAAAAGACGCCTGCTCAATGACAGCTCCATTTTACACAACATAAAGAAAGTCAGTCAGAGGACTATTTGTTCCCCCCTCCCCACTCCTTCACCCATCCCCGAAACGTCCATCTCCTGTCCCCACGTTTGGAGTGGTCAATGAGTGGATCATGAGGGGGCAATGCAATCAGAGCCTGAGCCAGATTAGTCTCTATCTCTGGACATATCCCTCTCGCTGCAGCTGACAGGAGACATCAAACCTAACTTGTGTAGAAAGTGACTCTAATTGTCATTTCAGTGGACAAGAATCTGCTACCATTCCAGAGATGCTCTTGAAATTTAGTGAGCTACTTCATCATATGGATGGTGCCAGGCAAGGAGACATTATTGGAAGGGACTTTTATGCTAAGATGGACTTCTTAAATTGGCGGGGCTTGTCACGCTGTACTTATCATGCATACCGAATTAGGAAAGCTTTTTAGTCTCAGGCCAAACAACATTACCTGACAGGTGGATTTTAGAAACGCTTTGAGATCTATCTTCCCTGCCTGGTCTCCTCAGTATATACACAGATGATCATGCTACAAAGGAAGAATGTTCTCGAAAGGCTCAATAACATTAACATGTTATGCAGTGGGTTTCATTTTAGCGAGTGAATTCACCTTTACTTACAGAAAAGGTGCATTTTATTCCCAGTGTATTACACTATTTTTTCACAAAGTAGTCATGTTTTACTCATTATAATATTATATAGTTATACATAATGTAATAATAAAATGTATTTCTTACACAAAACATTTAAAAAATATCTAAAAATCAATCAAACATTTTTTACATTTTTATTTAATTCATTTTTAAGACTTAAGCGACAAAGTAATATTGACATAATATAATATTATATAATATAATTTAAACTGTTTCTTATACCTTAAATACGTATAAAGTAAAAACAACAAATAATAATAAAAATTATTATTATTATTAAACAACTGGTTATGCAGGACCAGTTATTAATGGTCCAGTTTATTAATATAATAATTATTATTATTACTAATATAAATATAATGTGAGAATAATAAGATTTACGTGCGGCTCTTTTATGCTGAATATTATATAGGGATTATTGATATATTATGAAAGTGGTGTATATAAAATTACAGTATGCATTAAAATATAGAGATGTATACTATACCTGCCCTTTAAATATAGGTGGTCTTTTTATTTATATGGATGGATTTAAAGGGCAGGCAGCTTGGCACAGAGAATAGTCCAGCAAATGAAGTGTAACCCATATGGACATATGGACATGAACTGCCAGTGCTGTGGCCCCTTCAACCATTTAGATCATCAAAAAGAGGAATTTCACTTACTTTAGGGATTTTCTTTCTCAACTGCCCCCCAAAGGTGAAATCTCAAGGCTTTTTAGAATAGAGTTTGAATTCAATTGGTAAGTGCTTGTGGGAGTTTAAACGGTTGTGGTTATGGGAGAAAAAAAAGAAAGAAAGTTAAGCTGTCCTGTTGAATTGATTGAGCATTCATGAAACTAAAGCAAGTGCAGAGAGAGAAATGATTTCCAGATACCTCCAAAGTGATGCAAGTTTAAAAGACTTACAGCCAGGTTCCTCTGTTGTGCCCAAAGGCTAAATTTAGTCATTCCTTCTTGATTCAACAGCAGAGCACTTATTACATAAACACCACTTTCATAATATATCTACAGTAATATTCAAGACACAAAACCACACATGAATCCTATTATTCATGCATTTTATTTGATTTTGATCATACGCATGCATTTGCCCAATGATGCAACTTTAACACAATTTCCGTGGCATAGAAACTTACTAACACATAAGATGTGCATTTTAATGGGGTGTATTTTATGTATTCCATTAAAGGTAACTCTGGATTTCAAAAGCTCTTAAAATGCAGAATAACGTCTGCTCACTGTCAACCTCAGGCCAATATTGAAAACTACTTTCCATGTAACAAACCGGTCAAACAATCCCAAAGAAGGCCTGTTCAAAGCTCAAAAGAAAAGATCAATAAAAGTTAACTATCATGGTGCACTAGCCAAAAAAAAAAGTGAATTACGCTCAATTCTTTTCATATGAGGTCTTCCCTAGTTGAAAAAGAGAGTCAGATGTCTGTTATTGTGCTTTTTTACAGCAGTGGGCCCCTTCTAAAAATCATAACACAACTTGCTCTCCGCACAAAGATCAGACCACTCTCTGCACGACCATTAAGCGCTTTGACATATGCCACCAAAACATGCAAAACACTGACAACAAAAGATCCCAGTAATTTCTGGCAGATGCAGAAACTTATACAAGGCTAAAACCTCCTGCGATTCACTTTTTAATCATTCGCAATTAGTTTTGTTCTAATAAGATCCACAATTAAGGGCCCCCTCTGCATAATTCATGCCACCCTGGCACTGGTGTCAGAAATCAAATGCACCAAATTAAAAATAACAAGTTTGAGATGGTGTGATTCAATTAAAAGGCAAGGAAACATTGGGTCCTGCATAATTGAGGGGCAGCATGGCAAGGCACATGTCAAGCTTGTCAGCTTTAGTGGCACTATTGGATTTGGCCTGCCACCGCCACTTAAATCAGCGCCGTAAAAATTGCAGAGTACATTGATTTCTTATTTTTATTTGTAGGAGTATACGTTGAGAGGAAAGAGCAAAATAACAATCGGTTTTAGGACTGGTGGTGGAGCCAACGGGACTCCCTGAGGTTCATCCGTAAGCGGTTCACATAAATTAAAACAAATCCGACTTATATTGATGACTTGTATTGATTCAGAACTATTACGTGTATTGCTATTTAAATGCCCCTTTTCCGTCTGACATCCACAAGGGGAAATTTCCCCTTTGTGGTCTGCGCTGAGCTACAGCAAACCTTGGCTGCTTTGACTTTCATGAAAGATCCCGAGAAAATCCTCTCATGTATTAATGATGGAGATGGGAGAGTTATGATCCTACGGCGTGCTCGTAATGGGCGTTATTAAAATAGATTCAGACGCTCTTATCTGTGGTAGCTGTGGAGCTTTCCTTTGCGTTTCTGTCTTATGGTGGAGTTCATCAATGCGAAGCTTGCGATCTCCAGCTGGAGGAGGGATAGTTTTGAAGTGCTGCAGCTGCGAGTATGAGCTGGATATAAATTTGAGGTCATGAGCCATCCAGGGGTGACAGCAATGGTCACATCTGGATTTTTTACATGACGCTTGAGGAACGAAACACTGAACGAAAGTGAAATGTATTGTTTGCCAACACAAGGGTATGCAGTCCAGAGGTCCATTAAAGTAATCATCAAAATGACTAATATTATTATTCAATAAGTATCATCTTCTCTGGTTTGACAAAAGGGTAAGATCTGCCAAGTGTGTGCACGATATGTATAATAAACATGTATAAAATATGTGATCCCCCATGTGCATTCCTGAATGTGAGTGCATGTGGTTAAACATACGAATATGTAGGAGTTTAATTGTAGGGGTGAATACTACTCTCCAATAATGAGAAGTCGATAATTATTTTCATGCTATGGATATTAACCGGTAAATTGTCTAATTTTCATGTCTTTTTGAGATTTGCTAAAGGTTACATCAAACAGTGGTATTAAATGAATGCTTATTTACTGTAGATTAAGTGATCGTTAAATGACGACCAAGGCAATCTCTTAGTAAAAATGGAAATGGCATGGAAGTGCAAAATGGAAATGCACAATAAAATATCAAAGATTGATTAATGTTAATAAATAATAATAAAACACAAAATCACGATAAAAAATTATCAAATTAAGAACATTAAAAAATATATTAAATTGTGATGACCAAAAATATAAATATACTGATAAAAAAAACTTAAATGCTGAAATATACAATATTGACAGAATCCAATAAAATAGAAAAATATGCATTTTAAAATCATACTATAAAAAATTGAAATGCTGTTATTGATCATTATCCAATTATTAGTATCGATTATCCGATATCGATCAATAAGTATAAATAACAAATATGAAATGTTGATATATTCAATATTAATCAACAACAATAAATTTTAAAAAAACTACAACAAACAATATGGTATCGACATACCATGCATCTCTATATGATTTCACCAATTTCATTTAGAAAAGCCCTGTCTGCAAATAAATGGACTGGTGAATTCCATCCAACATTACATCCTTAGACACTAAAAATAAATAATTTAAACAAACTGACTAAACAGGAGTTGTACGTTGCTCGACTACAAAGTGCACCTCATTGCTTGCACATACAATCAAGATGTGGTTTAAAACGCAAGACTGCCAAAGTCAATAGGAGAAAGTGACCCCTAGAGGCAAGTGTTTCTCCTGGGCTGATTCAAACAACCTTGTTTATCCTCTATTGTTGAAAAGTCTCTCTCCTTTTCATGTCTTCAGACATTCAGTCAACACAGCTTTAAAAATGAATAAGTATGCACAGAGATAAAGAGATCTCTGGCATTTGAGACCCCTGTTGTGTGACTGCACTTTTGTAAGGATTAGCTTTAATTAGCTAATTAGCATGACAGTTCTTAGCAGAACAAGGTGCACACAATATGCTAACATTTGCTAGCTGTCAGGATGGTAGCATTCACTTTTTCATCTTACAGTTCATTGTGTTGCATGTTTGCCAATTGTCCATGACTTCACAACAGAACAAAGGCAATTTCAATGCAAATGTTTTAGGGTTTATTTTTTATTAGCCTTATTTTGTATTCTTTACTCAACTTATAACTCAGCATACAATATAATAACTATTTCTTTAAGCTGGTCTGAACAGCTTAAAAGCGCTGAAAGTGCCACTAAAACCAGCAAACAAGACCAGTCTGGGACAGGGAGACCCATTTTGGTCTAATTTTAGGTGCTTTTAAAAAATTTATTTTAGTTTAGTAGGAAAATATTTTGCCACTGTTGAAACATAACATGGACTTTTTTTGTATTTTGGATATTGTCAGACCACAGAAATATATATGTGGTCACATTTTATCAGCAAAAAGTGAGAGAAAAACATATTTCACATGCTGTATTGCTTATGAAACACTTGCGTAGCAATCAAATTTTGACTAACAACATCTGGGCGACAGAATAACTTTTCTTATGAAAGATGGAAACAGACACTTTTTCTAAATTAAGCACTGCTGGGTTAATTAAATTTTACAGCCAAAAGAACATTATGAAATAAACTGAAAGCTGATTTCATAGGATCTTGTTAAGAAAGGCTGATGCGAGACTGACAGGATCTCGTACCGTTTAAGACAATCAGCTATTAAAAGAAGATGAAGCAAAGTCACATAAATGTAGACAGATCTGAACATCTTTACCCTGTCCTACTCGGACATGAATCTTATGAGACAAATATTTGCAGCGAATACTGATGACTTCTTATGGTTGTCAGACCACGGAGTCCTTCAAACTTCGTTTGGTTTGCAAACTGGATTACAGGTTTGATGCGGAGTTACAAGCAGTGGCAGAAGGAAGCAGGGAAAAAAACTATTACACAAAAAAATAAAAGATATATTTCTAGATTACTTAAGAAAGTCCAATATTAGTCAGCATGAAAGCATGATACTTTTTTTCAGAGTTCTGGGTTTGATCTAGATGATGCAATAACTGTCCAAGCCATCGTCCTTGATCCAAGTACTCAGTCTCAAACTCTACACCTCACAGCCACTGTATACTTACAAGTTCATTGCATGCGAATTAGTGAGAACCGTACCAACAAAATGTGTTTGTAAATGATCAAAAGGAGCCACACTTTCCTTTTCGCTGTCAGTAATTCCTAACTGACTGATTACAAACGACTGAGCTGCAATAGCTCCCCGAAGCGTTGTTCCCGTTTCTTCTGCAAATGGCTAATTGTAGCCAGACATGGTAGCCTTGAAGTGGCCTGTGTCCTTGCAGTAACCCTTGGCCCTCTCTCCTTCTCGCTGCTTTCCCGCGCCATATGGGAATTTTTTTCAAGCTGATTGCTCGAATCTGATTAAGGAAAGCTATGTAGCTGCCATTTATTGGTATTCTTGTGAACTAGCAAACAGCTGCCTTGCAAAGGTTCCCATTTAGGATGTTTTCTGCCTGTTCTAATTCCAGCACGTCCATTAGCCTCACTCAGATAACAACGATCGGGCACGGCGTGCCAGGGCTGGCCTCTAAATCAAAAACACTGGCGCTGGGACAACTCTTTCTTGGAGAGTCCAAAAAGCGCCACGGTCACTTAACTGCAGAGTGGCACTTAAAACGGTTGGGAACTTGTAGAAAAAAGCATCAGTGTGGCGGAACACACCGAAACAAACTTTCATGCGATAAGCTTTGCTATTTTTTCCTTGTTACACATTAATACCGTTAGTTAAATTCTGCAATAGCTGGAGTTGGCCCGAGGTGCTCTTCACAAGTGGAGAATTAAAGCATTTAGCCATCTCTAGACACTTAGTGCCAAGTGGGATAAATGAGCCTTATGGCCCGCCTGTTATCTAATCTCCTTTGCATTTCCTTTCAAGATCATGAAAGCGGAATCTAATCGTGGCCTGATTGTGTTTGTTTGCAGAAATTCTCATTTTGGCCCCACGTTCTGCCAGTGGCCTGGCTGGTCAGTGAGATCGCTCCCAGCGCTTGTAGAACGGCAGGCGCTGGAGCTGAAAGCAATGCCTCAAATTAAGACGAATAAATAAGAACACGAGAATAGAGCAGGACCGACAAAACAATGCCTCCGACCCGGGCTGCTCTCGCTGTGTGCTGGAAAAATAACAAGAGCAAAACAGGAAGAGAGATTCCTCATTTACACACTTTTGCATTGGGATCAGAACTGCTCAGGCCTACAGTTTATGCCACAAATTAGTAAACTCAATATGCACTACATTTCATAATATTCATTATTCAGTAAGATGAGTGAGATAAAGAGATACAAGATAAAGAGGTAAAAAGGTTTCAATTAATCTTCATGACTTAGTTATATTTTTGTATGGGTAAAATATCTAAAAGCTTAGCTGCTCAAAATTCAACATTTATTGCTAATTATCAGCTTTTTCACAAACTAGTTGAGCTCATGCAGCTTCAGTGCTGCAGTCATTAAAGCAAAAATGACATACTGTGCCAAGAAATTCTTTCATTTTAAAACTTCAGAAATTTTTTTTTCACTCAAATGGTTAAAAAATTTAAGGTAAAAAAAACTCTTAAATTATATTAAAAAAAAATTTTTTTTTAAATAACCTTACACTAGACTCTCCTACAAAGGGAAAAGACCTTAACTTGCTATGGAACTGAAGACAAAAAAAAAAAAAAATGGGGGAATTCAGACGATTTTTATTTGTCCAGCCAAATGAATTAGGTAGGACACTGGAAATATGGCAATTAGATGTTTTAGTAATGAAAAGTATCTATGTAAAAAAAAAAAAATCTTAAGCTCAAACTTGATTTTTGATTTTTTTTACCCCTATTTTGAAGTTACTGTACTCTGCCTTTGTATTGTCTACAAAAAGTTTTTTGCACGCCAAAAGGCAGTAACTTCCACATTATCAATATTTGGTTGCTGATCACCATTTACAAAATCATTATTGTAACACCTGTATAAAATCTAGTGATTATGGGCTATCTCATAGGCCTACAGTGATGTGACTGAATTAATTGTCTCTCTGACGGTAATGGTGTTATACGGTGTTCTGCCTTGGTTTCTCCTGGGCTTTTCGAAGTTACTGTTAAGATAACCCATTATTTTCTCGAAAAAAAAAAACAACGAAATTGATTCAAGATACTTATCCACATGATAAAGGTCTTGAATGTCCCAAAAATATCAATAACTCATTTTCAACCAAAAACGAAGTTACGGCATTTTTGCCTTTGCACGGCAGAAGTGATCACTCTGTGCTCATGGTTGTGGTCATAAATTAAGTTGCAATGCATTTTATTTCTTCCTTACATATTCAGGACAACATACTCACTTACTGTAGCATAGGCCTACTACGTAGCACACTAAGTAGTACACTTAATGTACATTACCAAAACATATTTCAAATAAATCTTTGGGAATATTTAAATACGGAAAGAACATTAAAACATTGTAAACTAAATAACAAAGAAGTGGTAATATAATATTGCGGCGTAATAGTATAATAGAGGAGCACTAGTTAAAAATGCCTTTCAACAATGCTAATAGTTGTGTAAATTAAAATAACATAAGCTTTTGGTTTGATTAATAACCTAGAAAGATTCTTAAATATTTTCTTGTTCAATTTAGGTTTTACAGTTTAAATGTATTTAATCATAAAATGTCAGAATTCGAAGATCCATTTAAACACAACGAATTATGAGTATAAAATAGAAGATCGTCTCAGGTTACGTATGTAACCATGGTTCCCCGAGGGAACGAGACGCTGCGTCGAGATTCGCTTTGGGAACGCCCCTGCGTGACCGCGTTCTGAAGCACGTGTCCAATCCGTCCAATGGAGCAGCGAGACGTCACGAGCAGGGTGACGTAAGCACCAGAAAGCATAAAAGCGCATCCGGCCGGGCGCCACCCAGCTTCGATGAAGTAGCGCCTGCAGGGATGCAGGGAGTATGGCCAAGAGACGCAGCGTCTCGTTCCCTCGGGGAACCATGGTTACATACGTAACCTAGAGACGTTCCCCTTCAGGAACTCGAGCTGCGTCGAGATTCGCTTTGGGAACGAGAATACCAACTGCGCCATACTACCAAGTCCCTGCCTGTGTGTGTATCTTATGAGCACATCACGAAGAGAGAACTTGGGAACCTGGGGTAGATGCCAGGTGTAAGTTGTAAAAGCGGACAAAAGTGTGCGGAGAGGACCAGCCCGCCGCAGCACAAATGTCCTGCAACGCCACACCCAAGTTGAAAGCCTTGGAGGCCGCCATACTCCTGGTCGAGTGCGCTCTGACCCCCATAGGCGACGGGAGGCCAGAGGACTCGTAAGCTAGTGAGATGGCCTCGACCACCCACCTACTCATAGTCTGCTTGGTCGCCGGAGATCCTTTCTTTGGCAGACCAAAACAAACAAAAAGCTGATCTGCCTTACGCCACGGGGCAGCTCTGTGCGCGTAAACGTCCAGTGCTCGAACTGGACAGAGCAGATTAAGCCTTTCTTGGCCTACTTCCTGGAATGGAGGAGGACAGAATGCCTGAAGTACTATGGGCCCTGGTGAAGAAGTGGGCACCTTAGGGACATACCCGGCCCTCGGGTAAAGGAATGCCCTAACCATGCCTGAAGCAAACTCCAGGCACGAAACAGAGAGTGCCTGAAGATCCCCGATCCTTTTCAGTGAGGAAATAGCGAGGAGAAAGATAGTCTTGAGCGTGAGCAACTTGACCGACACTTCTTCTAAGGGTTCAAAGGGGGCATTGCATAAGCCCTCCAGAACCACAGCCAGGTCCCATGAGGGCACCTTAGTGCGCTGTACCGGCCTCAGCCTCAGGGTGCCACGGAGGAAACGAGTGACAAGTGGGTGTCTTCCCAATGATTGACCACCCAGAAGGGCGTGGTAAGCAGCTAAGGCCGCCACGTATACCTTCAGAGTGGAGGGAGATAACCCTGCAGAGAATCGCTCCTGCAGAAACTCCAGAACTGTACCAATTGGGCAGTTGACTGGGTCCTGCAGTCACTGTCCGCACCATGAAGCGAAAAGTTTCCACTTCAAGGCGTACTGTTTCCTAGTGGCGGGAGCTCTGGACTGGAGTATAGTCTCAACAACCTCAGTTGAGAGACCAGATGCTAGGAGCTGTGCCCCCTCAGGGGCCATGCCCACAGCTTCCATAACTCCGGGCGGGGGTGAAGAATGGCGCCCCCCGCCTGAGAGAGGAGGTCCCTCCTGATCGGAATCTCCAGCGGAGAGCCGTCGAGGAGGGACACCAGGTCCGAGAACCATACTCGGGCCGGCCAGAAAGGGGCTACTAGCAACAGACGGACCCCATGCTGGCGTACTCTCTCCAGAACTCCCGGGAGCAGAGCGATCGGGGGAAAAGCGTACAGACGAAGCCTCGGCCACGTCTGCACCATGGCATCAAGCCCCAATGGAGCTGGATGCGTGAGGGAGAACCAGAGCGGACAGTGTGTTGTTTCCTGCGACACAAATAGATCAACTTCCGCCTGGCCAAATTCCCTCCAAACAAGCTCCACCACCTCGGGGTGGAGCCTCCACCCCCCAGGCCTCAGCCCCTGTCTCGACAGGATATCTGCCCCCTGATTTAGATACCCAGGGATGTAAACTGCTCTTAGAGAGAGGAGCTTCCCCTGGGCCCACAGAAGGATCTGTACAAGCTTGTCCAGCTTGTACAAGGGGCGTGAACGCAGAACACCCTGGTGGTTGATGTAAGAGACCACCAATGTGTTGTCTGTGCGGACAAGCACATGATGCCCCCTTAGGTCTGGAAGGAAGTGTGTCAGAGCTCAAACACGGCCAGCATCTCCAGGCAGTTGATGTGCCAAAAGAGATGATGGCCTTCCCACAGACCCTGGGCAGAGCGGCCACTCATGACCGCTCCCCAGCCCGTGAGAGAGGCATCCGTCGTTAGCGTTACGCGGCGACAAGGAGCCCCTAACGTCGGGCCTTTAACCAGGAACCAACGTTTCTTCCACAGGTCTAAGGCACGTAAGCATCGCCGCGTGACCTTGATCATGCGAAGCAGGTTTCCCCTCAGGGAGAACACCTTGATCTTGGGCCACCACTGTAGGGGTCTCATGTACAGCAGGCCAAAAGGTATCACGTTGGACGCTGCTGCCATCAGGCCCAACAGCCTTTGAAACTGTTTGACAGTGAGTGACTGGCCTTCTCTTACTCTCGTGACTGTCGTGAGGATTGACTCGATTCGAGCAGGAGACAGACGTGCCTGCATCGAGGTTGAGTACCACACCACGCCTAAATAAGGGGTTCTCTGTAGTGGAGAAAGAACACACTTCTTGGCATTTAGTCTTAACCCCAACATCCCCATTTGGGCGAGAACGACATCTCGATGCCGAGCCGCCATCTGCTACGATTGAGCTAGTATTAACCAATCGTCGATGTAGTTGAGTATGCGGATGCCCTGGAGTCGCAACAGAGCCAGAGCAGCATCCACACACTTCGTGAAAGTGCGGGGTGAGAGTGACAGGCCAAAGGGAAGAACTCGATATTGGTATGCGTCGCCCCCGAAAGCAAACCTTAGGAACTTCCAGTGTTGAGGGAGGATGGAAACATGGAAATAAGCACTCTGAGATCTATCGTAACAAACCAGACCTCGGACTGGATCTGAGATACTATCAGCTTGATAGTGAGCATCTTGAACCGAAAACGTTTGATAGCACAGTTCAGTAGATGCAGATCTATGATCGGACACAACCCCCCATCCTTCTTCAGAACGATGAAATAACGGCTGTAGAACCCGGACGCTCTCTCGAGAGGCGGAACACGTTCTATGGCCCCCTCTAGAGAGTGATCTACTTCTTTGTTCCATTACCAGGAGGGCATGCTCGGGGCCACTAGTGTGGGATGACCCAGTGAAACGAGAGGATGAGAACCGAGCTGGATTCTGTAGCCTTTCTCTACAATCTGCAGGACCCATTTTGATATATTTGGCAGAAGTTCCCACGCTGCCAGATAATCTACTAAGAGAACCAGCCTCTCGAGGCTGGCCTCTGTTATTATTAGAGGAGCAGTTCGGGGACCTGAAGCGGTTATGACGGCATTTTTTTTTTGGGAACAACCGTCTGACTGTGGTAGAAACATCACTTGAGGGGCGAGCTCTCCCGGGCCGTACGGTTGCCGGGCGCAGCTGGGAAGTTTGCTCGCGGAGCTCACTGAGCCCAAGCTACCGAGGGTCGGAGGTTTTATCGGGACTCTCCGTGAGGGCACTGAGGAGGATCGGGCACCGTATACTGAGGTGTTATCCCTCAGGGACCTGACAATGGTAGGACTGTTTAGCTGAGGTCCTCTTAGACAAAATAATGGTCTGCAGATCCATCTTCGGTCTGGAAGACCCCAACTGAGAGCGTTACCCAGACCCCATTTCTTTTTGCGGAGGGGTGCGGGTTGCAATGCTCTGTTTTTGTGACTGGCGATATGAGGAGCCTGACGGCTGGGGCTGCTCCCACTCAGCAGCCCCATGGGCCTGGGAGCGACAAGGGAGGAAACGTTGAAACGCCGCCGCATGCTTTGTCACCTCCTGAAACCTCTCGACGACAGTGTTAACTGCATCGCCGAAAAGGCCAGAGGGCGAAAGCGGGGTATCTAGGAGGAAGAATCTGTCCATATCTTGCATATCGGACAGATTCAACCACAGATGCCACTCCGTGTCCACCATTGCTGCCATTGACCGGCCGATAGCTCTGGCCGTTTCTTTGGTGGCCCAGAGGGACAAATCTGTGGCCCGACGCAGTTCAGCTACAACATCGGATTCCCCCTCCTCCCTGTCATCCAGGTCCTTAAGCAGGTCAGCCTGGTACGCTTGTAACACCGCCATGGTGTGCAAGCATGCACCAGCCTGACCTGCTGCCGTATAAGCTTTCCCAACCAGACTAGATGTCAGCTTAACAGGCCTGGTGGGAAGCTTCGGAGCCTTCAGGGACGATGCTGAAGATGGGGAGAGATAACTCGCAAGCGTCTGCTCCACCACTGGCAATCGCCCCATATCCCTTCTCATTCAGCCTCACGATATTAAGCAATTAATTAGATAATGTGGGGCTAAAGAGTCGGGACGAATACGGTTTATCCCACGATCTCGAAAGCTTGGAATGGAGATCGGGGAAAAATGGAAGGCCCTGTCGTGAAGGCTGTGACCTCGCTTTCAGGAAACGCTCATCTAATTTGCTCTTAGGATGAGCGTCCTGTTTCTCGGCTGGCCAATCGATATTTAATTTGGCTACAGCACGAGTCACAACCTCCACAAGCTCCTCATACGCGAGGGACTGCGGTGGCGAGTCCACAGTCTCCTCTGTCTCGACACTCATAACATATACCTCCTCGGAGGAAGAGAGATGAAGTGCCTGGCTCTCTCTCCGGAGGGAAGAAACCGCAGCGCGGGCTTCCGAACCCTGAGAGAGAGCCGCGGATCTAGCGGGTGAGGACCGAGAAAAGGACGAGCCCGTCTCGGATCCCTCCGCTAAATCCACTTGCGATCCCCATGACAACAGTCTGCGCTGTGCCTCGGCAACAGCGGGACCGCTGCCAGCGGGATCGCGAGCCTGGCCGCTCTCATCAAACGCAGCCAGGCGAGAGCGGAGCGTGAGCAGCGAGAGCGCCGCAATCATGACAGCCAGCACCCCGAGAAGCTGAACCGTGCATGCTCCGCTCCAAACAAACGACACAAACAAATCGTGTGTATACCCGCCGTCAGATTCGTGGCAGGGGACACAGCGTGGTTAATGCAGTTCGGCTAGACAATACTTTTCATTGTTTATTATATAATATATATATAATAATATATATATATATATAGATATTATATTGATGAGTGCTTGTGCGTTGTCCCGGAAAGGGACACCGTAAATAGACAGGACACATTTACACAGAGGCGCTGCGGAGACAGAAAGCTGGGCGGTGGCGCCTGGAAGGATGAGCCTTGATGCTTTCTAGGCTTACGTACCCCACTGGTGGACGTCTCGCTGATCCAGTGACGAATGGACGTGGTCAGAACGCGGTCACGCCAGGGGCGTTCCCAAAGCGAAAGCGAATCTCGACGCAGCTCGAGTTCCTGAAGGGGAACTATCGATGAGTGACAACTTGTAAATCGAACTTTTATGAAACAACTGAATCAAGTGTTTAAAGTGTTAATTTAGTATTAA
The DNA here is from genome assembly GCA_018155175.1 of Sinocyclocheilus anophthalmus. Lineage (NCBI taxonomy): Eukaryota > Metazoa > Chordata > Actinopteri > Cypriniformes > Cyprinidae > Sinocyclocheilus > Sinocyclocheilus anophthalmus. Next base: position 389,603 of record JADLZN010008535.1, on the reverse strand, counting down.
CGTCTTTGAAATAATATGATACTTTGAGAAAGCTTCAACTGAAAACAAGTTCCGATATATTAATTATTAAAACATTTTCATAAATATTTAATAGATTTAACATGCAGTTTTTAGGCTGTAATTAGATAGCTGACACTCTCCAAAATCAGCCATATGTTTGACTGAGGGCTGGGTGATCTACACTTCACACAGCTTCATAAACTGAGGGTACATGAGGAGAAACTGACAACTCTGACATGAGCGAATGTAGTAAGACAGGTGTCAATTCATCCGCAGATCAAGACCACTGACATTAGTCAAAGGGCAATCCCTAAAATTCTCTTTATTTGATGGTGCAATAACCAGATGAAGGTCAGAGTTTACTTTCAGTTATCTGTCAACCTAGGTTACGTGAGTCTTTGTCTACTGATGTGCTGAAATCAGCTCTTTGATGGACATTTCTCCTCTTATTAATGTTTAATGAACTAAAACCTGTGCATTTACTCAGTATATAAGGGATGACAGGGAATATAAATCACAATGACAAAGAAAGACAAAAGGTAAAAATAAATAAATAAGGTGAAACAAAAAGCCTAGAATGTTGTTCAATAATTTTTACTTTCATCAAAGACCACTGTGTGGGAAATCAGAAAAATATTACATCAGATTTTCCTGTAACAAAAGTAAACCAAAAGTCCACATTGAATATTGAAGATTCAAAATCTACCTTAAACCGCAAAAGAAAAAAAAAAGGTTTTAAAAAAAATATTTAAATGTAAAACAAAACAAATGCAAAATGAAGAAATATTTCAGATTCTACACTATTTCTATAGCACTCTTTGGATCATTCTGAAATCATGCTGGAGAACATGATCATCAGCTTTTACACAATCTTAAATTACAAAGATGCAAAAGCATTTCACTAGTGAACGCTCTGTGCTTGTACAAATGGATGTGGTCATAATTGTGATTTTAAATTTAGTTTCTGCAATGCATCTTATTTCTGCCTTAAATATTTAGGTGTCAGTTCAGGACAACACATCCACTTAACATACAAAGTAGCACACTAAGTAGTACACTTAATGTACATTACCAAAACATATTTCAACTGCTTTCACTGAAACACAACCCTCTGCATTATTCTGTTTAGAGCCATATGTTGTGTAGGATATCAGACCGAATCAGACAATCTAAGATTTGGTCAAAACCGAGTTGAGGCACGAGGAGTCACAAAAATTCCACTGAGGCCCAAGACAACAGGATGTCATAAATCAGACCCCAGCCTCTCTGAAGCAAGCCTAAACCTAAGACCCTGTCACAGAACAGTTTTCAACATTAACACAAAAGAACACATTGACAAGTCCAAGGAGATTGTAAAATTTTGGGGCAAGTTATCAAGAATAATGGTCAAAGAGATGACCGCATGGCCATCACGTGATAGTAACTACAATCACAAGCGCTTTGGAATTGACTTCCCCCACCTCACGACAAGAACAGACAGACTAAAATCCCTTACAGACATTTTAATCTCTGGTCTTCATACATTCACAGAATGGCAGGGAAACTGCCTTTCCATGCACCTAAAAGACACTAAAAGGACTGTGTGACCAGCTAATAATTGCGATGCATAACTCCAATATTATGTATCTAACCCACAGTTTAAACCATCATGTTGTAATCCATTATTGTGTATGTATTGTTAAGAACTATTGAAGAGCTTAAGGGGTCATATTCATGCTTGGTATGTGTGTGTTTGAATTTTCATGCTTGAAACGTTTCTCCCAGTCAATTTTTGGTCAAATGTATCATATCCTCGTGATGGAAATCATGTCCAAAATCATACTCTACCAGAGCAGGAAAAACGCAGATCATGTGAATGATGAGATAACAGTCGATTTATGAATGGGAAGGAGAAACATTGCAACACACCGAGCTACAATTGGTCGAAAAACACATTTGGGTTTGTAAACAGCCTGGTTTAAAGACTCACACGCCATGACTTTTTTTGTCTAGCTTTTAGCCATGCGGCTTTTAGTTTTTCACTCCTAGTCATGCTTCTTTAGTTTGAGCATGCTCTGGCTTACACGCCATCTCCTCCAAAAAAACCATGAGGAGAAACGCCACCTGGCCTCGTCAAACTTTACATCTATTTCTATTTCTTTAGTTGTTTTATTTTCCGTTGAGAGTTTCGTGTTTTTAGTTAAGTTTGCCTAACGCCGCATCTTCCAGAAGAGTGCTGTATACCCTTCAACTGCAGACCACAGCTCCGCGTCGCTAGCCAACACCCAATCACTGGCTTCCCAAGACCTGAACCTCCTGCCAATCAGAAAAGCAGGAAACCCCTTTCTGCAACCAGACAAGGAAGGAAACCCCGCAACCAGAAAGAAAAGTGACTCAGGATTTCTAAACAGATAATGGGTGAACGTTAATCTAAATTTTAACATCAATTGAGGAACTAGCAGTGCGAGGGTTATAAGTGATGTGTGGGTGTTCAGATCTTAGTACAAGGCACGAGAGTGCTGCTAAATCTTGGGGATTTTCACATGCTTTGGATGGCAGGCGTTTCTCCTTAAAAATTCCTCTTCTCTCCCCCCTCTCTCTTTCTGAAAACATTGTCGGGAATGGCGTGTGTTCAAAGGACAGATGTGAATAGATTAAGTTAATAGTGCATAGAGGGTCTCACAATAAAGCCTATTATATATGGAAAAGAGAGGAGAAGATATCTTGTGTTTGGTGCTCACAGGAGTTAATGTCCCTTAAATAGCCTGCGTCTGTTCTATGCACGTAATGAATAGGTGGTTATTCACTATATTTGGGATATAGATATCCATTGCAGAATTGCTGTCATACGGCTCGGCCGTGAATCGGGGCCGTTCCCCCCCCCCCCCCCCCCCCCCCCGTGATCCGCCGTTACGAAACATGATTCTGTCCTATTCCCATGGACCATATGTAATGGTGGAGTTCCCTTTAACAATATGACGTAAGGAGGTGGATTACCGTCTGAACAGGGCAGGTAAAAAATTGGAGACTGATTTCCCTATCTAAGCAACAGGAAGGGGTGGCAGCATATGCGGGGCAGAGTTTGAGATAATCCTAAGAAATTGTGAGCAAAAAGCCAAGTTATTTCATATTTCTATTGCTGCGGATGAAATATGAGAAGCGTCTGTTTGAAGTGAGGGGTGTGTGGGTGATGTGTGTTGTCGCTGGTGTGTGACGTAAGAAGCGCGCGATGTCCGCTTGAAGAACACAGAGCAGGCTGTAACCGAGTCCGCCTCTCATGTTAAACTGCAGTAAGTGGAACTTCAAAGTTAACAACATCGAGATCGTGACAAGAGGAGGTAGAAATTCGAGCGTATTGCTCCTTGTGTTTGTAATGCCTTGTTTTAAGCTGACTGAATTCATATGCGTGTTCAGGGTTTTTCAATCGCTATTCTCCCTGACATTAAAGACGATGGCACCGTTAGCTGAACGCGCCGGACTAAAAACGAAAAATTCGACAGTATGGCTAAAAGGGGAAATGTTAATATAGGGGAGTACAGGGAATTAGTTTGACGCGTACTGTTTCTCATATCTTATTATCAAAGCTTAACTAGTCCCATAGTTTGCTTTCAATGCGTGTCAGTGTGATGCATGCTATCGATTCCCTGAGTAAAAACATTACGAGATAACTGCTGCCCGCCCTGTGTCGTTCACAAAGTAAAATTAATTCGCGTAACACGGCGTGGTTAAGTGAATAATTAACTTGGGCAACAACAGCGAAGACAACCCTGTGTTTAAGGGTCCAGAGAAATACTGCACAGAGATGTTAACAAGATATTGCTGAGACGCGATGACATGCTGGTTTGAATGCCCTAACTTGCAGCCACCAAAGCGTGCTATTGAATAAAGTAAATCTAACTCCGAACAACACCGAGAGTTAAGCCCACATCGTAAAACCAACCAAAGCGTGTTGTTCTTGTCAGTGTTGAAAATGTGACGATATTGCGTGTAATTGGCTAACTGTCTTGTGAATGCAAACGATTCACATGCTAGCCACTAGAGTTTGTTTTGATTGCCATAGTTACGATCATGACACAGAAGTCTTAACCTACGTCTGGAGCAACTCTGAACTGCACATGCGCAGCACATTGACGCCATATTGTAAACAAACTCCACGGTGTTGCTAAGCTAACGAAAAGGTTGTTTACATTGAAGTCTATGCTAAAGCCTTAGCCTCAAAGGTTAGCAGTTAGCATTAACATCCAGTGGTTGAATGCAGTGTCTGTTTGGGCAACGATAAAGTGATTTAACCCTTTAAACATCTAAACTAATACACCTGTTGGTCTCTTTCTCTCTCTTATTCCTCCCTTTTCTCACTTCTTACCACTTTATCCTATTCTACTAGAAAGGGAAATATTGACTCACAATTATTAATTGTGCCAAATCCAAATTTAATTAAACATTAAATTTATTTGGAATCATTCAAATATTCCCCTCCGATCATTTCATATGATCATTATTTCTAGAATTCCCTCTTATGCCTAATAACCTTAGGTACGAATAAGCCTTGAACTTCAAAGTTTAATAAACTTATTCTACCTAACTGATTTTATTACCTATCAATAAATTCTATTCAGACTTATACTTGCTCATTATTTTATTGCGTTTTACCTCTTTCCTTCCTGTTCGGTTATACACTTAGCCATTATTGTTTTATTAAGTGATTTCCTTCTTTATTTAATTTCCTTTACTTACTTTGCCCATTTATTACTTTCAATTTTACTTTACTTACCATTCTTGTTCCTCTGGAGATCCTAGCTTGGGAACGACACACCCAAGCCCTAATATGAGACAGTGTTATCCCTCACTACGAGTTCAAATAAATTAGAAAGACAACGTTCTTTCCCTCAAATTTTATTTTTGTTTGATTAGTTGTGCAGCAACTAAGAACAACAACATTCTACTCGTAGTTGAGCATAACAGCATCAGAGCCTGCTAGTGGACGCGATCCACTCAGTTTACTGAGTAAACTCCTGAGCTCTCCTTCCCTTTTCTCCTGTCACCTCCTGCTTTCTTTCCTCTTTACTCTTCACATGCGTAGGGACCTGTAAGAACCATCAATCAATCCTATGTGAATGAAATACATAATCTTGTTGAAAAAGACGAATCATCCGTATGAATTTGATTGTAATCAACCCCTCCTTGTTCTTCCTAACCTCCCTACATTTGGAAACGCAATCCAAATTTTAGCGTCTCATCCAACGCTGAGATCGATTTAATAGAGATAAGTGTTGAACAACTGTCGCCTTCGCAGCCTCACTGGTGAGCGGCCCAACTGTAAGGTGTACTGTGTCAATCCTGTCAGACTAAGAAAAGAGATAAACATTATTATTGCATTATTTTGTCTAAAACAGAGATTTAATAATATTGTTTACCTTCTTGATAACCACATTAAATTGAAAAAAAAATTCTCAACCAAAAAGGAATTGTTTTTTTTTACTGAATTGTTTTTACCTTTTTCTCTCTTTTTCCTATTCCTCGTTAGAAGTGACGAAGTCTTCGCATCCCAAGTCTACTTAGACACCCCGAGACCAACACAATAATCACCACACTTCACTAGTGGTTCACAATCACTGACACAACACTTAGTTGTCCCACAACACATAGGCATCTACTCCACACAGATCTGTGTCAGTATCTCTTCTCCTCAGCGTGCCAACATGCCGCAGACTGCAACAGACCCCATTGCCCATGGGGAAGATATGAACACTTGGCTGAGAGGCATGACAGACAGCCTCACCCCCAAGACATTTGAACTGTTATTATTTTTAATAATAATCCTAATCCTGAGAAGATTCCTGACACAAGATTCAAGCCAGAACAACAACCACGAGGAGCTAGTCAAAATCACCAGCTCCCTAAGCTACGCCTTCACAACCCAGCTGAAAATAAGCGACAAGCACATCACCCACCTTCAAGAGGAGCTGACACGTGCTCAACGCCGCATAGACAAGCTGGAAGTGAAAGTTCAAGATCAACTCAAAGCACCCAACGAGAGGGAGCAGGAAACAACGGAACAAGTTATGAAACTCCAAGCAGCCCTGGCAGCAGCACAGCTCGACCAGCAACATTCAAAGGCTGTACAGAAAGACCTGGTAAACAGACTCCAGTATGCCGAACAGAGACGCGAAACAGGCGCCGCGAACAGCACTAGGAGAAAGCCAAGAAGAGAAAGACAAGAATCACATCAGAGACAAGAATGTTGAAATTAGTACCCTGAAAGACCACCTTGAAAGGTATAGAACTGAAATGGACAATCTGACCCAACAACTAGACGATACCAACGATGAGCTCTACATGGTCAGAAAAGAACTCAAAGATGCTTATGGGCTGAAACAAGAACCAAGAAAAGAGAAGCATCTCTCAGCCACACCACTGCTGAGCAGAGCAGAGTCCCAAGTCCAAGAACCGGCATATGACGAAAGGCACGAAGGGCCACAACCCAAAACCTCACCTACCTCCACCACAGTACTTTTTCCAGTCAATGAAAGAAGAGACCCTATCCAAGCAGACCTTGGAGCTGCACAAGGGATGACCATCAAAGACCTCAACAAGCTATCTAAAAACATCAGCAAGTTCAACCCAAACTCCACAGAGGGCCACGACATCCAGGCCTACCTGAAAGATATCGAGTTTTATCTGGAAATGAGACCTCATGTGACTGACAAAGACAGGTAATACCTCCTTAGAGCCACATCCAGTCCTGAGATACGAAACTTCCTAAATCGACAGCACAGTCAAAATAAAATCAACGCTACCAGCACTCGTAGAGGTCCTATAAAGAGTTACAGACCCGAGTCTGAACGTGGACTGTTAACTGCTTGGAGATCAAGCCAGGTCGACAAGAAGGTTCCACAAGCTTTACTACAACCGACTCAGACAGCTACTTGGTGCACACAACGAACTGGACCTTGACAGAGGAATGTGAAACTTCAAAAGCCGCTCCTAAGAAACCTGCACCCTGGGAAGTCGCCCATACTAGGTCCATGGCCTGTCCACGCCATGACCCCTCAAACAGATTGGAACCCGTGACCTCACAACAAGAAGGCGGCGACAACAAGCAGAAAGATGGCCTCAAAGAAAAGGTAACAGTGCAAGACTTAGACCATTCCTGACGACACCACTCACCGAGCAACAGATGAACGGTGAGCCCCCCCTGTCCACGAACAGCTTTAAGCCCAAGCCGCTTGTGCAAAAATTCTCGAATGAGGAACAGCCACCTGAGGCCTTCTCAAGAAAACCCCACAAAGGATAGCGACAAAACTGAGAAACTACCAGTACGCTTCGCCATAAGGTAACGCCTCGACTCACAAGAGACAACTCGTGGAGTAAGCGACAGTACAATAAGCCGAACATGCCTTCCAGCACCAGTCCAGACATGCACAGTGCGAGTATGCCGATGAGGTACGGCAGAAGACAGTCTATATCCGTACAGGGACGACATTGGACGAGGTATGAGGACAAAGAAGGAAACGATGGAGTTCCTTCAAGGAAAGCTGAAATCATGTTGGATGACCATCATAAGTTGGAGAAGAAAATGGCGCCGAGCTCGTGACCAGCGGAAAGAAAGGAAGGCCGAGTGATCACCTGGGACACCGACATCAGAGAGTGGACAAGCACGTTCAACAACCAACCAGACAAGCGGCAGCAAAGTCTCATCACTGTACCGTAACTGTTGGGATGTGAAAATATGGAGGTACAAAGAAAATGTCACGCTCGTCACCCATCGTCAATATCCTTTGTACTGCATAACACTGTCAAATATCACTACTTCTCAATGCCAGAACACCACATTCTGTCGGTGCAACCAGCAACCACCCAGCACAGAAGGTCAGGAAAGTCTGCCACAACAGAAGGTCAGAAAGAGGAATGCAACATAGGAGACAAAGTTTGCACTCCAGCTTCACACAGCCATGCCGAACTATCTCCGACTGTCTGCTAAAGAACTTCCTGCATTGCTGGACTGACCCCCATTAGATCAAGGACGTGCCCTCATCCAAGCCAAGGATGCAGAGTGCCTGTCTTCACTGACATACAAGAAAAGGGGGGAGCCAACACAGACTGAAACAGATCTGACCACACATACACAACACCATTAACACACACACAACATTACCTACAACCAGAGGTAACCACATCTACTGATAACACCTTCAAGTAGTACATGAGGCTCGTCCCACAGAAAGTAGAATATCCTAAAGATTATAGAGGTAACAATAGATACGACAGTGAAGGTGGTTCACATAGCGTCAATGACACAACCGATGAAGAAATCTGGAAAGATTGGCGCCCTCAGGTAGCATTCACAAGTACGGTGAGGACCTAAAGCATGAAGACCCTAATGTAATGGTAAATGACACATCTAGCTGAAACCACGACCCTCCTAGACCGGTGCTTCAACGCGACTAGTTGCGGCGGTAAGCGCATGATAGGAAAATCCACACACAGCTAAGGTTGTATTAGGGTTTCTTATTTTACCTAGCCTGATTCCTTCCTCCGTTCTGTAGTAGTGATTACATCCTAGGGCACACCTGCAAGCGTCAAAGGTTGATATTAGGAGCGAGAGATCAAACGATAACATATATCCGCCAGTTATTTAAAGCTGAATGGAACCAAGAAGCCTCCAGGCACACGACGTTTAGGTTCACCCCACCTAATCAGTTTCTATGCAAATGGAGGCATGTACACTAGAAAATGAACAGTAAAATTTTTAAATTAAGACAACCTAGAAGAACCAAAAAAAGTTATCCGCAAAATTTGATTGACTAATCAACGTACGGAACCAAATTAGAACAAATTCCAGATTGAATTAAAACATATTTCAATATACTAAACTATTTTGACTAATTGAACATTACCACCTGTACCTAAATAACCTGTTGCCTGCACCAGTACAGTAACCGTCATGGAGGTGTCTTGTTGTTTGCTGCGGTTGTCTGCTTCTTCTGCCTTTGTTTCTCCAGCTTGGCGGGACATGGGCTACGCCGATGATCTTCCACTTCAAACAATAGCCCGATCGAAGGGGGGTATGTAGCATATCAGACCGAATCAGACAATCTAAGATTTGGTCAAAACCGAGTTGAGGCACGAGGAGTCACAAAAATTCCACAGAGGCCCAAGACAACAGGATGTCATAAATCAGACCCCAGCCTCTCTGAAGCAAGCCTAAACCTAAGCCCCTGTCACAGAACAGTTTTCAACATTAACACAAAAGAACACATTGACAAGTCCAAGGAGATTGTAAAATTTTGGGGCAAGTTATCAAGAAAAATGGTCAAAAGAGATGACCGCATGACTATCACACGAGAGAAACTACCAGTCACAAGCTCCTCGTAAATTGACTTCCCCCACCTCACGACAAAGAACAGACTTTCTGAGATTCCTTACAGACCTCTTAATCTTTGGTTTTCATACATTCACAGAATGGCACGGAATCTGCCTTTCCATGCACCTAAATGACATTAAAAGGACTGGTGACCAGCTAATAATTGCTATGCATAACTCCATATTATGTATCTAACCCACATGTTTAACCATCATGTTTTAATCATTTATTGTGTATTTATTGTTAATAACTATTGAAGAGCTTAAGTGGTCATATTCATGCTTGGTATGTGTGAGTTTGAATTTTCATGCGTGAAACGTTTCTCCCAGTCAATTCTTGGTCAAATTTATCATATCCTCGTGATAGAAATCATGTCCAAAAATCATACTCTACCAGAGCGGGAAAAACGCAGGTCATGTGAATGATGAGATAACAGTTGATTTATGAATGGGAAGGAGAAACATTGCAACACCCCGAGCTACAATTGGTCGAAACACCATTTGGGTGTGTTAAACAGCCTGGTTTAAATACTCAGGACACCATCAAACCGCGCGCGCTTTTTGGTCTTTTGCCTTTTGCCTTTTTGCGGGTCTGACGTTTTGTGTCTAGCTTTTAGCCATGCGGCTTTTAGCTTTTCACTCATAGTCATGCTTCTTTAGTTGAGCGTTCTCTGGCTTACACGCCAGCTCCTCCAAACCATGAGGAGAAACACCACCTGGTCTCATCAAACCTTACTTCTATTTCTATTTCTTTATTTTATTTTATATTCCGTTGAGAGTTTCGTGTTCTTCTGATTTAAGTTTGCCTAACGCCGCATCTCCAAAAGAATGCTGTCTAAAACTTCAACTGCAGACAACAGCTCCACGTAGCCAGCCAACGCCCAATCACTGGCTTACCAAGACTGAACCTCCAGCCAATCAGAAAAACGGGAAACCCCTTTCAGCAGACAAGGAATGGAACCCTGGACACAGGAAAGCAAGTACCTCCAGATTTCTAAACTGAACTGGTGCAGTTAATCTAAATTTTTACCTCATTGAGGAACTCAGTGCGAGGATTAATTAAGTGATTGATGGTTGTTCAAATCTATACAATGGCACATATTGCTGTAAACATGGGATTTCACATTTTCATTCTCTCAAACTAATTATTTCCTCTCTTTCTCTCTTTCTGAAAACTTGTGTGAATGCGTGTGTTCATGTGTTAGATTAGTTTATATGTCTTAGATTTATCCAATAAAGCCTTATTTATATGGAAAAGAGAAGTATCTTGTGTTTTGTGCTCACAAGTTAATGTCTTAAACTGCCGATCTTGTTACTATGCTAATTAATAGTGTTTTCACTATATTTTGGATATAGATATCCAGTGCAGAATTGCTGTCATACGGCTCGTTCGCTGAATCGCTGGCCGTCTCAGTGATCCGCCGTAAAACAGTGATTCTGTCCTAATTCCCTTACATATTAATGGTGGAGTTCCCTTTAAAATCTTAAATGATTCCCTTTGAGCTAAATTATTGACCTGTTTCCCTTACAGTTGCATATTGTATATTAATTGTGTGGCTTTTCATGCGTTTTTCCATCATTCTAACACAATTAACTCTCTCATGAGCATAAACTTTGTGGTGAAAGAACAATCTACCATATTACGTCTGCGATTACAATGTCAGACAGATGCATCCTTCAATAATTCAACCAGACAGCTGAAAATCTTTACAAAGAATGCATCTCAACTACCAATATTCTCTGGGAAAAAAAAGAAAACTGCCTGCCAGGAGAGTATTTCATTTCACAACACTCAGCTGTAATTTGCAGAATAATAATAGAATGCACGGTTTATCCGCATGTTTTCTTGAGAGTATGCCATTAGAATTTAATAATTCTCAGTGTACTGTATGCACGAGTTAACCCCTCAGTGTTTAACGCTTCACATTAGTTAGATCAATACTATTGAACGTACTACTTTAATCCCTCATTCAAAAACCATGAGGATGAATTACAGATTAATGAAACCATGAGACTATATGAGACGGCCATAACCAGCAAAAAGTACAGCTACTGTAGAGCACTGTGATGCATCATCCAGATGCAACATATAAGATACCAAAAAACAAGCATACGTATATATCTGACGGCCTTCTGCTCGTCCATGGTAGGCCCTGACAGGAGCCAGCTTGTCCGGCCTTCATGTGTTCCTCCCTTGGGATAAAAAAAATCAGCCAATGTAGACAGCCACACAAAGGCCAGAGCTCCATCAGCAGGTGGCTCCACGCAGATAGGCCTGTTAAGGAGGCTTTTTGCGGCAAGCTGAGGCTGTCCTTAGGGGCTCGGGCCTAGCTGGCTGGCTACGGAGAGCAGGGCATGGGGGGCCGCTAATAGCACCTCCTTTCAGCAGCAGGATGGATTACAATGGCCCCTCTCTGGGCTAAAGCAAACACCTATCACAATGGGGTCACAGCAGGCAGATGTCTGCGGTGTGGTTTGATCCTTCACGTTGCCACCCCTCGACCATTTCGTCTCACTCAGACATACACACACAGTAAAAATTACAATCATGTTTGCAGAAAATACACAAAATGAAAAAAAAAAATTATTAAAATTTTTTTGTATTTAAGATAGTTGCACAACCAAAAGTTGGGAATAATATTTTAAAGTCGTCATATGCTCAAGAAGTGCATTAAATTTGGTCAAAAATAAAATTAAAAAACATAATATTGCTAAATATTACAATTTTTATTAATTTAATATTATAACTATTTTTATTGAATACTTTTTGAAAATGTAATGTATCTTATAATATTCAGTTATTAGAAATATTAAGTCTGTTCTATCAATGTTGAAAATAGTTTTTGTTGCTTAATATTTTTGTGGAAACCATGACACATTTTTTTAATCTTTTCGAAATAAAAAGTTCAACAGAACACCCAACATTTAAAAATAGTAAAAGCTTCTATAATGCTACGAAAGATTTCTGTCACTTTTGAACAATTTAATGCATCCTTGCTGAATAAAAATAGTATTATTTGTCTACGCCACTTACCCAAACTTTGAAATCATAATGTTATCACTGTTTCCACTAATATATTAAGCAGCACAACTGTTTTTAGCATTCATATTAATAAGAAATGTTTTTTTTTTAGCACCAAATCAGCATATTAGAATAACTGATACTGAAAACAGAAGTAATGACTGTTAAAAAAACAAAATCAGTTTTGCCATCAAAGGAATAAATACAATTTTTAAATATATCAAAACAGAAAAACATTTATCATAATATTAATGTTTAATCAACTAATGAGACACAGACCTTATAGATGAGCATAAGGAGACTTTACAACACAAACAAAACATTTAAAAGACACAAACATATTAAACGCAGGAATTGATCTGATGGGATGTATGTAACAAGTCTGGGGGATGGCAGAAAAAGAGACTTGCATGCATATTTCGATCACAAGGATATTAGGAAAAATTAAGTCTAATGAGACGATCATTTCCTTTCACCCCGAAAAACATGCTCACTAATTATCAAATTATAGAAAGCTTCTTTCACGCTCAGGAGAAGACTTTCCTCTCATAAATTGAGCAATGTATCTGGAAGCCAAACTCCGGACTTGGTCTGGCAAAGTTGTGGCAGCCGTTTAGAAAGTGATGGGGGTATTAATCATGTATGAAGTCAGGCCTACTTCTGCTCCCTCCGGGGCCAGGTCTGGCTGCTGCACTCCAGCCCCATCCAGAGCAACAGCGGGCAAGACAGGAAGTACAGGGAACTAAGCCGGCCTCAGCAGGACGTCCTTTCTCAGCTCCACTGAGCATCAAAGTGCTCAGCAATATTTCACCTGACACACAACAAGTTGAGTAGAGTCAACCACCTACTACTCTATTATTAGGAGAATAAAATCAGGTAGCATTTAGCATCCAAAAAGGAACAAACTTTACTACCTGAATGGACCTCAGTCAGGGTAGATGGCATATTTAATTTGGTGAGAATGAAAATACATACAACAGAATTAACAAAGCATTTTATGGCTGATAACCAATGAATGGCTGATTTTAAAATTCTACTTTATTTTATCTAAATTAATAATATTAATAATAACTACAAATAAACACTAAAAACTAAAATCAATCATTTTAAAAGTAAATTAAGACATCAAAACATTGTAATGGGTATGGGTAACATGGATATTTATTTTGCTAAATATTACATATATTGTTATAAAAATCATCTACAAGTAAGCGTTAGATGATGGCAATCTAAATGTAAAACAGTGTAAATGAGCATGCATAATTAAATATTCAATATTGACTGACACTAAATAAAAAAAATTTAAAAATTAGATTTAAGCCAATAATGCATACAGTACCAAAATAAGGCGTCTCAAATTACGACAACAATACAACCAATTAAACGGACTACACTTCTATCGCTCCCAGCCTTGTTTTGATTCACATCAAATTATATGACATCTATCCTCCTAAGGCCCAAACTGATAATCTGACACAAAAACTGGATAATGCATTATTTGTCATCTCCCTCTTTCCTCTACATTATTATTCTGAACTAAAAGCACACTGTAAAAGCACACAGTTGGCTAATCAAGCACGGTCTGCATGATCTGAGCCACATGCTAATAATTTTGATCACAGCCTTAATGTAATCACAGGAGCTACTGACTCTTTTGCTGCATTTGCTAATTTTATGTGTAGTATTCAGGGCCGCTCTCTCACCCCTACTCCAGTTGAACCATAGCTGCACCTACTGGTAAAGCGCAGGCAAAGCCCCCCGTGCAGCTCAACTGGGAACACAGATGAAACAGCACACCACAGCCTGACTATCCGAGTAATACAACCAATTGGTGAACTATTTCGGACTGATCTACATCAAGGTCATAAAAAAGGGCTGTGTGTTTATTTACAGTCCACCTTTCGCTTGAACACATCAAGCTTTCATCTCTGACCAAAGCAGTGGAGATGTCAGTAAGACAGGGTTTTTTTTTTTTAACTCCAGCTCATTTCATCTTCACATCGACTGTGGCTGCATCTTCCATTGCCAGCGGTCCTACACTGTTCTGAGATCAGAGGTTAAAGACAGGTTATTTTCACACTCCCACACTACCCCCTCCATAATTCAGAGGAGCGCAGCAATTTTACAGGTGCAGGATGTCTCTGAAACGACTTAACTGCCTGAGCCCGGGCCAATGGGGGCAGAGAAAATAGGAGCTTAATTGTCCCCTGGCACTTCTGAAAGACTACCTAAATGGCACTTTGTTATTGTATCCTTTTCTCCCACAGCTCTCCTCCTCGTACTATTTTCTTAGTCCTAATGGGAGTGGGTCACAAAGTGCAGCACTCTGTCCAGAGACGGTAACTCTGTCTGTCACCGACTTTCATATGGCGGAGAAGAGTAGAAGTTTGAAAAGCTGCCTGACACCTTTGACGTGGGCAGCGGTAATGGGAGCTGATGCCCACTTGTCAGCCGAATGATACGGTAAGTGGTGTTGTCACAGATCAGGTGGGGAGTTTTATGCGAAACGATGCCTTCCATTTACTTGCCGATGACCTTCCGAAGTTCTCTGCCTGCCATGGCCGACTAGATTAAATTTAATATCTCTATGTGGGCTTTTTATCACCTTGGAATTATTCACTTTTCTCACCTCTTTATCACCTCAAAAAGTCCAGGCCTCGTGATGAGCTGAAAGTTTTATAGAACTGTAAGCGCCCATTAACAAATGCGGTGCAAACAGCTGCGTTTTAAGTGAATGCAAAAAACATGCAAAGACAAAGACAGAAGTGGTTGCTTCGTGTGCGTTCAGAAGTAAACAAAAGTCTTATTGGTATGCGCCTGTGAGAATCGGGAAGAGTGGCAGCACTGGCCTTGGAAAAGCTTGGAACTTGAGGAAAAAGTCTGTGTAAGTTTGCACAGGAGTGTTAAGAAAAATGAAGGGAATTTGTTTTATTTTATTTGGTGGTTACTTTTTGGCCAATTAATTTTTTTTAAAATATAATCATGTAGCATCAGAACACATCCTTATAACGTGAGAAGAATATGCCTACATTTCCTTGTTCTGTTTAACTTGATTCTACTCATGCAAATGTTCCCGGATGATTTTTTAGCAACAGGCGAGCACTTACACAAATGGGTAAACAAACGTAATTACACGTCTGTTGACACTTCTCTAGCATACACATACACATACGTTTACCAGAACCAAGTTAAAACAGGGAAAATATGAAGTCGTCAAATAAAATTAACCCTGTGTGGTTAGACGGATACTCTGCCAAATGAAGCCGGATCCTTTCTGTTTACCAAACATTACAATTACCTCCCGATTCGGCAGGATAGCCATGATGTATGTGCCTGTGAGGCGACTTATTTTTCTGTTATTGCGATTTAATAAATGGCTGATATAAAAAATGTGCACCATTTTGTCTAAATAAATAAACTATAATAATAATAATAATAAGTTTTAAGTGAATTTAGGCATCGCAAAATTATAATGCACAGTAAGAAAAATGGATATTAATTTTGAGATTTGCTACAGATTACATTGAACAAAATTACATTATGTAACTATGAAAGCTTTATGTGATGTAAAGGTAATCTGAATGCAAAAATAGGGGAAATGAGCATGTATGATTCGATTCAATATCGACAGATACAATAAAATAATAAAACAATAAAATAATATTTATTGTGAGTGGGAACAGTTTGTGATTTAATAATCATTGTTATCAGCGTATGACATAAAAGACAATTTATATATCCTTACAGATTTTAATTGATCAGTTTTCACCCCTGTCTTTCTACAAGTGTGAATTGAATTTGCTTAACTAAAAGCAGTCATAATAAACATTTTTGCATGTCACTCCTTAGAATTGAAACACTGATGATGTCTTTATTCAAAATATGAGTCACTCAGAATGATTTACATAGAGGGTTCACACCAGCCGAACAGATGAAGGGCTAAACTTAGCCTGAGAGTCACGGTCGCGCAATGTAAGTTGACACTAAGAGAGCCCCCGTGTCTGCTTTGGCCGCTGAGAATCTTATTGGTGAGACTTTGATGACGTCAGAATCAGCCCCCTTTCACTAGATGTGCAAGTTATTCCGTTTTGAGCATGTCGACTGGGAAAACAATTGCTCATGACTGATTTTCCCTTCTACCCTATAATCATCCCCATGTGGACAGCGTGCCTTTCAACAAGCAGCAAATCTCCATGCGTTCTACTCTCAAGCTGATTAAAGCACCAGCCCTCACCTGCTCTTCATTACTGCAGACAGGAAAAGCTAAAGTGAAATAAGTTAGCACCTGTATGTTCCAATTCGGCATGTTTTCTGCATGTATATATAATTTTTGAGAGTACTGAGCTGACAGTCTTATAAATGATGGGGTTAGAGGCTGTTTGTGCCTGGGTACTTGTAGGCTGTGCCCTGGGACTGAGTTAGGGAGGGGAGACCTGAGCTGGAAATAGAACAGATACTTCCTGTGTAGCATGGGCTACAAGGATGAATTATGGGCCAAGAAGGAAACAGGTTATTTGTAACACTGAAAGAATAGGCAATACATTCAAAATAATAAAATAACAGCTAAGGTCTACTGTTTGCTAAATACTCACTATGCATAAGTTTAAATAGTGGCCTAATCTAATTGTGGTAAAAATAGATTAGATAATAAAGTTATAGGACTCTATATTGGCGAAACTGCAGGGTAAAAAGATGTACGATGTAACAATGTTTGTGTTGCACTCAGGTGACCGATCCCAGTTTCAAATGGAGCCCATTAACACGCACGGCTCTGAGCAACATTTAACCAATTTGGCAAATTATCTTCAGGGCTGTTTTATAAGTTGTCCTCATTATATGCTAGGGCAGAGAGAGTCAAAGTGTGCAAGTTCCTGTGCCCATTTCCATACATTATAGCCCTGCGTTCCCAGCACCGAACAGAGGAAGCACCTGTTAGGATCCCCCCAGCCACTTTCCACCCAGCAGACCACTTTCAGCACTCAACCGCCTCACAAACAGGTGGTTTTCTTCAAATCTCACTCTTTTACTCAATGAAAGGGTGAAGTTGGTGCACTGTTGGACACGAGGAACCCCTGTTAAGGCCCTGGGAGAGCACTTCTCAACATGTGTTTAATACAATCACAGGTTATTTACTCCTCTGTGAGATACAGTTGTTCTGCTGGGTCCAACTCTAAACAAATTTGGGGGAAGAGGAGCCTTTAAAAGAGATGTCTGTTTCGTCAACAGAGGGGTTAAAGTTAATTTGATCGGGCATGTGTACACTCCGTAAAAAAGGGGAAACATCTGCATTCAGAGGCATGGCCCCATTTGTTGCAATTTTGGGTCTCATTTCCATTTGCAGGAAAGATAACTGCTTGCATATGGAAGCAATAGATAGAAGAGGTCAATGCAATTTCTTGCACTTGAGGGAAAAATCCTTATGTAGTAATCTTAGTTGGCGGAAGACGAAACAAAAACATGGGTTTGGGTAGGCATTTCTTGCAGTAATGGGCTTACCATCAGAGTCTAACCAGATCTAGTTACTGCCCTTATCACTGATTGGCTAGGATGACATGATGTTTCAGAGAATGAAGATTGAGAGTGAAATTCTGCTCAAACGTTGATACACAGCCACAAGATGTGTACAGGGTCTGTATAAAAATCTGTAGATGACTATCAATTTCATCCCTGAAGTCTCCTAGTGGAAATGAGAGCAGCATGTAGCAACATATAAAACTGTTTCTTCACTTTTCTTTACATTTTTTTCTGACATGGTGCTAGTAAAAAATAACTGAACAATAGATTAAATAATCTCAATTACGCACACACACAAAAAGTTACAAGCAAGTTAAAAGTAATTGTTAAAAAAGTAGAATGAATTATAAATAAAAAGAAAGGTGAAGGAAATTCTAGGTCTAGCTAATTCTAGTTGGGAAATAATAATAACATTTTAAAATATGCACTCTTATTTGTATGTCCAATATCTCAAAAATGCAAAACATTTCATGTCTTGTCACATTCGGTTATAGGAATTACACAAATCGGGTATTTTCAATTTAAAACTGCGAAATTTGAGAAAAAAAATATTTGTAAAATATTAGTTTTGCTACTTCAAATGTTAAATTTGACACTTCACACTGGAATTTGCACTCTGCTTCTGTGAACAGTAAATCACACCTACTTTGATTTTATTAGCCATCTCAATTATTTTGTCATTAGCGAGCGTTGTTAGACCACTGAGACAGACCAGCCTAAAAAAATGTTGTCATCCTAACAACAAACAAAGAAAGCATTGCGAAATGGAGTGACACACAGCAGTGTAAGAATTTCAAATATTGGAGGAGGGACAATTATTGGGGAGGACTTGTCTGCTTAAAAATGGTTGAACAATGCTAAACTGTAAAATGCGAAACTGCCCAAAAATATTCAACAGCACTAATGCAAAACTGCAAAAAACACAAAAAAAAAAACAAAAGAAGTCGTCATTACACAACACTTAATTGCAAAAAATTAAAAAAACTAAAATGTTGAATGACACTCAACACAACGAAAAAATAAATAAAAATAGTTAGGCAACAATATAAAGCAAAACTTAATGTACACTGAAGGCTACCAATAGCAACTCAGCAGAAAGATTCTGAAATAAAAAAATAACTTTACAGATAATTAGAATTGCAATTATGGCAAATACTTTTACCTCAAAGAAACCGTCATTAGGAGAAGTTAAACCTCCAGCTTAAAACTGATATCAAAGTCACTGGAGAGTAATTACGCATGTAGGCTGCCTAGTTAGAGGATTTTTTCCCCAACATAATGCCAGGACTTTTGAGGGAAATCTAATTGAGCGTTTCTTTGTGTGATTATTTATGATCAGAAAGCAGCAGAAAATCTAGAGAAGGTTTTCTAGGGTCTGATGTGAATGATTAAGTGAGTGATCTTTTTGGATTAATTATGACCATGCATAATAAGCGTCTCTTCATTTGGGAGGGCCCTATTATAAGAATGTTCTTGGAACATTAAAAATGGCTTTGAATCAAAATTGCATTCTGAAACACGGGTTAGGATAATGAACTGGGTCTGGGAATAAAGGCCCCTTTGCTAAGTTATGCATTACAAGACGAAAACCCAATGTGGCAACAATTCTGGCTCTCTTCCTGGGTATTTATTACAAGAAGATTCACCACTCACATACTCTAAAATAATTCCAGTTCTTCACTCCTTTAGAGATGGATTATGATGGAAACAATGTATTTCAGTGCTACAATTAGCTGGAGCTTTTTATGGGAAAGATAAATGCACTTTTTCCCTGCCAGCTTTCAGATGGCCCTTATTCCTCCCCGAGTAGAGGTCAGGCTCTTATTTCCTGTAGCTGGGTTAAGTCATAGGCTGAGGGCCTCAGCACTCCCTTGGGAGTCCGACCGGCCCTCCAGGACTGCCCAGCAAGTATCCCAGCACCGACACCACCCAGAGGTGGAACACCAGTCAGCGCCAATCCCATAATAGGCACACTGTGCAAAGACAGAACTCATTAGCCCCAATCTGTGAATGTGTTTAATAGATACCCTGGGCTCTCCTTCCTCTCATAATGACTCATTAATTAAGTGTTTGTGTATCTAGAGGAATTAGGCAGACTGCAGTCATGAATCTCAAGAACTATCAGTCTTGTACTTTGCATCTTAAAAAAAAAAAGAACCCACAAGAGAACAATTTTCCAACAAGCTTACTTCACCCAATTTTAAAAATACACACCTCATACACTTTGAAAACCCTGTGGACTTCATCACTATGGTGTTTCCAATGTGCCATATTATTATCTATCTGGCTTGAAATTGAGAACATACCTTCTATTAAGAAGCATCTATGTTTTTGGGACCTAAATGGAGTACATTCCTCTACATTCCTCATGAAACTTTCCCTTCTTCAGCTGGTATATATTGGCTGACATTTCTCTATTTATAGAGCCAAATACATAAAATATAGACTATGTGCATAAAGAGAGCATCTGACATATATACAGCATCTGACCAGTCAGATTAACGTTCTCTTCATTTTGGGAGGATTAGAAAGATAGTTAGGAATATTAAAAATGGATTTGAATTAAAAAAAAAAAAAAAAAAGCTTCTATATATCCAACAAAATCATTCTGTCATGATGTTCTACATTACATATACAGTAAGCAAAAAGCACAAATATATCTCAATATGAGCACAGGATAAATGTTAGCGACGTTTCCAACTTGCAACCATTACAGAACAGACTACACTTAATGCCAGCACGAGCTGAAAATTCTGGCGTGGGTAACAGCAATTATGGAGCATAATCAAATATCACTGCTATAATTCATGATTTATGGTCTGTTTTCACATTAAACATGTTACGTGTACAATGACACCAATGCGCCTTATTGCCAAATACCTGCCTGGTAACAATAAAAGGAGTGTTCCATTTTTCCGCCTCAAAGGTTGCAGTCTGCTGCAGGGACAAAAATGTAATTAAAAAAACAACAACACAATAATAATACTTTACACACAATAATGGGAAAAACACATTAGGCTCTCATGTCTGTTGCTGCATTTTTATGTTTGCGACTGTGCTCTAGAGGGGAAAAAAACAGAGCTCCACTTCCTCCATGTTATTACCTATCAAAAGAGTTTTTATGAAGTTCTTTACAAAGCATTTGACATTGGCGAAACATGTTTAATAGCTTGCTAAGTCAAGGCATGGCCCCATAAGTCTCATATAATCCTTTCAAAATGTGGTGGAATGTGAAACATGTGCTTTGATCCCGCTATTCTTTTTATTGCTAGTTTGTGTTCAATAAAGACTTTGATTGCCTGGATCTGGAAGTCTCGCAAGATCTAATAAAATCTCAAATCAACAAGGAGGATCAAATATGCATTATTGAGAAAACAGAATGTCATAAAGGAAAACTGCATTTCAAATAGAAATAAAAGCATGATTATAGGAATATCATTTCAGTGATGCAACAAAGCACCTACACTGTAAAAAATAAGTGTAATTTTAACTGTAAAATTTTGTAAAAAAGCTACGGAAAAAAACTTTTAATAGGTTAACAGTAAGTTCCCGTACTATATACAGGGAAAAACTGTAAAATATCTAACCAGACATTTCATGTAATTTTACAGTAAAATGCTGTTAATTGTACAGTTTTTAGAAGTAAAAATAACAAATCAATGTATAATTTACAGCCATAAACTGTAAACTGATATTCCCAGAATTCCCTGCATGACACTCCACATTTGAAAGTATTTTGTTTAAATAATCATGTTTTTTTAATAGTTTTTGTTATTACTTATGTATAGTTGGGCTTTATGTTACATCTTCTGTTGTTTAATGAAAGTTTATTGCATTATTTAAGTATCATGTGTGTTACCATGATGGTGTTTTGTGTTTGCATGAATGACTCTGTGCACCTTCTATATATTAGTATATACTTCTGCTTGTGGCGAAGCTACTTGTGATGAGCTTTGATTCTTCATGTGGCTTTCTCTTTTACCACCTGCATTATTATGCTGGTTGTCAGTATGTTAAAGGTACAAAAACAGATTTTAATAGCAGTGTGCATTGTTGAATTTACTGGTTTACATTCAAACTTTCTTGTTTTTAAATTACAGTTTTAAACTGTAAAATTTACAGTTTTTGGGCCATAAATGTGTTTACAGTTTTTCCTGTATTTTTTACAAAATTATTCTGGAAACCACAGCTGCCAAAATTATTTTGTAAAAAACTACAGAATTTTTTTTACAGTGCAGGATTTTAACAGGAATATTCAGTTCAATAAAATTTAAATTTAATTGGCAGCATTTGTGGCATAATGCTGCTTGCCACAAAAAATTAATTATACTTTATAAAATTATATTCATTTTTACAAATTTATTTAAAATTCTAAAAAGGCAATAAAAACAAATTATAGCTCCATATAATTCTAGTTTAAACAGGAAAAAAGTTTTAATAAAAATTGCAATCCTCCAAAACATTTGGCTCCTTTTATGTCTATTGTGAGTGCTTTATAGTTTTTTTTGTTTGTTTTTTTAAGAAAAGGAGGGACATGTCAAAATTAGTTTTTGTATTGTGATCAACATAGTTAACTTGTGCTGAACTCGGAATATTTCTTTAAGGAAAAATCTTATTGGAATACACTAAAAACAGACCCTAATTGTGGATGAATGAGTTCACAAGTATTCTACAAGAGATTTTCCCCGAATGAGCCAAATATGCATGTACACACACATCATCAGCCGTCTAATCTAATCACACTCATAACAAATATTCATAACACAATTCTTTCATCAACTTTAATTGCTTAAGACTCGCTGCATGGGTAACAAAGTCTCTGCGGTTGATTATATACGTCACACGTGTTGGGTGAAATTTTCTAACAATGCAATAATTCAACATAGTGGTAAAGTAGGGGGTAGGGGTGTTAAGTTTCATTCCACAACACTATTGGGGAAGCATTGAAAGTGGCAGCCTGGTCGTGTGCAATAAGGCATCACCCATTAGCCCTGTTGGGTCTGATTTATCTTAATTCACTAATCCTCTAATCAGGCTTATCCCTGCAAGTTAATGACACGTCCGATGCCACAGTCATGTCTGAAGGCTAGCATAGAACTCGCAGATCTATTAAGTGGCCTTTGACTCCGTGAGCTCGTGGAGGAGGACTTGAGAGAGGCACGCCAACAAACACATGAAACATTCATTCCAAAAAGTGGCGCTCGCGAGAAGAACAGGACTAATGGGGAAATTATATATGAACTATTTGCAGTGCACCTGAAAATACCTCCAGTGAAATTATGTTTGGCAACCTGAACTGCTTTGAAGTCAATGGAGTGGCAATAAAAATTAGCCCTTCATTAAAGAACTGCACCCTTCAAATGGAACTGGCCAATGCTCAGAGGGCCGGGAACAGCAATGCAGAGGCAGCCCTCAGCAGCAGGGCACACATGTTAGCAATTTGCCTGATTCTCGGCTGTTTTTATGATTTTCTCCCAAAAATTTCTCTCCGCTGCACTCCTTTTATGTCGCATTTAGGAAATTAACACTAACTGACAAATTACTTTATAAATAAAGGAGTATAACTTTAGAACTCTGAAACCAGGACTTGCCCCAGGCGGGTGCTGCTTGAAGAGCAACAAAGGGATCCTTGATAGCTGTTTAGATATGCCAGCCCAGAGCCAGGCTTTATTTTATCAAGTGCACATAATTTTTCAATTGAATTTAATGTAAGGCATTCATTTCCCCAGTGTGCAGCACTTGTGCTACATGTCCACGCTAACTTGAAAACGGCTGGACTTAATGGTGGACTTAAAAAAAATTTTTTTTTAAAAGTCAGGGGTCATTTAAAAAGTGCTCTGGGTTTTGGCCAAGAACTAACAATTCTCATTCACAAAAAAAGACAAGAATAAAAAAAAACATTGCAGGGGATACTAAAATCAACCAGTGAGATCTACAGAAACCAGACGCTCAAGAACGCTGAGGGACTGTTATCTGGAGCGATGTATGCTAATTACATAATCACTTACATTTGTAAATTGTATTATTGCTAAAGAAATTACTGTACTGATTAAATTACTGATATTTATCTCCTAATAGCGCTGATTAACTGCTGATGATAATCTGTCATCGTGAAAGCTTATTTTAGCCACATCAATCTTTCAGAACAATAAACATCTAACGTGAAAGCAAACTTTTGTCTGTTTAGGGGCCAGATGGTGTGCTTAAACAGAGGAATGTACTATGTTCTGAACAGAGTGAATACAATTTTGATGATGGGAACCAAAACTGTTGCTTTTTTTAATTGAGTTGTTTTGCCCCATAACCTTTCATCAGGCACATACATCAAACTACAGATGAGAACAAAGATCACTTTGTCTTTGGTTATAATCTATCTTTAGACTTTCATTTACATTTGTTCAGTTGACAAAAACAGCTATGCGTCCAACAAAGATGCAAATTAAATTTATGCAAAAGCAATTTCCAAATAAAACAGAGTATGCAGTCTTTTTGTTCAAGACAACAAAATTGCAGCAAAATAGAAATGGAAGTCACTGGCACTGGTAAAGCCATTTTTTTAAATACATGCAATTACTTCAGAATTACAGTAACATTGCAGATGTTATGCAACAATAATGGTCAGATTATATTTTCTTCTCTGAACAAATTATTCAATCACACGGAATGCACATCTTGGAATTTATTTCAGTTTATAAGTATATAAAAAAATGTGTTCATAATGACAATATATATATATAAATTAATATATATGTATGTATGGTGGTGGATTTTATTTTTTTTGGCCAATTTTATCTCATTCGTCGTGTTCCATCCTAGCAATTTGTCTGATATCCCAAATAAGAGAAACATATATGTGGCATGAAAACTCTTAAACTGATAAAAATTTATTATCTTCAATACAACGTAAATGGAAGTATCTGCCAAATGCATAAATGTAAATGAATAGAAAATAAGTTCCAAAAAACAGCAAAGTGGTCCAGGAAGGATGTGGGAAAGTGTATATAAACGTCTTAATGTTGTTGTTTATGTACTGTACATTCATTGTAAGTACTCTAATATTCAATTCATATTCACAACTATCACGTTATGTGTAATAGCGCTTTTCATGATACAAATCGTTGCAAAGCAAATCCATACCCTGTACAGAAATTAAGTTTCTACAATATTTAGTGGTAGCTTATCAGTGGTGACTGTCAGTAATATGCTATTAAAACAATACAAAGGCATTCATAATATTGCAGTGCAGGTTTTACAAAATCTATGAAAGAATAAAAAAAACTTTTGTTTCTAAATATTTGGTATCCTGGTCAAATAAATGTGGAGGAAAGTACATTTGGGACGTTCACCCAAATCAGTGTTTGCTGAACGCTCGTCAGAATTCCCTCTAAAGCCTGATGCTCTTTCTAAAACACTTTGAAGGCAATAAAAAAGTCTGAAGTCTGTGAAGCTATTCTCCCATGTTGGCCCTACATGCTGCTGGTATAAATTATGCATCAGACATATGTATATGTATTGACTTTAATAAGAGAAATTTTATACATGCCAGCTATTGTACCTGCGCTATAATCACTTGGGGGTATCGGCACACAAAGTGCACGCTTCTTCATTCACACCGGCACTGACTCAGGGTAAGCCTAGGGAAATTAAACACAAAGAACCTAATTAAAATAATAATAAAGTATACTCTTGTTTGGAGCTCAGGTGCAACAGATACCGCCATAGAGCTGCATTTGATTTGCTAGTGGAGATATTTTGTGAGGACTTTTGAGATTTGCTCGCTCGAGCTACAGATCCCACCTCACCCTCGCTCCCTAATCAGGACGGCATTGACAGCCCGCACTTGCTTCTTATCATCGTCGTGACACTCCATTGCACTTTTGTGTGGAAAACTCTATGAAGGTGGGAGGTGGTGGGGGTTAAACAGAACTCCTCAAGGACCAAACTCAAGGGCTGAATATAGAACAGCTGAAAAAGAAAAGCTACAACGCAAAGTCTTTCCAGGCTCACTGAGAATGCCACTATATCACATGATTTCACATGGCAGGTTCATGGTTCAAAGTCTGACGTTTACAGCTCGGCTCTCTGTTGCATACATGTGTTGTCTGAAGTAGCAATGAAAGAAATGTGTGTGAGATGTCTTGCTGTAACCCACTTGGCCAAATGGCAGAGAAGGGAACCATTCAAGACAAGGCTCTCTAGGCTACAGTCTGCAGGCCACCCTCTAGAGGAGGAATGTAAAACACCTGTTGAAAGTAAAGCCTCGATGGCACACACTGTCAAAACCCAATAACTCTGAGTGACTTAAACTAAGCTCTGGCCATGTGGTGACGTCTTTCTTGGGAGGTATTTCCAGAGGGGATCTAAGGAGGGGGGAAAAAAGATCTGCTCACTCTTTGTGCTGAGTCTACTAGACTTTTCATCAACTTTTGCCATCTGACGACGATGGTAGTTCAAATGGTAGTTTGCAAATATGATTTCATTCCACAAATCCATCTAAAATTACGTAGAATAAGTTTTCCCTGAAATGAAGCACAGCAAGCTGACAGTGATCAAATGTAACTGACATAACAGGAATATTATACAAGATAAATCAATGCTAATAGCTGCATGTAGGTGAACGCCACATAATCCATTAATCATCCGAGTGCTTAAGCAAAGTGTGAGGACACACAGGTTGATGGAGCGAAGGCTGCGACCACAAGCTTAGGCACCAAAATGCTTGCTTTTGCTCGATGAAAGATACATCTTAAACAAGGGGCAGCTCTTAAAATCTGTCTGTTAATTGAAGAGAAGTCAGAAAACCACAGCTAGCCTGAAAAGAACTGAAGGACAACTCGCAGCAAGGGGAGCAGCAATCCTCTCAACAGCCTAACAATGTGATGAGTGAAGTCAAATCTTTTGAACCAGTGCTCATGAGAGGTCACAATACATGAAACAAGGCCTCAGCATTAACTGCAGAGGAGGTCCTGATGTGTAGAGCAAATGAGTAAAGTGGGAGCCGTGCCATTGCACAGCTTAATTGAGCAAACAGCTGTGAAATGACATCAGCCAAGTGCGCTACACTTTCACTCTGCAACAATTTCGCTCTTAAAAGGTTCCATCAGTACCTCGACAGAATGCCGTGGTCCGGTACTTTTAATCTTCTCTGTTTTGCAGGCCACCAGCTGGTGGGGTTCAGAGCAAAAGTGTTCTGGTGTGGGTCACTGGTGTGGAGCTGCCATAAGCGAGTCATTGTGCTGCCTCCTGTCAGTCACACTAAAGAGTTCATTACATTCCACTGATGTGAAAGCACCAACCAGCATATCTGCTCAAAACACCTCCCAGAAAATCTCGAGGCAATTTATGGATCAAATGTGTGGGAAAAACCTCTAATGAGAGCATCGCGACTACTTATTCAGCCATGTACAGGTCACATAGGTTCTGAGTTACCCTTCGCATGTCATTAGCTACTTGTGGAGGATCACTTTGGAAATGTTGCTGTGAAGTTTCAGGTGGATTAGATTCAGGTGGATTTTCATGTGCTAAGTTTCAAAATCGACTTTTAAACATGTTCTGTGGAGCAGCTGTGATTTAGCACTTAGGCTAATAACTGCATAAAACACTCTAACCCCCATTTTCCATCCAAGTATCTGTCCAATGTGACATCAAGGGACCAATTGAATACGAAACCACTTTACACAGCTCTGAAGAATGCAGCAATGACACCCCCCCCCCCCCAAAAAAAAAAACAATGCTTAGGATATGCGAACAAATCTGCACTGGTACAAAGGAATGGACGGGGGAAATCAAAACAGTGCTACAATGGAGCTTAGTATGTTCTTATTACATCAAGTAGCACAGCAGCTGCTAAGAGCTTAAAAAATATATTATTTGAACAGACTGGGTGTGGGCTTTGGAGTTTAGTGTGAAACATGTGAAAACACAGAAAGGCTGCATTTAAATCATCTAGGTAACGCATCCTTCAAGAGTCCCTTGAATGTCTTTCCTATCTCAACGCAATGAACAGTTTAATTTCTCAAGCATAGAAGGAAGAACAACTTTGAGATAGCTTAGAGGATTTTAAAGTGCTCTGCAGTGCTCATACAGCTCACCAAAAGGTTTATGGATAACAACATAAACAATGCTTTATTTATGAAGCAACTGACTCTGCTATGATTGCTCAAGTTTCCTGCTCTTCAGCTGTCCTCAGTAATCAAACCCCTGCCTACTAACACAAAATTCTGCTGCTGTCACCATGTCAAGATGAACGTCTGTTCGCCTCTTCCTCCAAGACAATATTTAATTCATATTTGTCCATGCGATTTCATTTCTGATGAAAGGCACTGAGATTGAGGGTAACCTTTTTCTCCCCTCCATCTTAGAAAAGCTGGGATGGAAAAAGCAAGGTCGCAGACGGGCTTAATTTCGAGCTGATAATTTAGCAAAGGGTCTCCACTGTATCACTTTGATCTTGCCAAAGTTTTGGAAATTTCAATCTTGAGCCAACTACTGGACAACTATAGCCCTGCTTCATTAGCAGACCTTTAAATGGTTCACAACAATTAAGGCTGTCAAGCCGCTGTTCTCTGCCCAGGAGTAAACCTTGACTAATGATTTGCTAAAAAGTCCTGACAGTCTGTTACAGTCAGCGGTAATTGAATTTAAGCGCTAACAAGCCTTTGAACAAGTGAAAGAAATATTTTATAAGCTTGATGCAATTTGGTGGAGCAGATAATGAATTGTAATGAATATTCCCCTCTGATTTTTTCCAAGTAATTGTCGTTTTTTCTAAACGTAATAGTAACAAGCAGGGAAACAAATCCAGACAAAGATGGAGAGCAATCAGACTTCAATATCTTTCTCTCAGTGCCTCGCTTTCTTGTTCTTTTCTTTTTTTTGGCTTTTGTCTTGGTTATAGACAGACACTGTTTCCCGCTATTTTGTATTCTTTTGCGTTCACCACCAATAGTTTCCCAGCTATTTTAACGAGCTTGATGTGTCACAAGAATGCGTGCCCAGTTCACTATGTGCAGAAGAAAAGCTATGACAACTATGCTGTTAATGTTGCGCTTTCGAGCCTGCACATAACCTCCTAACACAACTCTGATAAGGATAAGTGGGAAATAAGCAACTAACCTACGCTAAAGTTTTGTTTCAGGCCAAATGTGGATTAATTAATCAGTAAGAGCAAACATGCATAGATTAAACTGTTTTTAAAATGGACCAAAATAAGTACATTAATAGGCGGCCTCATTAAGAAATAAACACACATATCTATGTGTGTAGAAACTAGCCTCTATGAATACTTCAGACATTAAAAGACCGCAAGTGTTGTGTTGTTCGCTGTTGTTTATAGAGTTCTTCTGGTTTGAAACTCTGAGAAATGAGGGAAAGATGTTTTGCACACTCTTTTCCCTCAATGTAGTCAATTTGCCAAAAGGAAATTTGACATCAAACGACAACATCGTCTTAGAAGGTCCACTTATGCAGTAACTCAGATCACTGAAAGTGTCACAAGCTCAGTAAATTAGCACAGAAAATGATGAATTGGATAAAATTGCGTCAGAAAAAACAATCAAATATTA
The DNA here is from genome assembly GCA_018155175.1 of Sinocyclocheilus anophthalmus. Taxonomy (NCBI): domain Eukaryota; kingdom Metazoa; phylum Chordata; class Actinopteri; order Cypriniformes; family Cyprinidae; genus Sinocyclocheilus; species Sinocyclocheilus anophthalmus. The sequence continues at coordinate 360,161 of JADLZN010008535.1, read as the reverse complement.
AAAGAAGATACACTTTTCACTTTGACATCAAGGAGACACTAAGTAATCACCAGCAAGAGCCACATCATTTCCTCCATTTAGTGTAAAAGTAATAAAAGGCATGTCAAAATCCCTAGTGTGATACAAGACCCCGCCGGTTCATTATGCACTGGACTCCATACTTTCTTTTGGACTAATAGGGACAATATTTAGGCAAATAAGGTCATTATGATAATAAGAGTGCCGATAATAAGTTGCAGTTTGCTTATTTGTTTTGCTCAGGCTGTAACTGCCATGATGAACAAAAGGAGGCCAATTAGATTGTAGTCTTTCGCCGAATTGGATTTCAGAAAAACAGGGCCATACACTTTGAATTCATCAGGGATTAATGGAAAATGTGATTAAAATTTCAGAGTAAAGTCCTCGTTGGAGCATATAAGTTTACGTATAAGGGCATGGCGCTCTGTAGCTGTAATTACCTGAGAGAATTTGATTCCTCTTAAGTGCGTTACCAATGGATTTGGAAGCATTCGCGGAGCGTTAAAGGTTTGGGTGACTTATTGTATTTTATTGTACAATGCTGCAATAAACCCACTAATTGTGTTAAGTGCCAGAGCAGGAACATTTCTCAAAATTGTTTCTAATATGATATTATCAGTTAATTCTGAGCTATTTTCAACTGAACTTGTTTACTTGCTTACATGCAACTTAAATGTATGCATAACAGAGAACATGTTAGCACAGAGAAATATTTGTAACTACAAGGCCTGATCTAGACAATACACAGCATGGAAATTCATCATACAGTAGCTTTGGCAACATCTTTGGGGTACAAAATAAATTGATGTGACTAGAATTTCCAGTTTACCCATGACAGTCCCGGGTTCCCAACAACTCACTAATACATTCTGGTTTAAGCTGTTAGTTACTCACGTAAAAATTAAATATCATTAGTGTTTCTCAAACTACCATCTCTGAATGTGGTTCTCAATAAGGGATGACACTGGAGAAAAAGAAAGCTGTTTCTCTGTCATTTTCTTACTAGTTAGCAAAGCTGGAAACATGACAACATGAAAATAGACTTTTAATGTATCAAAACATAATGTGATTGATGTTATTAATATAAACATCTATTAGGGCTCAAACGTTCATTGCAAGTTTCAAATGACAAGTGTGACGATCACAGCCATTTAGAAGATATTTGATGTTAAACAGTTATGAGGTTATATTTTAGACCAATCATATTACACAGTGAGAGTATTTTGCTTATCACTTGGCTTACGTTGTGTTGTCTTACATTAAAGGGGTCATATGATGCTTTTTTAAAGATCATTACTTGGTGTAACAGAATATGTTGACATGCTTTAATGTTCAAAAAACACATTATTTTTCAAATACTGTACATTATTGTAGGTCCTCTATGCCCCGCCTCTCTCAAACGCTTCGTTTTCTACAAAGTCCCTCCTTCCAACAAGCACTGATTGGCCAGCTGACCCAGTGCATTGTGATTGGCCGAACACCGCAAGCACTCGTCGGAAATGTTACTCCCCTTACCATAATCACGAGCTTCATATTTCAAAATAAATATAAAGACAGAACCAGAAAGGGGAACAAAGTCGAGTGACAGACACAGTGATGAATATGTGTTTGCAGCACACAAGCCACGGTTAAGACAGCTGACTCCACTGTGACTTAACCCTGTCTCTCTCTCTCGCTCGCTCTCTCTCTCTCAATAGCAAATACTTAAACTAATAACAAAACAGTAGCTGATTCTGAAGCACTAGATTGTCATAGCAAAGTCAAATTACCTCCTCTCCTAGGTTCACGCAACGTTCTCCCTAAAATGCTTGCTGTTCTGTTGTAAATAAATTTTAACCAGTGATTCCTAATTGCATCTACTCCGGAAGGCCAAATAAAGTGCTTTTTGCTTTCGCACTGAAACACACAGCGTCTCCCTGACCTGGCTGCTTCAACACTAACTGCGGTTACTGAAACCACGCTTCTTTATTTGCTTGCACATTTGGGCGCATTATGCAAATATTCCCACATAGTGATGTATATATGTGGTGGCGTGTTAGAACGAGCCATTTTAGGGGGGTTTGCAGAGTCTTAACTTTGATAAAGAATGTCTCTTTGGTTTTGAGACTTTAGTCTTTGCAACTTCAGGGATCTTATCTATGCACAATAAGCTTGTAACACTCCAAAGAGAAAGGAAAACTTGAAATCACATCATATGACCCCTTTAAGTACCCCTATATATTGTAACACTGCACAATAGAAACAAATAAAATCAAAGCAATAAACAAAATACAGTGCCCATTCACTTTTTCAGAAACAAAATCCAAGATGAACATGAAACAGACACAGGTTTTAAGGCATGGTGTGAAGGTTAGTTTTTTTTTTTACAGGGATACCGTTCATGTCTCAGTTTGAGACATAATTATATAAATAAAAAACACAAATGTACTATTTAAATATTTATGTGTGAAACGTTTTAATAAGGAGAAAAAAAACGAATGCACCTTTATAAAAAAAATCAGGTCTCTCCAAATATGAGGTAGTATGACCTCCCATAATGACACCTGCTGCTATCTTTGATATCAGTGCAAAAATTGTATTCCTTTAAATAGTCTCCACCGCCCTGCCTGATCTCAGCATCTTCTCAATTTTAGCTCAAACAATCAGCTTGCCACTATATAGCAAACAAATTTATGTGATGCACCGTGCAGCCGCAGTATTCAACTTATCTTTATACATGGGAGAACAAATTGGATTGACAGGCGGCATAATGGCATGTCCCTGCCCTATTCACTCTTACCACGCGTGGACAAAATGTCTGGGCTGATGAGTTCTTGATAGCATTTGGTGGTTCCTTTGTATACTGCAGCTCATCTCCAAAAATCAATTAAAATCCTGTAACGCTGACACCGCCAGCGCGTGCCCCTATCAGCTGCAAACGTATCCATCGCGGCACCCTGCGCGAGGTCGCGTGACATTGCGCAACAGGTCAGGTGAATGGCTTTAAGCGCGAGCTGTTAAGAAATCTGGCTTATTCACGCGGATCGGTTCTTTCGAACAGCTCGCTTCAACAATTATTATTTTACGTCACAATTAGATCTAGACGCACATGCTAGAAAACGACTACGATAAGTGTGTGCACATTTTGATTAATTTTACTTAAAAAGTTTTACATTTCATGTGTTCTTGAGTAGAAGTTGTTGCCGTCAAGATTTAGCGTATAAAACACAGTCAATTAGAATCAATGTATAATTAGCATTTAAGTACGTTTAGCCTACTTAAAATAGCTACCAGTTCACTCGGTTCTCGGCTCATTACGAATCGAACATTTTTTAAATAGACGGTTCTCGGTTAAATTAGTCAAACGTTGCTGCCTCGAGGAGCACTCGAACCGACTCACAGCATCCGAATTCAGTGCGAAATGATCCGACTGGAGAAAAAAAACGATTCATTGAATTTCATCCACGAATCAGACATCGCCAGTGGCGTCGCGTGTGGGGAGGCAGGTGACACGCTGTACTGCTTGCTGAGACAAGGGCGAGCAAAAACTGAATTAATTTGACAATGAGTAAGTGACAGACGTTTCTCTCTCTCTCTTTCCATCTCACTTCGTCTCTAATTGTGCTACGGACAGCTTTAAGCACATCTGGGAATTGCAAATACGCGCTGGCAAAGATTAACAGCCCCTCTATGCTTTGTTGCTGCTGTATTTGCATGATAATTAGATGAAGGCTGTATATATTTTAATTTATTTATTCTCTAGTGCTTGCTAATACACACAGAAAGAGGAATGCAGTTACATGCATTAATTACAATGATTAAAGTGTTCACTGTGCGCTCTCTTGATGTGTTTATTAAATTAATAAGTAAATTGACAGATGAGACTTTGAAACTCACTGTATTTTTCACTTGTTTATAGAGTCCTGGCACCTTTTAAACCTGCAGTAGTTCCAAAAGGAACAACCTCATTCCTTGAGGGAGTAAGTATTACCGAGTGAGGAAGAAATGAAGCTTGAACATACTATTGTGACTTACATTAAAGGATTCAATTAAAAATAATTGGTTCCATAAGAATTTAATCCCTGGAAATATGTGAGATTGTTCTCTCCAATGTTCCTATGTGTATTAAAGGAAAAGAAGAAAAAAAAGCTGCTGAGAGGTGATTTAATCTGATGACCAGTTCATGGTTAGCCCAAGTTATTAAATATTAAATAACTCAATATTGTCTGCAGAGTGTTATAATAAATCCTTTAAGAAGACATCAGTATGTATTAGAAAAATAGCTTTGACTTTTAGTGACCACTGCTGTGGCTGTTATATCTATTTTATTAGAATATACACTTTCATGGGTTTACATTTATTTACCATCACCAAATTGAACTTATATAATTACTTATATCTTGAAAATTATAAACTTATATCAAGTTACATAAAAGTTACATAAAATGTAACAATTAATCGATTTTACAAATTCATGTGAGGCATGGTATTGGTTTTTCTTTTCAGACTAAAACTTTATTTTTTGTTTTGAAAAGTTTGTAATTGACAAATATCACCTTGAGCGAACCATCACTGCCAAAGTGGTCTAGTCGAACAATCCAACTCTGAAACAATACGAAAACCTGGGACGTGGTTTCTGCACTTCACTGTTAGGGTGATATGATACCTGTCAAGTTGATGGAGGTCCCATCCTCCGGCCTCTTCCAGGTCTGCAGGCAGAAACATGTACTAAGACCAGGCCCCCCTCCGCCCCGGCGTACAGTGCAGCCCATTAAAATTAAAGCAGCTCCTTACTGTTGAAACGTCATGTCCATCCCATTCCCCAACATGCAGTGGGAACAAAGGGAACAATCTATTTTCCTGATAGAAGCCAGCAGTTGGTAAGAGGTTTGAGATGAGTGCGAGGATACAATTTGCCTAGAGAGTGCCCGAGGATCAAGCCAGCCCTGACTCACTCTGGAATGAGCCTGTCAGCTGGCAACCAGCAGTAATTGCTTCCCATGGCAGGACCCCACCAGCCAGAGAAGAATGTGTGTGAGGAGCTCGTCAACCCGTGGATCAATTTTCACAACAGCCCAATCATAATTGTTTTCTAAGGATATGGAACTTGTTGCGAATGCGAGCGGAGGGCGAGGCCTGATTGACACTCATTGTCCTGCGTGAGCAGGTTATAGGGCCGATTGATCTCGAAGCTTGGAGGCACGGCGCACTGTTTGTCACTCAGGTTGAGGGGAGAAGAATAAGAAACTCCTGACCCTGAAGAAGCCTCTGCCTGCACTGGAACTGTCAGTCCACGCAAAGCGAAACGTGTGTTAGCACACAGTCAAGTGCACGATTTCTCAATTCTGCAATTACAAAAATTTGGACCGTTTCGACACATTATTTAAAGAGGTGTCTCGATACTGTGTGATATAGAAGTCCTTGAATGTCATGCATAGGAAATGTTCAGTCCACTAACGATCTATCATCTGTCTACAGATAATTTCCTACACTGTCAAGCACCGAATTCAATTGTAGGACACTTGGATGGCTGCTGCTACTGCCAACGGGTCCCAAGACCATCTCAAATGTCACTTCAGCCGACTGCTAACATGTGGCCCTTTGGCCAGTGACTCTGACATGCTATTATCGGTTTGGAGAAGAGACGACATGGTGTTGTCAGGAACCCGTGTCTCTACACATGTATCCATCACAGAGTGGCAGATGGCTTGGATCAAATTATTTTTGTGTAAAAGGCCGTGTGAAGTTTCAAAACGTGACTGCCACAGATGCCTCTCACAGGAGGCATAATAGGGCATCTTGTGTGGCGGCTGCAGAGGCATAATAGAGGAGCACCTTGGGAGAATCCAGCAGCCATGCAGATGAGGCTGCGGTTTTCTTCTGGCTCAACCCAACACATTTACAAAAGAATGCATTGAGGTACCATGAGGCCCCTAACCGATGTGGGCTTGAACATCAGCGAATCTGTTGTATTTGTTCTGAACATCAACACTAATGCGCAAGTACAGATTCTAAAACTAATTCAACCTTTACTGGCTCTAAATATATGACAAAATCTAGTGCATATATATGTATCTATTTCTGACATAAATATGTCAATGAGTATACATCATTACAGACTAACAAGTAAGTCTCACTGGGATGATCCTTCCGCTCTTCTGTCGCTGCCTTCATTAGCATTATCATGAGCGTCCCGATAGCATTGTTTTGTGAATTGTGCCCCATTCACTAAGGCCCTGCTTACATCTGGTATTGAAATGTCTTTGTTGATCCAATCAAAAGTGAACAGGCACCTCAAAAGCATCTCCTGTGACCGCTTGTGCTTGGATTTCATGAATAAGTGGCTATATTGCAACTACATAAAGTACTCATTCTGATTAGGCAAACATACAAATGAAAACCTAAATGTGAAGAAATTAAAAATGTAATTAATAAATTAGATTAATTCATTATTTATATAAATACAAATATGAATATGAAGTTACTAAATTAAATTAGTAAATAAATATAGTTTCTATTAAACCTTGACCCACCTCACCAAAAATTCCTCTGGTTTCGACTGCAGAATGATTCATCACTGACGTAGAGCACTCACTTTGTCAGTCTTACTATGATATGTTAATTCTTTAAAAATTATAAGTGCACAATCTTAATTTCCTGATTTATTGCTTCAAATCTATTAAATTAATGTACAATATAAATGTCAGAAATTCAAATTAATAAGAAATCCAAAACTTTAATTGGAAACTTTTAACATATAAATGAGATTAAATTAGTAAATGTAGTTTTTTTAATATGACCCACAAATTCAGTACTTACTGGTTTCATTGTAAATGACTTAGAGCACTCATTATGTCACTGTTTTTATGCTTTGTTATTTTTTTAAATATTTGCAAATGAAAATCTAGATGTGAGGAAATTAAAAATTAAATTAATAAATTAGATTACATTTATCAATTAAATTAGTAAATGTAGTTTTCACAATCCATTAAATTCCCTGTGAATAAAATCAAGACCTGTCCTTTATATTTTTTTTCTTGTTGAAATATCCTGTGTCATACATCAGATTATGAAGTAAAATGGGTTGCGAACACAGTTTCATGTCGATTTTAAAGCATGAATATGCACCCACCTCCTTGCTGTTTACTATGAACTACAGCAGGTGTCCCCAGATCCCACCCAGAGTCATGTACACACATAAATGCTCACACTGACTGTCACCCTGTCACTGGATTGTGTCAGGCCCAGAGGTGGACGTGCAAATGACTCCTCAGGCTCAGTGTGTTGCTCCAAAATAGTTGTCACAGCAGGAAACCTCTGAAGCTCCTTGATGTGGTGTACTGCTTACCTACAGGCAGGGCTTTGTCTATGCCAGCCTCTTCCCTGTGAGCGGATGAGTGCTGCATGACTACCGTAGCACACAGCCAGCCCTCGTACAGCAGCAGGAGATGGAGCTCACAGCAGGATTTGTCTGCGTCTTGTGCATCTGTGCACGTGTGTGTGCTAGGCATCTGTTTTAATGACTTGATTGGCGATCATGTGTATGTGTGTGTATTTTTTTAACCCACAGGAATTAATTAGCCTGTCTTTTACAGAACAGAGGTGTCTATTGTATGTTGGGACAGCATGCTGAGAGGAGTGATTTTTTTATTTTATATTATTTATTCATTATGTATTTTTCTTTTACATGAGTAGCCATGCTGAGATTTTGCCTTGGAAATGTAGGATAATAATCATGCAGATCTGGCTAATGACTTCATACATGCTGATGAGGTCAAATGTCGTATATCAAGAAATTAATGCACAGCGTTCTTGACTGAACTCAGGTCAGCTGATGCTCATTCTACACTTGTCTGAATCAGCAGTAAGACAGCTGACAAAACTGCAGTGCTGGCATCTGTAGTTATCAACAAAGATGTCTTTTATTTGCTTAAATGTGATGTTAAATTTGGCATGAAATGGTAATTCTCCTCTAAATGCATCTTTTTGTGAATGATTTATCCATTGTTATTTTTCTTTCCTTTTTTTTTCATAACGCAACCTTCCAATGAAACAACAGACTTCTCTTCGATGCTGAACTTCTCCAATCATTTAGTCCGCTTAAACTCCCCTTCTGAAAATCAACTACAAGTTCACATTCAGATGCCTTTTTAGATAATCTGCTTCACTTGGATGTATGTCACGATACGGATGGAAAAATCTGTTGCTACTTTATTTTAACATTATTATTACCCGTCTTGCCAACACTTTCATGTGATATCACATACCTATGTCTAATCAATAATTATAATTATTATTATAATAACTCATTAATTATCTTCCCAGTTTTCTACCCTATAAATAAAAATTGTTTCCTAAAGTATATCAAATTAGTGGGTATTTCGGAGCTTTAAAAATAGCAGAACACTTTTTAGGTGCTACAGAACCATTTTTAAAGTTCCATAAGAACCATGCTTTGGTAAAGTGCTATATAAGACCTTTAGTGTAACAAAGAACCTTTGAAAAAGGTTCTTTTCATTAATACTGGTATAGTTCTATGATTAATATTATTATTATTAATATTATGTTAAATCTTTTGTATAATTTGTTTTTAAAATTAATATTGGGTTTTTTTTACCCTTCTATCTGCCTGGACTTATAATATCTTGTAGCTTCTATTAAAGGGGTCATCGGATACGACATGCACTTTTACAAACAGTTTGAACTGTAATGTGTGTTGGCAGTGTGTACACAACCACCCTATAATGATAAAAAATGATCCACCCATGTTTTTTTTAATCTGTTACATCCATTTCCCCTTTCCTCAATCACGAGCTAGCTCCGATGGCCTGTCTGTGTGCCGTCACACAGACAGGCCCCTCCCACAATAGTTTGATTGACAGTAGCGTTTCAGCACAGACTAGTGATGCAAAGTTCGATTTATTTCCGCGAGCCGGTTCTTTTCGGACAGATCAGCTCATTGAACTGGTTCAAAAAGCCGATTCATCGGTTCCTGACGTCATCAAGCAATAACGTCTCTACGCATTTCTTTTCTAACAACTCAGTGCCATGTTGTATCAATGAAAAATTCAAATAAGTTATTCGTGTCAACACATATTGAAACATTCAAAAATAAAGTTTTCTGTGTGAAAGCATATTGCTGATTATTGCCATATAATTCACTTAAGTTAATGGTGTTTGTGGTCACAGTTTAATTCGCGGATCCTCAGATACGACTGACTGACAGACCAATATTGACTTGCCTGCAACTTGGATAAGATTCCTAAAAGTTCACCCTACAGCACACAGTACAGACAGTGAGCACAAACCTGGAGATGTTCTACATTCTACAGTATAAAAATCGAATAAACCAGTTTATGCTCCATTGCTTTTGCTTAAGCACACTTAATATATATGCATGCACCCTCACCTATTGTAAAAATTTATTACTCACTCGCAGAAAGGCGTCTTTTGCAGTGTTTAAAAAAATTGAAAATTAAAACATTCATAATAAGATATCTTCCATTTACCGCTGCTCATCTTGCACAGTATCGTCAACTCACTAATCAGAATTTTCGTTAATCCTCGGCAAACTTCGCCACGGCTCATTCGGTTCTTGTTAAGTCCTCGGTAATCCTCAGCAAACCTCTCGACAGTGTGGTTGAACGAAAACCCGCTCATTCAGTTCTTTTTGTTGACGGTCTACTTCCGGAAACTGTGCGTTCTGCGTCGCACTCCCGTAAACTAACCTGTTCAATTCCTTTCGATTGGTGACCGCGCTCAGCAACCGTTTACTAACTGTGTCCGAGAACCGGCTCAAAAGAACGATTCGTTCAAGAACCGAACATCACTAGCACAGACTGGACTGAGTCCGCCATTGTTTCACCGCCGGAGCAGATGTAGACAAGAATGTCTCCTAAGCGATTGAAGTGTTTTGTTGTTGGAGTATAATGAACGCGCAGTCGTCCATTACTCCCAGACTCTGGTTTCTGACGACGCATGGATTACTTTTTTTGAAGGGAATGCGCCCCCGATCTACCTTAATGCGTCTATCTTCACGCGAATCATTCATGATGCAGCTTCACCTCCAGAAGAAGTGATTGTAAGGTTTTTTTAATGAATCTTTGCAAATCGCCTTTCCTAATAATGTGCTAGCGAGTTTAATGATGAATGCGGCTAAAGTTGACCGTTTCTCAGAGAGCCGCTCGGAAAGAGAGGGGCGGGGTCAGTAGAGCTAATTTGCATTTAAAGAGGCATGCAAGGAAACAGCTCGCTATGAACAGAGCTGTTTTTGACGGTAAAAACGGTGTCGTTTTACACTACCATTGAGAAATTTTAACCAAACTATGTTACAGATTTTTCAATAAGAACCTAAAGAATCATATCAACTTGTGGAAAATGGGCATCCCATGACCCCTTTAAGGGTTTTACTTTTTTTTTTTTATCTTCTTTAAAAAAAATTGTTTTAATCTTTTTTAACGTGAAATTGTTGACAATTAACATGCATAAAGTAAAACACAAAATATACGCAGAAAATAGATGTATTGAAGACCAAGTTCCGCAGTGAAATATCTCAGTCATCTATGACGCCTAAGTTCATCATTATGTGTGTATTTTGGAGTAATTGAGTGGCAGTTTCTCTCTGCAGATGATGCGTTTGTGGGATGTGACGACATCTGAAATTTAATTTAAAATAGTTAGTTTGTCACTTCCATTCATGTAAAAACAATTAGGTTTATAAAGGTGACAAGTAGCAAAAATGTATGTGGACTACAGTACTCCCATAGTGCCTAACTGAGCAGAGAAAATGGCCACCAAACTGCATTCCAATCGACAACTCTCATTATAATCTTTCCAAACGCCTGTCACTTTTCTCTGACCAGATTTCTCAAATCCCTGGCCTCCCAGCTCAACCACGCAGGACCCATGAATGATGCAGTGTCACTGTTCAACACAGGCACTCTTGTAAATACAACACCCGCAACACATGTATCAAGTTGGCTGATCGTTTCAGTTTCACCGCGATCAAAATTAGCATCGGGCTGGGTGCACCTCTCGCCGCTACCTTTGCAGAATCTCAAGTATCTTATGCAAACTGTGTGCGTTTGTTGGGAAGCTCTGGCAGCGACTGATGAGTGTCTCATTATCTCCACACCAGCCGTACACAGTAAGAAGAGCATAATCAAAGCCTGGGGGTACGTATTAATTATCCTTTTGAATAGTGATGAAATTTTAAAAAGATCTCCTTAAGGCTCCCATCATCAGCAGATGAAACAAAGCTCGGCACAGCTTGTGCGTTGAGGCTCACATGTGTTTTTACATCTGTTCAGGATATTTCAATTTGATGCTCAACAAGCTGAGCCTGAGATTAAAGGATCATACGTGTCACACAAACATCACTCCCAGAGCAGGCGAGCGTACGTGAGCTCAGCTTTTCCAAGAGAGAGGCGTCACCCCCACAGACGACGCAGTCGCACTTCTGTCTCCCCGCGTGTGAGGGTGTCTGTGTCCTCCGCATGTCTGCGAGTGAAGGATGCCTCTCACATGTTTGAGATGTCGAGGAAGGAGTCTTTTCTTTTCGCTGCATGTGTGTGTGTGACGAAATTTGCTTTTAAGAAATATTTATGAGCGGTGCCCTTTTAAAAAAAAAAAGTAGAAAGAAAGCATCTTTTAGAGATTGTTTCAGCATCTATAATTTATAAGGTAAGACTTCATCTGTGAACAGGGCTAGTTTGTAAATGTGAATACTTAATAATAATGAAAAAAATACATCTCACACAGCTGCTGTACTGGCATAATATGACACTTCTGGAGCAAAGCAGCATACAGATAATCTCGGTAAAGCGCTGTGTGTGTGTTTGTGTTCATATCTTTGTGTGTGTTTGATATGGGGGGGGGGGGGGGGGGGTGTTCTCCCCTATAGTGAGCATACATGTGCTGACATTGGCAGCATTTAATTTTGGCAAATCAGTTTGCACAAATGGCCTCCCCTACTGAAGTGATAAGAATCTTATTACTAGTGTACATACAATTAGTCATGTTGCACCTAATTAGTCAGCTTGTTGTACTTTGGCACTCTATTTATTAATCGAGCCTATTTCTGGAAGATTCCTAAATGCAGTGCTGAGACAATATGTCTACATTTGGTCTGGATTTGGCTAACATAAACTTTAAAAACTAGCAAGCTGCCTTGCTGTCTACTGCCTTCATAGGCAGCTTCCTTTCCAATCTAAAATGAAACCTTGTAAGTGATGGATTTGGAACGCTGCACAAAGGTAGCAACGCTGTTTGTTGCAAAATAGCGCTCTTAAACTGGTTTGCTGGTTTAAGGTGGTTTTCCAGCCTGGCCAGGCTTGTCTTCAGATGGTCTAGCTAGACTCCCAGTCTTGCTGAGCTGGTATTTAGCTGGTTCAGTTGGGAAGCCAACTAGTGTCTTCCAGCCTGACCTGCTGAAAAGTGTCCAAAATCCTTCTAAACTGACCAGACTGGGAAGACCATCTAGGACCAGCAAACAAGCAAGGGCTATTTTAAGATTTTTTTCCAGCAGTTTACTCACATGAAGAGCAGGTGAGATAGCTTAGTATTAGAATCAGTGCTACTCTTAACTCAAGTTCAAGTCTAAGGCCATCCTTTCAGGCTGGTCTTGACTAGTAATAGAAAATATGGTCTTGTCTGGTCTCGAGTACTACAACACTGGTTAGAATGTTGCAAAGCTAACAGCATAATACTCATTTCTTATTAATACTTTTGATTGTGAATGAATTATTTCAGTAATTCTGTATTCTTTTTTCCACAGAACAAAGTTTGTCATTAGCATGTTGCTAAGCTAACAACAATAAACTCTAATGAGCATAAAACCCCATTGAACACAAATACTGAGTAGGTTATTTGACTTAAATTGGATTTTTTTTTTTTTGGTATATAATATGTAATTCTTAATGCTTCGTCCACCATTGTGGATTTTTTTTTTCCTACAGTGCTTACAATGTATTCTGGGATTACCTTTTCTGCCTTAAAATTTAGCACTCCTCCCAAGAAGCACAGTAGAGACTCTACTCACAATTTATTTCCATAGAGTTTGCCATTACCATGTTATTTAGCTAACAACATGATTATCTAATGAGCATAAAACCCCAAAATATTGGGTAAGTTACCTATTTTTTAATCAATACTTTTGTCATTGAATAAATTATCTGTAATTCCTCTTGCTTCGTCCACCATTATTGTTTTTCCCCCCCAAAGAGCTCACAATGCATTCTGGGATTGCCTTCTTTGCTTAAGATACCAAAAAGAAGGTATCTTAGCAGCATGATCATGCTGCCAACCTTTTGGAACAGCCTCAGTGTTGGGATCTGGCCTATGATGCCTTACAACTCGGCCTACGTAGGAAGCTTGCTGGGTTTTGAAACAGAGCGCCTATATAATGAATGTACGCCATTCATCCTTAAGGAACAACTGTACAGTTTTAGGTTGACCTTTGGAGAGTGCTGAATACAGCATCAGCTCACTGCCGGCTCCACGCCCACTACCACACATCCTCCTTATTCTCCGCAGAGACTTCCTCCTCTCATCTGTGCTAGTGGCAAAAACTAATAATCAAATCTTTCCTCCCACAGACACAATGGTTTCTTTGGAAAGCCCCTGCCAAACTACCTTATCTCTTTGTCTCTGTTTTTCGTACTGTAGACTTAATCGATGCACCAGCCCAATGACAACTCGCTTCATACTTTGAAACCTTCAGTTTGTGTAATTTGTCTGTCTGGTGTCATCTTCCATAACCACAGAGGAGAGTCTTCGCAAGTTCCAAAGGAACAGGCTTAATCGTGACAGGCTCGATTTGCAGGTGAGGTCACAAGTAATAAGCACTAATGAATACCAGGTCAGGCTTGGCACAATCGGGCTTACTGCAACACAGACCTTATACTCCTCAAACAGTGCTTTATTTTGAGCAGAGCACAGAAAAAACGTCTGTCAAGCTCTCGCCCTGTCTGAGGCTCTCCACCGCTGTACGTTATATACGCGCATTGCATTTGCAAGCGATTCTTCAATTTGTCAGGCTGTTGGCAAACCTGTCATGCTCGCCCGGTGAAAATAATTTATTTATTTGAGTTCAACATAATTAGAAGCATTACCCCACCGCTTGGCAGTGACATCTTTTATGTTATCAAGCGCACAAGTGCAAAGAGTTAAGATACGCTTGTTAGAGGTGTGGAAGTTTTCACTTATTTAAGCTTTAATATAATTAAATAGCAACAGGATGGATTTTTTTTCTTAGTTCTCTAGAATGCTAGAAAGGAAATATATATATTTGGCTGCACAAAAAAGTGCTTTTGTCAGCAATTTTGTGCAATATGACATTGAGTTTGAAGGAATACGAATCAATACATTGAAGCGTATTTGTTTAGATATCTAGGCCTAATCTATAATATATAATATATATATATATATATCTATATATATATGTATTAGGGCTGGGGTTTTGACACAAATTTCACGAGTCGATTCGATTCTCATTCACAAGCTTGCAATTTGATTCGATTTCCGATTTGATTCAATATCGTTATTTGATGTAATCAGGTACGTACCCCAATTTCTCAGGGAAAAAAATCTCTCACACTGTAAATATTTACTGTAAAAATTACAGCAATTCTTTACAGTGCAACTAATGCTGTAAAATATACATGAGAGTCAGTTGGTACATTACTATAATATTGAAGTTTAAAATTGACTGATTTGTTAAAATTACGCTTAATTAAGTTTTAAAATAATAATTGACAATTTCATTTTTAATATAAACATAATGAAACTTGATGGATTTATTCAAACAAATTAAACTTGCCGAACAGTAAACTGTATAATGAATATGTTATATGGTGCATATATTTAGCAAAATGCCCTCTCTATAGTTTATTTTTCTAACTAATCTAACTGAGTTTATGGTCACCAAATATGTTTTTCTGAGGTAAATGTGACGTTATGTGATATTGTTTACAAGCTATTGTCGTCTTTTCTTGTTTGAAACACTGATTGAGCGATTACATTGGACAGGATACGAATTGTAAAGTTGTACTCTTTCTTTTAACTTACCTTCAGATGTTTAGTCATGTTTATTTTGTGCTGAGACTGGTATTAATGTGGAGGAGATGATCAGTTCACGTGCGCCTCGCGCTGCTGCGTTTGTTGAATTGAGGCGCTACAGCGATCTGACACCAGATTAAACAGCGCCAAAACGGCATTTATTGATTGAATACTGCAATAGGGGGGGGCAATGGACATAATTGGGTGTGGTCAATCCAGACTCTGTTTCATATTAAAAGTGCCAACGCACAATGCGGGTACTGTGGCAATATCGGGTACTGGGATGGGGAAGTGGCGCTTGCACTTTGTTCGCTCCCTTCACTGAAAACAGGCTAGAATAATCGATTCTTGGGATTTAAGAATCGATATCGTTCTGTAAAAATGAGAATGGATTAATATCGAGATATTGATATTTTTTACCCAGCCCTGATATCTATATATATAATTAATTCCTCCAGAACATTTGGGCTTCAGAGGAAACATGTTGATACTATTGCATCTTTCTTCAACTCTAAATAATTGAATAAAAAATAGGGTCTCCATGGTCTTTTTTCTTTCTTTTTTTTGCGAGAATTTTCAACATCTGTTTTAATGTACATCCATCCATGTTCACATACAACCCAGAAGGTGAAAAAAAAGGTGTTTCTTCCAGCTTTGAGCTTTTTGATAAAAAAGAGCATCAAGGAGCCCAGAACAGGTACAATATGGTCAGCCTCCAGTGGGTTTGCTTGCAGTAACATTTGTCATCCACCATTTACCGCCTGGGGGCCCTGACACATTCATCGTAGCATATTAAAAACAAGTTGATGAGAGTGAAAACAATGCAGAGGTGTGTAGCGTTTTACATCTCCCTTAAGTGTCTGCTTCAGGGACAGTTTATGTGCTAGAGATGGCGGTTCTTTGACATTGTCATCTTATGTCATGTCGCCACAGCTTTACACTTTTAATTGTGCTTTTCTGTCTGGCAAACAGGAATGAATTGTGTTCCCTGGTGAATTGTTCTCCAAAGCATTAAGCAAAAACGTGTGGGTCTATCTGTGATGATTTTTACTCTTGAATACCAGGAAACACACACACACAGGTGCTGTTCTTTAGGTGCTGTAGAAGGCGCATGCTGTAGAACTCATCTTGCTCTTTGTGCATAATGTCTCGGGGCCTTTATGATAATGAATGCATGAACTGGGTCTTCCCCCACTAAAGCATTCCAATAAATAAAACATTTTAGTCCAGCATGGCTTATCTCTGCAGTGTGTGTGTGTTTCCTGGTATTCAAGAGTAAAAATCATCACAGATAGACCCACACGTTTTTGCTTAATGCTTTGGAGAACAATTCACCAGGGAACACAATTCATTCCTGTTTGCCAGACAGAAAAGCACAATTAAAAGTGTAAAGTGTAAAGATGTAATTGTTGGGAGTGTTGATTATCATTAAATAGCTCTGCAGAAACATGACTGTAAGCCATATTTAGCATACTTTATTAATCGAGCAAGCTGTTTGTTGCTTCTCTTATGTAAGCTGGAGGAGGTATGAAGACTTTAGCTGGTACGAACTCTCATATAACTGTAAAGTGGTGACTAGCCACATCCAATTGTTAGCCTTTATGAGTGGACAGCAATTATCATGTATGAAACACAAACCAATACCACCTCCAGTGCCCCTACTTAGAAAAGAGTTTCTCTGTAAGAGGTGTAGATGGAAAAATTACATATAGTGAAAGCAGTTTATCTTATTTAGTATCAATTATTATTCTGAGTAAACTTTTTCTTTTCTGTTGATCAAAGTTTTTTTTAACTTGTAAGGTAATTCCCCACTGCTCTCTTTATCTAAAAACTAGAGATTTCTATTAGTCAGTTAGCACACAGGTGTTAGTGTGGAAATCTTGTGTAGCTAAGCCTCAATCACACCCTCGCCATAGCAGTGGGTTTGTGTATCAAAGACAGTTAGCAGTACACCGTTGGTGGATATAAAGATGAAGTGTTTATTAAATTCAAAAGTAAAAAGCACAAGTACTTACATTT
This sequence comes from Sinocyclocheilus anophthalmus, assembly GCA_018155175.1. NCBI lineage: Eukaryota > Metazoa > Chordata > Actinopteri > Cypriniformes > Cyprinidae > Sinocyclocheilus > Sinocyclocheilus anophthalmus. The sequence continues at coordinate 343,088 of JADLZN010008535.1, read as the reverse complement.
TTTAGTAAAAATAAATTACAAAGTGTAAAAAATAATTGAAATATAATGTGTGCAATAAGACATAATCCGTTTAGTTTTTTTGTGGTATTGTCAAATGCATGTACAGTAGGGTCCAAAGGTCTGAAAATATGTGTACATTTTATTTTGTAACCTTTTTCTAATTTCACATTTACCAGCTACCAATTAAATGATCAACATAGCAATCTGAGTGAAAAAAATGCATGACAAAAAACTAACTTGAATATCAGAATGTCCCTAGTATTTTTGGTTCGTCCTCCTTTTTCTTTAATGACAGCAGCACTCGAGCTGCATAAACTCCAAAAGTTTGTGTAAAAACTGATGATCATGTTCTTAAAAATGATTTAGAATGATCCAAAGAGCATCTTGTGCTTTAATGGAAGTTAGAATCTGACCATTAGTATGAAAGAGTTGCACGACTGTTTCAAATTTGCTTGATCATAGAAAACTGCAGAGCACTAAAGGTTCCTTTACATTTTAAATAAAATTGCATTTTAAATTTTTGTACATTTTCCTTTTTATTTATTCTTTTTTTTTTCAAAACAAAATGTCATTTTTTTGTTTGTTTTTAATTGTCATGTTTTTTCTACATTTTTTCAGTTTTTCTAAGCTGCAACAGGTACGACTGAAACTGTACATTTTTACATTCATATATCCGCCTGTGTGGCTTTCATTTTTGCTTCTGTACCTTAATGATTATTTGCTCGTATTCTTCTTCACCCCATTCCAATTCATCAATCACAACAGATTGGAGTGTGTGGCTGCTGCCCTGGCTTTGTTACGCCGTCACACTGAAACTCCACATCTGTTATGCAGTTTCACATTAATCTTTTAAATCAGTCTTCAAATAACGTACATCCTCCCTTAAGAGAGGGCTGTGATGCTCTGAAGAGTGTGTTCCTTGTTGGCTTTGATATGGTTCAACTCTTCTTTAACACTTCAGGATAGTCAGAGTGCCCTCCATTGTCCAATTATTGTACTACACTCATATTGTTTGCTTAGAGCTGATGTGCTCAAATGATTTTCTGTGCACTAGCTTGCTTTAATCACAATCCTGATCACAGACATTAGGAGTAACCAATGAGATCTGTAATACCTAGACAAATATATCAATTAGCATTCCCATTGATCTCAAAGGTAATTGTTTGGCTGATGCAAGAACCCTGGAAATATGTTGGCTAATTTTGAATGGCCATTAATAGAGAAAGATGCTTTTTGCATCCAGATGGTGTAGTTACAGGATCTACCAGCAGGGCCTAACAGAGCCATGCGATGCATCTAAACTGTGATGATCACAAACATGACACACTAGCTAGCATAAAAGATGCGACCCCATGTGTTACACCAATTAAATAATCAATCATAAAAGCATTAAACTGGCTCAACCATATGATTTCAGTCCCTCTCTGCGGTGTTAAAGGATGATATACCCCAGCACACTCTGAGAGTTCTGCAGTTCTGTGTTTTCACCAGATGTTTGAGAGGAGTAGATGCAGTACATGCTGTCATGTTGCTCTGGGCTGGTGTCCATGGGCTGTATTACCAAAGTTTGATGTTGCTCTTCCCTTTCGTTCTTATCCATAATCTCAATATCTGTTGTTGAGCATTCCTCATTCCACAGCGTAAGGTTCTCCCACCACTTAGAAAGGAAATGACAGACAAAATTATTTCATTAGAGCTAATCAATTATGACTACAATTCATACATTTGTAAAAAATAAAGTTTCCAAAACATTTTTTTTTGTGTGAGAAACATTTTAATAATCTAAATCACCTTTTTCCACAATTAAGAACTTTTTGTACAGTTGAAAGGTTCCACTGATGTTTAAGTTTATTCATGGAATCATAGATAATAATAATAAAAAAAAAACTTTATTTTTAAGAGTGGGCCAGTCCAGAAGGCAAATTTGCCATGAGTTTTCTCAGTAATTTCCATTGAATTTGTAGGTAGTTAAGTAAATATATTAAGTAAAAAACAAGGTGTGTAAATGCCTTAAACTGTGTTCATTTATTGGATAAAGATCATGGTTTAAGCTCAGCTGACATTACACATAGGCTAAACAGCTTTAGTGTTCTAGCCATATTCAATGAGTACAAGTCTGTATACATTTTGAAATACTGAGAAAAAGATTTTAATCTCTCAGGTTTTTATACAGCTAATAGTGTTTTGTTGTACATGTAAAACACTCTCTGGGAAACATAAATGAATTTTGAAATGTTATGTGCAAAATGTAAAGTGATAACAAGCTGCTACAGAAGCACTATAACTACCACAGGAATATATATTTTTATACCTAACCAAATGTAGCAGCTTGTTAGCAACTTCACATTTTTAAAGCACAGAATGGTGACAGAATTCACATTTGATCTGTGATTGTGTGTAATTTATTTGATTTAAAAACAGAAAAGAAAAAAAAACTGAAGAATCCTATGGCATGAAAATGCAAATTCTCTTCCAGCTTCAAGAACTATAAACATCTTTAGGTGTATTCTGTCAGATTAATGCATTTGATATGGTGGATGGCGTTGGCCTTACCTGAGACTGTTCAGTGTCCATGATTTCATTTTTGAAGTGTTTGGGATCTGGTATTTCAGGAAGGATCAGTCTTCTAATTCTTTCAAGACCAAAGAATGTCATAGCGTTCAGACATTTGATAAAAATGTGTCAAGAATACTATAATAATTGAAGTGCTGGTTTATACTCACCCCTGTTGAGTCAACAGACAAACAAGAAGAAAGGCGGTTAGTGGCAGCACAATTATCAAAATATAAACCCATATGTAGGCGGATGCTTCTACCATACAAGCACCTGTGAACAAAATGTTTAGTTGATTTGTGAAGCTTTTTACACACACAGAAGAATATATGTAATAATTTACTTCTGTTTATATTTCATTTGACTTATCCAAACCAACTTGAAGGATACAACAACAAAAGTAATTCATACTAGAGACAAAGTAACATAAGTAAAAACCACAAAAACTCCAGAATTTCTCAGAGTAGAGTACAAGCTAGTAAGTACATATTAGTACATATTGCTATTGCTGATGACCATTAATGCTTATTTATCAAACCAGGCTCTGGACTTGAACCTGAACACATGGTTTTTCAAAGACAAAGAAATAGCACCTGCATTGTTTCCCCAACTTTGCACTTTTGTCCAATTGCTCCAGTCCTTTTGCTGACACTCCTTCTTCATTCTTATTCTTAAATCGTAATTCATCTTCATGCTGACAGTGGAGAGGCTCAAATTATACACCTCATGTTTATGTTTCACTTCAATCCTCTGACCTTCCTGCATGTAAGCATGTAAGATGCATGAGCATTTTTCCAGCATATACAAGTCTGGTTTCCTCAGTTTTGGGCTAAAAGTGAGTCTTTCTGCAGCTCAAATGTGTAAGTGTCTGTGAGTGTTAAATACCTTCCAGTCTTTGACACACTGGCTCTTGAACTGCACTTCAGCTTCATAACACTCAGGGGTTATATTTTTATCTGGGGTACTCCATGTTACAGTAATACCATGCAATGTATTACTAATATTAAAAATAATCTGGTCCGGGTCAATAGCTAATATCTCATCTTGAAAAAAGCAGAATAATTATGAGTACTGTAGGTTCTTACAAAATTCAGCAGAAAGTGAAAAATCTGGTCAATCTTGGCCTTCAGCATTCTGATATTTGCCAATAATTAATTAGAAGTGCTAAAAAACAGATATAACAGGCCTTGTTTCTCACTAACGCAACTGGCACCATTTTGCATTTTATCAATTATATTGAAAATTAAATCTTCAGGTCTTATTTTGCATCAATGCCCTGATCACAGTCGGGGTTTAATTATTTTGCAATAACAACCAGCTGGATGTACGTTATCCACAACTAACTGAAACCGAAGCTACTTTCACATTTCTTGTATCACACCTCAGACTCACTTTCATTGTTTTTATAGGTCTAAATATTATAGTTTAAAAAAAAATCACATTAAAAGGCTTAAAAATATATATATATCGATATAATATTTAAAAAAAAACATTAAGCAATGTTAGAAATGCTGAAAATGCTGAAAGAGTTCACAGATGTTGTTTGAGATTACAGTATGAGTAATATGTGAGAGTTTACAGTATAAAATTGACTGAATGAATAACATTATTGCGAAAACATGGGGTTTTTACTTAATGAACATGATCTGATGTGAATCTTTGTCGGGTATACAGGATATACCAGCTTATGTGAACGCCTCCCCCTCCTTAGGCCTTTTGATGTGGCTTTCCAGATAGCTCATGCACCATGATGCATCGCTATACTTATCAGCAAGCTTATCATCATCATAAGATATGTCTAAATGTATACTGACAAGAAAGTGCTTGTCATACGCTCCATTCCTAAAAATTAAACGTATGACCTTTACATTGGAAAACACGTGTTTGTGGTGAGTCTAATAATCATGCTTCTGGGGGACTTTTTAGGTTATTCTCATAATACTTTGCAAAGTCTTTTCTCATGCTCTTCAGCTACAAAACTTTCTAAAAGTTCATAGATAGATAGATAGATAGATAATAATAATAGATAGATAGATAAATAGACAGACATGAAAATAATGAGTAATCAACTTATTTGAAAATTACTTTAAACAAATATTAAATATTTGTTCTGTTAACAAATTAATTAAGGGCCTAAAGTACTGAAGAAAAAAAATACTCACCATATTGATAATAACCATCATAACCATCATCATACTCAGCAGTAGACTCGGAAGCAAAGAGCAAGGCAAGGACTACCAGGTGATACACACTCCAGCTGTTCATGATAATTGAACAATGAAGACGTCTCATTCTTTAGAGCACAGAGGAAAAGATGACACAATTTATAGCACCTGAATCACCAAAGCCCTGCTGTTCCTCCACTCATTTCCTTTCCATCCTCTTAACCACACTTCTTACTCAGTGGTTCAGTGTAGTCTGAGGGAGGGATTTGATTTCAACTCTGTCACATCAGTTGTTTTATTTTAAATTCTTTCTTATTCATTTCACATTCATTTCTTGGGACTCCAGTAGATTTTTGGTAGAAGTTATTGTTGGTGATTTTACCCAATTATGGGAAACTTTCAGTTCTTTGATGCTACAGAAGAGAACGTTAATGTTTTCTTGCACCTTGTAAAACGATCAATATACAGATGTTAAAAATAAGCCAGGGCTCCACTTCTGGGAATGGATGATAGCTAAAACCAATACTAATCTAAAGTTATTTGGTTATTTTTAACCAAATACCATTATTGGTATTTCTCATAGGTATACGAATTCACTTATGTTTTTTTTTGTTTGTTTTTTTTAATAACTAAGTCCGAAACAGATTATCAGAAAGTCTCATCACAAACTCTTGATCACATAGAGTTGAAGAGCAGATATCCACAGAACCAACCACAGAGAGAGGAAGGAAGAGATCAAGGGTCAGAGAGATAGCAGGCTAATACACTTCACTTACTATTTTTCTTTTACTGAATTATTTTTGCAAGATCTTTAAAACTTTCAACATCACAATGCTTACTAGACTTCTGCAATTAGCAATCACAAAATCCTTCCAGCAGATGGTGTTGTGACTGTGCCACAAATAATTAAAATCATGTGTTATGAATAAATACAGTATATATTTACCTATCCATGTTTCTAATAACAGTAATTTTCTGTAACATAAACATTTTTCAACTGCACACAGCTGTTCAAAATTTTGGTAATATTATATACTGTAAGTTAAAAAAGTGAATCACATTGCTTGTCTCATTAACCAAACCTTGCAAGCAGCTTGATAATAATCTTTATGATCTAGCTATAGAAGGCTTAATAAAATACATGCAGTAAAGACAATTTATTTATCGTGAATTGCACATATAAGATGTTGGATATTAATTACCACACAAAAGCAGATGCATGGGAAGTGTACGTGTGAACAGTCACATTTATGAGCCTGGGGCTGTTGTTTTGTAATAGATAATGATCATGTTTTGCACACAGAGTGTATATTTCAAAGTCAAAAGAGGAAATGAGTTGGTGTTTATTTACCCTCTTGTCATATCTCATCAAAAAATCCTTCAAGTACACTAATTGTTGTTTATTTACCTAATTATTTGCAAAAAAAAAAAAAACATCCCCAGGTTCTGCTTAAGCGTTCTATTAATATCACAAAAAAAAACATACTTAACATTTAATAATCAGGTTGATACTTTATGACTTTTCCTAATCTTATGATTCTAAACTAAATTTCACCTGTAACATGCATGTAACAAGCATCTTATTTGAAAAATGCATTACATACACTTGGGTTCATTTATTTACTTTCAATCTTAATAGTATTTTTCTACTATGTTTTTTACTTGAGAAAAAATATTTTATAATGTTTCTGTATGTTGAAAAATGTATATATAATTCAAGAAGTGCATCCCTATATGTTTATAGACAATTCAAGCTTTAATAATATCTATCAAATGGGTTTTGATCAAGTCAAGAGAATATATTCAAAAAATATCAAGGCAAACAAAGGAGTTAATTTGGAAATTTCATAATACTAATACATATTTTACATGTACATTCTTGAGATCGCAAAGACTGTCTCAACAGACCATAAATGCACACAGAACCTTAGTTTCAGAAATCCACTGCATCCCACCATTCTTTCGAGATCTCTGCTTGTAATAGAGATTAATGAGACTAGTGCTCAGCATTTATGAAACGTTGAATGACACTGACCACACCAACCTTGTCATTTCAATTGTGCCACAGAGAGGACGGACATGTCAAGGTAGGGAGTGAAGGGGAAAAGAGAGCGTCGATTCAAAAGATGAGGATAAATCTTTGAGCAGAACTCGATTTCGTCTGGGCTGCGGAGCAGTTCTCCCCCTCTGGGAAGGGCTGCATGTCTGCAGAGAAACCGAGCTAAGACGAGACCTGTCAGGAACAAAGAGCGAAATTCCAATGATATGTTTAGCTAAAAGGGTGAGAGAAAAGTGAATCAAAGCAGTGCAGGATCAAAGAAACGCTTCAGTAAAGTCAACTTGGCCGCCAAGAGACCAGCAGGGGATGCATATGATTTATAAGTCGTTCTTCAGAACCTTCTGATGTTGAGGAATTGATTGTTATTGTTGCTAGAGAGAAGAAGAGGGAGACGTGGGACTGAGGTGGAGGGTCACCTATTTGCGCTTCAAAAGTGAAGCTCTGTGATGTGTGACCGTCGTCAACACTGGATGACACCATTGGTCTTTAACAGAGGCACTGGAACATGTCAGGGCCAATAAGCCACTGCAACAACCGGCAGAAAAGAAAGTGACAGTTGTTTTGTTTGCTTTGACCTGACTTACATACAATCAAACAAACAGCTTTTGAAAGTCAACATGACTGCGAGTGATGATCAGTGGCAGTTTGTTTGAGGCAAGAGCACAGTAAAAGTCAACAAAAAGGGTCAATGTCAGCAATGCGGAGTAGTTGTGCTACAAGAGATGCCGCGTTCACTGGTCTATATTGCTTTGAATAATACATTTAAGTGCATCTGCATTAGCAGACCTGCAGAATTCAGTGGATATTCAGATTAAATGTTCATTAATATCATCAGTGTAACAGTACTGGTCACTTTCCAAACCTACTTTTAGTCAGTTATCAGGTTTGGTCATCACTGACATTTTGCAGAGTAGATGACAAAAGCAGCTGAGCAAAAACATGCTTATTGTGAGTTAACCACACTAACCACTAGTTCCTTTAAGGAGCAAGGTACTGTATGTGTCATACCTTTCGCCGTAACATTATCAGCTTGAATCAAGCACTGTTCTGCATAGTTCTTGTAATAGTGCATGTTTCTTTTTCTCTTATGTTTTTATGGGAATTCATTATTGTTTGCTTTCTGATGCTGAAATGGCTTATATTTACCTTTATGGTCATAGTAGAAACAGGAGATTCAATAGAAGCATATGACAAAAACACTCCAAATGTATAAGAATCATGAATAATTCTGCATTAGCATTGTTTCTGTAGCATAGTAGACAGTGCATAGTTCCTTACAAAACGTTTTATTTTATTGTATTTTATTCTAAAATGTGCAAAAAAAATTTTTTTTTTTTTTTTAAACAATACAATAATATTTAATGCATGACTAATTCACTAGTCTAGAAGTCAAAACATTCCTTAATTTACTAACAAGAAAAGTCTATCTTAAAAAAAACATTAAAGTAAAGAACCAACACCCGTACTGATAGGCCTACATGTTGCTGTTTTAGTTTATTTTCACAGTTTGCTGATCACAATAATAAAAAAGATTAAATACAATATAAAATAGAGGACCTTACTATTATATTGAACTATTATATATGGAAAAAATATTTTTACAAAATTTTTCAAATCATTTTTAGAATATTTAAATAATGACTGTTTAGAGTAGACATATGCTGGTATTCGGTAATACGATATATCACGATAATTAACATACACGATATTGTTATGGTATGCACTTCAAAATACCGTGAATAATTATTTAATACAAATTGTTCCGATTTTTAGAATGCATTTAAAGAATACTTCTTCCATCAGCTGGTTAAAATGCACAACACCGCTGTATACTGCGTCAAAGACACAAGCCACTCATGGGTGAACAAGCCCAACACAGATGAGAAGCGCATGGCCGAACGAGTGCGCTGAATGAAAATGCACATTCACTCTCTGACAGCAGATGGCGATGATGGAACAGCAAAAATGCAGTTGTTAACCCGGTAACCCTTTAGCATTTAAAGGATTTAAATTATTTAAACAGCCATTCAGATTTTTGTGTTCATCGCAACACTGAATACTTAAAGTCTTAGACTATGCTATTTATTTTCATACTTTTTTTTACATTTTAATCTGGACTACAACATGCCCTAGACATTGTTTGAAAGTGTTTTGCTTCTTTATTGTTCGGTCACACTTTACATTAAGGCTCCATTATTTAACATCAGTTAATTAATTAGTTAACAAACTGCCAATGAAAATTCTTCTAAAGAATTTCTTAATCTTAGTTAATTTAATACATTTAATTAAAATCAAAAGTTGTAACTGTATTGTTTAATGGACCTGAGCTAACATGAACTAACAGCTCTTATTATTCTGTATACAAAGAATAACTTCTGTAACAAATGTAGCCATTGTTCATTGTTAATGTTAATGCATTAACTGAGGTTAACTAATGAGACCTTATTGTAAAGTGTTACCTATTGTTCTTTATAATTATTTATGTATTGCTTAATTGTATTTAAATGACCAGTTCTTTTTGTTATATTAAAAAAAGTTATTAAACCTGTTATATTTTAACAACACTTTTTTGCATTATCGTGATAATACCTTACACGTGATAAAAACTTAAGAAATTATCGCAACATGAATCCTAGAGGTTTAAAATAAGTCTAGAGGTTAATAATAAATGACTGCCTAGATTCCTTAATTTACTAACAAGAAAAGTATTTTTTTTTAAATAAACATAAAATTAAGGACACAACATTCTTAGATACATGTTACTGTTGTTTGTTTGTGTTTTTTTTTTTTCAAACAGAATGAAAGAGTATAAAGGTGCGTGACATGACAGGGAACATGGCATGCAAGACATCTGAAGCGAGCAGTGTGTGTATGTATGTGTGTGTTTATGAGATGCAGCCAGCAGACTGCAAGGTAAGAGTGGTCCACTGGGACAACTCAGAAATAACAACAAAGAGTCATCAGAGGTCTGGATGAAAGCCCTGTCATGAAATATTTCACTTCTCACAGTCCACACCTCAATGAGTATGTGCTCATGGATTGACTGACTGAGGCTGCTGCCAGAGCACATGGGATTTTGACCACAGCAAACCTTGGATCTAGCGGATACCTCAGTGCAGTCACATTTAATATCACAAAACACAATCACTGAATTACGTACAACCGTGCTTTAGCTGTGATATTCGTCAAAGGCTTCGTGGGTAACTCACAAGTCAAACTGGCTTTATATACTCTGAACTGGACATTATTTCAGAATGTATCTTTTCAAATACAAACAAACAAAACCAATATAAAGAATAACAGAGAAATAAGTGCATGCTTTTTAATGGTAAGAATATATTGAAAGTTCATGTTTGATATGATTCTCGACCTGTTTCTTCTAGCAGTTCATCTTACATCTCACAACCATTACTTTGTTTCATTTTCATTTCAACAGTGCCATCAAGTGGACTTGTCTGCTTAGTAGTTGTAAATTCAGGGCAGAAATATAAAAGCCCAAGCATAAATGTTTATTGTGCATTAATAATATAATATATAACAATAAAGTGCATGTTTTTGGATTTTCACCAAATTCCCGTGAAAATGTATAAAAATTATCTGTATACAAGGGAGCACAGATAATGTTTTAATTTCATGTCACATGTTGTCAATGAACAAATAGTTTCCCAAAGTATCAACATGTGGGAACAATTGCACATTTCCTGTTATCTGAAGAAAGTTAATGGCTTTAAACCAGTCATTTTAATATCAAAGCACTTAACACTAGTATTATAATTACTTGCAGGTTGGCAATTCCAAACCCCTGTCAAGGTTGCATTTGAAGAAAATTACTTAATATTTATCTGACATGTACAGTATGCTTGGAGTCCGACGAGGCAGTTCACATTACAGAAGATTGCTTTGTATTATGGCCATTTTGGAAAATTACATTGGCCTTTGATCTCTGCCAGTTGATTGACTTGCATGGTTTTCATTATAAAGACTTGCAAATGTCTGTCTGTTGATACTAGTAAACAAAATCAGATACATAATAGAGACTGTGTCCAGCTGTGCTTAGGATTGTAGATCAGCTTGATTAGAGGCTTTGAAATGCTCTAGCTGAGGAAGACTGCATTTTGCTGTTTTTGCTCACCCATTATTGCCATGTATGGATACTTATTACAAACGAAATGAAGTTTCGATGAGGGTTGTTCTGTTAGTACACAGTATTGGCAGAGAAGGAGCATACAGCGATAGATAGGCTATATTTTCAGGTAATATAGCCTACAAAAAGTAGAACTTACTGAACATGTTGAATATTGTCCTGTAAGTGTTGCAAGATAGGTGTTTTGTGATGTACAGGAATAATGTACAGACTTGTATCACCCTGAAGTACATTATTTCGCCATAATGTCCGGCTGACTGGTCACACACTAAACACAGCAAAATCTCCAGTATTGAAATCCTAGTCTTGAGGACTTTTAGAGTAAAGTGTTAAAGTTGTGGTGTTGAATTTTAGAGGATTAACACTAGCAAGTGTAAACGGCTCTCTTGCCGGTGTAAATACGCGAGTTTAACCCTTATTAAAGGGGTGGTTCATTGGGTTTTTTTCTAGGCTTGATTGTGTTTATGGGTGCAGTCTAACATGTGTTAATGCTTTGTTTAAAAAAAAAAACCGCATTATTTTTTCACATAGTTTACCTTTATTCCACACCTCTCTGTCCTTTCTCTGAGAAACGGGCTGATCTTTTCATTTTTTTATGAAGCCCCTCCCTCAGAATTACACGATTTGGCTCTGATTGGTTAGCTAGCCCAGTTTGTTGTGATTGGCTAAACCGCCTCTATTGCGCGTCTAATCGTCCCGCCCCTCAGCTCAGCGGCAAGCGCGCCGGTTGTATTGTAAACAATGCGTCGTTAATATCGCTTATCTGTTTGAGCCCGATTGAGAAGCAGAGGATATTATTGAAATGAGGATCGTGCAGAACCTGTGCAAGCATGTCTTTTAATGGTAGGCCTATGTTTTTTTTTTGTTGTTGTCTCATACTTTTAGATATGCTGTTATTTGTAAATGCTACTGCTTATGTTAGCTTTTAATATACGGTTTTATCCTGATTAAAGCTTTAATACATTACGGCAACTGCACGCGCGTCCATGTTTAACGATTCTCATAGCTATGTGAAAATAATTGTATAATTGTAACAGTTCATTGTTGGTGCTGAGCTGAGCTGATGAGAGAGAGAGAGAGAGAGAGAGATAGAAGCAGAGCGGTGTCAGCAGGGGGACGCGAGGAACCTCGATTGGAACCTCTGCTTCTTTAGAACATTGATTTTGAAACTTGAATCCATTAGAATCGTTAGAAGACATATTTGCGATTCATATATGAATAGATTTTTATGTGCATCTCTAGTTTTCTCTTCCTCTTCTCTACAGCAGCGCAGCATGGCCTCGCCCCCTTTGCTGCCTTTTACCGGGGGCGGGGTTTATCTGGGTTTGTAATGACACAAACCCCGGGAAGTAACTTGTTGTAGTCCCTACAAGCCGTTTTTGTAGGCATTAAACTGCCAGAATTTTAAAAGACGATATCTCCGTTTGCATTGAACTTTCAGCTTCGTAACTTTGCAGATATTGTTTATGCTCAAACAGCAACATTACACACTAACTAACGTTAAAAAAAATTGAAATCGCAATCAACCACCCCTTTAAAATGTGGTGGTTATTAGTCAATCCGTAGCATTTCCCCGTGTGCGAGCCTGACCCATCTGAAATATTTTTCACAGACGCTATTTTCTTTGCTCGAGATGCAGAGCATATGAGGATGGAAGACGGCGAAATAAAGTGTTTAATCTTACTCACACGGAAACCATAAGTGTTTATTTGTAATCCAACAGAAGTGTGTGACACATCTGCTGGATTGACAAATAAACTCTTTCAGTGTTAAAACGTACTCTGTGAGTAATGTACATGTTTCACACTTTCGAAAGTGTTAACTCCAAAATGGAGGGAGTCATATATACATTTCATGAGTGTTAAATTTGACTCGAATTGAGTTCATTGTACACTCGCTTAAATAAATACATGAACATACAATATTGGTTTGTTTAAATTATTTTATAATCTTATACCTGGGTGTTATGTAATCTTCCGCTAAGGAAAACAGTCTGCTATCAGTGTTGGGAAGTTACTTTGGAAATGTAATAGGTTACAGATTATAAGTTAACCTATTTAAAATGTAATAAGTAGTGTAACTATTTCAATCACTTTATTAAAGTAATGTAACTGATTACATTTGATTAATTTTTGATTAGGCCTACTTTTCTAAATTTCTAATGAATGTTTTCAACTGTCAATCATTCTCAAACATTTATACCAGGCAGGGTTGACCTTACAGTAATACTCCACACTGATTACTGCCAGACTTTTAGAATCCTTCATCACTTGAATTGAGATTATAATAATTAAATTTTAAAGCACAGCCACCACAAAATCTGACTTTAGCACCTCTTTTTACTTTGAGATCTATCTAAGGGTTAAATACAGATGTAAAATCATACGATAAAGTTAAATAGTTTATAGTTACACAAACCCAAATAGGAAATAAAACAGTTATCAAAAAAGCACGTGTTCTGTGTCCTAAACTCCTGAAACATTGGTGTCTCATATTTTAGAGCATTTAATGCAATTTGGGAAAGAAATCAATCAAATCTGTAAGTGTGTGTGAAAATATTCAGATGTAATCCCATTTGTAATCTTTAACATTTTCATAAGTAACTGTAATTAAATTACAATTTTTTTTTTTTTCAGTAACTGTAACAGATTACAGTTACATTTATTTATAATTAAATTACATAACTCTGTTACATGTCTAGTTACTAACTGTTAATAAATAACAATTTGGTCCCTCGATATCTCTTTGCCACCGTGAAATCTTCTCAGTCTCTCCAAGTGTATAAATACGGCCGGGAAGTAAGAAAACACACAGTCCATGTATTCTCAATACTTCAATTTATTCACAGAAATACAGATCTTATATAGGCATGTCGAGGGGAGTTTTTACCCTCTTAACCAATGAGGATAGTGTGACATACCCATACAGGATGTTTTTCCCAAGAACATGTTTTGTATAAAATCGCCACATATACAGAAAAACATATCCATATAAGGAATAGACTTCCTGGCGACGGAGGCTGAACCCCCCTTATAAATCAGCACAAACTCCTTTACCTCGAATAAGAGTAAGAGACCTTCAAACACCATACAAGAGAGAGAGAACAGATAGAGGAGGGGTGATTCAGAGAAGGAGAGAGAAAGAGTGAGAAAGGAGGGGTAAGGCATTCTCAAAACAGAGAGTGTTTTCTAACAAAACATTACGCACTTTTTTTCACAGATAAACAATTAAGACTAAACACTCGCTGCAGAGTTCCCTAATCCTAAATTTATCATTCTCATACATAGATAATATTATGGAATATAATCATTCTTTGATACATTTAAACCCATGTCCTCTATTTTAACTTCTGCATTCAAAAGACAATAATGACAGCATGTAATACTTTTCATCTGGCAATATTGATAAACTCGATCACACTTGCTCAATGGAATTTCACCCAACTTCTGTTCTCCTTCAATTCTTTCTACACAAAATAATGAGTCAGGATTGAACTCACGATTGTCACTCTTACAAACACTTGGGGTTTAAACCATATTGTACCATTTGGTCTGCATCTCCATTGTCCAGAAGTCTTCAAAGCAGGAACCAAGCCTGCAACACTAATAAAAGAAATGCATTCCCAATCTTGCGGTGGTGGGGCTTTAACAATTACCCGAGGACCGACCAACTGTGGGGCATTTTTGTACAGACATAGCAAGACCCCTTTTTCCCTTCGGCCTTTGCCATATAATTAGCAAATCTCCACCACATATTCGTGGGATAGGCATGGGGTGTATCATCATGCCCTAGCCACGTTTCATTACCTGTACTTATGAAAGTGTGAGTACAAGTAAACAAACTTATTAGAATGACCAGGTATATCATTTGTCTTATACCCATGGTCACACAACTATCAGGATTTATGATTTTAGACTCTTGCTTCTCCTTCCGCCCCTTCCGCACCTCGACTCCTCTCTCAGCTCCTCGAACTCGATCCAGCTCCAGATACGATCACAGATCCCCTCCTGTCCCTCGATGAGGGGGACATTCTTATTTCTGCCAATACTGCAGGTAGTACGTCGACCCAATTTCGGCCTGTCTCCATGCATGCTTTCGTAATTCGATCTTTATCGTTTGATTCAAACGTTCCGCTACCGAACATGACTGTGGATGGTAGGGTATGTTCAGATGCCAGTTAATATTTAGCTCTTTAGCTAGCAACTGGGTAACTTTGGAGGTAAACGGTGTACCATTATCGTTTTCTATAACCGTTGGTATACCAAAACGATGTATAATCTCCTTAGCAAGTACCTTCACTACAGTCTGTGCATTTTCTCTTCCACACGGGAAAGCCTCAGGCCATTTGGAGAAACGGTCCACTATCACAAGCAAATATTTGTGATTTCCACAAGGAGGCATGATTGTAAAGTCTATTTGTAAATGCTGGAATGGCAGTTCCGGGTGTGTAAGAGAATCATGTTTACTAGCTTTATGTCGATTGGTCTTAGCACAGATCAAACAAGCATCTAATAACAACAAAGTATTTTTTCTTACATTTGCTATACAATACGATTGATTCAAATTTTGAATCACTTTCTCTTTTGACACACGTGAGACACTATGATAGTGTTTGCATAGCATAACAATGGTAGAGGCTGGCAGAGCAATCCTGCCCTGCTTATTTCTCAAAATACCTGCTTGATCCGGTTTTGCTTCATTCGCTGCCCAGTGGTTTAGATCATTTTGTGTGGGGTTTGCCTGTAATAGTTTAATATCTAAATCATTAGTCAACACAAAGGACATTATGGGCACCTCTGTGCCTGCTTTGTCGACATGTGGACTTGATATGACATCCCTAGCTGCTCATTTAGCTACTTCGTCTGCAAGTCTATTTCCCCTTGCCTCTTCTGACTCTCCTGATGCATGCCCAGTTACTTTTATCACAGCCAATTTTGACGGTAACTGTGCTGCATGAATCAGTTCAGCCACAACACTGTGGTGGGATATGGGTTTTCCTTCTGATGTTTTAAAATCCCTTTCTTCCCACAGTTTGGCAAAATCATGTACAATTCCTTGTGCATATTTTGAATCGGTGTATATATTGATAAACTGATCTTTTGCCAATTGACAAGCTCTTTTTAACGCAATTAATTCTGCCACTTGTGTTGATTTATATGGCAGAGAATAGGCCTCAATGACACAGTCAGGTAATTCAACAATCGAATACCCACACCAGTATTCATTATCATTTGGTTTATAGCATGATCCATCTACATACCAATGTTTTCCCTCCTCCAGGACAGATGCGGACACATCTGGCCTGCAAGCCGTCGAATTATGAATCCTGGCTAGGCAGTCATGATCGCTGTCCTCAAATTCACCCTGCAATAACAACTTATGCAAACATAAGGTTGGGCCATGAACTACGGAATTTGGTTTCAATGTTAAATTAGCAGTAGCTAATAATATTGCTTCATAGCCAGAACGTCGTTGAGCAGTCATATGCTGAGTAGAAATTTTGTGCATAATAGCTCCTACCTGATGAGAGGTGTGCACTATCAGTGGATGTGACAACACTACACGCTCTGCATCCTGCACCATGATCGCCGCTGCAGCCACTGCGCGCAGACAGGCTGGAAGCCCTCTAGCCACCGAGTCTAAGGTTTTAGACAAATACGCTACTGGGCGATAAATGCCCCCGTGCTCCTGGGCCAAGATTGCGGCGGCCGTTCCCCCACCTTTCGTGCCCGTACAAATGAAAGTCAGTTGTATATGTCGGTAGGCCAAGGGCAGGTGGCCTTGTCAAGGATGCTTTCAAATGTCTGAATGCGTGTTCCATTTCTGCTGTCCATGCAATGTCATCAGAGTCCTGCACGGTGGCTGCTCTCAAGATTTTGTCATACATGGAACAGTTCGGCACCCACGCTCTGCAATAGTTCACCAAGCCCAGGAAGCTTTGCATTAGCTTCTTCGTGGAGGGCCGTTTGTACGTAGCAATGGCTTTGATACGATCAGCAGACAGTTTTATTGTACCTTGCGACAATTCATGTCCGAGGTAATCCACCCTCCTCTGAACCCACTGAAGCTTTTCTCTTGATGCCTTGAACCCAGCTTCCGCCAGGATGTTGCAGACGATGCTGGAGGCAGCAGCACACTGGTCCGCAGAGGCACCAGTAACGAGGATGTCGTCCGCGTATTGTAGCAGACAGGTATCAGGAGGGAGTTGAGCATCCGCTAATGTTGCGTGCACTACGGCGGCGAACACAGCCGGCGAATCTCTCAGGCCCTGAGGCAGTCTAGACCAGCTAAGTTGAGCATGGTCAAAGGTGAAGGCGAACAGCGGCTGCGAGACAGGATCTACAGGAATGGAAAAGAATGGAGAGCATAGATCAATAACTGTGAAATAGGCATGTGAACTAGGAATAGAATTAAGTATTGTGTGCACATCAGGTACAATAGGAGCCAATGGTTTAATTATGTCATTAATCTTTCTAAGATCCTGTGTCAATCGCCAGGAACGATTTGCTTTTCTTATTGTATTGATCGGTGTATTGTAGGGTGAGTGAGTCTTGATCAGAATGCCTTGTGCCAGCAAATTTTCTATAATAGGCCGAATCCCATCGATTTTTTCTTTGGAGAGAGGGTATTGTTTACAATAAACTGGTGTGTGTCTGGTCATAGTAGCCGCATAAGGGCGGACATCTATGAGGCCCGCATCATCCTTATGCTCCGCCCACAAGCGAGGGTTGACATCCCCTTTTTCCGGTAAGGCTGCAGTTGCAGCCTCAGCCTCAGTGGTCGCACTTCCTGTCTCAACAGTCAGAGAATAGACAGAAGGAAACATGAGTTGCAGAGAATTATTCTGAAATGTAATATGAGCACCCAATTTATGCAGCAAATCTCTACCCAAAAGGCAAAATGGAGCATCAGGTATTATTGCAAATGCGTGCATCTTAAACAAAGAAGGATTGTCTTTAGAAGTTACCGGTAAAGTTGGTGTCATGTCACAACGTAGAGGGACAGCAGAAATTCCCAGAAAAAAAAAAAAAAAAGGGGACAGAGTTAATAGTTTGCCCTGTAATAGAGCCCTCGTATGCTTTACCGGACAAAGATGACCGTGAGGCACCCGTGTCCAAAAGGAAAACATACGGTTTACTTTCAATTTTCAATTCAAGAAAAGGTAAGACAGACGATTTATTCGGGTATGTAACAGAAATCATCGAATCTTCATCAAGAAAGGGCTCTAAACTCTGTGGGCATCCCTAATGGGGAGTCCACTTTGTGGGGTAGTTCGGTCTTTCTGTTTGTTGCCTTTGTGGCAAAGCATTAGTCTGTGGCCTGAAGTCAGCAGACCCACCTCTTTTCTGCTTTTTATCCCACTGCTTTTTCCTACAAGCATTAGCGAAGTGTCCCGCAATGCCACAATAATAACATACTTTCGTCCCTGTTGCCTGATTTGGACGTGCTTTGACAACAGTATTAAGCTGCATCATCGCTGTAAGTTTCCCTCGGGAGGCTTCAAAAGCCCCCGCGGTGGAAAGCTCACGCAGTCTCCGAGACAAAGCGTCAACAGAAATATCTGTTATATTCGAATTTGTCAAAGGAACCAATTGTGCAATTTCTTTTTGCATGTTATTCAAAAACATATTGACAAACAAAGGAGAATGTTAATCTAATGGAATGGCAGATTCTTCAGTCCAAACATGCTTAAATCGATTGAAAAATGCAACAGGATTTTCGCCCGCTTTCTGTTTCGTGTTTGCAGCATGCGACAAATCTTGCTTAGCCGAAGACAATTTCACCAGAAAAGCAGTCAATTGTCTGAAAAATTCTTTTAGCTTTTCCACATCAGCCCAAATCCACGCATCATCTTCATCGTCCTCCGAATCAACTATTTGCAACGTTCGGAAAGATTTTGGTTGTGACAGATCTAATGGTTTATCACTTTTGATAAAGCACCGTGGCGAGATGGCGGCGCATCCCGTTTAGGACTCAAAACATCAATCTCTGCAATCAATTCTTCCTCTGTTATTTCTGGTGGCAGTGTTTTAGTCAAAATGAAGCGATAATCACGCCCAGTCAATTGACTGTACGCGGTTAAATGCTTCAATACAGACACATATTGATGCAGACACCGTAAAGGATCTGGCAAATCTTTAGCAATCGCGACAGCATCCGACATTGCCAGCGGGGTTATTTTAAACCTGTCTGGAATCTGCACAAATGGGTATAAATCAGTTGCACTACGTAGTTGTGGGTACAGACGATTAGGGGTTAATTTTTCTTGTTCAGGCTTTCCAACAGTATCATACCGAGGCGGAGCTGAGCTGGGAGAGTCAACATGGGACATTAGAAAAAAAAAAAAACATTTTTTATCAGTCGTTTTAACCTGATCTGGCCCTTTATCCCAATAAGGTTTCGAGATCGCCTGCCCCATCGGAGATCAAAGATGTCTCGTCAATTTTAGTGCACTTTTCACAATTTATAGAATGGCCAAACAAAACACAAAATAGAGACAGCGGTCTTATATTAACTTTTTGATATTTTTGGCCAAAAGAAAGCTTTCAATTCTGTATTATTCATGAAATCACTTAAGAAACCGAGAACTTTCACGGCAAGAGTGAGCAATTATAATCTTTCACCACTACTCTATTTTTAAATAGATAGGTTAAACGGAAAGCTTCTCACTCTTCGTCCCACATATAAAATGTGAGGAAAACAGATTAATGCCAAATATGACACAATCAAATTGCAAACGAGAATAAATTCAATTTCTCTTACAGACAGGAAGAAAAAGAAAACATTTTCTTACCTGTCTTTTTGAGAAATTCCGGAAGGACGAGCCCCCACTTGTTAATAAAAATAACAATTTGGTCCCTCGTATCTCTTTGCCACCGTGAAATCTTCTCAGTCTCTCCAAGTGTAAATAAATACGGCCGGGAAGTAAGAAAACACACAGTCCATGTATTCTCAATACTTCAATTTATTCACAGAAATACAGATCTTATATAGGCATGTCGAGGGGAGTTTTTACCCTCTTAACCAATGAGGATAGGGGGACATACCCATACAGGATGTTTTTCCCAAGAACATGTGTTTTGTATAAAATCGCCACATATACAGAAAAACATATCCATATAAGGAATAGACTTCCTGGCGACGGAGGCTGAACCCCCCTTATAAATCAGCACAAACTCCTTTACCTTGAATATTGAGTAAGAGACATTCAAACACCATACAAGAGAGAGAGAGAACAGATAGAGGAGGGAGAGTGAGTTAGAGAGAGGGAGAAAAAGGAAAGGAGGGGTGAGGCATTCTCAAAACAGAGAGTGTTTTCTAACACTAACCCAACACTGTCCGCTACAACGTACGAAAAAACCGGCCCAGCAACAAGATGAAAGTTCGCTACCATATTAAGGTAATATTTCTACTTAAGTACTCTGAGGACATTTTCACTACAATCAGTTACTGTCTGAGACATAAGAGAGCACCACTTACTGAGACATAAGACAGAGCCAGCCTCAGTTGTAACTTGTGACAAAAGTGCGCCAGTCACTGATCTATGTAATGACTAGGGTGAATTTGCCCTAAAGTGGGACATTTTTTGCATTTCAGACTCCATATGACTAGTAAGCCAATTCTCAAATAACTGCTATGATGGCTTTTGTTCTACCTACTTAAATGATAGAAGTACTTGCGCTGTCCAATCTATAAAGACTGTGTCTGTTCCCCGAATAGTGAGGTCAAAATATATGTAAATTTAATGCAGGACTCTAGAAAAAATCTGATCGTGATTACACCAGAAAAATTTTAAATAAATGAACAAAAACTATTTTTTTAAGTTTGGGCTCCTAAACATTAGATCTCTCACACCCAAAGCAGTTATTGTAAATGAAATGATCACAGATAATCGTTTTGATGTACTCTGCTTGACTGAAACCTGGCTAAAACCTAATGATTATATTGGTCTAAATGAGTCTACTAGAATATATAGTGATATTCTACAGTGGCGGCTCGTGGGTTTTAAAATAGAGGAGGCACACTAATTGTATTGGTCTGGGATCCCTGCCGATTAATTATTATTATTATATTATTTGCTTACTACTTAAATGGCGTTTTGTACTTTTAAGTCAGAAAACGTAAAGAACACTACTAAATATAACTTTACTTACCTGGCCTGTCACTTGAAGAAAACATCCATTCCTTCTTAAAAGTCTGTGTTAAAAGAGAGCTGCCTGTTGTTCCATTTAATTAAGCCGACTGCTGTAACGTTAGCCTATATCCAGCTTAGGCTGTTTTCCCTAAATTTGTATATATACTGTTTGAATGACAGCTTGGAAAATCTGTTGGCAATCAAATATTCAACATCGCTACTCATCATAAGTACTTGGTACACAATCAGCGCAGCGGCAGACGTTCAAACAAATATCACGTAATTTACGTCTCTATGAAGATTGGTTGGTATACCAGAAGGGAGGCTAGCCTCCCCCTACAAAGTTTCTTTTCTCAACACTCCTCAGCGCTGAATGTGAACACTCGATGGTGATTGGCTAATTTTTTTTTACCAACGGAGGCACGAGAGCTCCGCGCTCCCCTGGCCTCCCCCTACCCTTCTCTATCATTAGCGGTTGTAATTACATCAGCAGATTCGGCACATTCGCGATAGAAAAGCGGCGGTTTCACGTTATGGTGTTACAACTGTGAAATTACAAACAAAAATTACACATTCTTAGACATGAACTGAAATGAATTGTGAATTGTATTAACATTAAATCATCCTCCTCCCATTTCCACCTCATAATTATGGGGAGGCTGTGCCTCCCCTGCATAGAAAAACAGTATGTCCAGCTATAGACAGGCTTTAAAAGCTGCCAGGGCCAAGCATATCCAACTCATAGAAAATAACCAAAACAATCCAAGACGTCAATCAGACAATCACCCGAATTAAATATTCCCTCACAGTTTAATAGTAATGGCTTTGTGAATTTCTTCATTGATAAAATAGATAACATCAGAAATACAATAACAAATGTAGATTCTACAGCATCTAATACTTCAGCTTCATTCATCGTTCCAAAAGATAAACTGCAGTGCTTTACAACTATAGGACAGGATGAGCTAAATAAACGTATCACTGCATCTAAACCAATAACATGTTTATTAGATCCTGCACCAACTAAATTACTGAAAGAGTTGTTACCTGTAGCTGAAGAACCGCTTCTCAATATTATTAATGCATCGTTGTCTTTAGGTCACTTCCCGAAACCATTCAAGCTGGCGGTTATTAAGCCTCTTATTAAGAAACCACAACTAGATCCTAGTGAACTGGCAAATTATAGACCAATTTAAAATCTTCCGTTTATGTCTAAAATTTTAGACATAAAATTCTGCTCAATTGTGCTCCTTCCTGCAAAAAAAAAATCTCTATGAATAATTTCAGTCAGGTTTCAGGCCCCACCATAGCACAGAAACAGCACTTGTTAAAATTACAAATGACTTGCTTCTTAGTCAGACCAAGGCTACATCTCATTGCTGGTTTTACTTGATCTTAGTGCTGCGTTCGACACCATGGATCATGACATATTCATAGATCAATTACAAAACTATAAGGGCATTTAAGGACAGGCTTTAAGATGGTTTAGATCCTACCTGTCTGATCGCTACCACTTTGTTTATTTAAACGGGGATTCATCTCAATTATCACCAGTAAAGTATGGAGTGCCACAAGGATCTGTCCTAGGTCCTCTGCTATTTTCAATATACATGTTGCCCCTTGGTAATATTATTAGAAAATACGAGATTAGTTTCCACTGTTATGCTGATGATACTCAACTATATATCTCAACAAGACCGGATGAAACTTCTAAATGATCTAAGCTAACAGAGTGTGTTAAACATTTTAAAGATTGGATGACCAATAATTTTCTCCTATTAAATTCTGATAAGACAGAGGACCAAAAAACAGAACACAGAATCTCTTGGATTACAATTTGCAACAAGACGGATGTATTTTTACTTCCTCTACAGTCAAAAATCTGGGTGTTATATTAGATAGCAACTTGTCTTTTGAAAATCATATTTCCCATGTTACAAAAACAGCATTCTTCCATCTTAGAAACATTGCCAAGCTACAAAACATGTTATCTGTTTCTGATGAAGAAAAATGCTAGTTCATGCATTCATGACCTCTAGACTGGACTAGCCTCTAGATTAAAGACACATCTCTTTGGCCTCATTCAAATAATGCATCTCATAATTTTGCAGTTATATCTGATCAAATACACATTATTATTCTTTAGTTTGGGTTAAACAAATCAATTTTGCTTGATTGGAACAGCAGCTACGCTAATTATGTCTCTATTTGTTGTTCTGTTTTTGCATGGAAATTGACATCCCGTGGTAACTAGATTACACAAGCGTCGGCTGGTCCCGACACCTGAGAAGAGATGATACAAACCCCTCAGAGGACCTCTTTGCAACATATAATAATTGCTGTTAATAGTGTTCATAGTCTGTTTGGTTACGTCTTTAATTGATTTTTCCGTACATTTCGGCCATATGTACATTAACTGACATAGTCACCACTGATAAGCAACTATTAAATATACTGTAGAAACGTAATTTTCTGTAAAGCTGCCACATTTCCTAAAGTGGGACACTAGGAAATTTGATTAAAAAATTAAAAAATATATAATGTATACATACAAAGTTACACTATATTTTGATGGACAAACATTTCATATGCACATTATACCAAAAACATAGCAGGACTGTTTTGTTTCAAATTAATTTATACACTTTAATATCAAGTTTGTCAAAACTTTATGTCTCTGACCTTTGGATGGCCTTCACACAATGTGCTTCTTGTCTGATGATTGCTCCGCCCTCAAATATGACTGGACATCTGAGAGGTCATGCGATTTTGATCACATGGCACCACAGCTTTGGCTAACCCATAGTTTCACTGGCATTCATGTATTTATGGGGGAGCTACAAATACTAGACCTTAGCTGTCCCACATTAGCCAGTGTCCCACTTTAGGGCAATACACCCTATATAATGATATCTATTATAGATCAGTGATCAATTGAATCCTTGTACATCAATTTTAAAAAGGTTACACAGAGGAGAAAAGCCTTGCCAGCAGAATGACAGCCCATTAACAAATAGTGCTTATTTTTAAATGGCACGCACTGTTAATGGGTTTCAATGGTGACATTTTTGTCCTTAAATGTGCAACTTTTTATATCTAGTGTAAAATAGATTTATGAAAATAAATGAGGGTGAGATATTAAAATAAATAAAAAAATAAAAAAAATGTTGGGCTAAAGGTATGCTGTTTGCATTAACACAGCCAAAATTATCAAAAAATTACGCTAAGAGGCACAAGGGTTAAGCATTGACGAGTATGGTTACATTAATGAGCATAGATTTACATTAATACTGGGAAATATCTGACAGCTAAATGCCGCAATCAACCAATCAGAATAAAGTATTTGAGCGTACAGAGTAATTATTAATTTTTTTTAAAAAGTTAAAATTGCTTTTAAAACAAAGTTCATAAACGTTAAATTGCCACAAGTTACAACTCCTAAATAATTAAAAACGAAAAACTTGAGAGCATATAGGGTATCCACGTTTATTGAATTTACAAGCATTCTTGGTGTTCAAACATCACTGCAAGTAGTCTTACAGATTTTTCCTCAATATAGTGTGGAATAAGATCTACATGCTAAAAAATGGGTATAATGTTTCAGTGATCATTACTGAACTCACAATGTCCTTCCTTACTTGCCTTCACAATTTTACTTCTAAAAGCAGGATCTAGGCTTCATCAAGATAGAAGATCAGCCTGACGCGACCAAACACTGAGACTGACAAGAAAATGACCATGAAAATATGACTCCCCTCATTATCCAAGATGGAAAATACTTAAGCGGACTTCCCTAAAGAGTAATCATGGAAATACACTTTTCGTGTCACATAAGGTCTGACTGTGAATGCTATGTCTCTGGCTACACACATTCTCTGCTGGAACACTTTACTAGGCTCTTTCACTTCTGATTCACATAGAGGGCAAATCTGTTGTGAATTAAAGCGTCATATTTAATTCATCTCTGATTCCATTGGACACCAGCTTTCAGTTGGTTTTTCAAGTCCAACTTGAGAAAACGTTTAAAGTGTGAAACGTTATTCTGTGTGTTTGTACTCCACTTTTTTTTTTTTTTCTTGAGAGTGATATTGTATACCCCTGTTACCACAGATCCTGACTAGAAGAACTGAAAAACTGAGCTGAAGGACTTCAAGAGCATGGTACTGAACGAATGCAGGACAAAGCGCCGTCGTGTCACTCCATCTTGAGGACGTATTGTGGTATTGCACGGAACTGATGGCTCAGATTTATGAAGAAATACATACAGTATTATAGACAACATCAATAAATTCATATATATTTTAAACAATTTTGAGCATAAATATACAACAGCTTTCCTTATATTTCCAATTTTATAATTGTATCTATAACATTTCTTTTTTTGTTTTTGGATAAAATAAGGGTTATTTATCATAAAATGACAGAGCATTTTCTAAACATAAAATATAGCCACAAACAAAATTTGTGAAAATTATTAATTGCTTTTGGCATCTAACACAATTTTACCAAGACTGAGTGGTAGAGGAGTGGAGAGGGTTTGTTTAAAGCTTGACAAAGCTGTGCGGTAAAAGCTATTCTACTATCTTTGAGTACATAGTTAGTACATCTTTTAGTACATTTAGTACATTGTTTAAACAAACTTCTTGAATTCATCATAAAGCACGAGCACAAAAGCGCCCCCCATTCCTCTGAATACATTAGACAGAGCCCCTTTGAAGAACGCTTTTGCACCCTCATCACGAGCGATCTTTCTCCAGCAGTCAAGGGTTCCAGTATACATAATATCCGCTGGGAAAACAAAAGACAAAGGCCTAAATTGAAATAAATGCATACTTGATGAAGAACAGTGCATGTGTTTGAACGTGTGTTGTATACCTCCTTTGCGCCCAGACTGCATCATCATGCGACGCCGCACAGTGTCAAATGGATAGGACACCACGCCAGCCACTGCCGTCACAGTTTGTGCAATCATCCAGCTGACCATAATGTGGGTGTTCTTAGGGTCAGGAAGCATGCCTGCATACCACCACACAAAATAATGCACACATGTTTCACATAGAATTCAGAACTGAAGAACTGGCTGTGTGTTTTTGACTTGAATTGGCCATATCACAAGTTAAATTAGAATGACAAAATGAGGAATTGTAATTCTGAATGCTAAATTGTAATTCAAAGAAAATACAGGTAATGCATTCTTGGAAATTAAGTGATCTTTCACCCTGGTCCCCAAAAATATCATGAAATATAAACTAAATACAAATTTTTAAAGGTGAAATTTCAAGCATCTCTAGCCATAACACCTATAAATCTACAAACTTTACTTTTTTTTAAACTAGTGTTAATATTGTTAACTAAAACTATTATAAATAGTTTTCTTTCACTGAAATAAAACTGAAATAAAATAAAACACAGAAACTGGTGGGAAACTGGCTGAAGTTAAAGTTCAAAAAGTATAAATGAATAAAAACTATATAGACATAAAAAACAAACTTTTAAAATGACAAAAGCACATAATAAAATAATTACAACCTAAACTAAACTGAAAAAGGAAATAATAAAATCTAATTCAAAATATTAATACATAAACAATAGTAAAATAACAGTTTCAAACAAAGTTTGTCAAGCCAAGAATCAATGTTTGTATTTTCTAGTAAAACTAGTGTTATTTTTATTGAGAATTGTTTTTAATTTCAATTCATAAAGATATTAATAAATAATTTAATAGTATATACATAATACTAATTTAACCGTTTCAAACAAGGCTTTGTCAAGCCAAAATTTTAAGTTTGCATCTGTTTTTCTAGTAAAACCAATTTTTTTTTATTCAGAATTTTTTTAAATTTACATTTATTCAAAAAATAAAGACTAATTCCAAAAAATAATAAATACTATTATAGTATATAAACAATACTAAAACAACAGTTTCAAATGAGGCTTTGTCGAGCCGAGATTCAAAGTTCTACTCACAGTTTTAAATTCTATTTCAAAACATTCAGATTAAATTGTGCAGTTTTATTTTCGACCACTATTCAAATGATTTCCAATTCAGGAAATACACTGGAATATAAAAAGCATTCTCAAAACAACTCTGAATGTCCCACAGCATCTGAGGTACAAACCTATTACCTTTAGCAGTGTCATAGACTCCGAAGTAGGAGGCCCTGTAAATAATGATGCCCTGGACAGAGACGTTGAAGCCCTGGTACAGACCCCGCAACCCATCTGACCTAAAGATTTTGGCCAGGCAGTCAGCCAGCCCAGTGAACTCTCTGCTGCTGCTGCCAGCTTTGCCAACATCTGCAGCCAAGCGGGTACGAGCAAAATCCAGGGGGTAGACAAAGCAGAGGGAAGTGGCTCCTGCAGCTCCACCAGAGGCCAAGTTGCCGGCGAAGTATCGCCAGAACTGCGTGTGCTTATCAACGCCACCCAAGAATATCTGTTTGTACTTGTCCTTGAAGGCAAAGTTGAGGGCTTGTGTGGGGAAATAGCGAATGACGTTGGCTAGGTTTCCGCGCCAAAAGGAAGCAAAGCCTTGCTCCTTAGGAATCCTCACAATACAGTCGATAATACCTTTGTACTGTTTGTCTGCACTGATCTGCTTGCTGGCATGCTGTACCTATAAAGTGAAAAATAAAATACTGTGAGATACATGATATCTGGATTCATTTTTTTGAGGTTTGTTGGTCCTTGAGCAATGTTTTAAATACTCAAAACTATGAAATATCATTACAATTTAAAGTAACATTCTTTTGTAGCAGTTTATATAAAACCCTTTCTATTTTAATTATTTCTGTGATGGTAAAGCTGAATTTTCAGCAGCCATTATACTTCAGTTTTCAGTGTCACATGATCCTTCAGATATCATTCTATTATGCTGATTTGCTGCTCAAGAAATATTTATTATAATTATCAATGTTGAAAACAACTGTACTGCTTAATATTTTTATGGAAACCATAATACATTTTCCCAATATTCTTTAACAAACAGAAAGTTCCATAGAAAAGCATTTATCTGAAACAGAGGTGTTTTGTTAACATTATTAATCATTAACATTATAAATAACATTATAAATGTCTTTAATATCACTTTTGATCAACTGAATCTGTCCTTTTCTTTAAAAAAAAGAAACAAAATATAATCTTACTGACCCCAAACGTTTGAACCGGTAGAATAGGTATCCACAGTTTTTCCACAAAATATTTTAAATAAAACTGTTTTCAACATTGATAATCACATGAAAGGTTTCTTGAGCAGCAAATCGGCATATTAAAATGATTTCTGAAGGATCATGTGACACTGAAGACTAGAGTAATGGCTGCTGAAAATTCAGCCTTGCTATCACAGGAATAAATCAGATTTTGAAATCTATTAAAATAGAATTGTATTGTAATCATATTTCACAATATTTCTGTTTTTACCACATTTGTGATCAAATAAGTGCAGCATTGGTGGGCTTAAGAGACTTCTTTTAAAACATTTAAAAAAAATCTTGCAGACCGCAATTTGAATGGTAGCATTTAGTTCTGACATCATTTACTTCTGATTTTAGAGGAACATGTCCTTCTCGGCAAAATCAGTCCGAATGCATAATGCCTGGGCCTGTAATATGAGACCAGACTGCAGGGGGCAAGATGTGCCACCTAACCAGCTGCTAGAAATTCACTGTTTGGCCTTAAAATACGGTACTGCACATTTGGGTTACTGAAATCTAGAAATAAAGATCCACATGAGAGAATGACAGAATAGAAACTCAGTATTAAAATGACTATTTGTATGTTGAGATGCTCCAAGGATGCGGATGTTGCAGACACGACTACTCAAATATGGCCTCTGAAGGACAAAGTCAGTTCGCATCTCTATAGCCACAAAATAATTAATTTTATTCTTAAATACTAAAGAGAGGGGTTTATAAATTAGCATGCATCATGGCAGAGTGCGTTAAAAGAAGTCAAGATGATGATTCTCACCTGCAGCAGCAGTTTGACTCTCTCTATCGGTGCGACTGCGGTTTTGGAAATAGCCGCTGCGACACCACCGGCCAAAAAGTCTTTAGCAAAAGAAAGTGTAGCATCAGCCATGGCGATAATCCTTAAACTCGGTGTATTGCAAACACGATATGCTGAACGTGCTGGCAGAAGCAGGAGGTAGAGCGGTAGAGCGGAAGGTGATGGGGAGGCTGCGGAGGACACACTGCACTAACTCTCGAGGTTTCTCGCGATATTTGCTCCCGAATCACTAGGGTCAAGTAAAGACGCCGTGTACAACAGCTACAGAATTTACATTTCCATGACATGTTGTAACTATTAACTAATGAATAACTTTCTAATTAATTGTATATAATGTTAGTTAATATTCTAATTGATTACACGATGTATCATATTATTCCAATCTAAAAGATTTGAACTATAAACCCAACATACAAAACCAGTGCTGAAGAATCATACGTTCTGATTAGACTTTTGACTTAAAACCTAATAGTTATGATATATAGCCCTTGAATCCATTCCTTGTATGACTACAAACCCATTCCTCACTATAAAAAACTAGCTAAAAGAACACTGTCATTTGTTTCAAAACCATAATTCAATATACAAATATACAACATTCTCTGTGTCTGTAATTAAAAATAATAATGCACAAATACTTATTTTGAGCTTTTAGGTCAGAAATGTTCATAATATTTGAATACAGCTAAAACGTTTTTTTTTTTCAGTTAATGAACTAGAATAAGTCAACTGTAGTGTTTCCAAAATGCTGTAGTCATTATATCACTCAAGTTCTGCGGTCTCTGTGGATGCTGAAGAACAGCCTAGTAATGTTCTTTTGTCATTTGGGTCTTCTTTCACAAATAGCATGGCATCCAGCAGGTTGTCCGTGTGTTTGATGTGTTTGGGAGTGAAGCCATGCTTCTCCAGTAAGTCCCTGTATTCGGTGGTGCTCCTCTGCTTTCCTTCTGTCATACTGAGGGCCTGCAACAGGGCTCGGCTAGGCCTTTTCCTCTCCTCATCCAGAAAAATCTCAGACACCAGAAGCCCACAACCTGTTTGGTAGCAATACATTCATAAACCAAACATTTAAACACTTGACCTCGATTTAAAAATAATAATAATAATAAAATACTTTTTATGACCTTGGGATGTCCACAATACAAAATACTTTCAAGAATCCAGTAATGTTAAGTATAATCTGGTAGAGTTATTGTAGGAATCAATTAGGCCAGGGCTTTACTAACTGGGATGAAGAGGGGCCACAAGGGGGCACTAAGGGGCCATTTGCAAAGGGCTCATCATATTACAGGATCCTCCTTGGCATCAAAAGTTTTATACTTCAGAATCAGGCTGACATATTAAGAATTCAATTTTTAAAGCACCTTTTTTTTTGTTTTTTTTAAACCTGGAGTGCACATTTTAGACAGTTTACTCAATAATACATTAAGTTTCTCATCAGACCAATCATGGAGGATTCGTGCAAGAATATACAGGTCTGCTTTAGGTAGGTCATCTTTAAAAAATCTACTATTGTGCGAAAGAGAGAAAGAAAGAAAGAAAAATAAATTAAGTGAGAAAAATAATAAAAAATTTGCACATTACTCACAAAGTATTATATGAAACAAATACACTGCAAACATTTTTATCATAAAAATTTTCATATAAAGTCTTCAGCTACCCCCCAACAAATGACACTCTGTCATCATTTTCTTTAGGCTGAAAGTGGCGTCTCACCTCAATAACTTGTGGCAAGTCAAATACAATAACTGACAGTCCAGGATGGGCTTTTGTAAACTCATATGCCATGGCACCAGTGCAACCTGTGTGAGAAGAGAATGCTTTTATAACATGCCTCATACCATACAAATATATATATGTATATATATATATTTTTTAATCAGACTACACTTCACAAATTTGGGGGTCGGTAAGCCTTTTTGATGTTTTTCGAAAGAAGTCTTTTATGCTCTAAAAAGCTACATTAACTGTATTTGATAAACAAATACAGTAAAAACAGTAATACTGTTGAGAAATATTATTACCTTAAATAACTGTTTTTTTATTTGAATACATTTTAAAATGTAATTTATTCCTGTAATGGCAGAGCTGAATTTCAGCAGTCATTACTTCAGTCTTGCTTAATATTTGTGTGCTTCTTAAGTTTTTAAAAGTTGTATTAAGTATTTTCTTTTTTTAAATAATCTTACTGACCCCAAAATCTTGAATGGTGGTATATTTTTATTACCTGTCAAAATCAGGCCTAAGTGTACCAATTTAAAATATATCCAAAACATAGTTGTACTACATGTAAATCAGTTTGATGATGTTCAGTAATATAAGACGCATGGGGCAGGACTATATTATATTATTATATTATATTCATTTCACAGAAATGAAACCCTTCACCCTTAAGAACCTTTAAGGTTGTTAACCATTTTGTCAGTGTGGAAAATAAACTCTAGCTCTAAATTTAGGTCAAAGCGGGTAAAGAGAATAAACAGGATAAATACAGATGTCCTTGGCATGAAAAGCACCTGAGAGAACTGGTAATTAGAAGCATACATAATTTGCATAACAAGCTTCCAAATCCTTTTTCAGATTAAAATATGCATGCACCATGCTCTAGTGAAATCTCAAATTATGCAAGACAGCAGCGGGACAGTGGTTTCTGCACATCTTATCTTTAAGCTCTCGCAGTCACTCGTGCACGTCTCAATGGGAAGTCAGCAAAGTTTTGATCTGTTTTTTTTTTAACGTCACAGTTTTTTCATGAGTGGGGAAACCTAAAATCCTAAACGTTAGAAAAAAGCTGAGAGAATATGTTCTTTTATTGATATTTTTTTCTTTAATCCATATTTTAATTTAAAAAAACATTTATTTTCATTTATTTTTTACATTTTCTTTTTTGTGTGATTTTAAAATTTACTTGACTTTGACCTGATATGTTAGGCCTGTCCATTTAACACATTAATTTTACATTTCAGTCGATTTAAAAAAAAATTATTATTTGTTTACCTAAAAATTAACAAATTGATAGCCTTTATTTTACCATCTGTATCTATTTTTGAGGGAAAATTCATATACCTCCATTGTCACAGGCCATTTTATAAGGAGAAAGATCAAATGCTGTTGCCACATCTTTTCCAGTCAACCTTGCAATGCTATGCATTGCATCCATAAATCGTATCTTAACTTCATCTTTAGTGTAGTAGGCATCCTAGAAAGCAACAAAACAGTTCTGCTTAGTACTAGAATGTCAAAAGCTTTTGAAAATGCATAAACCACAGGTGATATAAACAGACACGTTTAACTCGTGTTTACCTGAAACACGTCCTCATTCTTCTTCCCAAAAGCTCACTCATGTTGGCTGGTGCCCTCCCTGACAGCATTCTCTAGATGACTGAAGAGAGGCCACACCATATCATTGCAGTGGAGAATGTATCCATGCAGAGTCTCTGGGCTGTCTTTCAGGTGGGCTATTAAAAATCCATCCCAGCTGCTTGCAGAAGTGATTAAGAGGGAAGCCTACCACGTTAAGAAAATCTCCTCGGATGTTGGCATACTCCGCCAACATGCCACCCAAAGCCTAGATAAGGTAACCACCAGCCTTGTCCCTGTCAAGCACAGATAAATCTGTCAGTCTCATCATTGACCAGATTCTGCATGGCAGGTGAAATGCTAGAGTACAGATAATTTATTTATTTACTCAAAGTGGACTCCTTTACTCAAAAATATACTTTGTTGAATTTTCCTTATGTCATTTTCAACATGTCAAAGCAAACACAAAAATGACCAGCTCCACCAAGGTCCAAAATCCACAGGTTCAACAAGTTTAAATTGACTTAACATGCTCAGACCACCTGCAATGCATTTAGTATATGAAAATCAATACACACACACTCACATGGGCTCTCCACTGTTGATGTATTCCCAGAGCATCTCCTCAGATAACTCTGCAAATTTAACTTTTGTCTCTTCATAAAAATCAATCACTTTGTAGTCTGTACCTGTAAAGAAGAATGCTTTCACATACCACTCTTGTCATGGAAGAACACAATAGCCACACCTGTAAAGACGCTATGTTCCTTACCACTCAACCTGAAATACATTCATTTCGATATATTTCAGTTTCTGCATCAGTGCAATAAACGCCTCACTTAAGACAACAAAAAAATGAAAATGCACCTAGACAGCATACGGTAAGCATCTTGTTTATCTGTTGGCTTCTCCCAGATCAAGCCATCAACTGTCTGAGAAGACAAATTTAACAAAGCAATTTTCAGGACAGAATATCATATGTAGAATCTATTACAATATACAGCTACTTACCACAACAGTGTCTGCTCCAATAACAATATCTGGAGTTTTCAAGTGTTTCTGAATATACAGCACATATACAGTTATACAGAATAAAGGGGACATTGTAAATTGTCAGACACTCAAATTTAGAGAACAACTGCTTTCTCACATACAGACATATAAAACTTTCAAATGGCATTCAGTGAGCCACTTCCAAAGCCTTCTGTTTGGCTGTCTCCACTGCATAGTCACATGGGTTCTTAAACAAGGATTTGTCCAATGTTTCTTTAAACCAAGAAGGAACCACCTCGAATCATAAACCCTGCCTCATCAAAGCAGAACAAGAAAAGTGAAAGCACTGATCATTCAAAGTTCATCGCCCATGTAAAAACCTAGAAAAAAAATACAAAAAAACTTTAGATAAAATCTCTAGACACCGTGGAGATGTGCTTGCCAGGACAACAAGCTTTCCACTCAGCCTGGATATTACTGGATTTAACAGCATGTTACACCTCTCCTTTCTGTCACTTCCAGAGGTCTATCCTGGGACTCGAGAATCACTAAATGCATGTAAAAATCGCTCCTTTGATCCTGATTCCCAAATTAAAAATATTGCATTAATTACCTCAAAACTAAACAGTTTGTTTTAAGCTGAGAAAACAAGCCAAGATATTTCTTTCCAAAAATCCTTTGCATACTCACATTCAAAAAATAAGTGTGGTATTGTTTCCAAATTAGAATTACAGAATGTGCATTGTGAAGAGACGTCCAACTTAAATTGAGAGTAAAGAATTACAGGGATAGAACATATGAAGAATTTTATAGTAAAGTTCTTTCATCTTGTTAGGTAACAGAAACTTGTTAATTCCGGCCCATATTTTAATAGTAGAAAGAAGAGGGTCATTTATTTTCCACTTATAAAATAGGATGACATCTAAACTTTTTAATAAGGATTTTTCTAATCCAGAAATTGTTACATTTAACATTAGAAAGCTCCAGACCTTCAATACAAATTTTTGGCATTTCACATTTTGAAGATCTGTAACAATCCCTAACCAAATGTAACAGTTTAGGTGAAATAGAATTAATAACCCATTCATACACTAGGTGATGTAACGGGGCTGACGAGACGTGAGACGTGTGGATCCATCTGCAGGCTTTATTAAAGAGACGTAGTACACAGGCAGGGTCAAAACAATGGAAAACAGGTATATGGCGGGCAAAAACACAAGAATAGTCCTAGGGCTTGCGTAGGTCACCGATCAGCAGACAGACTCACAGGGGCGAGCCGAGAGGAGAAATCCAAGAAAACAGGCAAAGATCAGAAACCGTAAAAACAGGCAAGGCAAAACAAGGAAACCATGGAGACTCGGAAAGGGGTACAGGCTAAACAATACTCAGCAGAGAAAGGTGGTTAGAGTGGGTGTTATATAGTGAATGAGGTAATTAGAAACAGCTGTGTGCAATGAGTGCAATCAGGGCAGTGTGCAAATTGTGAAAATTGTGCAATGAATGATGGGATATGTAGTCCGGGGGGCTATGCAACAGTTTGTGTAGTGCGAGAATCAATGTAAAGGAAAGGGTGACCTCTGGTGGTGAATGAACCGGAAGTCCATGAACCGAATTCGTGACAGGTGAGGTATCAACTTTTTTAACAAATCTAAAACAAAAATTACACCTTTGTCAAACCAGTTTTTAATAAAGACAGATTTTTTTCCACGCAGCACATTCTGATTAACAATTGATTAGTTCGTCTCTCGAGTCTTTCAAATCGTTCGTTCTTTCGTCACGGGAAATGACAAAACAAGGTTCATAAAGAGTGGTATATAGTAAGTTCTCTTCTGGCTCAGTCTGCATAGGGTAAGCTTACGGGTCTGTCACGTGATGAACGAGTGACTCGAAAAACCCGAAAACTTGAGTTGAACTAATCAATTCTCTTTCCGGCTTAGACTGCATTGGTTAAAGCGTATGGGGCTGTCACGCGAGTGAAGGAACGAATCAAAACCAAAGACCGATGGATGAAAACTAATAATATGTTGCCAGCTCCAGCCTGCCTTGGTTAAGGGTATGGGGCTTCACGTGATGAAGGAACGACTCAAACCCAAAGACTCGATGGATGAACTAATCAATTATTTTTCTGGCTCAGACTGCATTGGTTAAGGGTATGGGGCTGTCACGTGAGGACGATGACTCGAAAAAACCCGAGACTCAAAAAAGGTGCACTACTCGACCTATTCAGACAGAACTATATGATGTGCGCAATGCCACGAGCTGAAAGAATCTGCTCCCCGAGACGACTCGTTTTCCCGAGTACCATTCAAGAGTCGTTCAAAATTAATGAATCGTTCAGAACGAACCAAACATAAGGGTGAGCAAGCTAGTGAAACGTTGCATGCGCAAAAGAGAAGGTCTGCACACATCCAAAAACGTATTTTAAATACAAAATTGATTTTCGTGCGCTCGAAATACTTTCTTTTTTGCGAGACAAACGTTTTCTCCTCAAAACTCAGTTCGTGCGCGTGCAAAACACACTTTTGCGGCAGAGATGTAATCCCATACAACCTCACCCCTCCCCACCCCCCAACCATTAGAATTTCTGTAGGCGGGAATTATTTTTCAATTATTCCAATGAGCCGCTGGTGATATCACAAAGCCTGGAAACCAAACGCTGTAGTCCAAACGAGCAGTTCATTGTAGTTCTTGAAAAGGGATATTTTAAATACGAAATATCTCCTTTTGGAGTGGACTTTGAGATTTGTAACTTTCTAGATCATTTTTATGCCCAAACATACATACTACACACTGACTAAAATTTAAAAAGTGAAAAAGCATAATAGGACCCCTTTAAAATACAAATGGGTATTCCCCAGTGACTATTGTATCATATTCATTGATATGATACAGCTTCCCACTAAAATTGCACCAACTCTTTTAATATTTATAGGGTGATCATAAATCCTCTTTTCCCTGGCTGGGATTTCTAAATTGCCTAATATATTGGGTTTTGGATTTGCTTTTCTATTGTTTTCATACCTGCTGAAGCCAATGACTGAAAAGTAGTTGACCAATAGTGTGCAGGGAATGTACGTCAGTGTGCGAGAAGGTGGGATCACAGACAACAGTCAAAGCAATGCAAATACACATGAGGACTTTAGAGAGGCTGGCAATAGGAAAACAAATTCAAAACTCAAACATTTTGGGCAATTTATAAATCCCGTTCAGGACATGGTCATCCTATTATTAAGTCATATTATGGCCCTATGAGATGCATAGCAAACATCCATATTTAATATAATATAGTATATATAATATAGATATAGATGTATATAATGGTATATTATGATCAAGGCATCTGCTATACAAATGCTCTCTTTTTCTCTCTCTCTCACTTGAACCATAACATCACCTGTCGTAGCACACTTTGAAGTTGCATTTGCAAACTTCTTTATTTCCTTTTTGTGCATTGCACTGGGCATGTTCTTTAGAATTCAATTGTATACTTCACATCGGTCTGAGACCACTTATATTCATTTCCTGGAAGCTATTTTATTTCCACTGAGGTCTTGCACTGATTGTGTTTTACTTTTTAAAAGTTCCATTTGTTCAGTACATGCGCAGTACTTCGCTTGACATGCCATAGTTCTCAGTTTCATAGGAACTGAAAAAAATCTTGACCTTGCCGTGACATGTCTGTGGTCGAGGTTCTCAGAACAATTTGCCTTATAGTTGTTGCCTGTTAGTTGCTTGTAACATTGCTTTTGTTGAATAGTCCATATGTAATATTTAATCTTAGAATGACAATAATTACAAAATCAATTTGTTTAGATGTGTTTATTAAATTTAACATGACAAAATAAATGCCCCTATATAACTTTGTATAAGAAAAATAATGCCCAACAATAAAAAATAATAATAAAAATAAACATGTAACAATGAATAAGATTGTAATAATACAGGCACATTATAAACAGTATAAGTAATTTCATAGTATAAAATAATTTATAGATTAGCAATACATCTAAAATAGCTGCCACAATAAATCTTTGTAGTTTTTCAGTCAGATCAGAAATTACTGAAGTTGCTGCTAACCACACATCAATGTACAAAAAATATGTCAAAGTTTCGGTGAGAAGGAACTTGGGTGTATGATACCAAAAAAACCTAAAACAAGATACACAACATCACGCGCCCTGAATGCATGTGAGCAGCATGCTTGTACTCAGTTGCTCAGCCAGGAAATCAAAACGGAACAAAAGCTAAACGCTACAAAACAATAACAAGAAAACTATCTGTGGGAAGTGGTCCTTCCTATGAGTTTGCATTATATTATTATAAGCACTATGAATTGTGTCAAAGCCGTGGTTGTTAGCACTTGTGCTCTGACTCATTTAACAGTGCTCATATGGCCGCTGATTCTGACAATCCCCCTAATATCTTCTCAAAATAAAAATAGCAGAAACGAAAAATATTAAAAACAACAAAAAGAAATGTTAAAAATTGTCACAGTCCTCATTTGCATTGCCTGTTGTACGTCCAGAGAAAAAGCTTTCTCTACGACCCTCAATCATTTGCATCTCTCCTGTGCTGAGAGTATGCCACCTCAGCATTTGCCTTAGCTTCCGACGAAACTCTTTCGATGCAAAATAATAAATAAATGGATCTATGCAACTATTAATGCAGCTAAGAGACAGGGAGAGTTTATAGTAGATATAGAGAGATTGGTCATAGTACAGCCTTATGATTGCATGGGCCAATAGTAATATATTATTGGGAGCAAAACAAAAGATGTACACAAACAGAACGATGCACGCCAACCGCACAGCACGGCCTTTCTGTTGACTATTGGTTTTTCTGACCAGGACGCAGATGATGTTAATGTAGCAAAACACTGTTATGATGAACGGACAGAGGAAGAGGATGATGAACATGCCAAAAATGAAGCCTGCCCAGTGAGCAGTGCTCGGGAGCATGTCCTTCCTCAACACGTCAAAACATGTGGTGATATTGCGCTCCTTTACAAAATATGTCAAGTCTGTTTTTTGCAGCGGGCTCAGAATCACAAGGACTAGCAGCCATATGAATATGCAGGCAACAATTGCATATGTTTTCCTCTTCCTCATCTCTCTGAAGCGCATCGGTTTCACAATCCCCACGTAGCGGTCGGCGCTGATGGCAGTCATGGATAAAATGGAGCAGTACATGTTGCTGTAGAAAACCACCATCAGTACATTGCACATGCCCGTACCCAAAGTCCAGTTGTAACCCTGCATTTGGTAGGCAATCTGAAAGGGGAGCACAGTGCCCAGTATCAAGTCAGTCAGGGTGAGGTTGATCATGAAGATGATGGAGGGGGTTTTCGGAGAGGTGCGCATCAGTAACAGAAACAGAGAGATGCCGTTACCGCTCAGGTTGGCAAGGGTCACGATGAAATAGATGGCTGACACAATATCACTTGCCAATTTGTTGTCAAACAGGGCCAAGGTGGCATTGTCCATTTTGATTTCGTCCGTTTTTGAGACATTCATGGTTGTTTTTCCACCTGTTTGAAGAGACAGAGATTACTATGTGATCTGTGACTGTGGACCACAAAACCAGTCATAAGGGTCAATTTCTCGAAATGTACTTCGAGATTTATACAGAAATAAGCTTTCCATTGACGTATGGTTTGTTAAGATAGGACAGTATTTGGCTGAGATACAACTATTTGAAAATCTGGAATCTGAGGGTGCAAAAAAATCTAAATATTGAGAAAATCGCCTTTAAAGTTGTCCAAATGAAGTTCTTAGCAATATATATTACTAATCAAATTTGAAGTTTTAATATATTTACAATATGAAATGTACAAAATATCTTCATGGAACATGATCTTTACTTAATATCCTAATGATTTTTGGCATAAAAGAAAAATCAATAATTTTGACCCATACAATGTATTTTTGGCTATTGCTACAAATATACCCCAGCGACATAAAACTGGTTTTGTGGTCCAGGGTCATATTTTACCACTAGACCGTCAAATTGTGATAAACATCTGCATTGTTGGTTAGTTTTATTCGTTGTACAAAAAACTGGGTGTAGCAAAGAAAACAATTGCAAGTAAATTTCAATAATTACAAAAAAGGAAGTGAAGCATTTAAAAGGTAATTAAATGTGAAAATCGAAAGTAGAAAGACTGAATAGCTCCAATAAATCTGTTTGATTTACAACTTGATGCATATTTTTCACTGTTGTTGTACTTGAGAGCTTCATTTCAGATTCTTTAAAACAAGACAAATGTATCATATTTAAAAAAAAAAAGATAAAATATAATTGATATGTAGAGTATATTTATATAGTTTTACAGCAGAAGAAAAGGTACCAAAATTGTCACTGGATGGTACACTTTGAAAAAGGTACATTTTGTACCCCCTAATTTACTCATCAAGGGTGCTTACTTAAATGGTTACTATTAGTTTTGAAAGGGCACCACTGCAGTGACAAAGACTGTGCAATGTAAAGTTTGAAGAATTATTATAAATTCTCATTTTATTGATAAATATTTTGTTAAATAATTGATATTAAGTTAATATATTAACATTATTATTATAAATTTACATAAACACTTTAATTTTATAATTTTATTATTTCTTATAAAAACCTATAAGTGAATCTTTATTTATTTAGCATCTATTTTGAAGATGCCTGTGACATTGTAAGGTTATACTTGAAAAGACTTCTCACCTGCAGTCACACAAGAAGACATGAGATATAACACTATAAAACCATGCTACTTAAAACCATCATATACACTGGGGCGGCACATTCTGTTGACCAGGAAGTGTGAGGCCAGGGTATAGGCTTTCCAAAACTGACGCCTCAGCAGGTACGCAAAAATGCAGAGGGCACAATAAACAACACAATCTGCATAACTTTAGTATCAGGCGTTTCAGAATGTTGACCAAATGTCACAGAGAGTCTAAAGCAAGGGACTTTTTTCGGGTTTTCAAAGGAATGAAAAAGTATTTTAATGCCCACAGCGTGTGCCAGCTCAGATTTGCTAGTCCGTACAGATGAGTGCAGCTTACTCTGCACAGTGAAATTGTAGAAGGTGGGCTTGTAGTGTTCCACGCTTTACGTAAAAATAATGTTTTATGAAACGTGTCCTTGTATCTTTAAAGACATCCGTAGGACTAATAGCCTTTTTTGAGGGGCTAATGCCAACTTAGGGTTACAGCAGCGTTAGGCCATTACTCAAACTGAATATTTAACGTTTAGTGAGTTCTAAAATGGGTCCCAGCTCTGTTTAAAGTTCAACACCTACGATCATGAGTCATTTATTTATGCTTTTTAATTTCGTGAATTTTGGCGACCTAACTAAAGGAGACAGGGCAAAAACTCTACATACAAAAAAAACAAACAAACAAACAAAAATAGCCCACTTGTCAGTTTAATAATTGAAAGAGTTGAGTACATTGCTGTAACAAGTAATTTATTGGTTCATTGTGTCTACTACATGATTAATATGTGTGGACATAACTTAATGGCAGTGGATCTGTAGTTCAGCATTAGGACTGCATGAGGAGAGTTACATTTAGGGGATAAGTCTTATTGTGTTTTGAGTTAATGTCAGCTGTGTTTGATATCGAGAGGCGTTTATGTAAGGTTTTGAATTTTGTGGTTAAAAAGTACGCAGAAGAGTGTTGCCTTAGGCTTTGGGCACTCAGTAGTAATA
The DNA here is from genome assembly GCA_018155175.1 of Sinocyclocheilus anophthalmus. Classification (NCBI taxonomy): domain Eukaryota; kingdom Metazoa; phylum Chordata; class Actinopteri; order Cypriniformes; family Cyprinidae; genus Sinocyclocheilus; species Sinocyclocheilus anophthalmus. The sequence continues at coordinate 302,033 of JADLZN010008535.1, read as the reverse complement.
ATAATAATAATAATATTATATATATATGACCTAACCAACTAACTTGTGTTGACCCAACTAAACAAATTTCTTTTGACCTCATTAAATGTGTGTAAAAACTTCTTCCAATTAAAGTCAGGAGTGTAGTAAAGAATTTTGAGGGTACCAGCAAAAAGCAATTTTGAGATTTTGGGCTATTTGGCTTTTCATAAAGTGTTGTTTTAAACTAGTGGTAAGAAAACATCCAAAATACACATTTAAATGTTTATTCTATAGCACTTTATCTATTTGCATCTGTAGATTTCAAATACAATATATTTTTAAAGGCTGTTTGTTCTGAAAATTAGTTTTTTTTTCAGTCAGTCAAAAATCTCCACTTAAGTATCACTTACACCAAACTTAAAATTTGTATTAATATCCATATTCTGAAGGTTTTTACAGTTTTACAAGTTATTAAATATCAATATTCTAAAGGCTTTTATTATATTCATGATTTTATACTTTTTTCCCTTAAAAGTAGTGTTTTTTTGATGAAAAGAGATATCTAAAATCTCCTCTGTAAAAATCTTTGACTGAACAAAATGAAACAAAAATTCATATTTTTGTTCTGTCAGTTTATGCAAATAAGCACATATTTAATTAGATCATGCCTCATTTGCATATTTAAATATAACATTTCAGAAAACTTGTAACACAAACTTTTTTTTTTGCAATTCTTAATGTAGTTAATAAACTGAGGAAATGGTGATATCAATTAGTCAATGTTTTTATCCTATATTCACCTGTGGCGCCTCGCCTTAAAGGGCCAGTTTAACCCCCAATTCAATTCAGTCATCATTTATTCATCTTATGTTGTTTAAAACATCAGTATGTTTTTTGCTCTTCTTCAGAGCACTAAGGAAGATATTTTGAAGCCTGCTGGGGTCCAGACAATATTGGACACTGTTGACTTTCAATGTATCTACAGAAGAAAGAAAGTCATACAGCTTTAGAACAACGTAATAGTGAGTAAATGTTTAAAAAAATACCCCTTTAGCTAAACCATTGTTCATTATCTACAGAATTTTTTGCCATTGTTTATCATTTTTTCAATGGCTATTTGATTTTCCCACTAAATATTAGCTACACACTGTCCTTGAAGTCCATCAATTCCATCCTTCACAAATATTTGTATATGGGTGTTTCTGTCATTAAGCCATAAGCAAGTTTTAAGTGCAGGTTTTGTGCAAGGGCTCCTGTAGCACAACTGGTGGAGAACACATTAATATTACTAAACTCACATCAGTACAAACTGATGTATAGTGTACCTGAATATACTGAATGTTATTTTGAATTTGGCATCTGCCTAATTCAAAATGGCAAAACTTGTAACCTACTAACCTATTATCACACATAGCGTTGCATGTTTTTTTTAACGTGTTTTATTTTCAGTGAAACCATGCCTATGTGAAGATAACAACCTACATGCAGAGCCACGGCTCGCTGCCACACTTGCACGATTTAAATGTTCTCAGGGTGTTTTTTTTTTTTTTTTGAAAGTCAGTTTCCTTAAAACCACAAACCATCTCGGCTACAAAAAAGGCTTGAACATTTTCACAGTTATTGCCAAAATTCATTAAACACATATTGCCCCAATAATGGGACCTTCTATCAAGTTTTCACAATAGAACCTGCTTATGAAATCGCCTCTTCTAAGCTTGTCAGCAGAATTTAAACAGTAAAACAGTTATCAAAAACAAATTCATAAAACTGAAGGAATGTAAAAAGTAACATACAAAAACCTTTTAGTTTGAAGGACAGAATTCATCTAAATTATATTCATTTAAAACAGTTTTAGGAATTTAAAACCACCATATAAAACCATTGCTAGATAATAGTTCCTCACAACTAGGCCTATTGTTTCCTGTTTTACAGTGATGAAAACATAATACTGGCACAGAGTAAATCTATTTGCAATCTCACAGTACTTTCTCATCACTCATGAAGTGTTACACCATCATGACTCATCTGCTAGTAATCAAACTAGAAAGAGCTCTCTGTTGTGAAATGAGGTTGATAGTATGTGATCAGTGAATTTATAATTGAGTCTAACATGGAAAAATGTTGTCAGTGTTACTATATTTTAAATGTTACATTTGTTGTCCTTTGTATCAGTGGGAGATTTAGTTGGAACGTTCAAAATACTTTAAATCTGGAGTAATAATGGACTGAAATTGTATCAGATCATCCGTTCAGTGAACGATCACACAGTTCTACCTCAACAAGAGCAGCAAAACATTCAGGTAATAATTCATCTGTTCTAACTAATAGCAGAGCACATGTACAAAATGTCAATTTTTCATTAAAATCTGAATTTGCAATAATATTTCAAGGAAAACTACGTAAAATCCCTGGGATTATCACAGCAACTCAAAAGTGTTAAGTATATCTGCACAGATTTAGGAAATACATATTTTTAAAAATCAATTTCAGGCTTGTGTACGTACCTCAAGAAGCATGTGCGACTTCTTCCCTCGTGTGTTGATGGCAGTTAATCTGGCATGACTGTTAGACGCAGGAAACTTCTTGATGAGAGGAAGTACACCGCCTAACTACTCTTTTCGATCAGAATATAGTAAGCTTAGAGTTACACATATGTGAAGTGTAACAACATATTCCATGTTTCCAAAATATCAGAAATGTATAACATTTATAAGAAGATTACATAGTTTCATCATCAAAGTTATAACATTAATCCATCAGTTCAGTGATATTCGCAAACAAAACTAAATGTACAGTATCCACAGAGGAAGTTCCTCTAATATCATGCTGATTGAACACAGTTTCTCTTTCTCATTAATGATGTGTGACTTTTAATGTTTTATTGGATTAGATTTTTTAAACACCTCCTAAAGTGAAATTGATGTGGGAGGATGTGGTTAAGGCAATACACCACATAAACCTGTAAAATAAAGGCACACACCTTTCCCCACACCAAGCACGAATACTCTGAGGGGTCCCACCCAACACCAAATACACCAAATACACCAAATTTTTAGTAATGAACTTACAGATGCGTTAATACAAACCTCAGTGTTTCTTTCGTCAGGCCTGTAAAGTCCCATGTGTGTATATATATAGTATATATATATATATATATATTCTATATATATATATATATATAGAATGATCTTAATAATAAATAGAAAGCAACAAAGAAAGAAAGAAAAAGTTTTGTAATTTTTTTCAAACAAAAAAGGAAACTGTAATGCAGAAACTCTGCAGGGGGTTTTATCAGCGTCATACCTGTGATCTTTGTATCCTGTTTGCTTTGTGAGCTCAACTTTTAACGTTGTAATTGAGCATTAGACCACACATTAAAATAAACATTTTATTTTGGAGTAAGGGGAACTGCTATTTGACTAAAGATGACTGCCATTAGTGACAGGACATTTCAGTACAGGATGCATTTATCACATCTTCCATCAATACTCCTTCACTGAGAACTAGAAAAGCAGGGGTGATAGGTATGAAAAAAAAACAAGACTAAGAAGTAAAATTGGAGGTAAAAAGTCATGCCGCGAAAGACACAGGAAGACATTATGACTTGTTTTCTCAGTCTGAAAGTGTGGGAACTAAAGGTGTAGTATAAGAAACTGCAAATTATATTAATGTCTATCTTTTCAGTGCAAACTGATTCTGCTTTAGAGTTGACTCACAAAGAGCAGACTTCAGCTGCTGAGCTGTTTTGCAAGCAAAAGCAATAAATCTCATGAAATCCAGCCTTAAGAAAAAGTATTCTTTTGTATTATTTAATTTGATTTGTAATTATGGTGAAATTTGGTCTTTTATCTTCGGAAATATGCCCATATTTAATGACCTTAAAAAATACTGAATTATAGAATTTTGTAATTTTATATAATTAATTCTGTTAATTTAATTTGACCAAATTCTTTTGGTTTTTTGTTTGTTTGTTTGTTTTTACAAGCTATTCGTTGTTAAGTTTTAATCATAGTGTAAAAGTCCAAATTTAAGTTATGAATTTAAATGTTTAAAGTAAAATAATAATAATAACATTCAAATAATACTTTATATAATCATATATCTTTATTGTACACAAATGGTCAATCCATCAAATACAGTATCACATTTTTAAAGTATTCTACAGAGTTCACTCTTTTTTTCTTTTCTTTTTTTTTTGGACTCAACAATAATTCTAAAAACGTGTATTTTTGTAGGCTTATTTAATAACAGACGGGATCTTTAAGTGCAAATCAAAGGTAAGGCATGTGACCCCATGTAGCCTCCCACTACTGAATGACTGCAATTTCTCAAAAACATGCACATTGGTTAGAAATATCACAAAACATGTTATCGGACCTAACAGAAGACGATTTTAACCATTTATTTTGTTCTTTTTGGCCCGCAGGTAAAACGATGCTCTGAAAGTTGCTATATCCTGTTGTGAGATGTATTTGTTAATACAGAAAAGCCACAATGTCTATACATCAGGGACAATAGAAGCATCATTCAAAGGCATTACAGTGTGAAAGTGTAAAATTAAGAGGTGCATGCTTAAATGTTTCATTAATACAATGTAGCTTTTTTATATTCCTAAAGAAAAAATATGTCTCTGTTCCCCATCCCATATTACTTATATTTAAAATACAGATTTCACAACACATACTGCTTTTCTTCAGTAAAATCTCTCTCTATATATATATCTATTCTTTTGTTTAACGAAATCCATTCCTTGTAGTACAAAAGGCATACAAATCTGATCTGAGGTATTTTTCTCAATAAAGTGGTGTGAATCCTTGATAAGCATACAGAAGCCGATCATTTTAAATTTATGACACTGTTGACTTTGTGTGTAAAATATTAAGTAGGGAATTCAATGTACTATACTCACACATTGACTAACAAGACAGAAAACAAGGTTGATCTCGAGTGTTCTTTCTATTCTGGCATGACCCTTGCTTCTAAAAGTAGACTTCTTCCTGTCGTGTTTTTTTTTTTTTTACTCGTCAGCACTCTTCTCTGAGCCTGCACCAATGACCGTCTTGTAGCAGTGTTCTCCTCCGTGTTCGGGAGAGATTGGTGGGAAGTCAAACGTCTTGTTCCCAGAGCCCATTCGCTTGCGGTTTCTAGCACCAGGTTGGTACAGCTGCATTGCTGGTCGGTCCTGTGCCGTGAAATGAGTAAGACACAAAAGACAAAAGCAATACACTCATATTTCATACCACAAACACAGATTTTTCTCATGACAGGTTAGTCAAGAAAGTGCTATTCATGCATATAATCAATTTCCTTCCCCATCTGAATCACATTTCAGTTAGGCAGACAACCAGCCATTGACAGCCCCTCAAAATCCATTTAGTCCATAACAAAAACATTATACTGCATTGTATCTGTTATGCCCTTCTTTGCAATTTAACAGTTTCGATTTGGTGATGATGGGGGTGACACATAATGGCTAAAGCTCAGGGCTAGTAACCGGACTACTGTTGCTATCATCACTTCTGAAAATAAGTGTATTGTAAGTCACTTTGGACAAAATCATCTGCTAAATGACTACTTACTAAAATGTATAAACAGAATCCAGCATTTAAGCATTTCAATGTGAAGATCATATGTATTCTTCTGTATACATGTAGGATCTGTTCCAAAACCAAGTGAAATGCTATTTACTGTCTACATAGGGAGCAGTCTTTTAAGACAACATCCTACATGCTTTACATAGGCAGCAACTCACACAAATAGTGCTCCTCGTGGAAAAAAGCAAAGGAGACTCTCCTCTCATTTCAGTAGAGTTTGGCGATTATAGTGTTATATTTTTATTTGATTTTAAAAATCCTTAATTTTTGTTTATTTCTAGGTTTAAATGAGTCGTTGCATCTCATTTATACATTTTTAACTATATTTCTAATGGACATTCCTCATCTGCCATCTTAAATGAATCCCCCCACACCACCTCTACACTGGGGGCAAGATGCATACGATGCCTTAACATGCTGCCCATGCAGGCAACTCACTACGTTTTGGAACAGAGCCGTAGTTTTCAGTTGTATAAGCTTCTTCTATTGGGAACCACTCCTCATCTGTGCCATTACAGCATTAGCAACATTCTGCTGTCAGCAAGTACGCCTGGCACTGTAAGGTGCGGGGCCTCTCAGTATACAGCATGTGTAGCATCCCCTCCCGTGGGTAGAAAGGCTCAAAAACTAGCTGTACCTTTGCTGGCTGAGCCCCTCCTATCTGGTCTGGCCCCTCAGACTGGGAAGTCCTTTTCTCCTGATGCACTAACACAGACTGAGAGACACGTTGTCTTCCGTCAATAATATTGCCAACAGCCAAATTACAGCTAACTACCTCAACACATCAGTGTAGGCTGCATTGAAAGCCCCGTGAGGGAGGCAGATTCGTATTGTATTTCCCACAGACATAATGATGTATATATGAACTACAGATGTGTAAATATTGAATGCATTAGTGGATTCATCTGCTACACAGACCGGACAAACTGACTGATGACAATAACTGTACATAATACCAGAACCAGAGCTGCAAATGGACTGTGGTTGAGATATCGCTACTCTGTTGGCATTTATTTACCTTATTGCGAATCCGTTCTTTCCTGCTGCCCATGTCCTCTCGTTCCTCTTTTCCCAGTTTGTCTCCAGTCTCTGGGCAGTAAGAATAGCCATGATGTTGGTCTTTCTTGGCTCTGTCCTGGCAGTAGCCTTTACCCCATTTGGTCTCCTCCTTGCGTCGCATAAACTTGTCAAACTCGTAGTGATGCCTCTGTCGTTTGCGCTCCTCATCTCTGCCGCGATGCTCTTTGTCCCTCTGGCGACGGCCGTGACCTTCCCGCTGCTCCTTGTCACTCTCAATTTGACTCCTACTACGGAGAGCCCACTTAATAAAATCAACCACTTCAATATGACTTTATAAATAATTGTATATACAGTGGGGTCCAAAAGTAACTAAATATGAAAAATCGTCACAATCTGATGATCGTGTTATCCAATGTGATTTGAGAATGATCTAAAGAACATGTGCCTCAATGGAGGAAAGAACATCTTACCATCTATACAAAGAGTTCACATGATCAACGACAAAAATTGAATTGATTATTGGCCTAGAAACAGCAGAATTGTAAAATTCTTCTTCATTTTAAGACATAACTTCTTTAGTTTCACATTTGTCAAAATCCTTAACTTGGTTCAATCTATCGATTTTGTTAATTGGATGGATGAAGATCTGAATGCGAGCTTGCAGTCGACTGTAAGAAAGGGGCGGGGTTTAAGAGAGAAGTCTGTTGTTTCACCGGAAGATCGAGACTTTGATTAAGATCGTATTTCGATTTTTGATTTCGAGGTCAAAAAAAGAAAATACTTCCAACATATGCATGGATGAATCTTACACAATAATATCATTAAGATGCATTCAGAAAACATCATTTCCATTTTGTGCCAACTTAAAATTTTTTGTTTATTTCCAAATTTGAATTACAGTAGCTTTTTAAACTCCACTGTATCTTTTATGGCAAGTAGCGGCAAGTTTTAGGTAGCTCTTACTTATCCTTGGAATCCTTTGACTTAGTGTGTCCTGCTGGCTTTTCCCATCTGTTCTTCTCTATCTCTCCACTGTCTGCTTTATCTTTCAGTCTGTCTGAGTCCATGTCATCGTCTCGATCACACTTCTTCAAAAGCTAAAGGAGTCAATATGCAGATCTCATGTAATGACTGGTTTTGAGTACAGTACTGATAACCACAGCTGAAAAACAGTCTGTCACATTTGAGGTCTAAAAATGATGAAGAAGTTCAAAGACTAAAGTAAAACAAGGTTTATTTGACAAACGCAAAGGTAGATAAATCCAAATACGAGTAGGCAATGTGAAAATAGAAGTGAAGTGAAAATAGAGCAACTTAAATACAGGGCTATAATGACAAAAACCTGTGCTGACTAAATTAATCACAATGAAACTAAGACCAAAATAACTAAAAAGTCTGTGACACAGTCATCTTCAAGATGTGATATGGTTTTAAGTCATACCTTGATCTTTATCTCCTTTTCAGAAAGCTTCTTCTGCTTTTCAGCCTCCTTCCGCTTTCGTCTCTCCTCTTCTCTGCGCTTCCTCTTCTCCTCTTCCCTCTGTCGCTTCTTTTCCAGTTCCCTCCTTCGCCTCTCCTCTCTTTTCTCCTCTCTTATTCTCTAGAATTGAAAAGGATCATGTATATACAGTACAAAACCACAGTGTATAACATGCATTCAGATGGTGCTCTTACCTGTTTCTCTAATTTCTTGTTTTTAATGTATTCCAGCAAGGGTGTTGTCCTTTTGGCTACAAATAAAGTCACATGGAGGGAAAACAGCGCTCAGTTAACAGCTTTGAAAACTGGTAGAGACTTGGACAGTGATTTTTTTGAGGAATGATTGTGTTTAACAATGTTGTAAAACAAAAAATGAGAACACCTGTTATGTTCTAATTCAAGTAATGTTCACCACAGACATATTTTTAATCATCCATTAATATCCTCTATTCCAATAAACCCATAGCAGCCCATTACAAATTATCCGACCAGTACTACCAGTATACTAGAAGAGCATTTCTCAACATCAAAAAGTGTTCTCATCAAAATGAACTAAGACCAGCTTCGTAATACTTGTATATCCTAGACATAATACTTGTCATGTAAATATATGTCCTGGACATATATGTATCTACAAAAAGGCTAACAGTGCTAAACGATTTCCAAAACAGTACCTATGAGTTCTCGGGTTTTAGCTTCAATCTCTCCCAATAGTGTTTCTGGATTGGCCATTTGCTTCCTTTCCCGTTTCCTTCTCCTCAACCACAATAGGATAATTTTCCCCAGAAAATTCGCCGGTATTCTGTGTCTTGATTTTTTTTGGACGATTGTTAATAGAGATACGTGTTTAAAACCAAAAACAAAATTTATTGGCTTTTTGCAGTATATACTTTACTCAGTAAAGTCACTTTTTATGAATACTTGAAATGTATAAAAAAATAATTTAATAATAGTTTGTTTTTTTTTTTTAAAATCAAATTAAAAATGGTAAAATAATTACACGTTCTTCATAGTTCCCCTGCCGCGTTTCGCTGCATTGCATAGCTGTCTTTCGGGCATCTTTCTTTTCTTTTAACTTTGTTTCTCTCAAGTTTAAAACTGGCGGCGGGTCTATTGTCTGAAATGGAGCAAGTTCTACAACAGAAACTGAGGTTGCGAGAAGGCAGCTAAATGGCTAGGAGGGTCATACCTTTTTAGGTTGGGAGGGGAGGGGGTAAGAAGGGAGGAATCTTTGCCTACATTAAAAAAAAATATCCAACAAATAGTATCTTAAAACAAATGTTATGGACCTGTTATATATTAAACTAAATAAAAGCCATTTATATTAACCCTTATGTTATAAACTAGATTGAGGTAATAAACCTAAAAGAGGCAATTAATTACCTTAAGGTCGCAATGTGCATACATAGCCATCAAAGCGATCTCTGAAAATAATGATATCCTCTGGGTTTTTGAAGTTGATGTATGCTCTTGAAAAGAGATGTGGGTATAAGCTGGAGAGAATAAATATATAAAGACACGCACATGTATCAAACGCTGACAGTGCTTCTGATCACATTATATTCATATACACAAACCAAATAGACCTCTGATCAGCGGGGAAGAACTCAAAATAGTCAAAAGATGGAAGAGGACTCAGATGCTCCTCGAGCTGGTCTTTTGATAAACTGGGTGGCAGTCGGCGTATGACAACCTATATAAAAAGAAGCATGTATAAAGAAAATTGTACTAAAAAAATCTACATCAAAAGCAAGATCAGCACCCACAATTACAAAATTATAGTTGCAAATATTAGAAATAAAATGGCAATGACAAAAATCGTACATATATGATGTGAGCACAACATTGCACAAGAGCCAAAAAGAGGCCTGACTAATATACAGTACAAAATAAAAGCTGAAATATTAATGATGAGGAGGGGCTGTGAACATGTAATTAATTACAGTCTAATTTTATTGAGGAGTACATAGTTCCTGTGCATGAATCAAATAGAATAAGTTATCGTGCTTTAGTGTCATTTTTAATGATACAAAAATCTAGTCCCCATTAATTGCAAATGCATGGTAAAGAACAGTACATTATTTTAATTTTCCATGTGTTCCAAAATGTAAGTCATACGTGAGTGTGAGTAAATGTTACACACACACACACACACACATTGGTGGGGCTTATACGAATGTTAATTTTCAAATGTCTCTCTCATTGACTGTGCACTTTTCTAAAAGATCTAATTTTCAAAACAACGCCTAGACCTATAAAATCCATCCAAAAGGGGTATTTGTGTACGAGTGCATTTGTGTTTGACGTGCTTTGATCGGCCACTCATGGGATCTTCGTGTTCGTTTCGGTCGATCGCGGTTTCGAGCGTCGCGAAAATCCGACGCCTGTCCTGCTCTTCGTTTTCCTTTCCCGCTGCTATGGTTCCGGATCCCGTTCCCCCCCAGCATCCCATCATCATCCTCACACTCCCTCACACTCTGCACTCCAACTAACCCCAAACTACTGCGCCAACTTACCACTGCTGAAGGGCTCTCCTCCTTTTTTCTCCTCCTTGTGCTTTCGGGTTCACCGCTACGTTGTCCTGCCTTCCCCTCGACACCACCCTGAACTGGAGTCTCGAAAACGGGCTGCTCGACGCTGCCAGATCTCTCCCCTGCTTCCTGTCCTCCTGCTCCGTTTCATCACACGCCTCATATCTCCCATTCGCCCTCGGTTTTTACTCTTTCTTTTCGCTCTCGTTTCCTTCGCGTCTCCGAAATCCGCAAACTCTCGCGGGAATTCACTCAAATACCGCGAGCCTTGCACGTTATTGTTTATTCTCTTGTCATGTCAAAATATGTTTCGGTCTGCTGATTTGTTTTTAAAAAAAAAAAACAAAATGTTTAAGAGAAATGTTCAACAGAATATGGTTATTTGGGCATTATATATTTAGAGTAAAACAGATCTCTTCCTTTCACCAAGGTGGAGGGGTATAACAACGACGACCATGACTGTCATCGTTTAGTGCCGGGTGCCGCGCTGTCGTCCTCGGAGTCGCTGTCAGTGCAGCTCGGCTGAACGCATGGTCGGTCTGGACCGAACGGGCTGCCGGTGCTGACTGTGCTCCATACGTCCGGGCTGCTGGGCTGACTCACGGAGCGCCCGTTATAGTCACAAGGACTAGGAACTGCAAGAAACACGAGACCACAATCTGTCTTCAAACGTATCCCTGTCCATGTATCTATATTCTGTTTCCATTCCCTTATTTATCTGCGTCTGCGAAAGCACAAATCATCTAATAAGTATAAACCCATCTATACAGCTATAACCTATCTATTTTTATTGTCAAAAATGTAGTCCTACCCTGTCTATCTACAAAAGTAGATCCGACTGTTTATTTATCTGCAAAAGTAGCCTATCCGTTCGTCTACACAAATATATCCATCCATCAGCGAAACTACTCCACTCATAAATCCACTCATTTATTAATCAAAACAAATGTGTCTGTGCATCTGTCTACCCGAAGTATCAATCCACAGCTAGACCTATATTTATTTAAATATACATTTGTATGAAAAGCATGCATATGTCCATTCATTTATTTATATGCAAATGTATCTATCATCTGCATACATATATATACTTTATCATTAAAAATATGACCTGTCTACAAAAGTAGACAGCTGTTTATTTATCTGCAAAAGAATCTGTCCATCTTTCTGCTAAAGTACTATCCACCCATTTATTTATCTAAATGTGTCTGTCCAGTGTTGGGCAAGCTAAATGTAGTGAGCTAAGCTAACAGTACTTTTCATTAAATGAAGCTTCAGTACACTAAAGCTACAGCCCTGTGAAATGTAGCAAGCTAAGCTACAGCAACATGGCAAAAGTAGTTTACTACATCCAAGCTCATTTTTAAAAACTTCATTTTTATATTGAACCAACATAATAACAAGTCATTGCTCTCTCAGTGATCAATAAAACTGTCAGTCAAGCAGATAGACAAGCATAATAGTTCAGTTTAATTGTTTATTCAACAACAAACTGTTCCAAAAACCAATTTGGCCAACAAAAATCATTAATCATCTCCAAAGGGCAGGGCCCGGATGTACCTCATATTGTGACATAGGCAAAATACATTTTTGCTGTCAGCCGGAAACCTCCTATTGGTGCATTATCATGCTGCAACATGAGGTGATGGTCGTGGATGAATGGCACAACAATGGGCCTCAGGTTCTCGTCACGGTATCTCTGTGCATTCAAAATGCCATCAATAAAATGCACCTGTGTTTGATGTCCATAACATACGCCTGCCCATACCATAACCCCACCGCCACCATGGGCCACTCGATCCACAACGTTGACATCAGCAAACCGCTCACCCACACGACGCATACACGTTGTCTGCCATCTGCCCTGTACAGTGAAAACCGGGATTCATCCGTGAAGAGAACACCTCTCCAAAGTGCCAGACGCCATTGAATGTGAGCATTTGCCCACTCAAGTCGGTTACGACGACGAACTGCAGTCAGGTCGAGACCCCGATGAGGAAGACGAGCATGCAGATGATCTTCCCTGAGACGGTTTCTGACAGTTGGTGCAGAAATTCTTTGGTTATGCAAACCGGTTTGTTGCAGCAGCTGTCTCGGGTGGCTGGTCTCATACCGATCTTGGAGGTGAAGATGCTGGTTGTGGAGGTCCTGGGCTGGTCTGGTTACACATGGTCTGTGGTTGTGAGGCCGGTTGGATGTACTGCAAAGTTCTCTGAAACGCCTTTGGAGACGGCTTGTGGTAGAGAAATGAACATTCAATTCACGGGCAACAGCTCTGGTGGACATTCCTGCAGTCAGCATGCCAATTGCACACTCCCTCAAAACTTGCGACATCTGTGGCATTGTGCTGTGTGATAAAACTGCACATTTAGAGTGGCCTTTTATTGTGGCCAGCCTAAGGAACACCTGTGCAATAATCATGCTGTCTAATCAGCAACTTGATATTCCAAAAACCCACACCTGTGAGGTGGATGATTTATCTCGGCAAAGGAGAAGTGCTCACTAACACAGATTTAGACAGATTTGTGAACAATGTTTGAGAGAAATAGGCCTTTTGTGTTTATAAAAAAAGTCTTAGATCTTTGAGTTAAGCTCAAGAAAAATGGGGTCATAAACAAAAGTGTTGCGTTTATAATTTAGTTCACTGTAGTTTAATATGTGGCTTTAAGTATACATAACCTTTTATATAATGGTACACTCACAATAAGGATTCATTAGTTAGCATTAGTTAACTAGTGTTGTTAACATGAACCAAGAATGAACAATACTTCTGCAGCATTTATTAATGTAAATGTTAACATTTACTAATGCATTATTAAAACACTAGTGTGTTTTTACATTCGTTAATGCCACTGTGAACCTACACAAACAACTGTCTTTTCATTCTTACAAAGATGATAAATATATAATAATTTGTTTGTTCATATTGTCTGCGCATGTTTAGTTAATACATTAGCCTAACATTACCAAATCCTTATTGTATCGTGTTAACCATATAATGTATAGGCCTATACAAATACCTGAGGCTACGTTTATAAAAACCAGAAACCATATTTGCATTGTTGCATGTGGGCATTATATTAGTAACATTTCCCCAAAATCACGTTCATACGAATGTTTTACGCATCGAAATGTTTTTTTCCCCGTCATTAAAGGCCACATCACAGGCAGTACGGGGCATCGTATTTACGTTCATGAACTTGCAGGTTTACAGTTCTGTCCCTATGTGTTAGGGCCTGTACAATATAGCGAATATCGCAAATGTTACATATCGCAATATGCTATTTCTACAGCTGCAATATTTAGTGGCCTGAACAAAACAAAGAGAAAATCACGTCCGCTACTTACCTACATAACTTTTTGTAGCTTAAAAAGCATCAGGTGCATATTGCAATTCAAGCAGTTTTTTTTTTTTCCCTTTTTATTATTCAGTTCCTAAAACTCATGTTACGGCCGCTGTGGCAACAGGTAAAGCGTGTGCAGAACAGAGGCACACAGTAAATTAAGATGAAACAAACCCACGAATTTATGATTTCTGTTATCACTCTACATTTAACCCTGGCTTAATATTATAATTTAAATCGCGTTTTGGTTGATCTAATTCCTGAATTTGAATAAATGCTGCATTAAACGAATTTCAGGGCTCTGTATAGGTCATTACGCATTAACATCTGCGACGTTTTCATTGGAAAGATAGTTTTACAGGGTTATAATAATAACCTGAGAATAACCATTAGGGAACGTTCTGTATAAGTTATTTTTTAGGTTATTTAAAACCACCCTGCAAAGTTCTGGGAATGTTATTTTATGGTTACAAAAAATATAAACTAAAAAGCGTTCCCCCCCCTAACGTTAGTATTTGGTTCCCAAAAAAATAACCAAATAGGAACCAAAAACTAACGTTAGGGGAACGTTCTGTGTTTGCTGGGATGCAGCCTTTCTGTCAGAGAATATGACGGCCGAGCCGCTTAAACTAATATGCAAAACGAAACTATAAACTATGTCTTACCAGTTTTTAAAGGCCTTAATATGAGGCTTGTCACATGTTTAGAACAAACTGGATTATGCACTTTCTCCGCAGCAGCTCAGTCCGCTATATTTTCAGATGCGCTCGTACCAAACTAGCCTACTGTATCACTTATAAAGAAAAAAAAATATATATATATATCGTTCAAAACTGCGATATACCCACCGCCCAGCCCTACTCCAGGACGCTAACACCTGAGATGCTCCAAACTGCACGCTGCACTTCATTCACGAGAGAGGCGGGAGGAATAATGAGGTTTGACTGACAGTTTGAGGAGCCAATGAAGTTACGAGGTTTAGTGGCAGTAGCCACACTTTTACTGGTCCAGGATCAGTGATCCTTAGCTGTTATATTTCCGATTTGAGCTTGAGCTTCAGAATGCTTTGGATAATGTAGCTTTTGTTGATGCTACCGCGCTACTTGATTTTTTTTAAAAAAGAACACCATCACCCTACTGAGAAATGTAGTTAAAGGTCCCCTGAAGCGTTACTCTGAGTTGACGTCATTTTAACTGAAACAGGAAAACAGGGCGGGACATATCAAGCAGCCCCGCCCCGCCCCTTTTTAAAATAGCCAATAGCTTTCGTTTATATCACAGCTTGGGCTAGACCCGTTGAGCTCCGTGAAGCCGCTTTTAACAGGGTATGCCAGCCACAATCTCACCCATATTGCTATAAAATATAGCATTCAAATAGAATTGTAGAATTCAAAAAGCTCAGATACATTTTGTGGTCTGTGCCGACTCGCGCATGTGATCCGCTCTGTGCTATCGTGTCTCTGGACCGGAGCAGAGTGTGTTGTCGGTGCAGTCAGTGGTTAGCCGGGACACACGCGCGAAACCTACTTTATTATTTTTTTTTTTTTTTTTTTTTTTTTTTGTTTTTTTTTTTTTTTTTTTCTTTTTTTTTTTTTTTTTTTTCCCTCAATGGAAAGCATATTTACACTGATTGAATCGTTCCCTGTCCCCTATATAGTGCACTACGTGCCTTTCACTGCACAGAAAATACTAACTCTGTGGACAAGTGCTGATTTCAGACAGTCCGCGGCTTCAGCTTCTATTTATAGTGTAGGGGTTCTAATAGAGATGCACTTTTTTTTCGGATTCTAGAGCGCATTTGATTGGACAGAAAGTTTGATGATAAGCTGGCGTACGATGTGACGCAAAAAAATCGTTGAGCCGTTTTGGCGGAAGTGACGAACTGCAAGCTTTGAATGCTTATATCTTCTAAATGCGAATTTTGTCACTGTTTTGTAGGGATGGGCAATACCACTTATTTTGTTTTCGATACGATACCGATATTTTTTAAGGCAGTATCGTCGATATCGATACCGATACGATACTTCTTAACTGAACTTTTAAATTATGAAATGTATTAAATTATTAAATTTCTAAGAGTAAAATGGGTAATGATAAGTACTTTGTTTAAATCGCATTTTAACATTCAATACGCCTTACTTGTATTTTATTAGGTTATATTTTTGTTTACATGTGGTTCAAATGTGTTTTTTGTTTACACATGATTCAAATCTACAAATACTACAGTGGAACTATGGTCACTTTAGTAAAACCATGGTTCATTATCATAAGGGACTGCCAGTGACAGACTGTTGCATGCATAAAATGCAACCTTTTTGTTCTGACAGTGTATGATTTCTATTAACATTACAGAATAGAACATGATCAATATTGACTTTTAACATTCAATTTAAATAAATGTAATTGCACAAACTATGTAGGCTAAGATTTCAATTTGTTTATTTTTGTGTGAATACCGTACTCAACCCTAATAGTTTTTTTTTCTGTCCTCTGATAAGTATTGTTCAGGGCTACCGTTCCCAAAAGCTTTAATGCTTTCTTATGATACTTTTGGGAAACGCAGCCCTGTTTGAATGCAGTCAGCAGTGAGTGAACGCTCTCTGTGATGGATGGATTGGTTCTGTCTTGCAACATTTGTGTGTCCAGATGAGCAGGAAAATAGTTCTATCCTACACAATTACTTGCGAACAAAGGTTATTCGTCCAATTCAATGAATTTGAACGCATTATTATTAGTATTTTAAATAAACAAAATCACTGGTAAATAAAACACACCTTAGTATCGTTAGTTTGTTTGAGTATCGATACTTTCGATACTCGCGTCAGTATCGATATATCGATACTTATGATCGATACGCCCATCCCTACTGTTTTGGAGTACACTGCCTTATAGATAACCTTAAGACTAACATATTGATACTAACACCCAAAAAACTTACATTTTGATTTCATGGGGACTTTAAGCTTGTAGCGACGCTACTGCCCATCACTGTCTGTCCATCTATTTCTACGGTTTCCACATATATCTGCAAAATGATCAATCCTCCCATTAATCTATATGCAAAAAGTATCTATCCAACCATTTACTTGCACAATTCACATTTGCAAAAGCATCCATAAGCAAATCCATCATCTATCTGCAAAAGCATTTATCCATTCAGTTACCTGCTAAAAATATGTATATTAATCTATTAATCTAAGTATCTATTATTATTTTCCTAATCCACAAAAGTATCGGACCCAACTCTATATTTAAGTGTCGTGACATTTGATACAGTGCAATTACGGTGCCGTCACAGCATCGACATTTAGGCTTAATTTCCATTGGCTATTGTCAGCAGCATAGCGATGTAAACGTACAGTTTACACAGAAATGACTTTCAAACAAAACGATTGGGAAAACTGTAGTTATATCTATAATTACACCTCTCCTTAACTTCCAGCATCCCACCTCAATAGCAGCAAGTGATTTGCAATACAACATATCCTACAATTATGTACAGTAAGTACACTGTTCCTAGCATTTATTTATTTATAAGCATAAAGTCTCCCAATATAAAGTGGGACCAAAATCAATTGCTCTGCAAATAGATGTATTCATTCATTTACTTCAATCTATCTACATTATTTCCTCCGAGTATCACTATATTTAAAGGTGTTGTAGTGTGTAATAACTGTCTTACCACTGAGAAACCTTTGCTTCCCGCTGGCCGTCTCAAGGCAGAGCTGAGGTGAAGGCCTCTCTGGTGTGGAAACGGAGCTCTTTAAACTAGGCACAAATGTGGAACAGGGTGTCCAGATCTCGACTCACGCGCACATGCGAGTAGGTGATGTTGGATTTGGATGGTGTGCAGCCCATGACTAATTCTGCAGCTCACAAAGCCAGCTTCCATCTGAGGAGCATCCAGAGTGACACAGCCTGCTCATTTCAGTGGAACCAAACAAAGACATTTCTGCTCTACTTCAGGGGCCGATTTGAAAGACCCCATGACGTTCCTGATGCACAATTAGGGAGGAGCTGCTTGATGCCCCATTGAGAGGGGCTTTGAGTACAGCAAAATAAATGAATAAAAGAAATCAGGAACTTTATCAAATAACTTTCAGTGGTAACATCAATATACACTTTTGGCCAAAAGTTTGGAATAAAGCAGTTATGCAGCTTCAAATTTTTGTGGAACTATGATACATTTATACAGCATTTATTTGAAATATAATTCTTTTGT
The DNA here is from genome assembly GCA_018155175.1 of Sinocyclocheilus anophthalmus. Classification (NCBI taxonomy): domain Eukaryota; kingdom Metazoa; phylum Chordata; class Actinopteri; order Cypriniformes; family Cyprinidae; genus Sinocyclocheilus; species Sinocyclocheilus anophthalmus. The sequence goes on along the minus strand of JADLZN010008535.1, from coordinate 283,882 downwards.
AACTTTAATAATGTCTCACTTTTTATCAATTTAATGTGTCCCTATTAAATTAAATTTTAAAATAGTAAAATAGAAATGATTCAAATTGTATCAGATTTTTTTGTTTATCACCATTACTGCCATTTACTGTTTTTATTAAATAAATACAGCTTTGGTGAGAATAAGAGACTACTTTCAAAAACATTTTTAAAAATCCAAACTTTTGACCGGCAGTGTAGAGTTATCACATAAGTCATATTATCATATTCTTGTATTTCACTACTGATCTGGTAGGACAAACTTAACTGAAAGTTTTTTATAAAGCTTTACAAAAACAAATTTCCTAAAATGTATAAAGTTAATGAATCTGTGGGCTGATTTTGGTGACTTGCACAGATTTCCTTGCATTCTCAACCTCAGACACAGATTTGAGCTAACTGATAAAATCACTGATCAAAGTTGTTGCAAGTAACTTCCTTTGGTTGACTTGACTAATTTTAGGGTTTTATAAACTAAATGCAAATGTCAGCAGATAATATAGTTTGATTGGCAATGTAAAAATCACATTTTGTTCAGCCTCATTCACAAAACAGGTGTTTTAATACAGCACCAATGAGAATACACAAATTTGTGTAAAAATATGGATGCCGGGTTTATTGATTAAATCATTTGAACCCTTTTGCATTCACTTCTTTACTCATTCATAGTAAAAAAAATCCACAGGGGTCCGACACGGAGGTCACGGCAGGGGTGGTGAATGGAGGGAGGGTGTGACGTGTCCTCTTCAGCGTCACAATCTATCCTCATCTCATGCTCATAGTTTCTCTTTAACCCATCTATAGGTCTCAATCACGTGCTGGTGTCAGACATGGACGTCTCCAGCATCATGTCGCTCTCGTGCATGTCGCATTCTAAGAGGAAGCGCTGGAAAGCATCGGTTTGTTTGTCAGCGTTGAAAGACGGCGTTTCCAGGCACACATTCACCTCTTCTACAGGTTGTGCTCTGCTCTCATTGCCGTCAGCAGAAGTGTTGAGCATCTTCATCAGCGCAGGCGTGCTAAGGGTCTTTTTTACTTTGTCTTTAATATCAGTTCCTGCAAAACAACAAAACTAAATAGTTACAAAAACACCTTGAATCTGTTATTTACGAATTAGATGCTGCATACAGCTTATGGATGGCTGTCTTACCGATATAAGCATCTGAATCGCTGATATACATCTCAATGCAGTGACCCAGCATGGTTACGGAAAATGTGTCATCTCGTTTAAGACCAAGTGCCTTAAAGAAGGAGTTTATATGTTTGAAGTGCATCACAATGGATTAAATATAAATATATATCGGCCAAACAGTTTTGATGGTTATACATTCTCACAGTGTGAAAGTAGTCAATGGCACTCTCAAAATCTCCCATGAGGCTGTGCACATAACCAATGGATGAGTAAGTGGAGGCATTTTGTGGGATGAGGACCAAAGCTTGCCTGTGGTATTCAAGAGCCTGCTCGTATTTCCTACACAAACAAAATGAAAGCAATCACTGACCTGTTTTTTGTCTATTGCAACAGATAAATATCTAGACAAACTCACTTGACTCGAGAGTCTAAACACTGCACATTATTATTGATTTTTCATATTTAGTGTGGGACGTTGGGTCTAATTTGCTGCTTTTATGTATGCTCAGGTTTCAGTTCTGTGTAGATGAAATGCTCAATGTGTGTGTTGTTTTCAGATGTAGCTATAAATGATTAAATACTTGGAAGAAAAACTAAACCAAACTCAATTCTGTATGCAAATATTGCAATGAAGTTGCTATGCTGTAGATTTAGAATTCTGAACATTCATCAAAACTGGCAAATGGAAATTACAAACTTAAAAAAAAAAAATGTGTATCTCCCACTATATAATACGTATATATAGATATATATATAGCAAAATATTAAGGGGTCATATGATGCGATTTCAATTTTTCTTTTATCTTTGGAGTGTTACAAGCTCTTGTTGCATAAATAAGATCTGTAAAGTTTGCAAAGATTAAAGTCTCAAATCCAAATAGATATTTTTTATAAAAGTTAAGACTGGTCCACGCCCTCAAACACGCCCCCAACATTCTACTCACAATGTGGGAAGCTTTGCAATACCCCACCCACAGGTTCACGCAAAGAAAACGAACGTACTGTTTTGTTTGCTGCAGCCGCCGGGCCGCCGCCTGTTGTGAAGACACCTGTATGTTTCGTTGCGAAACACTTGTTTGCTTTTCCAAAGAGAACTACTACATCAGTGGTTAAGTTGTTAACACTGTTCCAGAACACTTCAACCCGTATATTCAGATGTGTGCAGCACATTTTTATGGAGGACTGTTTCCGGATCCTGGGAATAGACTACAATGCCGGCTGTTCTGACGTCACATCTGTAAGTACGTTTTCATATTAAGCATTTGTCACTGATTATTCAAACGCGAGTTTTGGGCAGTGTAGAGTATGCTTGTTGTTTGTCATTTCTCCGATCACAAGTGCAGATATGGTTTTATGTTTACGCGGCACGATTCAATGCGTAAAAAGACAGTATAAGTCTTATAATCCGTAATTATGTCCCCACTGGATGCAACAAATGCCTCGTTTATAATGTGTTTTGTCTCGTCGCTCCGGGACACGGCATCACAGTATGGTAAGGGGCGTAACATTTCCGTCACACGCTTGAGGCATTCGGCCAATCACAACAAACTGGATAACTGACCAATCACAGCAACCTCGCTTTTCAGACCGATGAGCTTTGTAAAAATCGACGCGCTTCAGAAAGGCGGGGCATAGAGGAGAAACAATAATATACAGTATGTGGAAAATAATGTGTTTTTTGCATAACCATTTCATTACACCAAATACACAAAATAATGTTCTTTTTAGCAACATCATATGACCCCTTTAACAAAAATTAGCACAACTAAGGCTAAAAAATTATCCACAAAACACATTTGAATACAGACTGCATGTGAATTATTTGCAGAAGTTTGTAGGGTTTCATTATATTGATACGGTCCAAACAATCAAAAACAAAAGAAATAATTAAACAGCCATTTATAACTAAAGAATCATGAGTGGAATGATCTTCAAGTGTGAATTGCAAGCCCTTTGATATCCAGTGGGTGGACATGCATAATTCATGAAACACTAGAGTGACAGAACAAAACAAGCACTCTATTAAAGTGGAGAAAACAAGCCACACAAGAGAGAAAGGATGCCATGTGACCATCATGCTCTTCATTAAAATACCACTCCTGATCATTTTAGAAGACACTTTTTAGTCACAATTCCAGTTTAGTGCGTCACTATGGCACAGATCCTGCCTATTTTAACTGGGATAGAATGTGGTACTTTAGCTGCAATATTTGCCAGTAGTGTACTTTATGTACACTAACATTTAAAAGTTTGGGTTTGGTTAGAATTTTGTGTAATGTCTATTACAACAATGCTAAATTTATTTGATTAGAAATACAGTAAAAAAAAAAAAAAGTTAATTTGCGAAATATCATTATTATTATAAATATTATTTCACATTAAAAAAATTATTCCTGTGATGGAGAATCTGAATTTTCAGCAGCAATTTACTCCAGTCTTCAAAGTCACATGATCCTTCAGAGATCATTCTAATATACTGATTTGCTGCTCAAGAAACATTTCCTCTTATCAATGTCGAAATATTTTTGTGGAAACTGTGATACTTTTTCAGGACTCTTTGCTAATATAAATTTTTTAAATAACAGCATTTACTTGAAACAATCTATTGTAAGATTATAAATGTCTTTACTGTTACTGATCAACTTTTTACACCACTGATCGACTGAATGCAGTCTTGCTGAATAAAAGTTCTTTCAATCCCAAACATTTGAATGGTATTGTAGGTTATGAAAAACTAAAGTAAATGTACTAAAAGCTAAAATGTACTGAAAAATCAGGATTCTTTCAACTTACTTCAATTTTCGACAGACATGGCCCAAATTGTTTAAGAGCGGCTCCCATTTGTCTACTGTCACCTGAAAATAAATAATTCATTAAAAGGACAGAACATTTTACAAGGGTATGATAAAGTTAATTTGCTACAGAGAACAGACACTTTTTTTTTTTTAGACACAAACGAAAATGAGTCGATATAAGAAACTGTTTGTCTATTGGAAATTTGTGTAAAGAGGTATTTTCATTGTTTCATCAGTTGAACCATGCAACCATGAAGGTAAAAATGCATCATGACGTCTACTCTGACTAAGGTCTGTTCTAAACAAAAACAAGCATATAAACAACTAGATGATAGAAGCCACAGGGTGGTTACCTCATTTCCAATGGCCTTGATCTTATCCATAGCATCTAGAAACAACTTCTCTGCTGTTTTATAACTGCAACAAAGCAAAGCGCTCATCAGCAAAGCTTGTACAAAACCACTAACAACTGAAGAATATAGTGAGAATGCTCTTTTAATCACTTACTCTCCATTTTGGAAGGCAACCACAGCTACCTCATGTATGACAAAGGGGTCCTCAGGCGCAATGCTGAGAGCCTGGCTAAAGAAACGTTCTGCCAGCTTTGGGTTGTTAGTGAGCCCATACTCCAAACCGATGTACAGCATGGGCAAGTGACATCTGTTCAAACAGAAAGTCAGACGTCTTTTTTCTGGCCTAAACTAGAGGCAAATATTCTTGTCCTAATGAACTGAACTGTCACAAGCACTGCAGGTCTACAGACCCTTTCATGAGCTGAGCAGCAGTGAAGTACGCAGCCATGGCCTGATCATGTTCACTCTCCACAGCAAACGAGTGACCGTATGCTATCCATGCTGGTCCGTATGTGCGCTCCAGCGTGGTGGCTTTACTGTAGAAGGGGATTTTGATGTTAACCACACGTTTCTTCAGCTACAAATCTACTGTCATCATTACGAAACATTTTGTCAGATTTACCACAGAAACTTGAGTTTTGCAGGATCGGCACTAAAAAGTGGTTTTCCCCCAGAATATTTGCATTTATATAATAGGGCAAAAGGTTACTTTATTCACTTATTTCTCATTTCTTTCGAAGATATGAGTGACTTCCTTAGTAAGCAACGTATGTTAGACAACATTATGTGACAATTTCAGTAAAACATTTGAATGTTATTGAAAGAAGTCTCTTATGCTCATCAGGGCTGCATTTATTTGATCAGAAATACAGTACAAACTGTAATAATATTAAAATATTATTACAATTTAAAACTACTTTTTCATATTTTAATATATTTTAAAATGTAATTCTTTCCTTTGCAGGCAAAGCTGAATTTTTAAGCAATTTTATTATCATTTATTTAGCATTTATTTGAAATGTTAATTTTTGTAACAATTTAAAAAAGCCTTTACTGTCAATAATGTTTACCAATAAAGTAATCATTATACAGAAAAAACTACAATTTACTGACCCCAAATTTTTGAATGGAATTGTAAGTTTACAATGCAACTAAATACAGTCGTACCTGAGATACCGCCTTGCGTGTTCGTTTTTGTGCCCAACCATGAGGTAGTAACAACCAACAGCAAACCACGAAACCTTGAAAAGGTTCACAGAGAAAGAAATTATAAGAAAACAATCACATGAAACTTGTGTTATGAAAGAGAATCTAACTCACCGGATTGCTGGGATACAAATCCACCAGTTTATGAGACAGGTAAAACAACTCTAGAGACAACGGATGATAAATGTTATGATTCCACATTAAAAGTCAACACTTAAATTAAAGCTGAAATCAATATTTAGTCTCATACCATTTGCTTTGCTCAGCTCAACAAGGGTTCCTATATGCACTGGTAAACAGTTAGCATGAAATGGGTCTTTCACCATTACCCTAGATTTAAAAAAAAAAAAAAAAAAACTTTCCCTAAATGTCAAGCCAAACATTAGAAATCAACGTCTGTTTTGCAGACTTACATTGACGTAAGAGAGTAGCACATTTTAAAGTCACAGTTGTAATAATGTCGCTCTGCGAGAGAAACGACAACATCCAAGTTGTCCTGGAGACCATTGACTATTTCTGGGACGACCATCTCACTAGGTTTGTTATACTGGAAAAGAAGAGTTGCTGATTAGCTCTTCAATGAGCACTTCAAAACCATTGACTGAATAAACAGGTACTTCAAATTCTCATAGTAATTTGTGCATGTTCTTTTTTTAAACTGAAGAATAAACAACAAAATCAGGAAAAATAACGAACAGCATCTGATACACATGATGACGTGAATGTTCATTCAATGCTATTTCATATGTAAATCATGGCAAACCATCTTTGGTACACACATCTTTCACTTCTCTTGTCCTATTTTAACCTTATGAGAGTTTAGACGACAAAAAAAAGTCTCTCTTACCTTCTTTAACTTATTTTCAAAAAGGAAACGCGACAATTCCACTTCCTCTTCTGTACACTGTTGACTTAAGGGCAGAGAATCCAAGAAATCTTTTTCTACAACAAAACATTTTATGAATTTAAAAGCATTTATACATTTTATCTGAAGTGACTTTCAAGTGAAGACTATTACGACACAAGCAAATGGCTACAGGTCAGATAACAATACACTAAACAAAATTGCTGTTATGAATTTATATTTATAGATTTGTTTTGTTTGGTCCACTAACAATGTTTGTTAAGCTGTAAGCAACTTTATGTACAAAACCAGAGAATTTCAAAAACTGAAAGAAAATATGAAAAGCTTCTCTTACCCTCTTGGGCGGTCAGCATGTGATGGGATGTCAAAAGGTCGAAGGCTTCAAAGCAGTAGACATCCAGTTTCAAGGCCTCTTTGTAGCTAGACGTGGCTAGGGGTCTGTTGTCCATGGCATCATAGATCTTCCCCCGCAGGAGACAGATGGAACTATTGATCTGAGTGAAAAATCCACATAGAGTAAAAGATCCAGACAAACTGTTATGCCATTCAAATACCAAGATTATTTCTAAAGACCAACTGGACTCATTCATTCAGGTACAGTCCAAATATTAAAAAACAAAACATAAGCCAAGAAATGACCAATGAAACATTCCAGAAATCAGGGGGAAAAAAATCCAATGCAGTTTTCATCCCGGAGAAGGCCAGAATAAATGAATGAATTAATAATAAAAGAGTTGTGCTTACTGAAGCAGGAGACATTTCCCACTCCTTTACGGTTTCCTTTGAGCCATTATCCTCCTTTACATTCTTCTCCAATAATTTTTTGCTGGCTGCTTCCTCCATGTCCAGTATGTCCAGAGCTTGTTGATATTCTTTGGCAGCATACTGAAGATTACAAAAGGATTTACTGATATTTTCCTTATAAGTTTTCAGAACAATTGGTCTGTCAGTCTTAAAATTACACAAATGCCTCACCCCTCGTATGTTCCTTTATTAAATATTTTGGCTAATCTGATTGTTTTCAGATTTCCCTCAAAAAGGGCAAAAATGTATAATGTATATGTATTTTTATTATTATATACAATACCACATTATTACAATATCTTATTTTATGTGATGTATAAAATAAAACACATTCATGGCATTAATAGTAAGTAAAATTAATAAGTAAATACTCACGTGACATCTTGCAGCTAGATACTGACAGGCTCCATATAACTGGGAAACAAAAACCAAAAATGAAGCACCATATACGTCTTCAATAATTCCCTTGAACATAAAGATGATTTTTTTTACGTCATTCTACTGCATTAATGCACTTAAAACATTTCAGCATGGAAAGATGTTTCAATTAACTTATCAGGTTACGTTTTTGAAGGACTAAGACCTAAGAATATTTGTTACTATTGAAATGATTTTCATCAGTCAATCAGCAGATCAAATCAATTCTTACCTTGTCAAGTTTGCGAGATCTGAGTGCATGAGAGGCTCTGTGATACTGTGCTGTCAAATAAAGGCACTGTGCTAACCAATAAATATCTTGAGGATCCTCTACAAGAGATTAAACAGCCTGTGATTAATATGCAATTAAGAGTTAATTTAATTAACACTAATACGCATTTTATCTAAGACTTTCACTGACAGTATCCATACAGTGTTCAGGAGGATGAAGACACTTACCATGTGATAAGGACGCTACTTTGTCAGCCCAGAACAGAGCACTTTGATACTGTTGCTATAAAACAGATCATGCAATAATTTCATTCATATTTTGATATTTACACTATTAAGATAAAACTGGATTTTTACTTAGCAATCAACATGTATAGATGCTAATTTAATCATATGAATGCAGTTTGACGTGTACACGCCCTCATAGAGTTTATATTAGATTTATTTCTAAGAATAAAAAGTCCAAAACAACATGATGTCATATCTATTAACAACCAACAATTCTGTTATTTAAATGTAAATTAAGAAGCTTTTAAACCTGTTGGCATGAAAGTCAGCTGGCTAGCTTCAAAACTGAACCCAGTTGTTCCGAACTAACTCGAACTTTTCCATTTTCTATAATATTCCGATTACGTAGTATCATATAAGCAGCTTTATGAAAAAATAAATTAATAAAATCTTATCTGGTGTGCAAATTAAAGCTACAGTGTTAATGCTAAATATACTGCTGACTCTTACCTGATCAATGTAGTGTCTCACTCTTTTACGAAGCCTGTCAAGATTCATGGTGATTGTGCTGTTCGTCAGATACAAAAAACTGTCATTCTTGTCAAATACAATAAATTGAAAATGAGTTTTGTACGACTGAACCTCTCAATGTAGATTGAAGCCCGCGGTTAGCATAAAACGCGTGTTACATTGGTAACATTCCGTAGAGAAACAATGATTTTGTGAAGTTCCGTCATTTTTTTTTATTATTTGTATATGGATTGGAAGTAACAACGAAATAATACAACAAAAGGCAAATTTCAGTGAAAATACTTTTTTTTACACACTTAGAATAATATAACATACATATAAACACACATAATAAAAATGCAGAAATACATGGATACAAGCTCTCAAACGTGAACGTGAAGCCTCTTTGGGATATAAACACATTGCCGCTCTCTTGTGGTACAGAGTGAAATCGCATTGCAAGTTCATTTCCGCCATTAAAGGAGTAGTTCACCCAAAATAAAAATTCTGTCATCATTTACTCACCCTCGTGTTGTTCCCGATTCACAACACTTTCTTCTCTGTGGAGGACAGATATTGAGAATTTCAGGCAGAATGACAGCCTAACATCTCATGTTCCACACTAGAAAGTCATAACTTACATGATCATACTAACTCTCACCAATTTTAAGTGATATAAACAGTTATTTTACTGTGTTCGATTGCTTCTATCCACTAAAACAACAGATAAGCCTGTGATGTGGAACTCTGATATGAACCGAAGATTTTTTAAAAAGCTACAAAAGGTTATAATATTATTGGAAAAGCTTTAAATCTTTCTATAGACATTATGTTTAGTTGAACAGAATGGATGAAAGAAACACTGGACACAATCCAGCCCTAACTGAGCAACAGAAAAAAGAGGGAAGATGTCACATGGGTGACCAAGAGGTCAGCTACAGTACTGACCGCGATGCAGAGCATTTCGGCTGACATCAATATTCTCAGCACTGCAGATTTGGCACTCATCGATGAGAAGGAAAGCACTTCTGAAAAAGATGAACATTACATCATGCCTGAATTATGCTTGTGACAAACCTGAAAGCTTTTAGAAAAAAATAATTGTTGTCTCAGAGGGCACTAAAATGAACCTCCATGTCCTGAATGTTTGGTGCAAACCAAATATAACTCCATCCCTACCATCATGCTCTAGAGTTGCTTTTTAGTGATTTATGAAGTGAGGTATTAATATTCTGCAATAATCATTTTGATTCAGATGCATGTTGAATTTGTGATACTGGTGGGAGAATGTTTCATAGTGAAAGCTCGCAAAGCCTCTTGTTGTCCAAGGATAGATGTCCTGTTAAAGAATAACAGGGTTGTTAGAGATTGAGAAGAACATAAAGGGCAATAATTTATTTCTTAACATACATCTGTAACCAAAAAAAAAAAAGTAACACTGAACCATGTTGTTACAAGTTCCGCAACAGGGCAGATGACACATTTGACCTAAAATCACACAAGATTATGGTATGGAGGCATCTTGTTTTGACCATGCCTTTCTTTCATATTTCATATAATAAAACATTACTGATAATACATGTCTCTCTGTACATACTGCTGCAGTAGATACAGTATTTTAAAACTGTAACAATAGTGCTGGTGTGGTGAGCCGCATGCTGTGCTGCCCATGAACGTCTGGCTTAAAATGCGGACATGATCAGCATCAAGTCCTGCATGAGATACACACCCAGACAGATGGGTACATAACCTAAAATGAAACTGGAGAGACTATTCCATAATTCATACTGTGAAGAGTGGGTAGGCAATGAGGACTCGGCCCTATAGAGTGACACTGATTGCTATGGAGATGAGGTACTAGGTTCGAAGTTATCCACCCAAAATCTCCAAGGGTTTCAGGCTAGAATAGAGTCGCCAGTGCAAATATAGCTGGCCATGTGCATTTGATGGCTCTATAAGAAATCTTGAGTTTCACACTCTTGTCCTTCCTGTGTGATGTGTGGACGTCTGAGTTGTCTTTTCCATCCTTCCTTTTGCAAAGCTTGTGGGTTTCAAGTGTTTCTCTTAGTTCACTCTTATTATGCTTACAAGTCTTTAAAAAAAACTACAAAGTCAATGAGGCGACCAGCAGCGTTACTATACAGTTTTGCGCTTTGATCCCGTCACAATTGGCCGAGCATATTCCACAAAGTCATCGATGAGAACAGGCCATGCTCCTGAAACAAAACAGAACGTGACATGATTAAAATCCAGCATACCCTATATGAGTAAAGGCAGTCAATTTATAACTTCAAAACCAATAACTAAAAGTTCAGTCAGCATATTAGCTCACAAAACACAACAAAAATTGATAATGTGTGTCACCTTCTTCATCATAGTTTGACATGTCATCTGCAATCATGTTGCCAAAATCCAGAAGCAAGTTCCACGTGTCTTTGGGAATTGATCGCTTATGATGCTCCTTCACAAAATAAGGGCAGAGACCAGAGAGCATCTAAATTAATTGCTAAAGGAAATTATTCCACTATGTGGTTAATGTGTTGCGTAGCAGCCAGAAAACCCATTTTAATTTGTATTCAGTGCTAAACAGGGTCAAAGGTCCAAAGCTATAATGAATTACCAATAAAAATCTATTCCAGAGGTCTAGGAACTTAAAACGTCCATCCAGAACCAGGTTCCAATATGCTACTGCCATCTCTAAATCTGAAATGGAAAAAGACGATTAATACAGAAGACTGTTTATTCGGTATAAGAAGCCAGAGTGAAAACTCACATAATTGCAGAAAGAAAAGGTGCTGTTACCTAAACCTTTTTGTCCAGGATTCTTGGCAAAGTTGAAGGTGAACTGGTAGAAATCTTTGAACTTTCCGCTGTCTTTCAGATCCTGTTCTAATCTGGGCAGAAGTGCTCGAAGTTTCTCCGGACTGTCACACCTGCAGATGAAATTAAACATTTAGGCTTGTCGCCAATCTAATAACTGGCTCATTCACATTTCACTCAAACAAAATTTTAAGATTTATATTATAAGTTCTGTTAACGACTACAACCTGACTTTTAACTACACAGCTTCTCCTAGCAAATCTGAACATGCAAAGTAATTTGAGACACATCAAGCATTTCAGATGGGATCATTTTTCTGTGGTTGTTATAGCCGAGGACTGTCACATAAAGAGGCACGATTTCAGTGATTTTGCCAGGTAGGACATTTTATGTGAGATATTCCCAAATGTATCTGATATGATATTCCCAAAGCACCTTTAATAATACTATCAGCCACCACACACCCCAAATATTGTCAACAGTGCGCATGACTAAATAAAGAAATTATGTCATAGCCCACCCCAGCTCTGTCATGCCATCAATGAACTCTTTCTTGCTGAATTCACACTGTGTTGCCGCACGGAATTTCCATGCCACAACCAGAACACTGATGCTGGCTGGATCCAGATTGAGGTCATCACAGAACTGTTGAATTCCATCAATCCCAATCTTATTCTCATCCTGGGGATCTGAGGGAGAAGACCAAAACACTAAGGTGACTTAAAAAAAAACCAAGAACACATAGAGTGTTGGTTTAGTAAAACAAAACCTTCTAAGAGGAAATCGACATTTAAAGGTGCACAGAGTAAGTTTTTGTTTGGTTTTGGGCTTTACAATAACATGTGAATGCATGAAGTTTGTTTATAAAGGTCCTGCCATTTTTCTTAACTCTGTGGCATGCAAGCAGCAGGTTTTGTTTTATTGCTCTAACAGGAACAGCTTGTTTAGACATTTTATTTTTCCACTGAAACTTAGTCTTTATTCTTAGTCATATGTTTATGTTTGCTTAAAATCATAATTAGGGCTGTGCAATTAATCGCATGCGATTGTCATGCGCATCTCGTCAGTAAAGTTGGTTCCGTGATTAGTAGTAAATCTCCATTGCCTGCTTTCAGATGGAGCAGCATTTAATACACAGAGCCGTAGTTCACTGACAATAAGGCAATATCGCGTTCATAATCGCAGATGAATCGCATTCGATTATGAATGCGATATTGCCTAGCTTGTCAGTGAACTATGGCTCTGTGTATTAAATGCCGCTCCATCTGAAAGCAGGTGATGGAGATTTACTACTAATCACGGTACCGGCTTTACTGACGAGATGCGCATGACAAATCTCATGCGATTAATTGCACAGCCCTAATCGTAATGTATCAAAGTAAAGACAAAATAATTCTTCAGTATTATGACTTACATTTGAATGAAATGCATTATGGAAAAAGAAAAAGAAAAAAGTAGGGCGGGGGGACTTGGTTCAATACATCAGTTTTTGCTTGGATAGGTGAAGAACTGAATGTGAGCTTACAGTTGAATATGAGAAAAGGGCGTGGTTTATTTACATTTACATTTAGTCATTTAGCAGACACTTTTATCCAAAGCGACTTACAAATGAGGCCAATAAAAGCAGTCAAAACTAACAAAAGAGCAACAATATATAAGTGCAAATGACAAGTCTCGGTTAGCCTAATATGGTTTATATGAATGAAATGATTTGAGAAGTCTGCCAATAGTCACCAGAGAGAAAGTATGTAGTCTCACCGGAAGATGATTAAACATTACAAAGTCAACACATTTTTTTCAAAAAATTTAAGCATACGTGGAAGAATTAGTATGTATTTCCATTTCATGCCAACTTTAAGCAACTTGAGAGCTGGATAACAACTATATAAAGTAAACTTGTTGTTTTTATTCTTAGAAGCTCAGTGGAACGGCATGGCACAGCTGGTTGTGTGATCTCAAAATGACAGCCCACATGAGAGTGCAAGCCACTCTGTATAGAAAAGTAAAATAGCTTTACATTTGAATCATATTAATATTAAGTAATAGGGGAAAAAATTCAATTGTATCAATTTATCAGTAAGACTTAGTTAATGGGAAACAAATGACTAAGAGCACCTATAAGCATGCAGTGGTGCTCCTAGGCACAGGACAGCAGGCATAATCAACATCAGAATTAAATTGAAACTCACCTTTATATCGATTGTAAAGCTGCTCCAGCTTTTTTCGGTCCACTGAGCTTTTCATGGATTCCTTGTGGTACAAATCTGGGTTCTGAAAGTAGTTGTCGGTGGCCACCTCTAGTTTCCAATCATTTTGAGTGAGGCAGTATACGGCAGTCTTCTCCCCGGCTTGAGTAAAGGACATGAACTGCCGTACCTTGTCCTTTTGGGAGGATTTTAGTTTATGCTGTGTGGACACAAAAGATATGCCCTCAGACATAAACTCAGACAGACGGAGGACTACACTCAGCAGTGTGTACAAACAGAAAGAGACACAAACGAACATACAGAGAGAGAAAATTGCACACATTCAGGCACGAGACTAAAGCGGATAACTGGAACAACCATAAACAAAGCACTGACCAAACATCCTGACCTATGTGGCAATATAAAAGGACATTCTACTGGTTGTAGCAAGTTCGACTGAAGCACCAAGCATGTGAGGACCTGTGACAGCACTGACAGGCCACTTGCACTTGGCATGTAATATGAGATGGCAAGCTCAGGGCGGCCAGTGCAAAACAACCGGGTTACCCGACAGTTATTTCCATCGATGCACAGTAAGCTGTTTTTACTCTAGTTCTTAAAACTAGCTCAAAAGAACCATTCTGACCAGGCCATCACAAGACATAGAACCAGAACACAATGTGCAAAAAGTTTGATAGCCCACTCAAGACATGTTTAGAGGGTATTACAATCTGGAAAATAACCAGGCTACTATTAGGGGCTGGGTTGAAAGAGCAGGGCTAAAAGACTAATGTTTGACATTTCATGGCTGGGTATGGATGTCACTTATCTCTCCAGTTCTGCTGACATTGACTGCCTGGTTGTTTGGGGTCCCAGAGACCCCTATTTTGTATGTGCAAAATCATTGTAAACATTTAAAAACATCAGTGATGTCATTGCTTTTATCAGTCAGGTTTTAAACTATGATCTCAAATGACACCATAACAGAAATATGCTTTGTTTTTTAAACTGATAAATGGTTTCGAATCAGATCTTTTGCATTTTGGAAAAGTCATGACATATAACCTGATTGTTCGATGTTAAGTCCGAATTTGATGTATTAAATAGGGCTTGGAGGGTCTCTAAAATCCAAAACAGAACAGTATTAACAGCGTGCATACTTGGCTAAAGCACAGAATAATATTAATTCTCAGATGAATTATGCATTACATAGGACATGATTCCAGAGGACACATGAGCGGGAAGGTGACGTTACATGCTGAACTCCCTAAATATCAACAACTGACCTTCCTGCCAATACAAAACATACACACAAATTATGATCATTCTCGATGCGACACGGTGCAGACAACAACTCGTACAAGACGCGGAATATCCACGTTTGCCAGAGCTTCTTTGTCGAAAACAGAAGCAGAAAACGTCAGCAATATTTTTAATTTCTATGTCACCTACCATTTTATCACCCGCTGTTTGACCAAATTGATACCCAATGCTCCCATGTACAACTGCGCATGCGTGTAGGCATCAAGGGAATGCGCTAGAACACCAGCGAGTCTGCGCGGTGAAACGGTTACGTATTGGGAGTTGTAGTTCATACACGTGCGTTCTGTAGTTCGGAGAATATAAGACTGTGACTGTGTATAATTAAAATCTGTCTACCAGACATGAGTAGTAACCAATTAAAAGTAGTAAACTACTTCATTCAGCTGAAATGATTCACTCATTCATCTGTAACGGAAAGTCTGATTCGTTTTAGTAAATCGATTCGGTCAGACGGTTCATATCTGTTATGTATCTGTTCACAAAGGATTCATGCGTTAATTTGAGATTCGGTCGTATTTTTGATGAGAAATATTTAGAAAGCTAGTTTCTACCAGATGCCTTCGCCCCTCTAAATGGTAGGCTTGTTCATACATTTTTAATAGTAAAATAAAATGTATCTGGATCATTGTTTCTACACTGGTGATTCTTTTCAACTAACTTTTTTATTTACACCAAACAAGGTTATAATCATGTCTAGAATATTGTGGGGACCATTGTTTTGAGGAAAATATAAAGACCAGACCACTACGGTAATGGTAAAGGAACTAAATAAATAAAGGATTTAAATGGATTTAGTGGAATACATTAAAAGAAGAGAAACAACAGTCAAGAACAAGAATAAGATTTTTTTGCAAAATAATCAATCTGAACTGCAAATAATATTTTTATTTTAAAATATGCACCCATTCAATTTTAGTTGTATTCCTAATATGGTGAAAACGCCAAACAGAAAAAAATGCTATTGTCACAATAATTATGAATTACATGAATCACGCAAATGACAGCCCTAGGCCTACTCACAATTCAAAAAAAAGAGAAAAAAGTCGAATAGTTTGCACCACTGGATATTACAGTCGACGAACGCAACTTTCATCGCACAAGCTCTAATTTCAGCGTTGTTTACTTTCAGTTTTCATTCTTACATTCAGGACTGACAGCAAGTTAAAGGAGGTAAGCTTTCAACTGAACTGCAGCCTACATCTTGCCCGTCTATGCAATGAATGCACGTTAAATGAGCAGGTTTTTTTAGAACATTAAAACTGCTCAGGTAATTTCAGTGGTAGGCTATGATACATACTCATGTATTAAAATCCTCGTTAACTCGCAAACTCACCGTGATAGTGCGCAAATATTTCTGCTCATTATTTTATGATTGTTGGGGCATTATCCATTCCAGCTATATCTTAAACTTCTCAAAATACAGTCTGCTTCAGATTGGTTTTAATCGCTGCACAAAAAATTTACGAAATCTTTATCTAATTCTGACTGGGTGGGCAAGACAGTCATTTGGGTGGGCTCAGCCCACCCCTGCCCCTGCCTGGATCCGGCCCCTGGTGGTCAGCGGGGTACAGCTGAGACACAATGTATCAAATGTACCCGCACTGGAATCCTATTGCGGCACATGCAGTTTAGTTGCACGATGTAAGATCACAAGTTAATAGTCACATTCAGATAATGTACAAAGCAAATTAAATCAACATTTGATGTTTGTGATATTTAAACTGTCTACTTCCTATTGACATATTTTCTAACATGAAGGACATAAGGATATTAGGACATGTTGTAAAATATGCAAGGGAGTATAATGGATACAGTTGATACACCCTTTCTAGGTGGTTAGATCTGCAGATACAGAGGCCAAAACGACATTTGCCATCTAGTGAGTGTAGGCCTATAGCCTAGGTGACTGAATGACCTTTGTTTTGTTTTTATGGTTTATTAGGCTATTGTTATTATGTTTTATTTATTATGTTTATTGTTATTATGTTTATTAGGTTATTGTTTGCATTTGATCTGTTTTATTATTGCTGTTTGCAATTGTTCAATGTTTTTTACTGTTACTCAACTTTTCAACTGTTACTAAAAATGATGAACTGAAATTAAATATTGTATCGCTGTTTGCCATTACTGTACAATGTTTTACAAATGAACTACTTTTAACTAAACAAATAATCAAATAAAATAGTGAATGGAAATAAAAACTGTTGTTCTCATTTTTAAAGGTATTTTACATTTGCAATGACTTGGTGAAGCATTTTTCCAGCATTACGGATGGGTGTCTCAACTGTACTTGGGTACAATTAGCTCATAAACACAAGAAGCTTTTTTGTTCCAACTATACCCATGTCGGGTACAGTTGGAACAGAAAAGCTTCTTGTGTTTATGAACTAATTGTGGCAAATATGACCTACTTATGAATGTTAATAATTATTAATATTTTAGTAGACAAGTAAAGGAAATGTCATATGAAAAATCACTTCTTTTCAGTCCCTAGTTTTGGTGTGGTAACGGAAAAAGCAAAAAGTGTACCAACTGTACCCAGTCTACCCCTAAGTACTCTTTTAGTATAATTGTAAAAATGTGTACCTTCAGGTTGTGGCACACGTGTCTTTTGCTGTGAAATCTTGAGTGAAAGATCTTTTTTTTATAAAGTTAGCATAAAAATAACTTTACTGGACTAAAAATACCTTAGGTTTACTTGCATGCATATTTTTTAGAAATCTCGTTCAAATGTATGTCAAGTATGATACAACAGGCTTTTGAGGAACATTTATTTGCACATTTCTCAATCATCATTGTATTGCATTGCATTATTTGCCCACCACAATTAAAACTATAGAGCTTTGATCATAAAACTAAACATTTAAATATCATTTTACTAAGACATATTAGGGACAATTGATCGATTGAAACTTATCGATTTACATAAGATATATTAATTTCATCTTACTTTTTGGCCATATTACAACAAATTTGGCCCTCTGAATAATTTTTTTAAATTAATTTAGTATCAACTGAACATTGTTTAATCCATTTGTGTCCACATTTTTCTGAATGGTTTCATGCATATAGTCATATTAATAGTTTCCTATGTGAACATGTTCTGCATTTATTTTCCCCAGGTTTTTTTTTTGAAGATCGTTTTTGAATGTGCAGCAACTATTGCCGGTGGGCAAATATGTTGTATGCACCCTTTGAATGTGAAATTTGAATAGGAGGAGAGCATTTGGCATCTAACTCAAAATAACTGCTTTCAACAGATCAATCTTTATTCATAAAGAAATTTATTATGCATAAAAGTCGAAGAACATTCGATGCAAACCCCAAAAAAGTTGCATCTAGCTTATAATCTCTTGAATGTGAAAACACAACAAATCCATTTGTCTGAAAGTGGTGGAACATAGTGCAGAACAAAGTGCAGACATTAAGTTTCCCCAACAGGGTATTGTGTATCAAATGCAAATTTTATTTGGATTATATAGATATCTTTTATATGTTCTCATTCTACTATAAATCTATATAATACAAAAGAAAATAAAATTACATTTAATTGTTTGGTTACCAACATTCTGCAAAATATCTTCTTTTGTGCTCAACAGAAGAAAGAATCTCATAGGTTTGGCAACTTCAGGGTTGACTAAATGATGACACAATTTCCATTTTTGGGTTAACTTTCCCTTACATACGCAGTTTTAGTATAAGTAGCCTACAAGGAGTACTGCAGTGAAGGTACAATTAGTTTTATAAATTTACATAAACATATTTGCATGCTATACTTTGTGATGAAAATATATAAAATATCAATTTTTTTATGAATAGGCACATATTGATTAGGTCTAATGGATTAACCCTGACAAAAGTCCTTTATATTCATGAAATTAATGATATTCTTTTTTTAAATATATGATTATTTAAATCTTTTGTTTTATTTATTTATTTGTTTTTATATATTAAGATCTGTTTATTTATTATATATTATATTTATTTGTTTAAATTTTGCTTGTTTCTTTATTTATAGGTTTGTTTGTTTATTTACTTATACTGAAATGCCGGGATTGGTGTGTTAGTTTAAAAGCAAATAAATAAATAAAAATAAATAAAATGAAGAAAATATTACATCTATATAATAAAAAGGTATACCTGAAAGAAAATTACACATTTTATTTAGGCCCATAGTATTCAATGGCTGACTGTAGTATGTGATTTCATATAAAAATGTAAATGTAAACTCATTTATTGTCTGAATTTCAACATTATAATGGATTCATAAGCTATTAGTCATAAAAAGAATTAGGGTCCTTGACCAGTTAGAATGAAACGCATCCAAACTGGATGAAGGGGCCTCAATATTTTGCCCCTTACAAGACATAATGTCATAAAAGGGAGGAAAAAGATAATCTACAGCAATTAATCCCATGCGTTAGCTCTTTATCTTTCCATTCTTCCTTTTGTGTGATTGATGGAAGTTTGTAAACTGCTGCTGTCACTTAAAAACTGGAAATGCCCCCCCTCAGAATCTGGATGATTCTAGAGAACTTTCAGATTATTTATATATACTGTATATATATATATGTCAACAAAAAATACTTATTAGTAACATGAAAATAAAATTTATTTGGGAGGGTTTGCCTTCGCCATGCTTCCTGGAAGTAGGGGTATACTTGACAGCCTCTGTGGTCATCTAGAAAAATACTTACAAAAGGAAAATGACAACTATAAACTGGTGGGCTTTACGCCACAGCCTTCCCGAGTATTGTTGCTGACTGTGTCCATCCCTTTATGACCACAGTGTACCCATCTTCTGATGGCTACTTCCAGCAGGGTAATGCACCATGTCACAAAGCTCAAATAATCTCAAACTGGTTTCTTGAACATGACAATGATTTCACTATACTCAAATGGCCTCCACACTCACCAGATCTCAATCTTGCATGAAGAATTAAGGCAGTTCTGAAGGCAAAAGGGTGTCCAACCCGGTACTAGCAAGGTGTACCTAATAAAGTGTGTGTGTGTGTTGGGGGCGATAATTCATTCTGTTTTAATTATTCATTTTATGCTACTGCTACTGTCGTCTCTCAGTAGATACAATCTGCAGACTAGGGGTGGGCTAAAATTCATATCACGATATTTTACACTTTCCAGGCGATATCGATATTATATGAGAAAAAAAATTACAGGCAAAATATTTTAACCTTATATAACTAGAAAAAGTGAGGGATTGGACATAGACCTGAAAAGTCTTTTTTTTATTGTGCCATTGTTTTTCTCAAAAAGTGCAAATGTGCAACATGAGGTAGACCTGTATGAATTAAATTAAATTAAATATTGTGTGTTTGAGTAGGTCAGTGGTTCCCAAACTTTTTCTGCCGGACCCCCCTTTTGTAGAGAAAAATATTTTCAAAACCCAAAAATACTATGAATATTTGAAATGGTCCTTTGTGTCAGAGCGCTGGCGTTCGTCAGAAATAGAACAATCAGTTTGCTGTCATGGATTTGTCTTGTCGCTATTAGAACATCACTGGGTTCTATTTGCTTTAGCGTCTAGCGTCTGGTGTAGACACGTTGTTTTGGTATTTGTGAATCTTAAGCATATTCATAATCTGCTTTACGTTTACCTGGCACTGGAAGTCCTTTCAAAAACTTGTAACTTACATGCTTAGAGCAGAACCACATCGTTCATTTATATTTCTACATGGCTTACTGCAATACAACTCTGATTCTTCAATCGCGCCATCTAGTGGTCTGTTATTGATACAACCACAACTGATAACTTAAAGGGGTCATATGATGCTTTTTTAAAGATCATTATTTTGTGTATTTGGTGTAACAGAATATATTGACATGCTTTAATGTTCAAAACACATTATTTTTCAAATACTGTACGTTATTGTAGGTCCTCTATGCCCCGTCTCTCTCAAATACGTCGTTTTCAACAAAACCCACTCCTTTGACAAGCTCAGTCTGCTCTGAGTGGCCAGCTGACCCAGTGCATTGTGATTGGCCGACCACTGCAAGCACGCGTCGGAAATATAACGCCACTTACCATAATCTTGAGCTTCAGCTTTCAAAGTAAATATCAAGACAGAGCCCGAAAGGGGCCGAGTTGCTTGCAGACCCAGTAAGGAAGCTGCGTATGTGGTTGCAGTACACAGCCACGTTAAGACAGCTGATCCACGTGATGTGACCCCGCCCCCCCCCCCCTTCTCTGTCTCTCTTTCTCTCTCTCGCGCTCTCTCTCGCTCATGCACACACACGATATGGCCCCAAAAAACCTTCTTGGGCCAAATTTTTTGAATAGTCAATAGCAAATACTTAAACTAATACCAAAACAGTAGCTGATTCAGAAGCGCCAGATTGCATAAAATGCGTTGCTGTTCTGTTGTAAGTGATCTTAAGATTCCTAAATGCATCTACTTCCGGAAGGCCAAATAAAGTGCTTTTGCTTTCGCACTGGAACACACAGCGTCTCCCTGACATGGCTGCTTCAACACTAACTGCGGTTACTGAAACCACGCCTTCTTTCTTTGCGCGAACATTTGGGCACATTATGCAAATATTTCCACATAGTGAGGTAGATATGGTGGGGCGTGTTAGACCGAGGCCGTTTTAAGGGTGGCTTGGCAGATCTAACTTTGATAAAGAATATCTCTTTGGTTTTTGAGACTTTAGTCTTTATTATGCTGCAAGTCATGTTGAGGTCATTAAAATAGCCTATGTCAAATTAATATTTTGCGCTCAATTATTTACTTATGAGGCAAGTGGCCGCATGATAAGCGGGAAAATTATGCAGTTTAGTCTTTATCACCCTGCAGAGGTTTATTATGCAAAATAATCTGCTGACTGTACACTATCCCTTAGCCTTGCCGCGCTTGGTCTGTTACGATGCTCTATGTGTTTAATTACTTGGTTTGCCAACCGCCAATAAAATTAAAAGAAGAAGAAGAAGAAGTGTTTGATTACTAATGCCTGTACAGCGTTGCACACAGAGGACAAAAACGTTCAGACTCGACTCTTAATCGTCATTTGTGTTAAAATGTGTGCAAAGCGTACCAAATTGAACAAAACTATATAAATGCAAAATTTGAATTCATGATTATATAACGGTATCCACGGTATAGCAAAATCCATATCATGGAACATCATAATACCGGTAGTCACTTTCATACCGGTATAGTGCCCACCCCTACTGCAGACTGTGCCAGCATAATCTAACACTGGTTATGACCTACTTTTGAGCTTGTTCAGCTGACTAGTGCAGTATGGCTAAACCTTTGAGTGGATAACAGTGTTGGATTTTTAGTGTGAACACCACAAAATGGACTGATTTAAACCATGTTTCATATCTCTAATAGCCTAACCTCCACTGTAAAAAAATTCTGTAGTTTTTACAAAATAATTTTGGGCAGCTGTGGTTGCCAGAATAATTTTGTAAAAAATACTGAAAAACTGTAAACACATTTACGGCCAAAAACTGTAAATTTTACAGTAAAAAACTGTCATTTACAAACAAGAAAATTTAAATGTAAACCAGTAAACTCAACAATGCACACTGCTATTAAAATCTGTTTTGTACCTTTAACATACTGACAACCAGCATAATAATGCAGATGGTAAAAGAGAAAGCCACATGAAGAATCAAAGCTCATCACAAGTAGCGTTGCCACAAGCAGAAGTATATACTAATATATAGAAGGTGCACAGAGTCATTCATGCAAACACAAAACACCATCATGGTAACACACATGATACTTAAATAATGCATTAAACTTTCATTAAACAACAAGATGTAACATAAAGCCCAAATATAAATAACTAATAACAAAAACTATTTAAAAAACATGACTATTTAAACAAAATACTTTCAAATGTGGAGTGTCATGCAGGGAATTCTGGGAATATCAGTTTACAGTTTTTGACTGTAAATTATACATTGATTTGTTATTTTTACTTCTAAAAACAGCATTACATGAAAAAATTACATGAAATGTCTGGTTAGATATTTTACAGTTTTTCCCTGTATTTAGTACGGGAACTTAATGTTAACCTATTAACAGTTTTTTTCCGTAGCGTTTTTACAAAATTTTACAGTTAAAATTACACTTATTTTTTACAGTGTATGAAAGGTCTATATATATTTAATGCATGATGTAACTCAAGTTACCTGCTGCTCAAAGTGTTTCTCTTGTAAAAAAATAAACACAGACACAGCATGTGTTGCAAGAGCAAGACCTTCTCCAATTTATGTCATGTGCAGTAATTGTAAACACAAGCACTGATTACAGTCAGACATGAACACAGCGTGTAATTCAAAAAAGGGTGTTGTAATAACTGTTGAATTGTTTAATTTGTCTCATTTATTGGTTCATTTGGGATATTGATCTGCGTTCTGTATGGTATTTGTTTCTGAATAATATTTTTTTTAATTACAAGAACTTAATTATATTTATATTTCCAAAAGGTGGAAAATACATCTTCATAAATGTACAGTATTTAACCCAAATAACTTCTTCAAATATGTTCACCCAGAGACATGAAAATGATAGCGATAGTGACACCCTTTTTTGAAGTCCTCTCCATTTAGTTATCTGTATAAAACACACTGTACAGTGCATTCTGTAGGGGCAGCATGAATATAGATAAACAGGTTCCAGAGCCTGAAACCAAACAGCAACCTAATGAGGTGTAGTTTAATTACAGACATTTAAATGTATTATTTAGCTGATTCATACTTTCTAAATCTTGACATGTTTGCTTCCAAAAAAAAGCATTTTATAATAGTTCTAATAACAGTTATATAATAATTTACTGGAGTTATGTTAATGCTTGCATGCTTATTCAATGAAAAAATAGTACTTTTAAAAACAATATTTTTTAAATAGTACTATTTCAGTATCATGTTGTAAAAAATACATTAAATCTCTTAAATTTAAATGTTTTTTTATCTTAATGTGACAAACAAGCCAATTAATCATGCTCACATTTGATCTTAACTTTGATTTAAACAGGAATGTATTTGTTTTTATTTATTGAGATTATCTCTTGTAAAAAGTCAATTAAAAAAGCTAAGAAAAGTGTTTTTTTTCTAAATGTGGATACTTTGTTTACTTTCACTCAAATATTTTTGGCTAGGTGCTTTTAACTGAGTAACATTTTTTGACATATTATCTGTACTTGAACTTAAGCACAATTTCAGTCCATTTTACGCCCCTGCCTAATAATGATCCAAAGAAATAGGATAACATTCATGTAACAGTGCAACGGGGAAGTGGTATTAATGCACATATATCGTTAGAAAGTGCTTTTAAAGTATTGATTAAACTTGCAAATACTGATAACAGCTATTATTATAGTTTTTGACTCAGTTGATTAAAAGTTATGTGATACTTTATAGACATGAACCTTTTTTTCTTTTTTCTTTTTTTGCAATTTTTAGAACAAAGAACATATAAGGGCAATAACATTTAAACGGAATGAAAACAAATACTTAAAATAAAAATAAAAAAACTAAATAAGAAAAGCAATAAAAAAAACTCACGTCTGTAAACAAGTACAAATAATTACAAATTATTCAAAGAATAGATTTAAGGCTTTAAAGTAATTAAAAAATGTTTTTTGCTTAGTTATTTGACATGAACCTTTTTATTAGTGAGCTTCTCTTTATTATTTACATATATTGCTATGCACGCTCCGCCCTCAGACGCATGGGGTAGGATCCTGTGAAATTAACCAATGAGAAAATTTCAACGAAGAAATCCAATCCCATCCCATCCAATCGGAATTCAGTATGGGCGTGGCTTTCGTATTGCGCTCCTTCGACGTCATGCGCATTACTGTCCAATCAGATTTCCCGTGGCGTAGACACCGCCAAGCTCAGTTTTACAGACCCAGAGAGGGAGCAGTTTTTACTGTGTGCGCTCAATGCGCTGCTATTCATTCAACACTAGACAGTTGAAGGCGGATGCAACTGACCGTAAGTGAGACCTGGGGGGCTTTGAGTCCACGTAGACAGCTTTGACCGATGTTTTCTGTATTTATAATGCATCATTGCATAAAGGAGTTGTCATTTATCTGCGTTTGAAAATGATAAGATCATTTGGCATGGAATAAGTGCGCTTGCCAGCAAAACCGGCCAGTAACCTCAGCGTGTATCTGGAGGAAATTATACATAATGGATTCTATGATCGTTAGTATGTGAACCCTCAGTCCGGGTTAATTATCACTTATGTGAAATATTGAAACTGTCTGTCTCCAGTGGCTTGTGTTAGCCGACAAGCTAACCTAGTCGAGTGCTTCTGTCAGTGCAGTGCAATGGGAAATCCTCAATGATCTTTACTCGTTATTGGCCATTGCACGGAAAAGCACCGATATACAAAACCAGACGTGTAGAAAACAATAGTAAGTAGATCCTAGATTGATTATATTAAAGCTGCTCAGATGACCTCGATTTGAGTGGAAGTTAGCTTACTAGCTCACCTGGTCGCTAGCCTAATAGCTTTACCATATTCGCTCTAAAGCGTTTTTGAAATACTTTTGCAGAACGAAACGCTTGTTGTTGTTAAATTTGCATAACCGGGAAGGGTATATTAACTAGATAAGTATTAGTTTAGATCGTAATAAGGACCTGTCACTTCAGCTAGCAGGCTATTAAAGCATCATTGCATGATGGCTTTGCTTTGGCTTCCATGTAAAATGGCTGCCAGGCATTAAACCAAATCCATCCTGCTTGTTATATTAGTTCTGCTGAGTTAGTAAACAAGTGTGTCTCATTCTGAACGATTATTTTCCATTTTTGAAGGACTGTCTGTCGTCTAAACTCATGCTGTGTTGAAGCCAATGAATTGTAACCCTCCAGCAGAGTAGTGTTATGACTGTCAACTGAATATAACAGGTCGTTTCTATATACTGTAGATAGATACATTGTAGAAACTCGTTCTAAAAGATATCAGTAATTTAAATTATTTTCTTAAATCTTGCAGGAGGATTTCGCAGTATCCATGCGTCTTTTGTGTGCATGCTTTTAACATCCGCATCCATTTTGGGTTTTATAAATGTGCTCTTATCTTACAATCAAACATCTCCCAAGTACAAGCTCGTTATAAAAGCATGATCGTTCACTGCACATGGGTTTTATTTTTCATATTATTTGATTTATCTTTGTTTCCTGTTTGAGAGATGGGCTTCAGACCTCCTCTTCCTCTGTCCTCTTGCTAACTGGCTATGCCAACAAAAACAGCACCTAAGAAGGCAAAGGGCTTCAGGACTGTAAGTTCAGAGGAAAGTTTACACACTTCGTTTCCAGATGGCCATTTAAGTCCGATCCGTTCACAAAACGGTACGAGCACATGCACAATACTCGATCTGGTCGCGTTTAAGCAGGAGGGGCACGTTTGGATCACATTTAGATCAGGGTCTCGGTGCAAAACGTGTTTGAAAGGCAGCTAGCTAACTGGGCTAACACGCTTTATTATAGTACATACGGTTCCGATTGTGTGTTTTGTTTGATGCGGAAAATATAAACGAATAAAACGGATCTTCGTTTTGGTTTATGCGTTTATATGCTTTTTATAACATTGGTCATGAATATTTGCTATATTTAAGGGCCCATTGCTGTTGCAAAAAAAGTTATTTAAACGACAGGAACTGTTGCATATGGATGACTTTCAGAAGATTGCATGCGGTTTTTGAGTGCACGAGTTAAAAATTGGATGTTAAAGAGAAAGATTCGTCGAGGTCTTTGTCTGGTAATATAAGCTGCATGAGTGCTGGAAGCAAATCGGCGGGCCTCGTTTTCATCAATCTTGGGCTGTGTCTTTAAACCTAGTGAGTAGGGCTGCACGATTAATCGAATGCGATTGTCATTTGTATCTTGTCAGTAAAGCCAGTTCTGTAATCAGAGGTAAATCTCCATCACCTGCGTGCTTTCAGATGGAGCAGAATTAACTACACATAGCCGTAGTTCACTGACAAGTTACGCAAAAAAAATCGAAGTAAATCGAAGAAATCGTTTGCGATAATGACAGCCGTTTGCATAGCTTCTCAGTGAACTATGGCTCCGTGAATTAAATGCTGCTCCATCTGAAAGCATGTGAAAATGCCACATTTAATAACATATTTTTACTCCAAACTCACTTCATAACGTCAGTCGAGTGTTTGAAATAAATCCTTCTGTGAGATGATGTGGCTTCTTACACAGAATAAGGCAACCAACATATTTCATAGTATTTAAGCAGAGATAAAGGCATTGCATTATAAATATACTTTAATTTAATGAAAATTATAATAATAATAACTCAGATAAACCATATATTGTCATAATTGTGTTTATTAGTCATGTTGAATCAATGAAAGCAGTTGAATCTTCTGTTTATTCTGTTTATAGCTATTGGCATTTTCTGGGGCTGTGTCCGAAATCGCCCCCTATACCCTTAAATAGGGTACTATTTGAGGGAACAGCCATTTTTAGTGGTGTCCGAAACCATAGTGGACTTTCTCGAGTGCACTCATTCAATCCCACAATGCACTGCATAAAAACGAGTGTACAACTGGTGCACGTTCAACTGCTAGAGAATGCCCATAATGCACCGTGTGAGTCACGCGCCGAATGAATTCCCACATCTTGCCAGACGATGGTAGCTGAATAATCAATCTGTTAATTTTTACAAAGCGCTCATCCATGGCTTACAGCATAATGTACAACACGGGTATAAATTCATTGTAAATTGATTATTAAATTGTTTGATTAGGGTTTATACATAATTTCCGTGACAGAGTTCAAGATAAATCCTTTAATCTACTACTGGAGCGCAGTTTCAATGATAATAAACACAAACAAAGCACAAACGATGCAAAAAACGGCATTCCTGCCGGTTGTCACTCCGTGTCCAAGAAAAAAAAAAAGAATTCCTACTCGTTTTCCATTCACCTTCCTTCTAGTGTACTTGAATTAGTGACCTAAGTAGGATAGTGAATGAGGTATAGGGGCGATTTCGGACACGCTTGGTTTCTTCTGCTAGGCTTATTTGGAGTTTCAGCGCGAGAGCGCCCTCTGGCCTTTGGATGGAGATTTACTGCTGATCACAGAACCGTGCTTCACTGAAAGATACGCATGACAATCGCAGCTTCTGTCGAATCGCGATCTCAATTGCATTTCGATTTATTATGCAGCCCTACTAGTGAGCTACCTACCGAGACAGCATTTTAAAATAAGCAGACTTGGACTTTGTGAACTGGGTGACAAAGAACCAAGCTGCCTTTGTATTCACACTGTCCCTGGGCTTGAAAGTAGACTCTAATCTAATTTTAGTTCACTTTACCTGTGGCGGTGTCAGTCCATTTCCCATTCACACTAGCAAGAGTGCCGTTGTGCAGAGTAACCGCATACGACCAGAATATCAGATGATATTTTTTCAGTGCTACAGCATGATTGCAAGTTTACTGAACTGTTGCATTAAAGCAACATCATACGAGTAATCAATATTGAGTAATTTGAGTTTTAGACCAAAAAAAAGTAAGAAACCAAAGCATCAAGCATACAGGTCATCATCATCCCATAAAACATATAAATTTTTTTGTATGTCTTAGAAAATGTATGTATTGAAACTTAAAAAAAAAATTAACTAATTAATCGCACATTTTTAATCCCAACATACATTAAAGTTTTTAAATATACTTTTAAATTTCAATAATTTCACATTTAATCTTCAAATTAATGTAGAAATAACATCAAGACAGTTTATTTTTAAGATTTGTTTAATGGCATCTTTTTTTTTATGACTGAAGAAAGCCAGTATCACTGACACCAATACTACTGATGCCTATATAATTATTTTTTCCCCTAATATTTAACCATCGACTATAGCCATTCAACAACCAGTGTCATATTTAGCTACCTGTGCCCTTCAGCAAGTAGGAAATATACAGAAATTGAATAAAGTTATCAACACTAAATTATAAATTAAATATAGATGAATCCTTAAAGCTATAAAAGTTATTGATTTCCTCTTTTTTTTCTTTGATGAACAGACATCACAGCAGCTGGGTTAATAGGTTATTTTGGGTGCTGTTTCTAAAAGGTTGTCCTAAAAGGCATGTCCTAAAAGATTGAAAACCCCTGGCCTACAGTACCGTGGCATTTCCGCGCTCGTTTGACTCGCGCCAGGCGCTGAGGTGAAGTGGAGTGCGCGTCTGAAACGTCTCCTGTTTGATGTGCTCGTAAAGATGTGCGTCTAAATAAATGCAATTCTTGTCACGAAAATAAATAGACAGAAGCAGCATTTGTGAGTGGGGTGGCCAAAACTAGCCTCACCCCTGCGTTAACGGCATTAAATATTTTTAACGCGTTAAACTTAAAAAGTATGTAAATATGCTGAACATTTGAAGTTTGAACCTACCTATAATGATTCCTTTGTGGTTTTCAGACATGCAGCAACATTTTTTTGCCTCAATTATTGTGAACATTTGGCATTTTTGATGAATGCTGGTCGTGTCTTGCTCGTAGAGGCTTTTGGCATGAAGGAAGGCAAACCTGAGGCCTACCATAGAGACCAGACTCGTCTGTCTGTCTCTGAGCTTCTGTTCACAGATCAGAAAAACCACCTGAAACGGCAAGATATACTTGTTTGAAAGCCCATTGATCGCTGCGTCCTTTTGGCGGTTGTTGCAAATGAAAACTTTCCTCATGAGAAACAAAGATTTGTGTAGTAACCTTGGTTACAGTCTTCAAGTGTCCTCAGCTTTTGTGCCAAACCAGTTTCATTTCTGTTGCAGAGACATTTTGTTGTGGAATTTTGGCTCAGGTTTTTCATCTAAACCAAGCATCTATTCCTCAGCCCCAGGGATCATGGCCAAAGATGTGAGTATTCTCTTGCTCTATTAGACGTAATTGACTGGAAATGGAGTTTAAGTCAATGAGTTGATGGTCATCTTGTTTTCCACAGGCTGGTCTGATTGAGGCCAATGGGGAGTTGAAGGTTTTCATTGATCAGAACTTGAGCCCTGGCAAAGGTAAGCGGAGCATTAGAAGTTTCTGAAGAAAACAGTGCACTGCATCAGCAGCTGAATTCTTTGAAGATATTCAAGGATGTTAGATCTTACAGTAATGCTTTACAAAAGCCCAAACAAAAAGCCCTGCTTGACCCTACGTAGCACTGCATTAAGATGTCCTCTGTGAATACTACTCCTGCAGGTGTGCTGTCTTTAGTAACAGTGCATCCACAGTCAGTGGCTGTTGGAAAACACCTGTTGCCAAAAACACTGGGCCCTTCCAACGTGAATATCGCACCACACATGGTAAGTTTTGAATGGAGTTTGACTGCGTAAACAAAGACACGTATAGATCACATAAGCGTTATTCACACCACACGCAATTCCAGTTTGTTTTTCATGTTTAATCTCCTGTCTGTATACACTGTTAAAAAGCCAATGCTTTAATCGGATGTTTGTTCAGGCATTGTATAGAATTTCCGGTTTTATCACTTACTATAGTAATGCCAATTGCAGGGCTCAAAAATAGCAGTATACACTACTGTTCAAAAGTCTGGCCTCAGTAAGATTTTTATTAATGTTTTTGAAAGAAGTCTCTTATGATCACCAAGGCTGAATTTGAGCAAGAAAAAAAAAAACAGGAATATTGTGAAATATGATTGCATAACTTTTCTAACTTATTATATTTTAAGACGTTTAAGGCTCTGAAAATATAGCATTATGTTTTTCACTAAACAGTTTCTTTGCAGAATGGCCTTTTTATGCCTATAGTTTTGCTTTGTCAGCTGTAAACGTCAGTGGCATTTTTAGCAAAGCATTACTGATTCAATTTTCCATCCATTTTAACTGTTTCTTACATGATCATCATCATGTAGGAAACAAAAGGCCTCAAGCTTTAGCAGAATAGGGCAAGTCACTCTTTTATCACCTGGGCCATCAGGCCTTTTTTTATTTAAGCCCTGCAAGTGACTTTTGTTTATGACAACTAAGAGTTGTTAGGCGTCAATAGGGGAAAAGCTAATGGAAACTGGAAATAATTTTGCCTCTGCTCTTGTAGTGTTTTACACAGAGCTAGAGTCATGATGTTGAACACCCACCATCTCCTGAATGAAGAAAGAGAATTATTTGACTTCTGATCTGGCAGTTCAGGCTGAAACACATTTCCAAGAATGGTTATGTTTAGTTTACAGTTTTATGAATCCACATTGAGCAATTCACAGTAATCATTGAAGGAGTGAGGTACAGTAATCCTTCTTAGGGATGGGAACCAGCTTTGAGTTTACAGCTGCTTTAATATATCCAAGGGATGCAGCTTTTAATTGCTGGAGAGAGTCAGGGTTTGTCTAATAACCTCCACGTCGGACACTGAAACGGGCTTCCCATAATGACTAAAAATGAAATGAACTAATTTAGAAAAGAGGAATTATTGGCTCAGTTAAATGACACTTGCTGTTTAGCCACCTGCATATTCACAGCTGCTGTTGTTAATTCCTCGCCATATGTCAGTTAGAATTGGAACAGTGTCATTTATATGTAACCAGCATAAAAAAGAAACATGTTAGCTTGCATTTGTCCTAGTTGAATAAATGTTTTCCTTCCGTCACAACTTAGTTTAATTTAAGCAAAGGTGAAATCATTGACAGATGATATGAACCTCACTCTCCTGTGGACCGTCTCTCCATTTCCTCCATACTCTCTGATACTTTTATTATACTTCCGAACAAGCAGGTCACTTGTGTGTACAATGTGCTTGTTATGATGTAGGTTGTTGCCATCGTTGTTCGTTCTCAGCCCGTGAATGCGTGTGTTTTGTTGTGCTTCTTTTGCGGATCTGACCTTCACGAGGTCATTCTCTACGCCTTTCACCTCCTTTTCGTTGTCCTTAACCACTTCATTCATTTCCAATGTATGCCTAGATGAACCTGGCGCAACAGCAGCACCAGCCCACCTCAGTTTTATCACCCATAGTCAACCATCGAAGCCTCTCCTTTTTCCTCGGGGTAAGAAGTCTTGACTTCAGCTGCTTCACACATGTATTGACATTTCTCTTTCGAAGGGATTCATGTAACACTGCTTTCTGTTTTTGAATACTTGGATTTTTCTCTTCGAATGGGTTCCAGAATACAAACACTTGCCATTCCAACTGTGGCAAATGAAAAATATTTTTATATACAGTGGGGCAAAAAAGTATTAAGTCAGCCACCAATTGTGCAAGTTCTACAACTTAAAAAGATGAGAGAGGCCTGATTTTCATCATAGGTATACCTCAACTAAAAAAAAATCCAGAAAATCACATTGAAGGATTTTTAAAGAATTAATTGGTAAATCCCTCGGTAAAATAAGTATTTGGTCACCTACAACAAGCAAGATTTCTGGCTCTCACAACCTGTAACTTCTTCTTTAAGAGGCTCTTCTGTCCTCCACTGGTTACCTGTATTATTGGCATCTGTTTGAACTTGTTATCAGTGTAAAAGACATCTGTCCACAACCTCAAGCAGTCATACTCCAAACTCCACCATGGCCAAGACAAAAGAGCTGTCAAAGGACACCAGAAACAAAATTGTCGACCTGCACCAGGCTGGGAAGACTGATTCTGCAATAGGTAAGCAGCTTGGTGAAAATCAACTGAGGGAGCAATTATTAGAAAATGGAAGAAATACAAGACCACTGATAATCTCCCTCGATCTGGGGCTCCACGCTAGATCTCACCCCGTGGGGTCAAAATGGGATGTTTTGTGAGCAAAAATCCCAGAACCACATGGGGGGCCCTAGTGAATGACCTGCAGAGAGCTGGACCAAAGTAACAAAGGCTACCATCAGTAACATACTGTGCCGCCAGGGACTCAAATCCTGCTGTGCCAGACGTGTCCCCCTGCTTAAGTCCTTATGTCCAGGCCCGTCTGAAGTTTGCTAGAGAGCATTGGATGATCCAGAAGAGGATTGGGAGAATGTCTATGGTCAGATGAAACCAAAATAGAACTTTTTGGTAAAAACTCAACTTGTCGTTTTTGCAGGAGAAAGAATGCTGAGTTGCATCCAAGAACACCATACCTACTGTGAAGCATGGGGGGGGAAACATCATGCTTTGGGGCGGTTTTTCTGCAAAGGGACCAGGACGACTGATCCGTGTAACCGAAAGAATGAATGGGGCCATGTATCGTGAGAGTTTGAGTGAAAACCTCCTTCCATCAGCAAAGGCATTGAAGATGAAACGTGGCTGGGTCTTCAGCATGACAATGATCCCAAACACATACCGCCCGGGCAACGAAGGAGTGGCTTCGTAAGAAGCAATTCAAGGTCCTGGAGTGGCCTAGCCATTCTCCAGATCTCAACCCCATAGAAAATCTTTGGAGGTAGTTGAAAATCCGTGTTGCCCAGCGACAGTCCCAAAACATTACTGCTCTAGAGGAGTTCTGCATGGAGGAATGGGCCAAAATACAGCAACAGTGTGTGAAAACCTTGTGAAGACTTACAGAAACGTTTGACCTCTGTCATTGCCAAGAAAGGGTATATAAAGTATTGAGATGAAATTTTGTTATGACCAAATACTTATTTTCCACCATAATTTGCAAATAAATTCTTTAAAAATAATCCTACAATGGCTTTTTTTCCTCTCATTTTGTCTCTCATAGTTGAGGTATACCTATTGTGAAAATTACAGGCCTCTCTCATCTTTTTAAGTGGACGAATTGCCAATTGGTGGCGACTAAATACTTTTTTTTTTTTTTTGGTCCCCGACTGGGTATAGTATATATATAATAGATATTTTATTTTTAAAACATTATTTATTAGGGGTGTAACGGTACACAAATATGACAGTTCGGTACGTACCTCGGTTTTAACGTCACGGTTCGTTATGGTTTCGGTACAGCAGGGGGACAACAAAATTTTTTTTATTTTTTTTTTAAATGGATTACTGACCGTTGCTCTTCTTTAAATGCATTCAGTTATAGTTTACATTTTCTTAGTGATAAAAATCTACTTCAGCTTATGCTTAAAACTATAGGGAGCCCTTTTACATTATAAGGTTACAATTAGGCCTAACAACTTAACCCAAACTTAAATTGAATTGCTATTTATTTTTAAATAGATGATCAACACTCAACTTAAAAAAACCAACAAAAAAAATTTGTATGCAAACATGTAAATTGCACATAATGCAGTTTTTAAATTAACTTATAAATAATAAAATTTCTAAGCTATTTGTTTTATTTGCTATTTTACTAACTTATTCATTTTAAGTTAAATTGTGCTTTGTTGGTATAATGTCTGCTAGAATGTTAAAAGTTCAGTGTTAAGTAAATATTTTTAAATTGTTGTTTTGTAATATTTTTTTTTATTTGAAAAGCAGGACAAAACAGTAATAAGTACATTTTGGCAATTGAATTATTGCAATGGTGAAAAAAAATGGCAAAATAGGCCTACAGGGGGGGAAAATGTGAAAAACTGTATTCGGCCTTCGGCCCAGTGTTTCATTTTGTTCGGCTTCAGCCAAGAATTTTCATTTCGGTGCATCCCTAAACAAATTAATTTAGTTGTTTCTATTAATATTTGGCTACATTAAGTATTTGTAAGAATGAGATAAGAATATTTAATGATTTTAGGGAAGGAACTAAATTATTTTTATAATTAATGTTTACTTAGGATTATTCAATAATAATAATACTTATTATATCAAGTCATTTACACACAATGTTGGATAGGACACTCAAGAATTACACATTTTTTTAATTTTACATTTGAATTTTTCCTATCAGGAGAAAATTCCCCCGAAGTGTCCATCTTGTCATTCCACTGTCCATTAAACATATTTTGCTAGACTGTAATACTTCTACTCCTGTGAGAAACTTTGTTTGTTCTGTTGATACTTTTGAAAAGGTTTTTAATCAAGTAAATCTAAATGTAGTTTTTAGGTTTCTTAAGAAAAATTTATTTTAAATATCTTATTTAGTTTTAATTTTGCATAACTAAAGCGAGAAAAAAAGAAAAACACTAACCATAGCCATAGACTGAAAAAAAAAGAATTATTATTATTATTATTATTATGGCTTCAGTATTTTAACTTCAAAATCATTGAAAAATATATTACATGAAATTCGCATTGGAGGATACTAGGGATGTTCATTTTAACTGGTTAACCGTTAACCGACCGTGAAGAATTTTGACTGATTAATACAATCAGTTTAAACGTTGAAAAGAATTTTATTTTTTTATTTTTTTTGTATTATGGGGTCAAAATATTTAAAAAGGTTTGTGCATGGTTGAAATATGCTACGCGTATTTAAAAAAAATTTTTTTTAGAGGAAAAAAAAAAACAAGTCGCGTCTCGGTCGCATTTTATTATTTTATTTAGAAATAGGCCTAATGCCGCAGGGTGTCCCCGCGGATCCTTAAGTCTTAAAATGTCTTAAATACCGTTTTCCTAATATAAGGCCTTAAAAAGTCTTAAAATGTCTTAAATTCGGATTTTGGTCACATTACCGCTAAAATATCTTCATCTTATGAAATAGCTTCATACTATCTTGTGCCTTCCCCGCGGTAAGTTACTGCATCAGAGAGATTCGCAGTTGCAGAATATAGGTCGAACTAACTTTTTAATGTTCTCAATAAAAATAATAATGATAATTTATTAAGATTAAAATTTATGATTAAAACATAAGTGACAAAAAATAACCAGCAAAGCATCGAAACGCGAGAATGATTCTTCTAATTTTATTAGCCTATATTCAATGTAAACAGCGGTTGATAATGTATAGTGTATTTCTGGTATCAAATTTGCGCTGTTGAGGTTCACTCTTCTAGTGCGCGTGTGCATTTACAGTGCCTTCTTTCACTGCATGATTCAGTCTTTTGAGCTCCGGAGGTTGACGTCACGCACTCTGAACTCCACCATTACATTCAGAATGATCACAAATTCAAGACATGGGGGCAGAAAATGTGTATATTTATACCACTTCATATAGTTAATCACACGAAGAGTGCCTTTTTTCCTCCAAAAATGACCATATACAAATGTGATATTGATTTTTTAATAAAGTTCAATAACTAGGTTTAAGTAAGAACGACATTTTAAGAGACGTAAACCATATTGCCTGTTTTTGCACTATTTCGCCAACAAAATAATTCCAAACAAAGCCACCGCGCTGTTTTGCTCTTTGAGTAACATGACAACATTTTGTTCCTGAATGAATCAACAATTTAAATGATTCGGTTCAATCGCAATGACTCGCTTATTAACGGTGACTTACTGCCACCTTCTGGCGGTTTTAATTTCACATTTAAAGTATCTTTTCATTTTTAAAAATTATTTCAAATATCAGTATTCAACATTTTATGTTTAATATATCAAAACATTATTTATGCATTTGTAACTGCAGGTTAAATGCATTCATGTCCTGAATTAAACAGTGTTTAAATACATCTAAATACCACTTCAGGTGCAGCTTATGTCTGGATTGCAAAGATGAATTTTGTTGATACTGATTTCATTTGCTTGGTAACAGCCCAAATGTCGTCTTGTTCTATTTCACTGATTAAATGTAAGAATTTGACTCAAAAGGTAAAAATGCCCATAAAAGGATATCTGCCCATAAGGATATGAAGAATATCAAAACGTTTAGGAGTCAGCTGTCCACAAAAGTCCTTAAGATACCAGCATGATAACGCACTCAATAAGTTGAATGAATGACTCAGTGACTCATTTAGTGTCTTACCCCCACTTACTGGTAGTTTAGTTGAAGTATTTTGAAAAGTATGCCCCCCCCCCAGCATTTCTTATGTGTATATTCATAAATGCATTTAAAACAAGCTCATACAATAATTTATTGCTGTTGTAATTGTTGTTCTTTGCAGTGTAAATTATTTAATCTGACTGGTAGCAGCCCTATAGTGTATATTGAATGTATTGATAAATTATAATAATTTGACATGAAAGATGATGCATACATCTAAAAAGTAAAAAAATAGGCCTTTGTAAATGAAAATTTTAAAAATGCTGATTTAAGTATGTAAAAGCTGATGGAACACTAATGAAAATATTGCTTCAGAATAAATTGTTTACTCCACCAAAAATCTCAGTAATGCAGTTATTTTGCATGGATATTTTGTATGGAATGTTGTCTGCTGACATGAGAAGTTCACTGTATATCATAGTAATAAATATAATTTATTACAGCAATGATATTTTTTTTTCTTTTTAATTTAAACACATTAAATATTACATATATGTATGTAATATAATGTGTGTTTCCATCACAGGTTTGGTCTTAAATTTGATATAAGGTGGTATTTAAAAGGTCTTAAAATGTCTTAAATTTAACTTGTTCATGTCTCTAGAAACCCTGTGCCGACACGAAATGTTAACAAACATTATAATAAACACTGTAAACATACAGTGGGGAAAAAATGTATTTAGTCAGCCACCAATTGTGCAAGTTCTCCCACTTAAAAAGATGAGAGAGGCCTGTAATTTTCATCATAGGTATATCTCAACTATGAGAGACAAAATGAGAATCACAGTAAATCACATTGTAGGATTTTTAAAGATTTTATTTGCCAATTATGGTGGAAAATAAGTATTTGGTCAATAACAAATTTAATCTCAATACTTTGTTATATTCCCTTTGTTGGCAATGACAGAGGTCAAACGTTTTCTGTAAGTCTTCACAAGGTTTTCACACACTGTTGCTGGTATTTTGGCCCATTCCTCCATGCAGATACCCTCTAGAGCAGTAATGTTTTGGGGCTGTCGCTGGGCAACACGGATTTTCAACTCCCTCCAAAGATTTTCTATGGGGTTGAGATCTGGAGACTGGCTAGGCCACTCCAGGACCTTGAAATGCTTCTTACGAAGCCACTCCTTCGTTGTGTGTTTGGGATCATTGTCATGCTGTCGTTTCCCAGCCACGTTTCATCTTCAATGCCTTGCTGATGGAAGGAGGTTTTCACTCAAATCTCACGATACATGGCCCCATTCATTCTTTCATTTGCACGGATCAGTCGTCCTGGTCCCTTTGCTGAAAAACAGCCCCAAAGCATGATGTTTTCACACAACAATCCACCCATCCATGCTCACAGTAGTGTATGGTGTTCTTTGGATTTAAAACAACTCAGCATTCTTTCTCCTCAACACGACAAGTTGAGTTTTTACCAAAAGTTCTATTTTGGTTTCATCTGACCATATGACATTCTCCAATCCTCTTCTGGATCATCCAAATGCTCTTCAGCAACTTCAGACGGGCCTGGACATGTACGGGCTTAAGCAGGGGGACACGTCTGGCACTGCAGGATTTGAGTACCTGGCGGCGCAGTGTGTTACTGATGTAGCCTTTGTTACTTTGGTCCCAGCTCTCTGCAGGTCATTCACTAGTCCCCCCGTGTGGTTCTGGGATTTTGGCTCACAGTTCTTGTGATCATTTTGACCCCACGGGGTGAGATCTTGCGTGGAGCCCCAGATCGAGGGAGATTATCAGTGGTCTTGTATGTCTTCCATTTTCTAATAATTGCTCCCACAGTTGATTTCTTCACACCAAGCTGCTTACCTATTGCAGATTCAGTCTTCCAGCCTGGTGCAGGTCTACAATTTTTTTCTGGTGTCCTTTGACAGCTCTTTGTTCTTGGCCATGGTGGAGTTTGGATTGTGACTGTTGAGGTTGTGGACATGTGTCTTTTATTACTGATAACGAGTTCAACAGATGCCATTAATACAGGTAACGATGGAGGACAGAGGAGCTCTTAAAGAAGAAGTTACAGGTCTGTGAGAGAAATCTTGCTTGTTTGTAGGTGACCAAATATTTATTTTACCAAGGAATTTACCAATTCATTCTTTAAAAATCCTACAATGTGATTTCTTGGGATTTTTTTCTCTCCATTTTGTCTCTCATAGTTGAGGTATCCCTTTGATGAAAATTATAGGCCTCTCTCATCTTTTTATGTGGGTGAACTTGCACAATTGGTGGCTGACTATACTTTTTTGCCCCACTGTAGCTAGGCTATTTTAGTTTTTTTTTTTTGGTCCCCTCACTCAACAAAGCCTTTCAATTGACATATTAGAAAGAACCGAATTAAATATAAAACTATAGCTAAACACAAGCCACACGAATTAATTTAGGCTAAAACGAAAACCAACGTTCGCGTCTCTCATTCGACACAAATCATTTTTCTGTATTCGCGATGTAGTTGAATGCCAAATAGATTCCATTATGTGCCTATTCACTCGCGTTCCGCCCCATGCGTTACTGTGGTTTCCTAACTGTAGTACTTTCCATGCTCCGGTTTTCTTTTAGAGGTCTGCACAGGCTTTAAACTGAAGCCCGACCCGACCCGTACCCGAGATCATCTGACCCGACCCGACCCGAGCGGCACAGTTAAATTTAGAGCCCGAACCCGAAATCTTTTTTTTTTTTTTTTTCACAACGAATAGCCAATTTAAAAAAAAAAATGCTGTATTCACGATTGCAGCCAAATGGTCAGTAAACAAATACGTGTAAAGAAACAATCATTAAGGCTCGCCAGTTCACAAGGCAAAAGAAAAAACACTTACCCGTTATGAAAGTTTATGAACATCAGGTGCCTCGGTCACATAAATTCTGCCGAGTTTTTGAATGGTTGTATACGACAAGACGATAATTCTTCCATCGTGCAAATTATGGTCATTTTCGTCAGTTGAGGCTCGTTAGCATTCGGCCTGCTTTAAATCAGACACAGAGATGCAGTGCGGTAAGATCGCATTTATTTGAATTAATTATATAATTTATTTGAATTAGCAAAAGAGAGAGAGAAAGGGATGAAAGTTGCGCGTGTGAACCTGCGTCTGCGCGCCTCTCTCTACAAGCAGTGAGGCTTAGTTACTTCAAAAACAACAAAATTCTAACCCCTCATTGCAGAGAAATATAAAGTTGCGAGTCAGTAGCCTGTCGAAGCTATTTTACTAATAAAAGTTTCCGTGCTGTGTTGTCGTTGTCGTGTGCACTAATGTGTGTGCGTGTGTCTATGAAAGCAGTGTAGCCTAGGCTACTGCATATAGTTTTAGTTTAGCTATAAGCCCGACCCTAACCCAAAGCTATTCATTAAACATTAACCCGACCCGAAAGTATTTTGGGACCCGTTGGGCTTGGGTCGGGTAGCAGACCTCTACTCTAGAGTACTGAACCTCTGGGATAAAAGTCAGGGAAAGCAGAGTAAATATATGTTTGGTTGGAGAGAAGCATGGCTTCCTCTTGTGCTGACCTCATCTGTAGAGTCCGGGTTGGGAAACCATTGTTTTAAGCTCAACAAAGTGTGTGGTTAACATTGCATTTATCTTGTAATTGGTGGTTTATGTTTGTCCTATTTGGGTTATTTAAATGTTACTGTGTTTGGTGCTAATGTTAGTTTGTATGTTTTCATATAGAAGGACTTTTTTCTTACCTTCCTCTACAACACTGATCATCCCAAGTACCTATTTATGAGACATTCTACAATGCTTATACTACTCCGCTTATCATTTGGGATTTTGGGGTGACCCATGCCAATAGCAACGGTGGTATGACTGGTTCCACTGATTGATGATGATGGAGTGTTATAAGGATAAAGTCATTGCAACTCACCCCAATGTACTGCCTGGGGATCTTTAAACAAAGCTAATTGGAGCTCATTCTAGAAAGGAAACTTCTGGGATGTTTGCTCCTCACTAATTTAACAACTCATCATCATCATCTTCACTAAGGGACAGAGACTTTCTAGGATAAAGCACTACTTAATGGACAATGAACAGATAAGCTCTTTTCTTTAGTAATTCTTTACTGATTCTGAAAGCAAAGGAGAACATTCATGCATCAGATTTTTTGCTTGTTGTTTGTGTCTTTGAGTTTTTTTGTGGCATTTCTTATATAAACACTTTTTGAGGATATTTTTGTGTCAGCTTCTTGGTTGTGTGTTACTGGGTCTGGTTAAACCAAAAATAGTCAGTGGAGTCTTCCCTTATAAATGTCATTGTAATTTGCCCTTCTGGGAGTGCTCAGCGGGACGGTTACAACGTAAAGCAAAATGGTTTGCATAACATCATTCACGGCGGTACGGTGATAACGGTTAACGGCACAGATTTTACTATACATATTTAAACTGAGCAGTGTGTGTGTGTTTTTTTTTTTTTTTGCTTTTCCCCGTATGTTTGACTGACTGTATTTTATTATGATAATGAACAGGCTGCATTGTCAAGGTAGCAATGCTTAACTGTGTGTGTGCATGCGGCGCCGGCGCAATCATTTGAATTTTTTCCTTCTAACAGTGGAAGAAACTACTCCTTTTAGTCATAAAGATAATCGTAATTGTAAAAGGTTTACCTTTATTTGTGTACATTTACAATAAAAACAAATCTTTGTGCTTTTGTAAAATAAGCGTAAAGAAAAATAGGATGCCGCTTTCTGCCGTCTGGTTTCCTTTCGCGCAGCAAAAAATGAACTGAAACTCTGCATACTATGCTACTTGTTGCACAGTTTTTTCTTTTGTTTTCTTAATTTATTAAAGTAAAAATATATTTCTCGTATAGGCCTATTTATCGTTATATACTATATATAGAATAATATATATAGATAGATAGGCCTTTAGCCTAGCTTTATTATGTTTTTCTCCTCGCAGAAGCGCTGCAGGTGCGTGATGTGATATGAAGACCATGTGAATCCTCATGTTCTGTTTGCTGCTTTTTGCGCATGTAAAATTAATCCCCGGGAAACAAATGTTAGTATTTTTAAAGGGGTCACAGACACTTATCCTTTCTAATTTAATTAAATTCGAATTTAAAATAATCTTGTCGGTTAACGGTTAATAATCGGTTATTGAGCGTAGGTTGTCGGTTAGGAAAAATAACCGAAATGAACATCCCTAGCGGATACCAATTTTGTTTTCTTTCAAGAAGTACCAAGGTGGCACTATATAACTTTAAGGACAATTAGGAAAATTCCTA
Organism: Sinocyclocheilus anophthalmus; assembly: GCA_018155175.1. Lineage (NCBI taxonomy): Eukaryota > Metazoa > Chordata > Actinopteri > Cypriniformes > Cyprinidae > Sinocyclocheilus > Sinocyclocheilus anophthalmus. Next base: position 242,072 of record JADLZN010008535.1, on the reverse strand, counting down.
CAAAGCAGCAGCAACACATTTCTTTTGGTCTTCCTTTTTCTGTCATCTATCATAATGTTAAATATCGTGCAATAATTTGGGGTTTTGTTCTCTCCTCAGAAAGAGGGGTAAGAAGGGGGAGAAGAACGGGAAAGGCCTCAGACATTTCTCGATGAAGGTTTGCGAAAAGGTCCAGCGGAAGGGTGTCACAACCTACAACGAGGTTGCTGATGAGCTTGTGGCTGAATTCAGCTCTGGTGATAATCATATCTCCCCTAATGATGCGGTAAGCCTCTTCCTGTGGCTAGGCATTGACCCAGAGCTTTGTTTGTTGAGTAGAGAAGAAGTGCAGCTCTTTAAACTGATTAAAGAGTTGATCATTCACATGTATCTTAAAATGAATAGTGCTTCACTTTCTTTGTTTGTCCCTATTCAGCATGTGTATGACCAGAAGAACATTCGACGGCGTGTGTACGATGCACTCAATGTGCTGATGGCCATGAACATCATCTCCAAAGAGAAGAAAGAGATCAAATGGATTGGCCTGCCTACAAATTCTGCTCAGGAGTGCCAGAACCTGGAGGTGGGTGTACTGATCCTTTATTTCATTAACGTTTTAGTTTTCTATTAGACAATTAGTAGAGCAACTACTTGTTTAACTGATTGTGTTTTAAGGTGGAGAGGCAAAGACGTTTGGAGAGAATCAAACAAAAACAGTCGCAACTTCAAGAACTCATTTTACAGGTCAGAAGCCGCTCATATAAGAATTATTTTGGTGATGAACTTGTTTTAAAAAAAAGTTTCGATTGCAGCAAATTGCCTTCAAGAAGCTTGTACAGCGGAACCGCCAGAGAGAACAACAGACGAAAAGGCCCCCACTTGCCAACTCGGTCATTCACTTGCCATTTATTATTGTAAACACCAGCAAGAAAACAGTCATTGACTGCAGCATCTCCAATGACAAGTATGATATCAAAAGCCAGACCATTTAGGCTGTTTGTGGCATGACTCACACAGCTTTTCTCATTACTTGTTTGTGATCAGGTTTGAGTACCTCTTCAACTTCGATAGCATGTTTGAGATTCATGATGACATAGAGGTGTTGAAGCGCATGGGCATGGCTTGTGGTCTCGAGGTGGGCAAGTGCTCTGCTGAGGACCTGAAGACTGCCAGAAGCTTGGTGCCCAAAGCACTGGAACCCTATGTCACAGGTTAGTACCAGCTGGCGACCATATCAGAGTATATATCTGAAATTTTGTGACTGTAAAGATCAAATATTTGGTCTATTTGATGATTATTTTTGCATGCAGAAATGGCACAGGGACCTATCAGTAATGTCTACATGACAGGGGCTTCGTCTGCTAATGGAGGCCGCTATCATGTTGGGAGGTGAGTGTCTGTTGTACACCTTTCAGTTGTTCATTAATAAAATGAATGGAGTTGTAAACGAGTAGCTATTGAATCAGGTTACACTATGATAGTTCCTAGTCATACTACTACTATTCAAAAATTAGGTGCATTAAATTGATCAAAAGCGACGGTAAAGATTTAAATTGTTATAAAATATTTATATTTCGAATAAATTCTGTTCTTTCAAACTTTTTATTTATCAGAGAATTCTGGAAATAATAAAGGTTTTCCTCCATTTTCAACAGTGATGATAGGAAATGTTTTTTGAGCAGCAAATCAGCATATTAGAACATTTTCTGAAGGATCATGTGACACTGAAAACTGAAGTAACAGCCACTGAAAATTCAGTTTTGCATCACAGGAAAAAATTGCATTTTAAAGGGGACATCGGATGCAAATTTTTTTTTTTTTTTTTGCATATAAATGTGTCTTAGCAGTGTGTGGATACAACCACCCTACAATCATAATGCAGGTGTTTTGGAGTTGGATGTAAAAGTGAACATAAGAGTCGACATTTTCTCCTGACATCAGAGCCACTGAGGACACAGTGGATTAATTTTATTTTATTTTTTTATGGAAACACGCCACCGAATACACAAAAAACGGAAGAGAGGGGCTGGGGTGAGCAGTAACTCATTATCACTTAAACAGACATGCACCGAAACGAGTCTCTGTGAATGGCTGTTTTTGACAAGGTAAAAAGGGTGTTGTTTTACACGACCATTGAGGAATTTTAACCAAAGTGTGTTCGACATTTCATGAAGACCCTAAAGAATCATACCAACTTGTGGAAAATGGACATTCGATGTCCCCTTTAAAAATATATATTAAAATGGCGAGCATTTATTTTAAATTGTAATATTTCACAATATTACTGTTTTACTGTGTTTTTGATCAAATAAATGCAGCTATACCCATTTGACCTTGGACCATACCATGGGCTGCTTTGACATTACCATAAGTAACTTTCCTTCAAAGCAAGTTGAGTTGAATTAAATTATGACTAACATTTCTAGAAATTATGATAAATATAGTTTTCATATTGCTTTTTGACAGTGAGTGGAAAATGGTGATAATACCACTCATAACTTTTTGAGCTTTATATGTGGCCATTTTATTTTAACATTTACATTTAGAGGTCATTAGCAGATGCTTTTATCCAAAGTGACTTACAGATGAGGACGATGGAAGCAATCAAAATCAACAAAAGAGCAACGATACGGTAGTGCTATAACAAGTCTCAGTTAGCTTAACGCAGTACACGTAGCAAGGTTTTTTTTTTTAAATAATATAATAAATAAAAAGAAAAACAGATAGAATGGAGCAAGCTAGTGTTAGAGGTCTTTTTTTTGCTTTTGATAATTGTATAATAATAAAAAGAAAACAAATAGATAGAAAAGATTAGAAAAGCTAGTGTTAGTTTTTTTTTAAAGAATAGAATTAGAGTAGATTGTGCTAGAGTTAGAGGGTCAAAAAAAATGGAAGAGATGTGTTTTTAGCCAATACTTGAAGATGGCTAAGACTCAGCTGCTAGGATTGAGATGGGCTGGTCATTCCACCAGGAGGGAACAACATTTAATTTAAAAGTCGTGAAAGAGGTGATTTTCTAAATAAAGCGACCGCGAATAAAGCGACGTTCACATTGCAGAACGCACGCTTCAAGGGCAAATAAGTCTTAGTATGATTAGGTAAAGGGGGGGCCAGCCAGTGGTGGGTTTTGTAGGCAATATTATGGCCTTGAAGTTTATGCGATCAGCCTGTTGTACCAGTGCAATTGATAAACAGAGTGTGCCTTCATTCGCTTTTGGCTCATTAAAAAGTATCTTGCTGCCCGCTTCGGATTAAATGTTTTAAGTTTTATAGAACTGGCTGGAGAAGACTGCCAAGAGAGGCATACTATATCCAGCCGAACAGACCAGGATTGAAGCATGTTCTGAAAGAAAGGCCTGATCTTCTTGATGTTGAATAAAGCAATTCTGCAGGACCGGGCAGTTTTAGCAATGTGATCTGAGAAAGTCAACTGATCATCAATAATAACTCCAAGGTTTCTGGCTGTTTTTGAAGGAGTTATGGTTGATGTGCCTAACTGGATGGTGAAATTGTGATGAAACGATCACCACAAGTTGTTTTGTCTTGGCAAGGTTGAGTTGAAGGTGATGGTCCTTCATCCAGCAAGAAATGTTTGTTAGACAAGCTGAGATGCGAGCAGCTATCGTCGGATCATCAGGATGGAATGAGAGGTAGAGTTGAGTGTCATCAGCATAGCAGTGATATGAAAAGCCATGTTTCTGAATGACAGAACCTAGTGATGCCATGTAGACAGAGATGAGAAGTGGTCCAAGAACTGAGCCCTGAGGCACCCCAGTAGTTAGATGTTGCGACTTGGACACCTCACCTCTCCAAGATACCTTGAAGGACCTATCTAAGAGATAAGACTTAAACCACTGGAGTGCGGTTGCTGAGATGCCCTTTGCCAATAGGGTTGACAGGGGGATCTGGTGGTTAACCTTGTCAAAACCAGCGGACAGATCCAGCAATAGAAGTATTGAAGATTTGGAATCCACTCTTGCCAGTCTTAGGGCTTCAACAACTGAGAGCAAGGCAGTCTCGGTTGAATGTCCACTTCTGAAACCAGACTGGTTGCTGTCGAGGGGGTTGTTGAGAAAGGCAGAGATTTTCAAGAAATACTTCACCCAAACTTAAAAACTGTAATTTTTCATGTTGTTCCAAAAACTTTGGATACCAACACATAATAAACATAATACCTTTTTTTCCACGAAAGGTATTATGCAGAATATTCATGCAGCTCTTTTTTTTTTCATACAACACTAGTGAATTGAAACGGACACTTTGAATCTCCAAAAATGTTATGGTACCATAAAAGTAGTCTTATAAAGCCATCTGATAACTTTTTGTGTGAGGTGGAGGGAAAGAATTTCAGCGAATAAAAAATTAAATTCTGGCAACAAAACTCTCAAAAGACTTTAAATATAGCATGCATGCCCTATGGACTGGTTATGTGCCGTTTCATTTTTGGAGTATGATAGTGTCTTTCCCCATTCAATTTCTTTATATGTAAAAGAGTGGCAACATTTAGCTAAATTTCTCCTTTTGTGTTCCAACAAAGAAAGTAAGTCATACTTTCTTTTGGAATGACAGGTAAATAAAAAAATGAATAGTATGTGTCTTGTATTTCAGCATGTTTCTCTTTCCTCTGATTCTCTTACAGTGACGGTGGGGCAGACGGCACAATGGCCTCTAGTTCAAATGACTCCCACTACAGCGGCTCTCGGGTGGAGACTCCCGTCTCTTACATGGGCGATGACGATGATGATGAATTTGACGAAAACGATGACGAGGACTAAGCCCAGTTCTCGTTCAGCCTGTCCATCGTGCACAAGTTCTTCCAGCTGCCATATCTGAGGATTGATCAACCACATCGTTCTTTTTCCTCTTCTGCAACTCACCGTTTCTTTCACTCTCTGTCTGAGAAGGGCATTGAAGAACACAGGCTTTAATAGGATGAGTTGTTTTTATCCTCGTCTTTCTGAGCTCAGGACAAGCCACATCATCACAGGCTGTGCGCTTTTGCCTGCTGGGAATTATAGTTTTCAGCTGAAGGACTTTGCTGAAGTTTAGAGGTGTCACTTTATTTTCTGTCGCAGTGTTCCTACTGGATGTTATCCGCTCTGATCTGCGTGACCCTCTGGAACGTTCCCTCCTGAAGAAAACACCAGCCTTGCGTGCTGTTGGAAAATGTTGTGTGATCTCTGTGTGAAGTAGTTCTCTTCCGTTTTTGAATGATCCTAAAAAATGTTTTTTCTTTTTTGAATGGCTGGCTTGAGTTGCATTCTGATGATTCGGAGACTAATGAATCGAAGAACCTATAAAGCCATTTGCTATTTTTTGCCCCATGCAGGGCAGGTCTTTGGATGTGTGGACTCTTTTCATATGCTGACCTGATGATTTCTTGCAGGCTTTTTTTGTAGAATCTCCTCCCGTGTGTGTTTAGCTCCTTGGCGTTCTGCAGAGTGCTGCTTTTTTGGAGGACTCTGAGAAGTCAGTCTTTTTTTGTTTTGTTTGTTCTCTTTTGGTTTTGGAGCTTCATAGGCCAACCTGTCCTAGAGACACTGGAGGACATCTGAGCAACTTCAGTACCTTAAAGCAGTTATAGGAATATAAAAATGCTTTTGTTTCTTGACCACATATCAAAATTTGTTTCTAGTGTCCTCTTTCTGCGTCAGTAATACCTTGGAAGCGTGTAAGATTATTGTTGTGTATTAAAAAGATATGGACTTTAGGTCTCTATCGATTTCCTTTAAAAAAACAACAACAAAAAAACAACTGAATACTGTACTGACTCCTCAAAGTAACTTTTCTGTAATCTAATATAAGTTTCAAATTTAAATATAAAGAATGTTTTAAGAATTCAAACTCATTGTGTTTATTTGCGACACTAATGTAATACTACTAATTTCAATAAACTTTATTTTATATATGTGCCTAGTGTGATTTAGATTTGCATTCAGGAAGTTGACATATTTTTTAATTCTTTGTATGACCTCATACAATTTGAGAGACTGTTTGTACAGATTTTTAATTGAGAATATTTGTGCTTTTAGGATTCACTTGCCACACCACATAACCATTGAAGTTAACTGCAAAAATGGTGAAAACTTAAATATTAAGGAAATTTAAAGCTGTAATTTCGAGAACTGGAAAAGTCATGTACATTGCTATAGTAAATTTTTCTTGTTTATTCTGACATGATTTTGGTATTATATTGCTCACCGAGAGTATTTTATCACCGTAAGTGGAGAGGTTTTGCAAATTTCAGATTTTTCGTCATTTGACCAAGTGCGACAGAACAGTCCCTGTGTGATCCAGAGTCAAGCCCTTCTTCAGGACTCTCCTTTCTCTCGTTCTTTCTTTGTTATGCTGTTTGCAAAGGCTGTAGACAAGTCATCTTATTCCCTGAGTGACGTCTCCCACAAGCTCGTCTATTTCGCTTGGTAACCATTTAGACCAGCCTAATGTGTTAGTATGTCTTTTTGTTTGTCACACTTTTCTTGAGAATGAATGTACCTTCTTAAAATATGATGTTATTTATTCCATCTGGTCAAATACACTACTGTTCAAAATTGAGGTCGGTAAATTTAGATTTTTGTTTTTGAAAAGGTTTTTAATGCTTACCAAGGGTGCATTTTAAAAAAAAAGTAGGAACAGTAATACTGTGAAATATTTTTAGAATCTTCGATATTAGAATCAGTCTTCAGTGTCATCCTCAGGATCCGTCGAATATGCTGATTTGGTGCTCGAGAAATATTCTTATCAATGTTGAAAACAGTCATGCTGTTTAATATTTTTTATCTTATTTATAATATTTTTGGTGAATAAAAAGAGCAGCATTTATTTGAAATATAAATCTTTTGTAACAAATGATATAATTATGAAAGTATAAATTCATTAAATCTTACTGACGACAAGCTTTGGAACTGTAGTGTAGATTTAGGAAGAAAATTATCACTTTGCCACATGGCAAATGCACTGAATTTCACATCATCCTTTTTTTTTAATTAACAAAAAATAATAAATGGGGACAACTACAAGATTGGATTACTGAAAAAAACAAACTCTGAAGCAAAAAAGAGCTTCCAAAGTTTTTAATAACCAAAAATAAAATAAAAATGTCATCCTATTTTTTGAGATCCTGATTTTTGCATTATAATAATAGCACTCGCAATCATTCCTTGTAACTTTGCAGATGGCCAACAGGTGGAGCACCTTCCCTTCAATGTTGAGGCTGCTAGATTTATTTATTGGACATTTATTGAATCTCCTATGTCATACAACAATTCTTGCTACACATCATGTTGGTTCTCCCTCATTTGGGCTGAATTCATTGCAGTGGTAGATCCTTATCTCCTCTTGTGGGATCTCTTCCAGCAATGTGACGTTAAAAACATTTTTGAAGTTTTCAATGAAACGCAGGTCAGATTGAAATCGCACCTGTTGGAAATGAAATGATGACAACCAATGGGTCTTATAAAAGAGGCTACCTCAGACCTAAAGACATAAAGCTTGTTAAAGCTTAAAAAGCATGTTAGCTAAAATGAATGGTTACATGGACAAATATAGAGCCTGACCTTATTTGCCCACAGTAGGGTGGTTCCTGGCTTGCAGAAGTACTGCATGGTGATCAGTAGATCGTCTAGAAAGTTGTGATGATATATCACATCTGCACATAGTCATAATTGTAGACGGCGTTCAGGAAGTCACGTTTCACATCCTGACCCCAGACCAGAGCCGCCTCCTGAGGTGTGTTGCGCGAGAGGTTAAAGTTCAGATTTGACTGGACATTAGGCAGATCTGTGGCCGTGACCCAGGCACCTTGATGTGAAAATGGTGTAAAAGACTTGTAAATGAAAATAAATAGTAATTACAAACAAATAAAGTCAAAAAATTGACCTTTGAACTTCAACATCATAGTGCACACAGAAAAAAAGAGATGTAATGTGCCCAGTAAACTTGCCACTATGGACACCAGTCCTGTTCCCGCTCCAAGTTCCAGCACTGCTTTATCCAGCAGATCAACCTGTTCCCGGTTCTTCTCCAAATACCGACAGAGAGCAACAGCCTGTGTGCAAACACATACACATGCACCGTTGCAAACTCCACAAAACTCTACAGAACTCCTAATATAAGGTTTTTCACACTTGAAATAGTTAACTCTGCGTGATTCTAAACCCCAGGTAAACTGAATCCTGGGGTATCTTGCTTCACACCTTGCACTGCTCACGATTTAGCTGGGGTTAACAATTATTAATGTTTATTAGTAGGCTGAGGTTTTACACTGTAAATACTTAACCATCTAGTGCTCTTTGGTCATTTTTGACAGAAAAATGTATACATTTATTTTTTTAGAATTTGTCTTTATCGTAATGGTATGAAACTTGGTAAAGGTTTTAGCACTTGCACACACACACACACACAAAAGTCATGGACATTAAATGAAAAAGGTGCTGAAAAAAAAAAATGACTGCATTGGAAACAAATGTCATCTGGTGGAATGTTTGGTATGGCCCCCAAAAAACAAACACCTCACTGAAAGCTCGTTTTGGATATCAACCTCAAATTTGGAACACAATTTGTTTAGATTAATGTTTTATTTTCAATAACTTGCTGAATTATTGGCTTGATATATACATACACACACACACATACACGCTTGACGTTCTTATTTGCATATTTGCTGTGTCAGTGTCAATGATTGGACGAAGACAGCGAGCGACCTATTTATGTAAATACTTCAGCTTTGCGCGTCCTCATGTTGTTGCCGACCCTATTATGGACTATTCCTGAATGGACATTTCGTACTATTAAGGTAAAGTTATTGATGTCACCATTTTTCCCTTTAACGCTGGAACTACTGTTTATACAACACGCGGATTTGTGACTGTCCAAAGGTTAAGCACGTGAATATGAGGCACGCTTTTGGGCCTCTGTTGCTAAGCATCTCAACATTCTAACACAGAATCGTTTCACACTGCAGATTTGGCACGGCAGTGCTGGGTTAACGCTTTCATAACCGCGGGGAAAAGCGGTGGGCTTCTAAACTGCAAGTGTAAACCGTTTCTACCAGGGGTTAAAAGCGGGGTTTAGAACGACTAAGACCCGGGGTTAAGCGAAATCGTATAATATCTGTTCTCGCGGCTGGCCAGACGACGGCGTCATAAGAGTCGAGTGATTCTCGAATGTTGATCTCCTGCCCGGTGAAGAAAAAGCTCTCGTTGCCAAGGGAATAGAAGACACTGCATTGCGCCTGTTCAGTACCTCCTTCTGCATGTCTTTACCGTGCAAATTCTCTGAAAAGAGCACCAGTAACATGTGCCATTGCGATTCAAGCACTGTATTTGCTGATCTGAACACCTACATGCACATGCAACCAAATACACTGGGATAAAAAGTTTCACACTGCATTAAAATTCTGTGATTATAAGATCAAATAAAGCACAAAAACTGAAATACTACTAATAATAACAACAACAATTATAATATGTTTTATTTATATAGCAGCTTTCAAGAACCCAAGGACACTTTATATAAAGTTGATAGATAACATGAACAACAGATAGAGTCAATGCACAGAAATGTAAATGTTCACGAGTCCAAACACACTCTCATGGCAATTTGTAACTATTAAATGTTTTGTTGAATTGGTGGCTAAATCGTAGGAATTTGTGTGATCTCATTTGTATGTTTTTGTACAATCTGCTTGCGCCCCATGTACAGTTAGGGGTTGGGACTTCATGCTTATGTTTCTTTCTAAAAATCGTACATCTCCATACCAATCACATCATATGATTCATACTAAATAGCCAACTTGTAGATGTTTTCTCATAAGATCATATTGTAAATTGCAGGTCTTTGAGTCTGTAGGAGCCAAATGTAATATTTAACCACTAGATGGCGGTGTGGAATGGGAGGAGTTGGTGTATGTCACATGACATTTAAACCCTCATGGTTGTGTGTGTGGAGGGAGTTGAACCATGAATCCACGTGTTTATTTGTAAGCTGCATTTCTTTCATTAAATGAACAAAGCAAGAAATGGATTGTTGCATGGACAATGACTTTATTTCCAACTTATGAGTAAAGAATGTCTTACACCTGTTCCTGGGTGGTTAGGAAGCCACCACAGCTTCAAATGTTTTGTCATGTGGGCAAGTCTCGGGCACACAAATCCTGTTTGGTAGTAATTTTGTCTGTATTTTTATCTAAAAAAGTAAAATAGGTTTCAATGGTTTTACTATACCATAATGTAAATTTAAAAAATTTAAATATGTTGCATAATAGGTGCATATTTATTTACTGTTTTTTTGGAGCCCACTGTCATGTTGCTCCCATATCTCAATTTTCTACTTATTTACTTTCTTCTGTGTTGGTTGGTGGTGGTTTGAAAGGGTCAGGCTGCTTCACGATTCCTTTTTTCTGCACTGGCCTTCCTTCTGTCTCCATTATGGAATCAAGTCCAATGTCTTCTCACTCAGTAAAGCTATCATATTAGAAGATTTACATTTTTAATTCTCAATAAAACCATTCTCTTAAAACATCTTCCCACATGCATTTTCCCCAGTAGTTATTGAATTAAAGCAGCACACAAAAGCAAGCAAAATTCCATGCAGAATTCATTTGAATTTAAACTAGTTTCAAGCAACAAACAGCAATGAAAATGACATTTTAGAAACTCAAAAATATAGAAACACGGAAACAGACCTGATGCTTTGCATTTTGTTTTGTTTTGTTAGAATAGTTCATTTTTATCTTAGAAGTAAGGCATTTGTTGTTGGATTTCTGAGAAACGTAAACACTGTGGGTCTGTAGTATATCTATGGGAATTTAATAATACACTTGAAGTGTATATTCTTGATTCACAATTTTTTTTATTACCGTTTTAAATGTAAAAGTCCGTTTGGTGATGCTAGTAGCACAAAAATGGCACACTTTACCTTTAAAACCTCTTGCACTAACGTTCATTTGTTACATTATGACTGTCCCAGGGTCCACCGCTGGCTTCACAACAAATGTGTGTGTCAAACCATGTGGCTCTTTCTTTATCCCATAGATGATGCATAGAAACACAGGAACCCAGGCATGGGCAGATGATGGGATGAAAGACGGCCTGCATGGTAGGCTCATGATGATGATGATAGCTATTAGCATACCAGCGCCTGGCTAAAGCCTTTGTGAAGCTTTAGTGAAAAGCTCTGCGAGGATATAACATTGAGTGACCTTTCAGTTAACAGCTAAATAAGTCAACTATTGGCATGAAAATTACAGTCTTAGATACAGTAATAAAATATAACAAAAGACACATGATAATAAGTCACTTATTTAATATAATTTTACAGCTTTATTTAAACAAACGTGTTGAAAAGGATAGTTTTAACTAGTAAATTGCTTACAACAACTTAATGCTATATTAACCAAACTGAATCAGTTGTGGTGTATACATTTTTTTATTATTATTATTTTTCGTAAACAATGCAAGGCAAATTTAACAAAACATGGGTTGATTACGGAATAACCCTTATAAATTAATAATAATAAAAAGCAATAATAATTATTATTATTTACACTTTTTTCATAAAAGTTACTGTATAGCAGGTTAGGTTAACCTTCTGGCTGTCTAAACTGGACAGGAACAGATGAACGGTTTGGGTATTGCGCATGGTACATCACTGAACGCCAGATCATCTGAAAATAGACAAAGCTTTGTAAAAACTGGTAAAGACAGATCATGAAAAGAGGAAAGCATCACTACAAAAGGAACACAGAGAATAAAACTTAGGTGAAGGAGTTAATATTTATATATTATTCCTTTGGATCTGTGCAATGAATGTGACTTTTTATTGACAGATTTTTGTTAACTGTTGTTCAGTAGCAACACTTACTCCACGTCTCCACGCAATTCTCCATCCCACCAGCATTATTGGGCTCTCCAAAAGCCCAGCCATTATAGCTCCACTGCGTTCCATCCAACCAAACGAAATTATTTGTCTGTCAAAACAGGAAAGTGACTTACTAGAGGGACAGATATGGTGGAGAAATGAATAAACCATGTGAAAAAGTGAAACACTGCAAAACAAATGAACATACACCAATGATTCTCCGTCCTCCAAGCCATGCGCGAGTGCGCCCGCCATACCGGTCCATTAACTTGCCCATTCCGTCACGAATGTAGCTGCTTGTCACAGAGGCCAGGTGGCCATTGGGGCAGATAGATTGACATTGTAACTAAAGAGAAACATTTTATAAAATGAAAATAAAATAGAAATACTGTTTCATTATGTCATTAACCAGGATATGTTTTCAGCAATTACATTTTAAGTGTAATTTGTAATTTAATTTAAGTGTAAGAATGTATTATTATTATCATTATTTTCTAAATCTTTGAAATGTGCGTGTGTATGGTTTTTATTAAAAAAAATCTACCGGACATGTACTGTATGAAATCAAACATAAATGTCGCTTGATGATTGTTCTCTTTGATTTACATTTCCTGCCAGAACCATATTACTCTAAATAAACAAATAAGCTTCATAATAGGTTTTCTATCATTCTAACAAGTGAAAATGACATTAATACCTCAGCAGTATAGGCATCAAGGTTTCTTGTGAAGTACTGGTAACATTTGCCCTGTAGGACAACTCCTCTACAAGTCCATCTCCCTGTGGACATATCACCACACTACAATCACCAATCCATATCGCAAAGCTTACATTACACGTGACGTCACACTAGCTTGATAAAGGCAGCTGTTCAGTGATCCTGAACAATGCAGTATTCAGTGCATTTGGCCAAGTAGTATCAAACCTGTTTGCTACTTGTACACAGTGGTAAAACTAATATAATCTGAGGTGGCTTACCAATCTGTGTCCTTCGTCTTTCCCTCCCAAGTTCCATTTGTATTTCTGGATTTTCAACCTCTATATAATCAGCCTCAAGTGTAGGCTCCTCCTTTACTACATTTTCTTCTTTTTCATCTTCCACCTCTATATTAGTTTCAGACTCTAACTGTTGTACAGCTTCCTCCACAGGTATGATGTTTCTGTTCATCTGAATGGCAGTTATTTCTGGCTCAGGCTCTAGTTCTGTCTCTGGCATCTCTTCAGTCAGGTAATCTGCCTCTAGCATCGGTTCCTCCAACATCACTTGTGTCTCTTCTGGTACTCTGTGTTCCTCTGTTGTCTCTGGCCCCAGCAGCACTGAATCAGGCTCCAACATACGTGAATCTGCAACAGTTTCATCCTGCATCAGAGGACCTTGCTCTGCTTCTGTGTGCTCTACCCTTGGTTCTTTCTCAACCGCCGGCACCTTCACCACTTGATCAGGAAGCTTCTCATCCTGAAGTGGACTGGCAGAAGCTACAGAAGCTAGTTGTGATCAGAAAGTAATAATGTTAAACAATCTAGAGATTAAATATAATTATTTACCACTTTTAAGATTTTATTTAACATTTAGCTAGTAAGATATTCTTAAGCTTTCACCAATAATGACTACTTCAAAAAAGTAGAAGATATTTTGTTGAAGATGCATGATTAAAAATATGTTGTTTAAAGTGTTAGTATTCCCCCAAGTTTTAAAAATAAGTGTGCACTATTGTATTATTCCACTCTCAAAAGAGCAAAGTTTTACATAAATATGCAAATCATTAAACATTTATACCAGTGTTTACAGAAAGCTGCATTAAATGCATGGACTAGAGTATAAAAAATAGGACACAATGTTAAATATTAAACGAACACAGTTAATATTAACTATGTTTGAACGATATGTAACTAGAGCACAGATCATACCTGTTATGGTGAGAACCAGCAAGAGTAATTTTCTCATCTTGTCAAAAATCTTCTAAGAGTTGCTTTCTGCAAAGAGATGATTTAATAATAAAACCAACATAAATAAATCAATTATTTAAGTTTTCACTTAATGAAGTTTTTATTGACTGTAATTCATAAAAGCCCTCTTCATTTAAGAAGGGACTGGGCTACACTGAAAGAAAATTGTATTTAAATTAACTTCAAGTTAGTTATGTTAAAAATATTATTTATATTCACTGAATCAACCAAAATACATTAGTTTACACCAACTACATTTAAGGGTTAAATCATTATGACCTGCAGATGATAAAGATTATAAAGAAAAAAAAGACAAAAAGGATTGTATTTTTCAGAAATATGTACAATAGATGGTTATTCTCACCATGTGTTGATCTTGTTGGTCTGTATTGACTCTTCACCTGCGTTTCTCTCAGTGCTGTGAGATCCAGTCAGTGCTTCTTATAAAAGACCTTTAGGACAGTTTTATGGCCTTTGTCTTATCTTCGCATGCTTTGACCGTTCTCTGTAGATCCTATCTTCTCGCTCACCACAATTGGTTGATTGTGTACGAACCCTGTGCTCTATTGGTCAAACTTCAGTCATTATCTTCAGCAAGTATAAAACTAATATAGGAAAACAAAGATAAAACCCAAAGCTAGGCAATTTAGAAATCACGGCCAGAACATGTCCAGGACAAAGAGGACATAATTGTGCAGTCTCTCTGTATACTACTTGTCAAAAGCTTGAACACACAGGCTCTTTATTTATCAGTACTGTTACATTTTCCCATACTAATAACTGCGGAGTGGAGTGTGTGTGTGGGAGCATAGGCCTGTATGGCTAACATCATGTGTGGATTTGACAACAGCACAGCAACTGACACTGTGGACAGGTGTTATAAGCAATGGGTATATCAAAATGCCATGTCATACTGAGGAAAGGAATACTGTGGATAAAGCAGCCGTCAAAAGTTTCATACCCACAAGCCTCACAGTGAGTGTGAGGTCTCAAAAGTATTACGCATGAACAATGCAGCCCTGTTCATATGAAACCTAAACCCATAGAAGAAAAGCTGTAAAACGACATATTATCTCTATCATGTTATCTTAATTGCACACTCTAAAAAATGCTGGGTTAAATACAACCCATTGCTGGGTAAAATAGGGACAAACCCAGCATTTTTTAGAGTGCAAAGGTAAATATTCTTCAGAATTATAACAGACAAACATTATGCCAAACATTTCCTTGAAAGGGTAACTCATAAAACATAAAATAATTTGCATGACTTCAGCACTTTTAGTACAATGAATTTACCACTGCAAACTGTTTTTCATCCTTTTTTTTCAGTCTGAATGTTTACCTGCATCTTAAGAACTTGGTCTGACCCTTTTTAGAGTTTGATTTAGTAGTTGCAACCCAGTAGTTAAGTTGATTCAATCATTAAATTATACCTTTGAATATACCTTGAATAAAAACAATACATTTTAGACAAAATATTTTACAGTGCATAGCAGAAAAGTAGCCTAATGTGATGTTATCCACCATTGTCAAAAAAGTGAATAGAATTATAGAAAGACGCGTGAAAGAAAGGCATATTGTTTTAAGGAAATGCATAATTATGTTTTACAGGAAAAAAGTGTTTACCACGCTTACCTACAAAAATACTATGATAAGAAACCATTTGATCTTATACAAACGTCGCTCATATGCAGATCGTCGACATGTCTCAGAGCATTTGCGCAAACCATCTTAAAGTACTTCCGAAGAGCAAGAAGCACATCAGACACACCACGCACTCCTGCTCCGGCCGGACATATTCTTTTGTAATATGAGTATCGGAATACTTTTATTTTGGTATTCAACATGGACAGTTACGGACTGTGTGTTGAGAAAAAATCGCGTTCGCTGGAAGAGCACTGCATTCAGATCAGTTCTCTGACGGTTTTACCGTAATAGGCCGTTTATGCGCGACCCTCGAAATAACGTGGCGGCTAGATTGACCGTGCTTTTCGACTTGGCGGCTGGCTTGACCGCAGGGACAATACGAAGATGAGCACAGCACACATACTAACCTTCCCCGCTCTGCTCATGCTGCTCTACAGTAAGTATATTGATGATGCTTGGATTTCTCATTATCTGACTCTTTAGATCGTTGTCTGTGTTCTGGACATTTTAAAAGAAAGACATTTCTTACTATGTGAACTCTGAGGGGTGAGTTGGAAAATACAGTTATTAATGCTCATGAATAATTTGTATATTTAGGCCTATTTGTTAAAAATTATACTTATTTTTATTATTTTATTTTATTTCTACTCGATTAAATGATTTTTAAAGTGTTAAAGTGCCTTGTAATTAGAATTGGCTATAACACTGAGAAAATGGCATAAGGTTTAAAAGTTATTACAAATAATTCTACAAATAATTCGTTTTTATAGTTTTTCAAAATGGAATTAAATGTTTTTTTTATTTTATTTTATTTGTCTATCGACATCAGCTCTGTGAATAGATTTGGTTCAAATTCAAAACGGTTTGATTTGTGTGTGTGTGCTTTTTCAAAGAGAGCTGAATGCTTTGAGGCTCTGGATTGGGTGGGTGGGGGTCTTGTAAAACACTGTTTACACAAACTTCTCAAACAGCATTTGAACACATGAGATCCTGAGGGTGATAAAATGTCTGTGAAGAAGTTGTCCAGATCTGAACTTCACTCTGATGTGGCAGGGACCCTTTCATGTCACTGATGCCCCTTGACTGAATCCTTGTGTATTGGTCATTATCATGGAGATTATGGTTACCCAGCATACCATGAGAAATTCTTTATCCCGTCTAGTCTAGAGATCCAAATATCTGTTAACCACATGAAGTTTTGCAGCTTATATAAAATTGCATTTTTTTTGTTATAAGAATGTATATTAAAATGATGAATATAGCTAAAATGTTGACTTTGACAAAATTGATTGGTTTTATTCTGATAACTTTCATGTTGCAGGCCACTAAGTGATAGTTAGGGTTGTTAAATACCTTGTGGGGTGGGCTGTGATTGTAACCCCAGTCCTCTTCCAGCTGAAGACGTTTTAAGTTACAGCAGCATAGTAGGTCTTTGTATCTCTGGGTAAAAAGACCATATCCAGCCTTTCTCAAGTCTCATGAAAGTCAGTTCTTTTCTACTGTTAACACATCCAGTGGACTATAGAAAAGGACTTACACAGTCAAAGGAGAGTGTTTTCCCTCACTTTCCCCAGACGTGCATGTTTTTCAGTGTGTGAGGAGGTTATCAGGCTTGATTTGGACTGCCACCCCCCACTACACACAGCCAGACTGTGTCAGAACATCCATCCATTACTTAAATTCCTACACATCCCTGTTCCTGGCACCACCAGAGCGGGGAGTGAGTGTTAGTGAGGTTTCACATTTGAGGAGAAACTCAAATCTGTTCATTCTAAAATCTGTTTACTGTATTCTTCCTATTTACCTAAACATTATATAATATAAGGGGCATGATATAGGAAAAAAATCTAACACACTCTTGAGTAATCTGTGTCATTTAAACAAATATTCTGGGTTAAGTTGAGGCTATGTGCCAGGATTTCAGTTTGTTCTGAACAAAAACTTCCCCCATAGTCTTTCATTGAAAGTTTCATTTTTGTCCGCTATTATAAAAATGCTGTGGGAGGGATTTTTTGTGGTGTTTTACAACATTCATGTGTTCATTTGTATATTCCCTCTCCTCCAGTTCCTAGCTCAGATCCTGTTACTGTGACGACAAGCAAAGCCAAAGTGGAGGTAAATGAAAACACAAGTAAGATCATTAGTCTTCAGATAATCAGCTTGACATATTTGGATATATAAAAGCTTTCAGACCATATTGATTTGACTCTTCTGTCTGTTCTTTGCAAAAGATGCTGTCCTGTCCTGTGAATTCAAGACGGAGAAAGAAACAAACCCACGTGTTGAATGGAAGAAGAGAGGCAAAGATGTTTCGTATGTTTATTTTGATGGAGATTTTACAGGTACTGTAGGTTGTTGTTTTGCCCACTTTCATATTAATTGCAACCATGTCCCTAAACATGTCCCCCATCTCTCTCGTTTGCATATTGCTTTAGATATTTTATCATTTTAAAGGGGAAGTGTGTCATTAAAATGACTTTTGGCAGTAAATTACATTCTATTTGGTGTGTCACATTAGTGAAATTTTGGACAAAAGTTTTTCGCCCACGAAAATTTGCCAATCAACAATAAATCTGATTGCACCTTAACGTCTTTCAGTGAATATTTGTTTTGTGCTTTCATTACATATATTTAGGGGCCAAGCACCGTAGGAAATTCGGAAACATAGCGTGAGGAGCAATGCTAATGCCCAATTGCCAAAATTTTGATAGTAAGTGGCAAACAAAGTCGGCCATCAGTCATTTGTTTTCTTCTCATATATAAAAATGTCTATAACTCCAAAACAAAAGGAGATATTTTCACCAAATTTGACATGTATGGGCACACTCTAAGGACACATAAAAAATTTGGTGGGATTGTGCCTCTTAGTGGCACTATAATTGAACAAAACATGAAATTGGCATTGACTACAATAGTGTTATGATATAAAATGCTATATTTTACGAATGCATTGGTGTACCATTACGAAACTGTGTATGTACCATCGAGACCATGACCTGAAAGTACTCAAAATGTTTTGAGACAGTCCCACCTTGTGGTCAAAAGTTATAATGACATTTCAAATAAATGCTAATAGCTTTCTGTGAATTTTGCCTATTGTAATGAGACTGGTATTAATAGATTCATTGGGTCATGCTGAGAACAGAGATACCAATGTTCAAAACCTTCTTTTTCGAACTTTTTCTACTTTTTTTTAGGCATGATGCCAAAATGACACTTGAGGCTGTATCTCTGCAATGCTTTGATTTGGCATATTGACACCAAACTTTGTGTGTGCCATTGTCAACTCATACAGAACACACCACTTCGATTTGATAACACCAATAACACCTATTGTTCAAACTTGATAAGCCAATAAATCATGTTACTAGAGGTTGTATTTATGATTTTTCAGACGTTTTGACTAAAATCATCTAAAATGGCTTCAATTGCTAATTTCTGCAGTTGGTCTGATGCTTGCTTCTGTAGTGCTTGGCCTGTAATAGCTGCTTGCAGCTATATTTTTTCTTTAAACTGTTCTGACTTTTACTATTACCAGGTTCATTTAAGGGCAGTGCATCCATCAACGGGGCAACAATGACCCTCCGTGGTGTTACACAGAAAGACTCAGGAGTGTATCATTGCGAAGTCACAGCCCGCCATGACAAAATCAAGCTGGGGGAGGTCACCGTCACCCTCAATGTGCTTGGTGAGAATGAAAATCTTTTTAATTATTCGATCTTGTAATCTCCTTTTCATTATTTACATGAATATATGAATGAATGAATATACACCAAAAATATTCATAACTCTCAGTCTTAAACACAACCTTTCTGTCACTGACCAATGTAATGCAACTCTGTCTTACATGGACAGTGGCACCACATGCGCCGTCATGTGAGGTCCCAGAAACAGTCATGAGAGGATTTTCTGCAGAGCTCCGCTGCAAAGACAAACTGAGCGTTCCCACTGCCACCTACAGCTGGTACAAAGACAACAAACCACTTCACACAAGCAATCTCCCTGAAATCAACTACACCCTGGACCCCAAAACAGGGACTCTGGTTGGTGTAATGCTCATCTCTTTTTTTCCCACTGACAAACTTGTATTTTGATAAAAACTAGATAAAACTGGCTGAAACTGTTAGCCTTTCCCCCTGATAGCTAGCTCCTTTGCTTTTGAGTAGAAGTTCAAGGTGGTGTCAAAATCTGATGAAGGTCAGTATCGATGTGAGGCCTCTAATGGGGTGGGGGCACCCAAAAGTTGTGCAGGCCGGCATATGAAGATAACTGAATGTAAGTTAAGTTAATTTTGGACCTTTTAAAGGGTCAGAAAAAAAGAGAAATCAGTTTTACTTGATATTTTGTAATACAGCAAAAGAGTTGAAAATGTAGGCATTTACAGCAAAGTCTTAAAGGTACAGTAGCAGAAAAACCCTTATGTTCTGTTGAGGATGACTGACTATACTGTCTTTGTTTGGGGACCAAGAGAAAAATATTAATTTTTAAATTGTTTTCCTTAAAGTTCCTCTTCCTTTTATCACAAATAGGTACTTTTCAGAAATGCGACTGGCCTCTGCACTATTGTTCAAAGTTTGGGGTCAGTTGAAATTTTTGGGAAAGAAATGAATACTTTTATTCAGCAAGGATGCAATGATCAAAAGTGAGAGTTGAGACATTAATGCATAAATATACATAAATGTATCACTGTCTGTTTCCATAAAAATATGAAGCAGCACAGCTGTTTTCAACATTGATAATAATCAGAAATGTTTCTTGACACCAGTTAACTTGTAATATTTCATAATATTGCAGTTTCTGCTGTATTTTTGATTAAATAAATGCAGCCTTGATGAGTATAAGAAACTTATTTAAAAAAAATGTATCAACCTCGAACTTTTGAATGGTATTCTAGTAATGTTTTCTCTATTTGGGATCATTTTGACCACAGCAAAAACAGTCCATTTTTTTAGATACAAAACAAAACATGAGGGTTAACTCAAAAGGTCAGAGAGAAAACTGAATTAGTTTTGCCACAAAACCCTTGACTAACATAATAATTGGACCAAGTGTAAATGAATATCTGTTTGACATGCTCTGTTGCAGTTGAGCTGAACATGACAGTAGTTATAGCAATAGAAGTGGGAGCGTTCCTGTTCCTCCTCTTGTGCTGTGTTGCCATCTGTCTGTGCTGCAGAAGAGGGTGCTGTTGTTGCTGCCGCAGTGAGTACCACTTTACTCAAACTAACACAATTTAAACAGGCTGTTTAACTTTGAAATATGTCTTGTCCTTATCTTCTAACATAAGTCTCGAATTTACCAACAGAGAATAAAGGAGAGACAAAACAAAGGTAAGTCTTATGCAGTATTTTTAATGCACTCTTACCTATAAGAATAATACATAACAGACCTTTAGAAACAAAGCAGTTATTTCTTTGCACTTTTCAGCAGAACAAAGACCAGCTATAACCCTCCAGATGTAAGTTTGCTATTGATAACTCACTAGTCAAATAGTATAATACTGCACTAAAGAGATTTCTGATTATACTATTGGCTTGTCTTCATCCCATTGTTCATCTCTCTCCTCAGCCGAGATGCTACAAACATACACAATCCTTTGTGCTATGACGTGTGCACATACTGGACAGCGCTGTGCTAAAAGAAGTGAATTATAGTGACCTCAGAAACTAGAGAAACATATCTTACATCAAGTGCACTTGTATATCTGTTTTGCTCTGATGGCCTATCAGAGCAGAAAACACGCCCCCTGGTGTTGAGGTCCATCCACAACAGACCTACATTTTGGCTAATTTCTGCGGTTTCTTTTGTGTTACTGTAAAAAGCTTTTTATTTTTCAATTTAAGAGTATTAATTTTTTTAGATAGCATGTAGTATTTTAATTGTCTCATATCTGTTTGACTTCTCACAACTAGAGTTTATAGATACTGTAAATATTGCACTATTTCATACTAGATTTGTCCTACTCAGGTTCAGGCAATGGTTTCAGTCGTCAAGCCACTGAGTAGAGGCCCAGGTATAGATGTGATGGTCCACTTGATTTGAATGGAAACAAGCTTTACTTGTCTCAGGATGTCTCTAAAGTCTTTTAATCATCATACACTCAATGTTTTAGTAGACATGAATCACAAGCACCTTGACTTGTTTCTATGCGTTTCAGAGGTATAATCTGTTGTCTGATGATGGGTATTTCTCAATGAAATGCCATTTGCTTATTAAATGAATAGTTCACCCAAAAAGATGTGATGCTCTATCAATCATTTACCCTCATGTCCTTCCAAACCTGTATATGACTTACTTTCTTCTGTGACTCAAAAAAGATATTTTGAAAAATTGACTTTCATTGACAAGGAACACACCACACACACACACACACACACACACACACACAGAGTCATTTCTGAAAATATCTTCTTTTATGCTCCACATAAGCAACAAAGCTAAACAGGTATGGATAGATATGGATTATAACATAAGGTTGTGTAAATGATGACAGAATTTGAATTTTAACATCTTTTAAACAAAGATAAAAAATGTGTCTGAGCTTTGGTTTAGCTGATGTGTGGCTCAAATGAATCGGCAGTGTCTCCAAAAAACTAGATGTTCTGGTCTTTTGTTACATTAACTGATGTAAAATAAAGTAAATGCAAAATTCACACTCTGCTGCCATATTTATTCCTCTTCTTACACAGATTAAAACACTGTAGCATATATTTTCAATGTTACATAATGCACAAATCAGTTGATTGTTCCAAGTTAATAATCACATCCAACAGTGTGAGACATTTCATTAAACACAAAATGTCCATAATGCTGGAAACATTTACTTGAAGAGTCACAGCACTGGAATGTCCATCAGCAGGAATAACTCAAATCACTCTTTACAATAGAATAAAATGTGCTTTAAGTGTGCACAAACACTAAGAATTTGTTGTGGTTTCAAGGAGCTCTGGGGTACATACACATATAACACAGGATAATAAACATAAAAAACCAAACTAACACACATAGATTGAGTAAGATAAAGACATTAATATGTATTTACATATGTATCTATTAATGCGTCGATTGTCACACTTAAGGCACTGTTAAAGTCATCACCTTCCGTTATCTGGTGCTGGCTTTTTTTTGGCACAAATAAACAACCGTATATATTATGATACATAGTTAAAAACTGCACAGAGTGGGGCTGTACATGTTGCTGTCAGTGGGCAGCGAGGCCTCCTGCTCATCCCCGCCCCCAACGCAATGTTGACCAAAAACCAGCATGAACATTCACTTAACTTATTAGCACACACACTAAACTATAGCCCCTGACACCCAGCTTTAGTGCGCAAAACTCCAACACAGCACTTACTGAACGGGATAAAGAGGTACGTCGGGCCGCAATACTAATTAATGTGAGCTAAACGCGGTCAAAAAGGAGTATGTTGCATATGTGTGAGGTTATAAGCGTGTCAGTTTTCCCGCTTTCTGCGCGAGCTAACTGTTAGCATACTGAGGGGAACAGAGCTATTAGCTGGAGTGCTAACAGAACTGACTGTAAGCCAGCCCTCTCACGCCCGACTAGCAGTAGGTAAACATACTTGTAAACTTTATTCTGGATCATTTAAAATATATTTGTTTCCATCGAAATATGTCGTTGACGCATATAACTCGTCGCGAAAACCAAACGCGCGAGTTTCCGTAAAAGTTAGCGCGAGTTGTCCGCGCGAGCAGACATTCAGTTCAAGCAGGCGTGTCTTTCGTCGGCATCAGCTAAGCAGCTAACAAAGAGGCCAGGTATACATACATATTCCATCCATGATTGTACATGCCGTAGACATTGTATTCCACACGAACCGCGTAATTAAACACCGTGATGTTTCTTCAGTCGCACGGCTGTTTTCGGAAGTCTGTCAGCCGCCGTTACTTCGGCCAGGATTTCCGGCTGCTTTTACATCTGCCCTTCTCTTGTTTTGTTTCCGTTTCTTCCATTTCCGTTTTAACTTTCCAAAATCAAAAGTCTTGATGTGTAGCTACCCCTGGAAGTTTCAGAAGTTTTAAAAAGTCGTCTTTTACGCCCAATTTTGCAGTTATATTACGAAACCCAAAAGCACTCCAACATGGCAACTGCGTTTGTATCGATTCGCGCGTCGTCTTCCCACCCAGTCGCTGGTGGAAATTATATTAATAAAGCGTTGCCGTTTAAATCCACACACTAAAATAATAAATGGATTGAACAAATGAATTGCATGTTTAATAAATAAGTGCGTCTCCTGTGTTTAATAAGAGTGCTGATGTGGGGAAAATGCCATGGTGGGCCTGTACTCAAGCAAAGCCTCGGTGTTGCGTGAGAGTTTATTGGACTTCAGAGACTTCTTCGAACGCAAGAGTGCGTTAACCCGACCATGTAGTGACTTTTAGGCACATTTGTATGTTTTGTATTACTTTGTGTTCATTAAAATGCTAAACATAATGTAAAATGAAGTATTCCAGTTTTTATTTTTAAGTATATACATGTAAAGATAATTAGGTAACACTTTACAATATTATTTGTTAACATTGGTTACCATAAACTAACAATGAACAATACTACTACAGCATTTATTAATCTTAGTTACTGTTCAACATTTACTAATACATTTTATAAATCAAATCTTTTAATGCACAGTGAACTAACATGAACAGTTGTGTTTATATAAACTAACATTAACAAATATTAATAAATGCTGTAAAAAATTAAAAGGTAATGAGTCATTGTTCTTTAGTGTTAGCTAATGCTTCAACCAATATTAACAAATGTGACCTTGTTGTAAAGTGTTACTGATAATTCTTGTTCACTTTTTTTGTGATTAGCTGCAAAAGAATGTGTCTTTTAACTTTTATGTTTTTTATGTATTTGCTTTATAGTTGGACAAGGAGTTGAAGGGATGTCAAAAAGTGAGACAGAGGAGATGATTGAAATTGAGATTGATGGACGGGAGAAACAGGAGTGTCTAGAGGAAGGGTAAGTGCTTTTTCATTCTTTCTCTTCCTTTTTTCCCCTTCTCTGTTTGATGTGTTTAGAGGAATCATCTCATTGAGCAATGTGTGTCTTGTGCCTGTGAAATGATCTGTTTCATGTGACCAAATGTCAGGATCGAGGAGCAAACCATCACAGCAGCTGAACTGATTACTCAAGACATTGACATCAATGAGCCGATCGGTGACCTGAAGAAGTTACTGGAGCCTCATCTTCAGCTCCCGCTGGATGGATATGACATTTGTCTGCAGGACATCCTAGTATGTTCTTCTATATGAATGTAATCTTATTTGAGTGCACTCATTGTATTCATGGATTAAGCTCTTCACTCCCTGACTCTGCTTCTTTCCTCATGTAGTTGCATCCTGATCACAGCCTGTTCGATCAAGGAGTGAAGACAGATGGTACAGTACAGCTCAGCGTGCAGATTGTCACGAAACCGGGTAACAGTTTACAATGATTTCG
Source organism: Sinocyclocheilus anophthalmus (assembly GCA_018155175.1). Classification (NCBI taxonomy): domain Eukaryota; kingdom Metazoa; phylum Chordata; class Actinopteri; order Cypriniformes; family Cyprinidae; genus Sinocyclocheilus; species Sinocyclocheilus anophthalmus. The sequence continues at coordinate 217,174 of JADLZN010008535.1, read as the reverse complement.
TATTGCTGTTGGACAAATCTCAACTTGTCAACATGCCCTTCAGGCAAATGAAAATCTTTGGGTCGTTGACGTGTCCTGCGGAGTGACGTGCTGTTGTAAACAGCACTTAGCTAATTCTTTTATAATTATTCATGTCGCTTTTATGAGCTCATAGTAATTGAGGGACTACATGAGTATTTGCACTTCTAAAAAATAATCACACCAAGGACCATTTAAAATGAATTAGGGAAGGCAAAAACATGATTAAAAATAGTGGAAAAACTTCAAATGAAATCACCAGTTACATAAGATATTGTTTCATTTATATATTCATATAAATTAAATACTAAGATAGATCTTCATTAAAAAAAAGTTATCTGGCAAATTTACAGCAATAATAAAACATTAATATAAATGTGACTTGCTTGTGGGTTTGTGGTCTGTTTTAGGTGAAGAAAAATTGAATATTCTGGAGATTGTGAAACCAGTGGAGACTGTGGAGGTGGTGATTGATCCAGACGCAGTTGCTGGCGAGGAAGCCCATCTGGTGGAGGATGGACACATGATTGCGGTGGAGCGAGCCGCCATTCCTGATGAGACTTCAGAGCAGGTGACCCGCTGGGCGGCCGCATTGGAAGGGTACCGCAAGGAGCAGGTTCGACTGAACATTCCCTATGGTGAGTTTTCCATTGATGTTAACATGTTTCAGAGTTAAATCTAAATATTTAATGGATTTAGTAACAGTGTAGTAGTAGGCACAGAAGATGAGTACTATATTACACATACCGGTGCATCTCAGTAAATTAGAATGTCGTGGAAAAGTTCATTTATTTCAGTAATTCAACTCAAATTGTAAAACTCATGTATTAAATAAATTCAATGCACACAGACTGAAGTAGTTTAAGTCTTTGGTTCTTTTAATTGTGATGATTTTTGATGATTTTGGCTCACATTTAAAAACCCACCAATTCCCTATCTCAACAAATTAGAATATGGTGACATGCCAATCAGCTAATCACCTCAAAACGCCTGCAAAGGTTTCCTGAGCCTTCAGAATGGTCTCTCAGGTTGGTTCACTAGCTACACAATCATGGGGAAGACTGTCTGATTTGTTTCTGGGGAACCCCCATTTTGTCCAGAAGACAATCATTGACACCCTTCACAAGGAGGGTAAGCCACAAACAGCTTTTTGAAGATGCTGATTTTATTTTCCAGCAGGATTTGGCACCTGCCCACACTGCCAAAAGCACCTAAAGTTGGTTAAATGATCATGGTGTTGGTGTGCTTGACTGGCCAGTAAACTCACCAGACCTGATTCACCATAGATTATCTATGGGGTATTGTCAAGAGGAAATTGAGAAACAAGAGACCAAAAAATTCAGATGAGCTGAAGGCCACTGTCAAAGAAAACTGGGCTTCCATACCACCTCAGCAGTGCCACAAACTGATCACCTCCATGCCACGCCGAATTGAGGCAGTAATTAAAGCAAAAGGAGCCCCTACCAAGTATTGAGTACTGTACAGTAAATGAACATACTTCCCAGAAGGCCAACAATTCACTAAAAATGTTTTTTTTATTGGTCTTATGAAGTATTCTAATTTGTTGAGATAGTGAATTGGTGGTTTTTTGTTAAATGTGAGCTAAAATCATCACAGTTAAAAGAACCAAATACTTAAACTACGTCAGTCTGTGTGCATTGAATTTATTTAATACACGAGTTTCACAATTTGATTTGAATTGCTGAAATAAATGAACTTTTCCACGACATTCTAATTTATTGAGATGCACCTGTACACTAGTGTTCAGAAGTTTGGGGTCGCTAAGATTTTTTAAAATTTCACCAAGGCTGCATTTATTTGCACAAAAAGACGTAAAACATTACTGTAAAAATACAGTTATTAACAAAATATTATTTCAAAATAACTGTTTTCTTTTTCAATATATGTTAAAATGTAATTAATTTCTGTGATCAAAACTGAATTTTCATTATCATTACTCCAGTCTTCAGTGTCACACTGATTCTTTCTAATCCTTATAATTTTTGCTGATTGGTGCTCAGAAACATTTCTTATTATTATATTATTATTATTATATTAGGGTTGAAATATTTGTGGAAACCATGATACTGTTTTTTCTGGATTCTTTGATGAGTAGAAAGTTCAAAATAACATCATTTATTTGAATTAGAAATATTTTGTAACATTTTAAATGTATTTACTGTCACTTTTGATGATTTTAACGCATCCTTGCTGTATAAAAGTATTAATTTCTTTAAAAAAAAATCTTACTGACCCAGAGTTTTGCACAGTAGTGTATGCATTTCTACTAATTTCATACATCATGAAGCCTGAAATGGCAATGAATTGTAAAAGAAATCACAATTGAATTATTTTGTTACAACTCATATCAGATTCACATCTGAAAATAAGTCAGGAATTATTTTGGGTTAAGAAATGAACATGTAATACACTTGGTATTATTATAGTAAATTATCAACTTTAAAATATTAAATTCTGTAAATGTTGTAATACATTTTCATTGTCAGAACAGTGCATTTTTACATCCCTAGTCAGTAGCAGTATCATTTAATGAGCTTTATGTGTCTGTCTGTCTGTCAGACCCGGTGCAGTGGACAGCAGGATCAGGTGATCCACTGGGCAGTTTGGGTTATGAAAGAGTTCGGCATTGAGGAAATGGAGGTGGGTGGCATTCACATTCCCGGCCACCAGCTCTGTGGTTTCAGCCAGGAGGAGTTCCTCCAGAGAGTGCCCAGCGGAGAGATCCTGTGGAGCCACCTGGAGCTTCTACGCAAGTGTAAGTTTCACATAGGAAAGAGAGTGTGTTCTCCAATTTCTCTATCACAATATTTTTAGCCCGTTTTTAATCTCTTTAATGCTCTGTGCAGATGTACTTGCGAGTCAGGATCAGGGTCAGGAAGCAACAGTCACCATTGATCAACGTGAGTATCAGTAGATCCTGAATCTTGTCTGTTTTTGCAGTTGCTTCTGCTCAGTTTTATCAACAAAAGCACCTTTTGAGTACCTTCTTGAATAACACTTTTTGTATAACCTGCACATGATTTGCTTAAAGGGCCGTTTGTGTCTCTAGGCAACACTTAAGCTTTTCGACGAAAGGAGCATGTGTTGGTCTTCTGGGTAACACAGTTTCTTGTTATTCTCCAGCTGTGCAGATCATTCCTGCCCCTGTGCAGCAGGCCACACCTACAGCCATTAAGGTGATGAAGCACAACAAAACACCCCGAGCCCCCCGTATCTCAGGAGAGGAGCGCAGCTCCCCTGGCAACCGCACAGGTACATACAAACAAATAAAACAAATGTTTATGTGTAAAAGCTCAGGTTTATCAATATTAGTATGTTTATATGAAATAATGCATGCAAGTGGTGTAAATGTAGTTTTTAATAATACATTTATTTTTTTAGTATAAATCGCATTTTGTTAATTGCAATGAATTAAATTGTCATATAATATTGATGATGATATCAGTAATTCATTTTTGAAATGTAAAATTACTGTTCTATTATGGGGCCAGTATCCTTTTTTTCCCCCTTTTTTTTTTTTTTTTTTTAATTAATACTTTTATTCAGTAAGGATGAATTAAATCAACCAAAAGTGACAGTAAAAAAACTCTCGATAAAAAAAAAAAAATCTATTTCAAATAAGTGTTCTATTAAACTAACTTTTCCTCAAAGAATCACGAAAAATATATATCACAGTTTTGTACAGAATATTAAGCACACTGATTTCAACATATTATATATATAGTATATATATATATTTCAAAAAATTTGAGCACCTAATTATCATTTTAGAATGATCCGAATCTGGAGGATAATAAACAAACTGAAGACTAAGTAATGGCTGCTAATATTTCATGCTTGCCATGACAAAAAAAGTACTTAAAATATATAATATAATTATTACATAAAAAACTTTGTTTTAAATGGGTAATATTTCACAATATTACTGTTTTACAGTATTTTTGATCAAATCAATGCAGCCTTGTTGAGCATAAGAGACGACATAAAAAAAAAAAAACATAAAAAAAAATCTTACAGACCCCAAATATTTTAATGGTAGCATATATATTTGTGAAATGTCGGATACTAATATAATCTAATGTTGTCTTTCATTTTATGGTCCATGGTGGAAGAGTATTTTCCTCTTTCTGCCATTCAAATTTAACATCCTGTGGTGTGTGTTCCATTCAAATCGCATCTTGTGAATTTAATGGGAGCCAATTCTTGAAATTCGGAATTTTGCCAAACCCTCCTACTAAGAAAAACAAGAATAGACATCTCATATGCAAAACTCTAATAAATGATCGTAGAATTGATTATGATTGTGTTGTGTGTCATCTCAGGTAATAACGGTCAGATTCAGCTGTGGCAGTTTCTTTTGGAGTTGCTGACGGATAAGGACTCTCGGGACTGCATTTCCTGGGTGGGAGAGGAGGGCGAGTTCAAACTCAATCAGCCTGAGCTGGTAGCTCAGAAATGGGGTCAGCGCAAGAACAAGCCCACCATGAACTACGAGAAGCTAAGCAGAGCTCTCAGGTGCGAGTGTATCATTTCCCGTCTCTAGTTTAGGTGCTTTTGGAGGGATGCAGCTAGTATTCAGCGACAACACTAACTCTATCCATCAAATCTTGTCTCCCCTAAACAGGTACTACTATGACGGAGACATGATCAGCAAAGTGCAGGGCAAGCGCTTTGTCTACAAGTTTGTGTGCGACCTGAGGACTCTGATCGGATACAGCGCCGCAGAGCTCAACAGCCTGGTGACGGAGTGCGAACAGAAGAAACTCGCCCGGGTGCAGCTGCACGGCCTCGGCCAGTCCGTCAACACAGTCACGCTGGCCACTGCCACAGGCCAGCCCGTCACCACAGTCACTCTGGCTGCAGCAGCTTTGGAGAAAGACAGTTGAGGAGGGAGTGGCTTATTATTCCCAGCCAATCAGGAGACAAGTTTAAGACGGGAGGAAACCGGGTTCGACATTTGACTTTGGGCAGGGTGGGAAACAGCGGGTTTGTAAGCAGATGTGCGCGTTGTTGCGAGTGTGTATGTATGCTTGAGCATCCTTAAAATGCTTATAGAGCGAATGTTTGTGTGGATGTGAGAGATAAAGTATAGATGATCACGTATGAGCTTTCATTTTTTTGTACGCTTGTTCTCTGACTGCAGGGTAGCATCGGCTATATTTCCATTGTATATACTCTGTTTTTGATAGCCACGTGGGCAGTGTATTTTGATATTTTCCATTTGTAAAGGATCTTTTCTTTTTTTATTTTTGAGTGTCCAATTCCCTCAAGGTGAGGTATTTTTGACTGTCCACCAGAGGGCAATAAAGAGAGTTGTTTTTTTTAATTGCCCAGGTCTTGCATAATGCAGCAGAAATCAAACACACCCTTTGTTTCTTGTTTGTGCACCAAACACCACATCACAAGGAGTTTGTATGTACATTCAAAACTTTATTCATGGATTAGTGTTGTAGAAAGCTTTTCCCCTTCTAAGCCAATGGTTTGAATAGACATTGAAGGAAAATGTCACAGAAAGAGCTTTCTTTGTTCCCTACTGACCACAGACACTCACCTCAGAGTATCTACTAATCAGCACAACACCAGATTTTAGAGCTAAGGTAATTCTATACAGGAACGTAATGAGCAGTGTGCACAATGTTTGAATTGGTTAATGGCTGTGCCTCATACAATGTATTTTACAACAGTTCACAATTTCTTTCAACATCATGGCACTTTTGAAATAACTATTAAGAGGTCATTCAAAAGACCGCATGGCATGAATTCATTACATTAATATTTCATATCTACCCATTCCTTCCTGTCTGCTCTGGCCTGTAAGGTGCTATGAGATACTTCAGTGAAACAATAAAAGAGGGGGAGAAGGTGAGGTGTTTCTGTCCCAAAATGTGTTCGTGAATATCACAGACACTGGGGGAATACAAGAGGGCAAAGTGGGGGAAAAAAAATAAATAAATAAAATCACACAATCCAAAAATGGTGGCTATTTCTGAAGCAAAATCCCACCAGCACTCCATACCGCCCTTCCCTAATCCCGGCCCCATACCAAATCCCGACATGGAATAAAACTTAATGAGGCAAAAAGGGTCTAGACCCTTCAAAAAAAATAAAAATAATGCAGAGTGCGTAGAACGTTAAAGAACCAAAACGTGGGCTAATATTACACTTCATAATACTATACATCTTTTTCCAGCCCCATGCAACCATTTAAGTGTGTGTGGCATGGTTCAAAAGAAATAAAAAGCACACTTTGATTAAAGCATGTCCCTGTGCAGATTTTTTTCACTTATTTAAAATGCGATCACAAGAAGACAATAAAATGTACAATCCAGCTACAATCTCTACATGAGAGAGAGGTCAAAATCTGCGTCTGGATTCAGAAACCATCTCTCTGTTAAAATTGCCATGCACTATATAGATACAGCTAGTTTCTGCCTAATTCAATACATACTACACACAAAATAAAAACAAACATTCATTTCTTATCTCTGTAAATGTTTTTTTATACCCTTTTTTTTCAATGTATGGATTTTTTTATATATATATTGAATTTTTTTCCAGATAAAAACAAAAAAACCCTGAATGAAAAGTTAAATAATGAGTACATTATTCGGCATCTGGTTGTTTGTGGTTGGAGCCTCATGTAGCCAAACAGCACCGCATCATCTGTGTGCTCAGGAAAAAGGAAGGAGGGAGGAGGAAGGAAACGTGCAAACAAAAGAGAAGGTGACGTAAGTGCTTAAGGAAGTTCTGGAGGGGAACATAATGGTTGAGAGAGAGTAGAGAGCGAGAGAGAGAGAAAAATAAAGATGGTTTAGAGGATCTTGGGTTAGTTAGAAGGAAAGCATGGGCAAAGAGAACGCTTCATTCACCACAGTGCTGTGATGGACAGGCATGGGAGCGCACAGATGGACCAACGTACTGACAGATGGCTGGATGGGCAGCAATGACACATCACTCTTCTGTGCAAACTGAGTGAGCGCTCATTCGATTGGATGAAATGGTCAGGTGATGGAAGCCATTCTCATCTCCATGGTGACAGAGCTGAGCGATAGTGTGAATGAGGGATCAGTCTGCATTCTCTGTCCTGATAGAGTGGGGTGATGGTTGGTGGTGAGGGGGAGTGCGGGGATCTGAAGTGGTTCTTTAGTTCTGCATTTGCTCGAAGAACTTGTAGGTGGGGTTCTCATAGCCGTTCTGCTGCATCTTAGTGAGATGACGTTCCTCAGGAGTCACTGCTGCATCCACCTGAGACAGAAAAAATTAGGTTGTCATTAAAAGTGTTTGCTCAGACTTAGACTAAGATTCCCAGCAGTGTTTATTTATATACTATTAATATTTATTATTTTGACCCATTACTTTTATATTTTTCGTTTTTATTTAAATGTTAAAAGCTTCATAAATTGTGTGCTTTTTTTTCCATTTTCCATTTAGCTTTTATTTTTTATTTCAGGTTTTGATTGAGTAATTTTAGTATTTAAAAACTAAAAATGTTGCCTAACTGAAATAAAAAAGTTTTCATCTAATAATTATATTTTATTTCAGCTTTATTTCAATACGTGAAACTGATTTTTAATAGTTTTATGCCTTTTTACTGATGAATTTCTATGACATTTTTCCAGACCTTCATGATGGTGGATACCATACAAATAAACATCCTATTTGCTGGCCAAATATTATTGTTAAATATATGCTATATATATGTTCTATGAAATACATTTCTGAAATGACATTCCAATCTTAGAGATAGCCTACATTAATCTAAATGCAAATTTGGATGGAATAACCTACTAGAGATCAAAACCAGATTTATTTTTAATTTTTATATATACAGTAATATTGTATTTTTTTGAAGCAATGTAAACTATGTTGATTTTTATTCACGTTATAGACAACAAATATATATATATTTTTCAAACATGATATATGAATGTACTTCCTTGGATTGAAATATATGGAGGTCAAAATATATTTTTTAAATGCTTTAAAAATATATTTATATATTTTAAATGGCCAAAAATATATTGGTAGTGAATATATTTATATATTACATGATATATTCATGTAAATATATTGACATTTTTTTTATATATTTTTTTTGGCCATTTTTTTGTATAAAAAATATATTTGAAAATGTAGATTATTTTTACATACGGGTAATGATTTTTAAATCATTTTAAAAAGGCTGCACTTTCTAGTTGAAAGAGTGATTTCTTTCTGATGAAATGTTTTAGAGCCTGCAGCAGACATTTCTTTTAATACTTTTAATATAATGTACCAGTAGTATTTTTTTATTACTCACAAGACATTTCCCAGTCTACAAATAAAAAAAAAAGGCGATAGAAATATATAAGACTTCAAATGCAAAAATCTCTCAAGTCCGTCTGAGATCTTTCCGAGATTTCTCTTTTAAATTAGCCTTTTTATCAGGCTCCTACGTATTAGTTCAGTACTTTAATAGCAAAGAAAATGTTATTAGTCAGTTACTGAATGCCTTATTTTCAGAAATGTCCAATCTTATTTTCATAGGAGCCTGATAAAAATGCTAATTTAAAAGAAAAATCTCAGACGGACTTAAGAGTCTTCATATGTTTACAACATGTTGTGTCTCACCTCAATAACTCCATGGTGAATGGAAGTGTACTGCTTCTTCCTTAACATAACAAGAGTGATTACGATGACAGTAGCGATGACAACTCCACCCACCATCAGCCCAATGATTGCCCCCTTATTAGAGCCCATGTCTTCTGCAAGGAACATCTGAACACAAACACATTTATTACTTTGTAAAATACGAGATACATATATTGTATTTTATCTCTATATACAAACCCAATTCCAAAAAAGTTGGGACACTGTACAAATTGTGAGTAAAAAGGAATGGAATAATTTACAAATTTCATAAACTTATATTTTATTCACAATAGAATATAGATAACATATCAAATGTTGAAAGTGAGACATTTTGAAATGTCATGCCAAATATTGGCTCATTTTGGATTTCATGAGAGCTACACATTCCAAAAAAGTTGGGACAGGTAGCAATAAGATGCCGGAAAATTTAAATGTACATATAAGGAACAGCTGGAAAAATAATTTGCAACTTATTATGTCAATTGGCAACATGATTGGGTATAAAAAGATCCTCTCAGAGTGGCAGTGTCTCTCAGTATTCAAGATGGGCAGAGGATCACCAATTCTCCCAATGCTGTGGTGAAAAATAGTGGAGCAATATCAGAAATTAGTTTCTCAGAGAAAAATTGCAAAGAGTTTGAAGTTATCATCATCTACAGTGCATAACACAATCCACCGTGCCATTCCCCGTTGCCGGCTAAAACTCTATAGGTCAAAAAAGAAGCCATATCTAAACATGATCCAGAAGCGCAGGCGTTTTCTCTGGGCCAAGGCTCATTTAAAATGGACTGGCAAAGTGGAAAACTGTTCTGTGGACAGACGAATCAAAATTTGAAGTTCTTATTGGAAAACTGGGACGCCATGTCATCTGGACTAAAGAGGACAAGGACAATCCAAGTTGTTATCAGCGCTCAGTTCATAAGCCTGCATCTCTGATGGTATGGGGTTTGTGAGTGCGTGTGGCATGGGCAGCTTACACATCTGGAAAAGGCACCATCAATGCTGAAAGGTATATCCAAGTTCTAGAACAACATATGCTCCCATCCAGACGTCGTCTCTTTCAGGGAAGACCTTGCATTTTCCAACATGACAATGCCAGACCACATACTGCATCAATTACAACATCATGGCTGCGTAGAAGGATACGGGTACTGAAATGGCCAGCCTGCAGTCCAGATCTTTCACCCATAGAAAACATTTGGCGCATCATAAAGAGGAAGATGCGACAAAGAAGACCTAAGACAGTTGAGCAACTAGAAGCCTGTATTAGACAAGAAGGGGACAACATTCCTATTCCTAAACTTGAGCAACTTGTCTCCTCAGTCCCCAGACGTTTGCAGACTGTTATAAAAAGAAGAGGGGATGCCACACAGTGGTAAACATGGCCTTGTCCCAAATTTTTTGAGAGATTTTTCCCTTAAAATGATACATTTTCTCGGTTTAAACATTTGATATGTCATCTATGTTGTATTCTGAATAAAATATTGAAATTTGAAACTTCCACATCATTGCATTCTGTTTTTATTCACAATCTGTACAGTGTCCCAACTTTTTTGGAATCGGGTTTGTATTATCATCAAAATATTTGTGTAAATTGTTGTACCAGTCTCTTGTCACGAACATCATAACCAGCGTTGTGCCTTTCCTCAATGTCCAGACGAACCTTTGGAATCTCTACAAACAACCACACATAGGAACATAATGATTAGATATATGATATTAAACAAAGCAATGGCTGAAAATAACATGTACACACTTACCGGGTCTCGTAGGCAAACCCTTATCTGGAATTGGACGGACATCTACAGGTTCAACTGAACAAGACACAAAAAGCTGTTCAGACTCTTCTAAATGTAATGCAAATGTAGTGTATAGTTGTATATTATTGGTTACTTAATATCTGTTTATGTTGATCATAAAAATGGGCCTTCTAAAGTTTTTTTTTTTTTTTTTTTGTTTTTTTTTTTGCAGTTCCTTACAGCATCATGTGCAAATGTTTTTACCGTGGTTGTCAGTGTTGCCTGGTTTGCAGCTTTCGGGTGGATGACAGCCCCAGTCCGTCCTGCCTCCGGGGGCAGAGTTTCCAGGGGTGGTTGCTGTCAGGCAGGTCGCTGCATCAGGGCTTCGTTTCCCCATAGCTTCACCCTCATCTTACTCTGGAGAGACACAACTGTTGGGTGACTTCAGCCTGATCACGCTGAATCAGCAATGCTGGAGAAAGAAAGGATGAGAGTCCTTAATCAGGGCTTTTCAACATTTTTAATGGCAGATTTGAATATAAGATGAAATACATTATGTTTCATAATTAATATAATTTCGAAGCATTCACTACCGTTCAAAAGTGTCACTAAGTTTGTCTTCTTTTCTTTTTGAAATAAATATTTTAGTTTAGCAAGGAGGCATTAAATTAATCAAAAGTATTTAGCAGCACAACAGTTTTTAACAATAATAATAATAATGGTTCTTGAGCACATATCAATTTTAAAATATTTCATTGAAATGATCATGTGACACTGAAGACTGGTTGCTGAAAAATTAAGCTCTGACATCACAGGAATAAACTAGATTTTACAATGTACTAAAATAGAAAACCTTTTAAATGGTAATATTTTTTTCCACAATATGTCTGTGTTTACTGTATGAGCATAAGAGACTTATGAAAAAATATTAAAACATCTTTCTGACCCCAAACTTTTGAATAGTAGTGCATGTGTGTTGTAGGTAAGAGAGATAAACAGAGATTATTATTATTTTAATTATGTGCATATTTTTTTATTTCTTATTTTTAAAATGACGTTTTAAATTCTCCCAAATCAGTGGAACCCAGTTAAAAAAAAACACATTCTCCTAAATGATATGTGAGTGATTTAGTGCTAAAAGAGCCACCTCACACTCACCGACTTGGTCCTGGATTTCATTAGCCACTTCTGGCAACTTGTAGAGGTACCCCAAGGACTGGTTCATGCGCTCTTCAATCACACGCAGATGGGTCATCACCTACAGGCACAAGCAGTCAAAATGAAGTTTGAAGTGTCTACACATTTTATGTCTGAAGTAGGAAAGAACAGCTTGACAATCTTACAAATGGCCGAATCTGAGATGCCTTCTTGGGATCCACCTCTCGCACATGCTCAAAGTGTTTGAGAGTGTGCTGCCTGTCCTTCTGCTCCGCTCGTATGTACTTCTTCAACAGACTGAGGACCTGCCGAGGCTGTACGGGATGGGCAAATCAGGTTTTTCTTGGTTAGCGGTTATCCATAACACAGATATTAGATTAGTAGATGAGAGACACTGTGGCAAACAAATGATACAAATTACTACTGTAAACACATTTGTGCAACTTATTCCATTTTGTTTGTAGTTCAGGACTATGGTTGGGTGTGAATACCCGAGGCTGGTCAGACTGCAGGGCGCTAAGGTAGCTTTCCAGGGCCTGACGGCGACGGTCGTTCAGCAGAGCTTCCACTCGTGCCATGTGGGTTTCTACCAGCTGCTGTCTCTCCCCGGCCGCTTCCTTCTCCAACGCCTCCACCTTCTCCTGGAAGCGCTATAGAAACACGAATAAACACAAAGCCAGCAGCCATTTAATCCTGAAGAATAAAATACCACAAGTGTTTCAATCCCCTTGAAAATCCACCCTCCACTTTAATGGGAACTGTATGTTGTACTACTAAATCTGAATGCACTTGAACCGCAACACTGCTAAGTGCTTTATATAATAGATTCATAAATCGCTACATTATATGAACAATAAATGTTGTTTACTCTCTGCCATTCACTGCTTATGAATCATCAGCCAATATATGTCATTCACAATTATTAAAATGTTACCTGAATTATGGTCTTCTTATCAGCACGAGGAAGATTCTTCGCCTGTCTCTCTGCCTCCTCCCATTTTTTCATCACCTGAACCAAGATAAGAGAAATGGAAGGACAGCGTTATCAAATGAATACTGAACACTTATTAACAAAAACCATGGTACTGCCATGTTTTTGGACATGTACAATGGTAATACACATAACGTAACATAACAACATGACATAACATAACATGATGTAAATACTTACTTGATTCCATTCTTCCACCTATCTGCCTTATTAACTGTCTTCACGAAATAAAAACCTGGTTCTCTGCCAATTTTCTTAAACTTAATGGCAATAAGACTGAAGTACTCCTTGTAGCCACTAACTCCTTGTAGTTTTTCTTTATCCATTGATGGTTCCACCGTTTCTCCTTCTCGCCAGGTTAAGAACTTGGGGGTCATATTTGACAGCACTCTTTCATTTGAAGCTCACATTAATAGTATAACCCGGTCTTGTTACTTTCATCTCCGTAATATTCCTCGCCTTTGTTCATCTCTCACTCCACACAGTACTGCCATTCTAGTTCACTCACTTGTCACCTCTCGCATCGACTACTGTAATTCTCTTTTATTTGGTTTATCACACAAGCTTCTCCATAAACTCCAGTTGATTCAGAATTCAGCTGCTCGTATCATAACCCGGACTCCATCTATACAACACATTACTCAATCTCTTAAACAGCTTCATTGGCTTCCCATCAAAGTTCACATTGAATTTAAAATTCTTCTTCTCACGTATAAAGCTCTCCATAACCTCGCTCCAACTTACCTCTCAGATCTTATTCAGCCCTACACCCCTTCTCAAACCCTTCGTTCTTCCTCACTGGGTCATCTCCATACACCCACGGCTCATTTAACCACCATGGGTCATAGAGCCTTTAGCCGTGCTGCTCCTCACCTTTGGAATTTTCTCCCAGCTAACATCCGCAACTTAGATTTATTATCCCAATTCAAAGCTAAACTCAAAACTCACATTATTCAAATAGTTTATTCTACATGAGTCTGGCTACACGCAAATCCTTGTAATTGTTTTTTTGTTTGTTTTTTTTAAATCTGCCTCCTTGTCTTTTTATGTTCATTGATATTGCTGTTTATTGTTATTTATTGCTGTTTTATTTATTGTTCATGATTACTGTGACCTTGATGTATTTAAAAGGCCCTTAAATAAAATTGTTTATTTATTTTTTACTTAAAAAATTGTGTTAATAAATAATTGGTTTCCTAACTAAATATTCATTTACTATTAAAAATAAATACAAAAATTTTGAAATACAATCTTGTACTGTTTTTTTTAAAAATAGAATAAAAATTACAAAAACTCTTGAATGTGTTAACTTTAATTATCACACGCCAAGCTCCCAAATAAATGGTTGTACATGTTCCATGAATCACTTCAACTGTTAGTTTCCACTGAACTGATTCAAAACTCCAGATTTAGCTATTTATTTTGGTCCACTTCAAATTGTCGATATACAGTAAGTTTTGTTTTTATGCGTTAATGTTTTTTATAAAAAACCTACAGAAAGAATTTGCGATTTATTACTAAATGTACTAGACACACCACACACATTATTAATTATATATATATAGTATATATATATATATACATACATTTAAGAAAATGTTTTTTCAGTTGCTATGCCCACCCTACTACCACCACACTGTTTTTGTAAGAGACCTTCACCCCCCTGCTGTACCTCCAATATAACTGCAATGTATCACTCTACTCAGAATCCCACCTCTGACATTTCCTCTCTGTGTTTGGCCTCCAGGCTCTCCTTTGCCTTCTGGAAGCGGGTGTGCTCATTCATATCTCCTGGAGCTTCCAGGTAACGATCCACAGCATCAGCAGGGCTCGGGGCCATGGTTGGCACTAGAGAAAGTGAGAAGTCTTGTTCGGTGAAAGTCAAAAAACAGAAATGTGAGCCAGAGAATCTTCCTTACGGCAAAGACTCGTCAGAAAGAACAGCTAGTTCAGGTGCAGGTTAAAACTGGTTAGCAGAGACAGAAACGTTTATGTGAGATTGCTTTTGCCAAAGGTGCACTCAGAGAGTTAAAAGCTGCTGGAAAAACATTGAGTATGGTACATCTGTGTGTAGTATTTACAGTGACCCCAAAAAGTGTTTTGACACTTAAGACACTTAATAAAATATGAATGTTACTGCATTTAGTAGAAAACATTAAATATGTGGCATATGCAAACAAATTACACTAGACTTTGTTGCAAAACGTAATTTATAATAATGTGCATCAATTAATAATGTACAATAAGACCAGGAATTTAAAAGTATTCAAAAAGTAAACAGTTTTCAGTTTTAAGTTCATAAAGACATGCAGACACGCTCCACTAAGAGTAAAATATCTTAATTTTAATTATTAAATTAAATGATTAATGTCTTAATAAAGTTATTTTTGTAAACTGTTTTGTTTGAAAAGTGGGCCTGTGAATTTCTTTCTTTAAAATAAATGCAAGGTGGTTTGATATTTTGTAATGCAGTGACATATGTAAGTGTGGCATAAGTGTCCAAAAGCTTTTTTTGCCGCTGTACGCGTGTAGAGCTTGTGTGTGTATTCTGTAACAGCTCCTGTGAAGCTGCTGTGACACTTTCTGACAGCGAGCATGCAGGAACAGCCAGACCGGCTGCGAGTAATATGCCCTGTCAGGATGAGGGCTGCTCCGCTGTCACTTTCCCACAGAGTCCCAGCAATTGTGCTTAACCGAGCGGAAACCCCCCACTGAACCGCTGCCACAGACTGGTCTGACCAGAGGCCAACTACGGCTCCATCACTGGCCCACACACGCAGAGATAAACACAAATGGAGAGAGAGAATGGGGGAGGTACATTCAGAAATGCAGTGTTCAGCAGGTTAAAAGAAATACACTCACTGGCATGCAGGTGCTCTAAAAAAAAAAAAAAAAAAAAAAAAAAAAAAAACAAAAAAAAAAAAAACATTCACGCTATCAAATTGGAAAGTATCTATTTGAAACCTCTGGAGGCTGACACTCAAAATACACTGTAACTACAGTATGGAGAGCATTTCCATCTAGTAAAAAACACACACACACACACAGTATATATATATACACACATGCAGTATATATATATTTTTTAAAGATATTTTGTTTTTGCAAGGATGGGAACATTCTAGAAGTTTCTGTAACATTCTGGACTATTCTTGTGCTTTCTGGAGCATTCCAGAACATTGTGGGACTAGTCATAAAAGACAAAAATCATCCAACTTACACTTCTGAAGTTTTGGACAACTCACTTTTTTTGGTAACTCTTTAAGTTAAACTGTTGTTAGCTCAATAATATGCATATATACCATGTAATTTTTATGCATGAGTAATAACAGATTAACTTGTATAAGTTATCAAAATATTTTTTTAGTTTTGAGCACTGCTAATGATACAAAAATGTAACATGATTTTTGTCTTCAGTATGTCAAACTTCAAAAAGGATTATTCAAAATAAAAGCGAAACAAAACTTTTATACACAGTTTATTTATATATTATTATAAATAACCATTCTCTTTTTGCCTATTTTTGTATATTCATTTACACACTTTTATATGTATATACAGTGGGTATGGAAAGTATTCAGACACCCTTAAATTTTTCACTATTTGTTATTTTGCAGCCATTTGCTAACATCATTTACGTTAATTTTTTTTTCCTCATTAATGTACCCACAGCACCCCATCTTGACAGAAAAACACAGAATTGTTGAAATATTTGCAGATTTATTAAAAAAGAAAAAACTGAAATATCACATGGTCCTAAGTTTTCAGACCCTTTGCTGTGACACTCATATATTTTAACTCAGGTGCTGTCCATTTCTTTTGATCATCCTTGAGATGGTTCTACACGTTCATTTGAGTCCAGCTTTGTTTGATTATACTGATTGGACTTGAATGGGAAAGCCACACACCTGTCTATGTAAGATCTTACAGCTCACAGTGCATGTTAGAGCAAATGAGAATCATGAGGTCAAGGAACTGCCTGAAGAGCTGTTTTTTCCCCCAAAAAAAAAAGGAGCCAGAATTTGTGGCAAGGCACAGATCTGGCCAAGTTTACAAAAAAAATTCTGCTGCACTTAGGGTTCCTAAGAGCACAGTGGCCTCCATAATCCTTAAATGGAAGACGTTTTGGGACAGCCCCCCCCACCCAAGGAACCCCTTCTAGAGCTTACCCTCCGCCAAACTGACTATCGGGGGAGAAGGCCTTGTGAGAAGTTAAAGAACCCAAAGATCACTGTGCTTGAGCTGCAGAGATGCAGTCCGGGAGATCGTGAAGAAAGTTGTAGAAGTCACCCATCACTGCATCCCTCCACCAGTCGGGGCTTTATGGCAGAGTGGGCCGACGAAAGCCTCTCCTCAGTGCAATACACATGAAAGCCTGCATGGAGTTTGCTAAAAATCACCTGAAGGACTCCAAGATGGTGAGTTATAAGATTCTCTGGTCTGATGAGACCCAAGATAGAACTTTTTGGCCTTAATACTAAGCGGTATGTGTGGAGAAAACCAGGCACTTGCTCATCCCCTGTCCGATACAGTCCCAACAGTGAAGCATGGTGTGGCAGCATCATGCTGTGGGGGTGTTTTTTCAGCTGCAGGGACAGGACGACTGGTTGCAATCGATGGAAAGATGAATGCGGCCAAGTACATGGATATCCTGGACGAAAACCTTCTCCAGATTGCTCAGGACCTCAGACTGGGCCGAAGGAACAAGACAATGACCCTAAGCACACTAAAATAACGAAGGAGTGGCTTCACAACAACTCTGTGACTGTTCTTGAATGCCCAGCCAGAGCCCTGACTTAAACCAATTGAGCATCTCTGGAGAGACCTAAAAATGGCTGTCGTCCAACGTTTACCATCCAACCTGACAGTACTGGAGAGGATCTGCAAGGAGGAATTGCAGAGGATCCCCAAATCCAGGTGTGGAAAAACTTGTTGCCTCTTTCCCAAAAAGACTCATGGCTGTATTAGATCAAAAGGGTGCTTCTACTAAATACTGAGCAAATGGTCTGAATACTTAGGACCAGGTGATATTTTCAGTTTTTTCTTTTTAATAAATCTGCAAAAATTTCAAAAATTCTGTGTTTTTCTGTCAAAATGGAGTGCTGTGTGTACATTAATGAAGAAAAAAAAAAAACTTAAATGATTTTAGAAAATGGCTGAAATATAAAAAAGAGTGAAAAATATAAGGGGGTCTGAATACATTCCGTACCCACTGTAAATATATATATATATATATATAAAAAAATATAATTATATTATAATATAGATTATATATAAATATATATATCTATATATATATGCTACACATACATACACATATGTTAATTCCAACATCAGTGCCCAAACAGCTTCCCATTATCTAACAAATTCAGAACAGTATCAAAACTGTAAAACTAACTAGTCTCACACCACTCAGCCATATACCCAGTGTTTTAACTTATTTTAAAACCTGATTTTTATATCACAACAATATTATTTATTTTACCTTGGTGCTGTAGACACAGATTGAGAGTTAAAGAAAAGTTCCAGTGCTCAGAAAAGACAGCAGGAGGTTAAACTAAAAGAACAAGCCGCTCTGCCTATACAGTCACCTCACAGAGACCTGTAATCCATGCGAGCTAAAGCATCCAGCCATCTGCTGAGCTTGTGAGTTTGGCACGAATGAAGCAAAGAAAGTGAGAAAGAGACGATGTGCTGATTAGCGGAGAGATGGACTTCCTCTCAGGAGACATCTGGACTTACACACACTGCTGCTGCAGACAGCCATGCAGTACTCCTCTGATTCAAAGTTATTGCGGTTACCCCCGCAGCCCCCAAACATGAAGGGGGTGCATCGGCCCGTCTGCACCACAAAATACCAGCGGGATAGCTTGGCATGGCACGGCCCTGACCGAGGAGGGGCCCAGCATACCGCTGATGGGGAAGAGACACTCAGTGGATTTGCTTAAGTGTTCATTTGTAACGTTTTGCTCAAGTTTTGCCTATCTAAGGAACTACACAATGATGGTTCAAACTTCATGTCTTGAAATGCCACATGATCTCATTAGTATTCATAGTTGTAGTCATAACGGTATGTTAGTGTTTTTAATGTTTGGAAATGTACTACTGAAATGTATAATGTCAACATATGAAATCTCACCTCGCACAACCTCCTCTATAGACTCTGTTGTGGTAGTGGTGGTGGTTGTCATGGCAACGTTGGAGGTCTGCTGACTGGTGTCTTGTTCATCAGTGTCTTCATCGTCATCTTCCTCGTCTTCATCATCTTCACCGTCACCATCTTCATCGTTGTCCCAGACATCCTCTTCCTCGTTGTCGATATCCTCATCATCCTCAGTCACTGCAGGCTCAGGTTTGGTCGGGGCCTGTTCTCGCAGTACGCTGTAATGCAAAAATGTATGAAGATCATGACATATACATTTCTGAGACTACACTGAAAATATGGGATTCAAAATAGAATTTAAACCAGAAAATGAACAGATTTCTATAAGTGTGGAAAACGTTAAACATGAAAAACGTTAAATATGAATGTGAAATATTTATTTATAGAACATATTTATTACATTTTATTAATATAGAAAATATTTATTTCTTAGTCATTGATCAAACAAGCAAGTTTGTCATGAGAACTTCTTTGTTCAGTTGGTTAGATATTCTTCAATTAAAGCAAAAATATCACATATGACAAAAATAGTAAGATATAGTTATATGATTTCTATTTCATTTGATTAGATATAGTGAATTATGTATATATTCGAGTATGGACGGTCATACATATTTTAGGTCGTTCGCATTATTAAGATACGACTTAGGTAGTTGTTATGTTCAGGTTATGGGTAAGATTAAGTATGTAGAATATGGTATGCAAATATGTGCTTTTAAGTCCTATAACCAGCCAATATGCTAGACTGGAATGCTAAGCCAACTAATAATAGGAGATGTGTCCTCTCATCGAATGTACCTATCTTATGATATATTAAATATGTATGCTAATATTTTAATTTTAAATTATTAAAATCACATTTTACTCACATGTTGGGCCCCTTTCATATATTGATATCGAAATAGTTATTGCCTTCAAGCTATTTGGCAAAAACATTTTGGTATTGGAAAGTGAAACTGGGAAGACATACTCAATTTGGGAAAATTATGTAGCACTGTTTCCAACCGATATTTAGTACCATTTGACCCCGAAATTTATGCTGTAAGAGATGCTTTCATCTTTCCCAAATCAGGTGGAAAACATAAATCAACAGATGTTCATGCAGCTCAAATGCTGCGTATTAAGCAAAGGGGCTAATAGTAGATTTGCAAAATACTGGTATTTTAAAAGATTGTAGATAGTTTGTTTGTTTTATAATTTATTATTATCTTGTGAATTATTACTGTAAATTGTAACAAAAACATTGTTTAATAAAAATAAACATTTTCAATAGTTGTTGGAAAAACAGTGTCAGTACTCTTAAAGCTTTGAAGAACTACTTGTGTTTGTAGTACTGCTGTCAGTATATTCGGCCTTGCGCCGCCCACCACACATCAGAGTTGGCCCTACTCCGCTCCTCGTGGTCAACTCCTTCCTGATCCCTCATAGGGCAGCAAACAAACTCGACACCACGGAAACGGTCGATGCCACACGGTAGCAGCATACCGTAGTCATGGAGATTCATGAAACGATCACCGCAGGACTGCAGAGGGGCAGCCACAGGGAACAAGCGAAGGAGAACGAAAGCGAGAGAGGTATAAGGTGCTGAGTCATCATAGCTATAAGTAGAACGCTCTCGTGGGTTAGACAGAGATGAATTATACATCCTATTCAATCATAATCTGCCTACACCATTATTTAACATGCAAACAGAATTGATATATTTGGATGTTTCTGGTTAACAAAAACCAGAAATATGAATTTATTAAAGGGGTCATATGATTTTGCTAAAAATAACATTATTTTGTGTTTGGTGTAATGAAATGTGTTTTTGTGGTTTAAGGTTAAAAAAACACATATTTTCCACATACTGTACATTATTGTTTCTCCTCTATGCCCCGCCTTTCTGAAACGCAATTTTTACAAAGCTCATCGGTCTGAAAAAGCGAGGTGTGCTGTGATTGGCCAGCTATCCAGAGCGTTGTGATTGGCCGAATACCTCAAGTGTGTGATGGAAATGTTACACCCCTTACCATACTGTTGATGCCGTGTCCCGGCCGGAGCGATGAGAAAAAAAAACATTAAAACCCATTACAAACAAGGCATATACGTTACACTGCCCACACTTGTGTTGAACATCCGTGGCAAATCCTTGAATGACGTACATACAGTCTGCGAGTCGGAACAGCCGGCATTGTAGTTTACTCTTCCAGGATCAGGAAACAGTCCTCCATTAAATGTGCTGCACACATCTGAATATTGGGTTGAACTGTTCTCGAACAGTGTTGAAAATACAACTTAACCACAGATTTATAGTTGTGTCCTCTTTTGGAAGACCAAAAAGAGTTTGCGTTCACACGAACAAAAATCGGGCCTCGTGAGCCGAAAACCCGGTTAGCGTGAGATGAGGGCCGGGATTAGAGTGAGCTGAGGCGGCAAGGGTCGAGAAACGGAGCACCGGCGGGGAATATGAGAATGAGCGGCAACCAACATGTGAAGGACAAGAGCTGGACTACGCTTCGTCACGGTGATGAAAATGCGTTGCCTTGAATCATCAGGGCAAACTTTAAATGAAAACGTACTTACAGGACTTGTTTTTTGGGGAGGGGGGGGGGGGGGGGGCAGAACGCCGCATGTGTAGTCTACTCTACCAGGATCAGGGAAACAGTTCATAAAATGTGCTGCACACATCTGAATTATTTGGGTTAAACTGTGCTGAATACAGTGTGTGTAAATTACAACTTAACCACTGATTTGTAGTCGTGTCCATTTTTGGAAGACCAATCAAAGTAGTTTCACTTTCACAACGAAGCAACACAGCATCTTTACGACATGGCGCCATAGTTTACAATACTACAGCGAGAATAAAAGTTCCGCCTTCTTTCTTTGCGTGAACATTTGGGCGGCGTTATGCAAATCTTCCCACATGGTGAGGTAGATAAGTGGGGGCGTGTTAGAACGAGCCGTTCTAGGTAGGTGTGGCTGACTCTGAACTTTTATAAAGAATATCTCTTTGGATCTGAGACTTTAGTCTTTGCAACTTTACAGATCTTCTTTATGCACCAAGAGCTTGTAACACTCCAAAGAGAAAGGAAAAATTGAAATCGCATCATATGACCCCTTTAAACATAGCAAACATAAATTCAAGTCATAGACATAAATATGTCAGAAAGATGGAGATAGGGATACAATAAAACGAGGTGCGTAGGTGCCAGATCTGGCTTGTTCAAGTACAAATTACAGCTCCCCGTGGCTTTAAAACTTTGTGAATGTGTAAATGTCATGTGGTGTGACCTCTGACCTCTTTGGCTACTGTGTGCCAGTGCAGATGACTCTCGCACATGTCCATTCGCTCCTGGTGCAGGAACTTGCACTTATCTGGGACGAGGAGGGCATCGCTGACAAACTCCCCAACTAATAAAAAACAAAAACAATCTCACCAGGTGCTCAGATAGATTTCTGCTGACATGTTCATTGCAGGGTAAAATATCAACAAGCAAATGTTGATACCCTTATTGTGTTTTGATGAATCTCATCTTATCTCATCTTAAATCTCACAACAACCACGTTAAAAGCATTAGTTTAATGTTCCACAAATCCAGGTTAATACCCCAGGAGTGGCGGAGCACTCTGATGTAAGCATCACGTTGAAGGATAGCCTTGTAAACACACGTACGTACCCAGGCAGCGGTAGGGGACCACAATGCGCGTGTGACTGCGACACTGGCGACGACCCATTTTGCACCAGTTCTGGATGCTGACGGGCTGGTTGGCCTCGACTACGTTAGTGATCTGGAGGTCTGGGTATACCTGTGGGAGTCAAGTCAGGGTACAATTACCAGATGTTGCGGAACAGAAAACAGAAAAGCCATTGGCAACCCATTTTACTTTCACAATCTGACCTATTTCCAAGTAAAATAGGCTATATGATGAGAAAAAAAGATCCCTTGATTTTAACCATTGGGAAGTCAGAATTCATATCAGAATGTAGAAAATATAAACAATTGTGATGTGCAAAAATGAAAATTTGTGGCTTAAATTCAAATCACCTTCCTCCCCCCATCACAGTATGCAATAATTAATTCCAATTACTCCTCAAAAAAATAACCGTTTCTTTTCACATTTTTCAGCCTGTTTTCTCTCACAACCAAAACCTCAAACCCCTTTATGGCTGATATTTAGTTGCAGAAATTTCTCTTTGCACAATAAGACCAGGGATGTGTAAACACGGTCCATTTAGATTTAAAATATTTTTGACTAAATTGTCAGTATATATTTGGTAAAATAAACATTTAATTTCAGATATTTGTATGTACTATGCACTCTCATTTGAAAACATACATTACCGTTCAAAGGTTTGGGGTTGGTATAATTTTTTTTTAATGTTTATGAAAGAAGTCTCTTATGTTCACCAAGACTGCATTTATTTGATCAAAAATACAGTAAAAAAATGTAATATTATTAAAATCTGGAAGAACGGTTTTAGTTCTTTTAAAATTTTATTTATACATGTCAGAAATCATTCTAATATGCTGATTTGGTGCACAAGAAACATTTTTTTTATTATTATCAATACTGAAATTTTTTTTACTGCTTAATGTTTATGTGAAAACTGAAAATATTTGTCAGGATTTTCTGTTCAAAAGAACAGCATTTATTTTTACATAGAAACCTTTTGTAACATTATAAATGTCTTTACAGTCACTTTTGATCAAGTTAATGCACCATTGCTGAAAAAAGTATTAATTTCTTTAAAAAATTCTTACTGTCTCCAAACCATTGAATGTTATTTGCATTATATTGGTTATCGGCCACACAGCTATCTAAATAAAATCATCAGCCATTGCAAAAACAACACTTAAGAACTTGAATGCTTATGTCATACTCAGCAGGCACTTGGCTATTAATTATTGTGATTTCCATTATATAATTATAGAGTTCTGGCCTGATACTCTAGATGGGGCAGTCCGATAGGTTTAAACTTAATATTGCCTAATGACATCATTATCACATGGCACAGCTGATTGGTTTCTTTCACATCAGCAGCCAATGAGCTCGATGCTCAACATTCAAATATATGATTAGTGCTTGCTTCAGAAACCCTCCACCTTCCCCAGCTCCACCTGTATAGATCTGCTACGAGGTGATTCATGTATGCTATATGGGGGTTATTTCATGTATGTTATATTTGCAGCAGCTATGTTTCTTACATGCTTACAGCAGCATGTCTGAGGGTGTATTGGCAGTAGCAAGTCTCAATACTTGCTCTGCAGCAGCAGCAGCAGTGTAGCAGATCTATTCCGCCAAGACCAAATACATTAACATTGTCATGTACATTACCATGCCAATCCCTCAGAGAGTTGTCATGACAGAATTGACTTTAATTACTAAAGTAGTCATGATACAATGATGTTTTCCAATCTGTGTAAGCTATTGACAAGTAACACTGACACTGCAGCAAAACTCATTCTCATATTATATCTCTTTTTTCTCTCATTACCTCTTGGCAGTACTGAAGGATGCCCTCTTTGGTGCTCATGCAGCTCTTGGTGCCAGTTGGATCCGGCTCCCACTTGCCACTCTGGATGTTGATATGCATGTTGAGTTTCCCACAAAACATGGCCACCTGGGGCTCCGCCAACAAGCCCACTGAGTCATCCGATGGCACCTGCCAACAGCACAATCAGCGGTAACATGAGGAACCATTATCACATAAGCCTATGATCTTCAGCTGTCTTCATGTGGGGGGCATTTCTAAGCAAATACTGATACATACAATCAACTGTGATTAACTTGATTAGTTAATCAGCATATCATTGAAATAGCCAGATCACATTTTTATTGACTGACTGTCCTAATTACAATATGACTTATGGACAGAGACAGGATGACAATGTAAAGAGGAAAAACAGCAAATGTGATTGGAAGAACATGGATTCAGCAAATAGTTACTGTGATTATGAGCATCTGATAGATGTAGGTAACAGCAGGTTTACCCATCTAATTACTTAGTACTAAATATTACAATGTCCACAAAACATGCTCTGTGAAGTCCACTGGGACAGAGGCATCAGTATTGTCTGATTTACTGATACAAGGAAATTACTTTGAATTACACACATACACATTAACAATAACAATATTGCACCAAATATTGTCCTAACTAGCCAAACAGTGAGTCGACTACGTAAACACCTAAAGGGGTCATATGATGTTTCTAAAAAGAACATTATTTTTTGTATTTGGTGTAATGAAATGTGTTTATGCAGTTTAAGGTTAAAAAAACACATTATTTTTCACATGCTGTACATTATTGTTTCTCCTCTATGCCCGCCTTTTTGAAACACGTAAATTTTTACAAAGCTCATCGTTCTGAAAAGCGAGGTTTGCGGTGATTGGTCAGTTATCAAGTGCGTTGTGATTGGCCGAATACCTCAAGCGTGTGACGGAAATGTTACGCCCCTTACCATACTGTGTTGATACCCTGTCCGGCCGGAGCGATGATTCAAAAAAATGAAAACCCATTATAAACGAGGCCTTTGTTGCATCGCAGGGGAAATATAATTATGGATTATAATGACTTGTACTGTCTTTTTACGCATTGCGTTTTTATCGCGCCGCGTAAACATAAAACCATTTTTGCATTTGTGATCGGAGAAATGACAACCAACAAGCCCTACTCTACACTGGTCAAACCTTAATCGTGTGTGAGCGGTGGCAGGCGTGAGTGAGCGGAGGCGGAAGGGATAGTGAGAGCGGCGGCGGCGGCCGGTGGGCTAGAGTGAGCAGAGGCGGCGGGCGTGAGAACGGCGCGGCCGGCGGATTCGAAGAAGGAGCATCAGCGGGCTTGCGGCAACAACATGTGACGACCCCAGGCTGGACTCCACAGTGAAAGCCGATCCAGGCGATCCACAGCACTAAGTTGATGTATTCCCTCAGCGACCGATCAGCGACGGATCAGCTCTAGGCATGACGAAGTGATATTGTCCTCTTTTGGAAGACCAAGCAAAGTGGTTTCGCTTTCACAACGAAGCACACGGTGTCTTCACGACATGGCGGCGGCAACAAACAATACTACAGCGAGAATAAAAGAAGCGCCTTCTTTCTTTGCGTGAACATTTAAACGGCGTTATGCAAATCTTCCCACACAGTGACGTAGACATGTGGAGCCGTTTTAGGTAGGCGTGGTTAACTTTTTTTATAAAGAATATCTCTTTGGATTTGACTTTAGTCTTTGCAACTGTACAGAACTTCTTTATGCACCAAGAGAGCTTGTAACACTCCAAAGAGAAAAGGAAAAATTTAAATCGCATCATAAGACCCCTTTAGATATTTAACAATGTTGGGTTGTGTGTTCCTGCAGCACTGTGATGTGAACAAATGATGGGGGCACTTTGGGCTTCTATTTGAATATAAAGTGCGTATAAATAAAATAATTATATTATTATGGTGGTGATAGGATTAGTATTGTACGTTTGCAAGGTCTGAGTGATTGATGTTGTTGGTTAGTGTTCACACATACAAACGTTTTAAGGGGTAAGGGGGGTAAGTCTTTGAGCCATCAATAAAAGATTGACCCTACATAAGTATTACTTAAGCATATACTGTTTATAATACAGTCAAAGGTTTTGGGGTCCGTAAGATTAAGATTGGGATTTTTTTGAAAGATCTCGATATGTGAAGCAGGCTGAATTTATATGATCAAAATACAATAAAAACAGTAGTATTGTAAAATATTATAACAATATAACAGAAATGTTTTCTGTTTTAATATATTTTAAAAAGTAATTTATTTTGTGATGGCAAAGCTGAATTTCACCAGCCATTACTCCAGTCTTTACACAGCAGACAGTACTTCAGTGTCACACGATCCTTTCTAATATGACGATTTGCTGCTCAAGTAACATTTTGTTTATTAATACTGAAACAGTTCAAAAAGCAGCATTGTATCATTTACCATTTTGTAACAATGAAAGTCTTTACTGTCACTTTTGACAATTTAATGCATACTTGCTCAATAAAAGTATTAATTCCTTAAATAAATAAATCTTACTGACCCCCCTTGAATCTAGGCTCTACATTTTCTATCATTTCCACATGGAAATATGTAACTATGGTAACTAAGGAGGATTTGTTTGAAATGCAATCTAATCTCTTGAAGTGGATGGGAAGATATTTAAAAATAAGAAAGGAAAAGATAAATAGGTCTAAATGAGAAAGAAGTATGTGTTTGGGGTAAAAAGAGTTTTCGGAGGTCCTGAAAATTAGTGGAAGACTAAAGAAAAACATATTTGTAATGAAAATATGAGTCAATTCAGAAACTAAGTCACTGAGAAAGAGAGAGAGAGAGAGAGAGGGAGAAATGGCTGTCCTCTTTTGTGTGTCTGTGGCCGGGCCTCGACCAGTGTTGCACAAAGGGCTTACAACCAGACACACCAGTCCTGTTTCCACTGAGCGTCAGGAATTATTGGAGACTTTGGTCTCCCACTTGGTCCTGGTTAACAAACAGTGGAAGTGCTGCTATAGCCAGCTGTCTAAAATATGCATCTGTCTCATTAAGTAGATAGATAGATAGACAGATAGACAGATAGACAGACAGATAGATAGATAGATAGATAGATAGATAGATAGATAGATAGATAGATAGATAGATAGATAGATTCTGTCTGGAAATGTTTTGTTCTTTTTAACCTTTTAACAAATGGTTTGGTGGTTGGTAACAGTGCAATAAAACATCCCTCTGCTGTAGAGCAATTAAAACAGAATACTGTAATTATGCTGGCCGCAGTACAGTAGTTAGCTCTTTAGGAAAACTGTGTGTTAGACACGAATATCAGCTATAGATCAGTTTACATGTACTGTTTAGATTGGATTATTACAATGGTGCTGTCAATGCATGATGTATGAAATGCTTTAATATTGACACAGCCGCTGAACCATTCGTAAAAGCTAATCATCTGCGAATATCAATCTCCCAAAATAGTGTCTCAGCCAGGTTGTCATAGCAGCTCAGGATCAACATTAGTGCATCTATCAAAATGAAATGTGCAGCTTTCAAGAGCCATTCAGCTCTGGCTTAATCTTTAAGGTTGTCAAAATCAATGAGGTAATTATTTTGTACCACTCAAAGACATAATTTAAAACTGACCATGATTACATGTTCCACTGACATTTCCCAGTCAAACAAAGGAAGCCCTTTTTCAGATGGAAGCTGACTGAAAACAGGTTTACTAATTATAAGCAGACTAAGCAAGAGAGCTTTCAGGTAAAACAGCTTGTTTATAGTTATGGTGACCAGTAAAGAGGTGACAACACAAACTCTCAAAGCTTGTTTTGGCACACTACATACAAATGACACCTCTAATTTAAGCTTGAGGGACTTATTTCTTGCAGCAGTCAGTGTGCAAATTTCAAATTATATAATGTCTTACAAAGGGTCAATTTTTAAAAAGTTCTAAAGATATTTTTCAGATCAAAACTCAAATATTTTTTTACATGCCTACCACAATAAGCCATTTTTTACACAATTTTGATGACCCCATCAATACAATTTACATGAATTTAGTGAATGTTTAGGAATGCAGTAGCAGATGACCTCAAAGCTAACACACATGGACTAAAACCCATATATTTGATTTCATACAGTTGTTGTGATATAATTGTGGCATAAGAATCAATGAAAATGTGAAAAACAATAACAGTATCTAGCCTATTTGTTTTGGTGATACATTATCTAATACCGATCCAAGCAGACAAAGCTTGAGCAGTGTCCCAGCTAACAATTTTTTGGTTCGCAGAATGTTCTGGAAACATTCATTTTTGGTTGTTAAAAATGAAACCTAAAAAGAACGTTCCTATAATGTTACAAATTGGTTCCCCACAAAATAACCTGAGGGGAATCATATACTAAGATCAGGCATCTTCATAAACACAATAGTAACCTAATTTTCTTTGTGAAGGCCTGTTTGGTAACTTACCATGTGAAAATACACACTAATTGGCATTGGATGTTTCGTGATTACTGAAAAGAATAATGTTGAAATATTTGTAATATTGACCTATGTTTACGCACTTTAAGACATCCTCCCCTCCACACACTTTTTGTTTGATGTCCCCAAAGCCCTGATTCTTATTTGCACCCTGATATTGGTACCACATATAGGCTTATACCATATATTAAGGAACTCTAACAACATCACGTGTAGGCCTATATTATGGAAATGCAGTATAGAATTAAATATCTCTATTATGGGTGTAAACTAATTGGGTGTCAATGACTTAAACTTAATATGACCAACATAAAAAATAATCTGTGCATGCAATGCATTAACCGCGTCTGTTTGTGGGCGCGAGAATCAGGTTAAATCCATCCAGAGCAGATTTTTGCCTTTAAACCCTTTGGATGATAAAAAAAAAGGAACCGCCGCAGTTCACTGACGCCATCTTGCTTCTGTCAACTAACATCTTTTCTTACATTCCTTCCAAAATATCTCCACCATGAACCAGTCCCACATCATTTACGGATTTTAACAATCATGCCCACATAACAAAGCATATTCCTTCATAAAACACTGTGAATATTAAATGCGCAAAGGCGCCGCGGACGAATGATTTTCCTCTGATGCTCAAATGTTTCAGGAGGGCCGCAGGATTGCTGGTACAGCATTTATTCGCCCAAAATGGAGCACTGCAAACTTGCAAACCAGCCGTAGGTTTTATGTTTCTTTATTTTGTGTGTAAAAATACATTGCAAGTGGTGAGGGACTGCGTTCTTTAACACATGGCTCCTTGACAAAGAGCTGTCAGTCACAGTGTTTACACCAGCCGCCATCTGCATGACACGAGTTAATATGTTCTTCTGATCCATATTTATTTGCTCTAACGTAAAAACATCACAGGTACAGACACATAAAACCGCCATAGCAACATTTTCCACCGTGCAATTCTTAATCAGCACGTCCTTCGAATGTGTTTTCATATGAAGGTGAGCATATGACTACCAAATATTAAAACAATCAATGCTTTCCTATAAAGATGTCAGACTGATGCACGTCTTTTCTCAATGATATGTATCACTTTCACGCGCTACATTTCGCCCGTTATGCCTAATATTTGTGTAAACCGGGCGATCCTGCACCAGTAGCCTCCACCCAACACCTTTCTAATTGATTTAAAACACTGATGGCAAAGAAAACACATTGCATTCAGAAAGAACTATCCTGCTGGAATACGCCACTGACAATCCCGCAGCGCTCAAAATGTCTGTCTGCAAGCGTGTCAAGCTCTCGCTTTGCGTATTTTTCCTCCTTCGCTCCCAGGCCATCCTTGAAAGCATGGAGGAGAATCAACCTCCTTCTCCGTTACACAATCACTATTCTTACCTCCATGGCAAGCGACAGAGTCGTCAGCATTGACAGCAGGAATACCCTACGGTCCATACCCATGGCTGTGTTCCCAAACGTAGCACGTCCTGAGCGGATCAGGGCTTTTCTGTCGTGATTTTCAGCTCCGTGCTCCTCTATCGTCTGTGCTGGTTGTGCTTTGTGAGAAATGAGAGTGCGCGACTGCACACAGCTGCTCCAGTGAAAGTCAGCTGACCACACGTCTGGAGAGTAGGTGTGGAAGAGAGTGGAGTTGTTGACTGGAGGTGGTCAGTGAGGAAACCGCAGCATTTGACCGATACATTAAAACATTTGAGTGAATGAACAGCAAGCAGGGACAATCGCTAAGCCTTGTGTTCGATTTGTATTAGTGTCCTGTTTATAGCTATTGAAAAAAGAATTATAAATAACTAAAGCCATGTGACCATTGCATGAGTTTAAGTTTTATTAGCTTCACAACCTCTCCCCAGTTAGGTCAAGGATGTCTATAAGTGGGGCCACTTTACTCCAATCGCTATAGAAATTCATTTGTAATACATCTAGGTAAAACTTAAGATACATAGGCTACATGCCTGAATTATTGAAATAATAGGACATTGTACACCCTGTACAGGAGTGGTTATTAATAAATATGATTTATATTTGTCAATCTTGCTATATTAAAAGTAGCCTATCTGCATGGCGAAAATGTCTGCCCTATCATTATTGCCCCTATCTGTTACTACAGTCCAAGTCGGAGCCTTTCAGGCTTCCAAAGTGTGGTCTTGTGGCTGTGACAACAGTTCTGTCTTGGCAAGGTTGAGTTGAAGGTGATGGTCCTTCATCCAGCAAGAAATGTCTGTTAGACAAGCTGAGATGCGAGCAGCTATTGTCGGATCATCAGGATGGAATGAGAGGTAGAGTTGAGTGTCATCAGCATAGCAGTGATATGAAAAACCATGTTTCTGAATGAAATAACCTAGTGATGCCATGTAGACAGAGAAGAGAATGGTCCAAGACTGAGCCCTGAGCACCCCATATTAGATGTTTACTTTGACACCTCACCTCACTCACTCTCCAAGATATATCTTAAAGGACTATCTAAGCTGACTCAATCACTGGAGTGCGGTTCCTGAGATGCCCTTTGCCAATAGGGTTGACCGGAGGATCTGGTGGTTAACTGTGTCAAAGCATATGACACTACAAGATGAGTATTGAGGATTTGGAAGCTGCTCTTGCTAGTCTTAGGGCTTCAACAACCGAGAGCAAGGCAGTTTTGGTTGAATTTCCACTTCTGAAGCCAGATTGGTTGCGGTCTAGGAGGTTGTTCTGTGTGAGAGAGGCAGAGACTTGGTTGAACACAGCTCGTTCAAGTGTTTTTGCAATGAATGGAAGAAGGGAAATCGGTCTGTAGTTGTCTAAAAGAGATGGGTTTAGGGTGGGTTTCTTAAATAAAGGGGTTATACGAGCCTGTTTAAATGCTTAGGGAAAAACACCAGTGTGAAGGGATACGTTAACGATGTGAGTGAGTGCAGGTAAAACGGCAGGAGAAATGGCTTGAGGGAGATGAGATGGAATAAGATCAAGCGGACAAGTAGTAGGATGATTAGAAAGGATGAGTTTGGAGACTTCTGCCTCAGAGAGTGAAGAGAATAATGTGAACGAGTGTATGTTTTCTGGTAAGATGTGCTTGACAGATTGTGGTGTGGAAAACTGTGCACTGATGGTTTTAATTTTATTAATGAAGAACGTTGAAAAGTTGTCAGCTGTTAGAGTTGATGAAGGAAGGGGAGGAGGAGGACAAAGGAGCGAGGAAAATGTTTTTAAGAGCATGCGAGAGTTAGACAAATTATTAATTTTGTTATAGTAGTATGTCCTTTTAGCAGTAGAAACATTAGCAGAGAAGGAAGAGAGGAGTGACTGATACATATTAAGGTCAGTAGTATTTTTTGATTTGCGCCACACCCTTTCAGCAGCCCTGCGCTTAGAACGATGCTCGCGATAAAAGAAAAAATATAAAACCATATTAATGTTACCTCTCCATCACTCTCCAGAATAAAATGATACTGTAAATATCATCGACATAATAATCAATGCATAATATCATGTAATGTTTACCAAAAATTGCTGCAAATACCTGTATAGTGAAGCTGTCGTCTATTTTACTTAAACCCGTTCAAAGTCTCATCTCAGCACTTTTGATGAATGGCTATTCTATTTTTAATTTTGATCATTTCTCCTGAATATCGCATGTTGTGAGAGGTAGTCGTCCTAAACTAGTTTTGAGTCCAATTGACTTAAATTTTGTGTTTTTGGAAAATAGTGATGTCTTACATTGTTTTGCTGAATATCAAAGTGGATTTTGTGTCTGTTTGTTCATGAGGGATTTGTGGACATATCAGTGTTTTTGGATTTGTGGAGTAAAATGTACAGTTTTTATTTTGAAGTAAAAAGATAAAATTAGACCCTTGAGGTAAGATGGCCCTCTCACAATCGGCACTGGAGGCCCCAAGCGACATATTGTTACTATAGCATTATTATTTTTAAATTTAATATTTACTGTAATTAATGGGGTTATTATTTATCTTTCCATGAAATAGATCCCCCCCTTCAATTAAAAAAATATATATGTATATATAAAATAAATAAACTCATAAACAAACAAACAATTCTGTATATGTTTACACAGGTTGCCTTTGTTTTATATTTCGTTTGAATATAAAAAAAACTATTTTGTATGAAATCTACACAAAAACAAAAGAAATCAGGATGGGAGATCGCCAATATAAAATCTCTGATACAGATGCTCCAGACAGAGTGAAATTGAGTATTTGCTATGATGAGTATGCCTATTGTTTCGTATATGTATGTAACGATTGTTTATTTTATTGTTGTAGATGGTTCTGCAGTGGCACAAACGGTGAAATCTGCTAAGACTGGATTCACTGGACAGGATGTACTTTTATCATGTAACTGTTCTAATGACCCTAAAGAACTGATATGGGTAAAAGATCAGAGAGTAGTGAATGTTCATCTGCATGACAAAAGCATCATAGATGATTCCTATGTAGATAGGACGCAACTCTTCCTAAACAAGGAGAAGAGAAACTGCTCCTCAACATCTCTTCAGCGGATGCAGGACTGTATACCATGCCCTTGTCAGTGTTGGTGACAACGTCTGGTCAAAGAGGTCATCAGAAGTTAATCTAAAAGGTGAGTTGTCTAAATTTGAATTAGAGAATTCGCTAGAACTTAACGTTGCCTATGTTTATTAGTTATTTTTATATATTTCACACGTTTTAAACTGTAATGTGTGGTAGTGTGCGTTGCAGTAGTTGATCATTGACAGATAGTGATGACATTGTTGACTTAGATATTGCCCTTTTCTTCCAACAGTGTCTGAAAATGAATTACAAGAAGACCTGATCCAAATGACAAAACAGCTCTCTACTTATGTTCCCACTGCTCCAACTGTGTCTGAGCCCTTGGGGGTCCCTACAACACCTTTTCCAGAAGTGGACCAGGGGCTCTACAGACTCCGCATATGTTCAGTCAAATAAATTAATAAATGAAGCTTTTATGTTGCATACATTTTTTTAAATCAAATTTAACATATACAATATACAATTCTGCTCAAATAATAAAATCCCAAGGGGTTGTTTTTAATCAGCTTTTTATTAACTTTTTTCTTTTTGTTTTACATTAAAATCACATTACAGCACACTTGGAAATTTCTATAATTTAATTGATTTACTGTGGTCCCAGTTTTCAATCTTAAGCAATGCAATACCATCATAAAAAAATATGATAACTTATTTAGAAAGAAAAAAAAAAATCTATAAACAAAGAGTGAAATAAACATTCAACATTAGTGTACTTACAAAGGAGACAGTGTCAGTGAAGGGATGCTTGACATGAAATATGACACAGGTGATGTGTAACTAGCCTATTACTTAAGCAGAATATTTGTTATTATGTGTCATTTCCATTTAGACGGAAATTTTGTTAAATTATGAAAAAAAAGCTCTATTATACATTCAGGAAAAGGCATAGCAAGTGAAAACACAAATAATGTATTTTTGAGTGCTACATAATACTTTTTTCCCTTTATGCTATTTTCTTATGTAGCCTATTCACATTTATTGTGTTATGGCAGAGATCAACACAAAGTACTTACATTAAGACGAAAACAGAAAAAAATAAATACATCTCAATTGAAGTTTGTCCAAAGGCATGTGAGAGAAGTCAAACTGAAACTGAAACTGAATTTTTATATACTAAATTTTTGAAGATTGTTTATAGTGACCATAACACTTCTGAATCCATATAATCACAAATAATGGCAATTCTCCATTCTGCATTTTGAAATGGCACGGACGTATCCCTCACCTGGTACACAACGTGGCATCGCATCGTTTTTTAATCTGAATGCATGCGTATTAGATTACAATATCTGCTCCAATCACAATGGATATTCATTTGTGAAATATGGCAGATACATCTTTCTGTCAACGTAGGCTACTCCATATAGCTTGACAACGTGATCAATAAACTCTCACTGAATAACAGCGGCAAAGTGAAAGTAGATACGGCCTGCAATGGACCTCTAGCGACATCTGATGGAAGTAACACAATAGTATGCCCATCTTGTTCAGTCTGGATTTTTTTCCTTCCAGTATGGCTGTTTAAAACACTAAACAAGTTAGACTAGTGTAGATCCAGGTGCAATAACATACCCGTACAGCTCCAGGTCACGCTCAGGTAACGGACAACTAGCCTACCTATAAAACTGCGAACTCAGTCACACCCCGATATTCTTTGCGGTGAGTGAGTGGGATGATGAAGTAGGCGCGTCTTAACGAAACGAACTTGACGAGTGATCCATTGATTTCACTTCACTTTACTCCAGCGATCTGACACGCGTGGCTCTTCTGCAGCGGAAATATAAACCAAAGGTAAGCAGGACACTGTGCTTTTAGTTTGAATTGAATTTCTTTACCGATCAAATTTAAATCCATTCTTTGTTTATATGTATTTAATATATAATTTTTAATTTGTAGATACAATTAGAGACCCTTGACTCAAAGTGCGCTTTGTTTGAATTAGGTTTCCTTCTATTGTTTCGCGTTTGCTGGTTTTTAATCATAGGCTACAGGAGATTCCATAGTCAGGATCAGATGACCAAGTCTTTGTGGGCAAAAAATAAAAATGTGTCTCTTTTTCTCATGTGGCCGGGGGGGAAATAGCATGACTTCTAATAAATTTCACGGATGCATTGAGCTGCTAGGAGATCGTTTTCTTCTTTTCTTCTTTTTAACGAATGATATCGTGCGACTTTCCAGGACAAAGCGCGGATGTTTGTGTTTATGTATTACGCCCATGGAATTATGCACCCAGCCTAGTTTGTATTGGTTTGTTTAAGAAGGTGGGAATTTCCAGCAGCACATACCTCAAAACCTGCTTCTCTCTCCTCCAGGACAACAATGAAGACCTTGGCATTGCTGACACTTCTGCTGACACTTCTGCTGACCATGAGTGAGTGTTGTTTTTTATGTTTCTATACCTATAAATAACTTTATTCATTAAAAAAATATACTTTTTATTGCTGGTCTGGTCACATTCTGTTATACATAGTATATAGTTTTTGGTATATCTGATATATATTGCTTCTTGGAATGTTTGTGAACTTTCCAATCTTTGTAAATGAATTTGAATATTTTGTTATGATGAGTACTGTCTCTAACTGTTCTTGTAGATGGTTCTGCAGTGGGACAAATGATGAAATCTAATAAGACGGGCTTTGTTGGACAGGATGTACTTTTATCATGCAACTGTTCTAATGAGACCAAGGAACTGATATGGCAGAAAGATCAGAGAGTAGTGAATGTTCATCCGCATGACAAAAGCATCATAGATGATTCCTACGTAGATAGGACGCAACTCTTCCTAAACAAGGAGAAGAGAAACTGCTCCCTGCTGCTCCGCAACTTCTCTTCAGAAGATGAAGGACTGTACACCTGTCATGCCCTTGTCAGTGTTGGTGACAACCTCTGGTCAAAGAGGTCATCAGAAGTTAATCTAACAAGTGAGTTATCTAATTATGAATTTAGTTATTCAAGCAGATCAATAGTTAATATCTTGAAAGGAAACAGCAAGCCTCTTCCTGTTGTACACTTTCAGTGTGCTTCCCTTTTCAAAGTGCAAGTCTGCTTAGCTGTTGTCTACTAGGATTGGTTAGATAATGACGTGTAAGAGACTAACAGGTTGAAAAAAAGCTGCTAAAAAGCAGAACTTTCATGACAACTAAAGGAAGTTGAAATTGTTGCCACTGCAGCAGAACCGAAAGTTACTGCCACCAGATAATAGCCTATGTCAATATCAAAAACATCATTGTCATCATCTGCTGTGCAAACAGCCACAATAAAATAGCTTATCTATTGAATGGTATCAGAGACTAAAGAACAAAAACAGTACTGGAGTTGTGTTAAAGTATAAATAATGATGTAGGCTCTAAGCTAAACTCTGCCTGTGTTTCTTTAATTATTTTAATGCATCACAAATTGGGATTGTAAGCTGTTAAGTGTGGTAGTGTACAGATATTGATGGCATTGATTTCTCATAACATATCTCTTTTACCAGTGTCTGAAATGAAGAACGACTCTAAAACAAATGGCCAAACTGGAGGCAGTTCTGTCACAGCTGTGTCTGTTAGTGTTCCCATATTGGTAGTAGTGCTTATACTGGCAGCTAGCCTGCTTCTAACCCTACTGATCAGAAGACGACATCGGACATACACGGTAATCAGTCTTTTGTCACTAAATGACACAAAACATCATAGCAAAATAAAAAATCTCCACAAACATTAAAATATCTAAAATACACTAGTCTAAGGGGTTGTTCACACTGGATGCCCGTATTTTTTTCAAATTAATTTTCTATGTAAACATAAACCATTGCACTGCATCTTACTGTTTATTCAGCGTCTCACGGCATTAGCGTCACATTTTTGAGACACCATGTTAAGCTAAAAGCAGATGAACTTAAAATGTGCTTCAAGACCGTTGCACTCGATCTTCTTTTAATTGCAAGAATATTACCCTTAATGACAACGTTTGAGTTTTGCCATGGTGCACTAAAGAAATAGATTTTATGACCTCTTTATATACATTTCTCCTATTATTTTTTCCATTTGAATGAACCGTTTTAGTTGTAAAGTAAAACCTCTTTCTGAAGTAGCCAAATTCCTTGAATAGTCTTCACAGCAAAAGTAAACCTATACACCAGTTGCAGTCACATACTTTTAGAGCACAGCTTTAGGGCTTAAGGTCCTGTGTTTGACACGTTTAGTCATAGTACATGAAACATTTCCAAAAAGCCTGACTGTGATTTTTTTATTCTTTTTTGCTATAGGACACTGGTTTACTGGCTGAGAGACCTATGCTAAGGAATGTGTGAAGTTCTCTTGCTTGACAGTTTAATGGACTAACTTCTATGTTGTAATGCAAGGTCCTTCACAACAACAATGGACAATACAAGGCCTTAGCCCTAAACAAATTCGTTTGCATGTGGGCATCACACAGTGGTGCGTGCCGATCCGTCTCGCTTCGGGACAGATCAATGTGCAGTCTTCAGTTGTAACACTGTTTGATTACCACTGAATTGTGAATACACTGTGAATATACATTCTGTAGGCATTACAGTTTTGTAACGTGACAAGATTCTCCTTGTAGGAACTGTCTTAGTCATTCTTTGAAGAACATGTAATAGTAGGGGACGTGCAGTTTATATTTAGCCTTTTCCTCTCTCTTTGAGACACATTGGTGGTCTCAGTCCTAAACAGGCTTTTCAAATCACCTTATTTTATTGTTCATATGTGTACAGCAATCATTTACTATCACATCATGTAAGCTTCTTTACATTTACTCTTGTATGGGTTGATTTCCTCAGCCTGTGCTGATTTTCATTTATGTGGAAGAAATATGTGGCACTCCCTATGGGATATGTTTGCTTTTTTACTGTACTAAATTTCATTTACTTTTAAATGAATTCTGTAAAGTGCTTCAAACCTGCAGAGGCAATAAACCTTTTACATATACAGTTTTGTTTTCTTTTTTGTATTTATGGCCTCTTTTGTTACTGAAGTTTTAGTATAATGGCATGTCTGAATGAATTCCAGCCTAAACCTGGGTATATAGCACATTATTTTGCTGACATAGGATTTAAGTCAAATTTTCCAACTAGAGCTTTGCACTCTCAGCTGTTGCGTAACGTTGAGGTTTTTATTCAGTCTAGATTTCCAACCTCAGCCTGCACAAAAGAATGAACGTTTGTTCCTTGACTCAAAATTTTTGGATTCTTTCCACTGGTTTGCTTTCAGTTTCTATATGACTTTACTACAAAAATTGACACATTACCATGTATTGAATGAAGAAGTCAGAATGCACAAAATGCAGTGACCAGATGAAACACACTTCTAGTATCGTATGATCTTTAGTGAGACATTCATAAGCATAACAAAACATTTAGATATCTTTTGCTGTCATAAACTGATCATTCAAAAATCATTCCCATGTCTAAACCTGCTGGTTACTCTGCTGCAGTAGTGTTTGTGAGATGTTAAAGAAAATATATACCTGCTCTAGTTCATAGTTGGACATCAATGGGCATTTCCTGGTTGTAATGAGTCAAGAATTTACCCTGTTTTCTTAATTGGACTGAATCATTGCTGTAAATATCTTCTGCTTTAATTTTCTTGCCAAAACAAGGTGTTTTCAGACTATGCAAATTAGTCCACTAAGGTCACGTTAAGGAACCTAACCTATAAATAGAGTTTGAGTTTTTTTTTGATTTAAAGAATGTGCAGATTTGGATTAAAAGCTTCTATTAGAGTTGAAGTAGTTGCCAGTTGGTTGAAGATGTGTGTTTAAACAGCTCGGGTTACTTTTTTACCCTCAAGATAACTTTCATGAAAAGATCATGTCTGCACACAATGTTGACAGTAAGATTAATGAGATAGTTCACCCAAATTCCTTCATTATATGTAATTTCAAACCTATATGATATTTTTACTTCTGTGGACTTAGGTGAGAGATGTTAGGCAGGATTTGCATTTCTGAATGGTGCCCAAACATGATAACAAGTAAAGGTGAACTTTCCTTTTAATGTATATTCCCTGGTGCCATACCAGGAAGTACAGGCAGATTTTGATCCATGTTCTATTTTTAGGAATGAAAAACTCAAATGAAGGCATGACATGTGGAAACAATAACAAAACATATCTAAGACACGAACATCATTTAAAAACAAGCCATTCAGTCTTTTGGCCTCTTTTAAGGCATAAAATACCAAGGGTATTGACCATTTGATACAACAATAGTTAATATTTAACAATGCTAAAGCTGAGTGTACATGTACTCTAAATGATTAACATTGAATCTGTGCCTGGGAATAATTGCTAGAAGTCTGTTTTATTTTTAAGATGATGGGAATATTTTCACATCATCTGATCCCATTTGTGAAATGAAACTTGTCAAGCTTTTTCATAAGACTTCACTGTAAAAACATCTTGCGTTAACTTTACAGAACACAATAACAGACTGAAGAACTTCTCAACTGAATTGAAATTCAGTCAGGAAAGAAAAACACTCTCCTCTCTTTGTCGCCTTGGAAAGTCCCACGATGTTGTCAGCAAATAGGACATTGTCATGTGATGATGTAATTACTATTTTGCTTTTTACACTACTGTGAAATGCAACACGCTTTTTATTTACACATATAACACACCCATGTGTTTTATATTTGCCCAAATCAGTTTATAATTATACCTATTATGTTTTCAGATAAAAATATACTGTTTGCTACCTGGTTATTGATATGCTCTAGCAATTTTTTTTATGTTCAAAAGCAGCTTAAGTTATTAACCCATCTTCTCGTTCTTAGAGTGCTTTACTAATAATTTAGTGCAAATTCTACTCTAGAAAACTAAGAGTTAGTTTTCTAACTTTTTCATGACTGCAGCTTCCAAATGTGCAGAAACACATGATACTCCTATGCTGTTTGAAGAAATGAAAAACAATCTTTTCATGATGTGAGGTGAATAATGAGAAGTTGATCATGTATCTTCTTTCACAAGCTTACATAATAGCCAAGTCTCCAGGAAGTTAACTGAATAAGAAAATTAACCATACAGGAAAGGCTAAAAGGCACCGATTTAAATACACATAACCTGTTTTGTGTTTGGTGGACGTTAATGTGTGTGGGAGAGATAGAGATCTTGGAAGTTTCTGTGAAACAAGCTGTGTAACATTTTATAGAAACTTTGAAGCAAAGCATATTGGCACCAAGGCATAATTGTTGTGCCTTAACTTAAAGTGTGTGAGGAATTGCATCATATTTGCTCGATCTTTAATGATCAAGTTTCATGTACTAGGTAAACATACTGTAACTTCTAAAACTCAAAACACCTCCCCCTGTCTAAAATGAACATTTACTGAAAATGAATTGCAAATACGAATCTAAAAGGATTTTCAGCACGTTGTGACGTTACAATGTTACATTTATTCATTTAGCAGATACTTTCATTCAAAGTGACATTCAAAG
The DNA here is from genome assembly GCA_018155175.1 of Sinocyclocheilus anophthalmus. Taxonomy (NCBI): domain Eukaryota; kingdom Metazoa; phylum Chordata; class Actinopteri; order Cypriniformes; family Cyprinidae; genus Sinocyclocheilus; species Sinocyclocheilus anophthalmus. The sequence goes on along the minus strand of JADLZN010008535.1, from coordinate 176,515 downwards.
TGCAAGATACATGAACATGAACATGATTGTACATGTTACATGTCCATGATATGTATTAGGTGAGCAGGGACTTGCATCCCCCAAGTCATAGTGAAGGAATAAGAATGAAGTTGTCACTATTTCTTGAAACTAACTGTAAATAACTGCTGAAATGATTTACAATCTAACAAGCAGAACAAAATGGAACCAATAAGTTCAATTTTTATGCCAACAAGACATCTGTCGGTTGAGCAATCAGGAAATCTGAGGAACCAAAATGGTGCTGAGTATCTTTTTGTTTATATAGCATGACGCCTTCCAAAAACAAGGCTTTCTAGCCTTAAAAACATTGCACTTACATAGTGTGTATGTACATAGTGTAGGCTAGCTTACCCTGAAAGGTCAGATCTTCAGAACACTGCAGCATATTTATACAGATTTACCCAAGCAATAGATAAGGCTTGTTTTAATTTGAACACAGGCCTTGTTTGAGAAAAAGTTTGAGCTTCATATTTATTGTACCCTACATGCTGTAGCGCTCAGAAAAACCATCAACACATGTGCCTGTATGGCCAATGCCCTTGCCGTACACTTTCTGGCACAAACTCTCCAGAACAATGCTGCGGACACAGAATCTCGCTTCACACTTAAAGACACTTCAACACATACGCAGAATATCAGCACAACTCTTCTAGTTTGCTACAATACATATATTTCCTGTATAGATTATCCAAAAGTCCTAAGAATAGCGTTCATTGTCGTGTGAGATGTTTTTTCTCCTCTTCCTCAGTCCGCCTCTAAGGGTCTCTCTAAGACCTTGAAATACTCTGCCTGAACCCACCACTCAAAGGAAGCAAAGGGGGAAATCAAGCCACTGTGTTTGAATGAGAAAAAAAAACATGTATTCTGATTAAAGTGTTTTGATTTACTGCCACAGAAGAAGAACATGCCAAATCACTTTTCATCAAAGAAATAAGATCATACTTGATTTAAGTTATTGAAATGAAAATAGTTTCAAAATCAAGGTCCATCAAATGTATTATGAACTTTTTTTTTTGATCTTCAAAATCATCTATCTGCAACCCAATGTGCAAGTTATGTTCCCTCAGCAGACATCTGTGAAAATTGTATGATGAGAAACAGGACTGTTTATGCATGTTCAACACAAATCACTTTAGTTCCAATGACGGTGTCCAGAACAAAATCGAGTACATCATAAAACCATCCTTCAAACCCTTTGCCTTACTCTTAATTACTATGGTATGCCTATAATAGTCCGGCCTGTCCCAATACCCACACTTGCTGTCTTTGCACTTGACCACTTGTGCACTTAGGCTACATGATGTATTTGCTATATTTGCCCCAAGTGTTCAAGTCTGCAAGTGTGGGTATTGGGACAGACCCAACATTTAAATTGTAAAGATGCCACGATGGATTTCCGGGAACCGGTGCATACTGTCTACGTCTGTGTGTGTTTACGTCATATCCATAAATAAAGGAAAGAAGCTCATGCTACTATATGCAGTGGAAGGTGTTGTAGCAGCTTGAAGTTACAACAAATTAACCTCTAACCGAAAGGAGTCTGCAAGCAGAAAGGGAAAGCAACAGTAAGTGTAATACATCATGAAACATAGTTTGCATAGCATTACTGTGTATTGACTAGGTTGATAAAACAATCGTTTAATATCTGGTAACAAGGTCCATCGATCATAAACATAGCTTGGGTATATTGATTGCCTACAAAATATCTTAATCCATTTATCATACACATTTTCATCTTATGCATTGTGCAATAAGCAATGCAAATTAATGAACTACCATAGATCAGACATTGGAACCTATAACGGCGTTACGTTCACAGTTTTTTTTCACATCGCTAGAGCCATTTGTATTCGATCTTACTATTGGTCACTAGTTCTAAAGCGTCTATGTAAACCCAACGCGGAGACCACAGCAGCAAGTGCCCGTGGGCATAGTGCACCTGTGTATCATAAATTAAGGGGGTCATCAAAGATATAGACATTAACAAAAAAAACAACAACAAAACGCCTACATCAATACATAAATTTTAGTGGTTTGTCTCTCACTCAAACAGAACCACCACCAAGATTCTATGTACCTACGGGCCAATTTACAGATGTTTACATACCTATTTCTACTTGTGTTTGAAACATAATACAAAACTGAATGAGACAGAAATTGGGAACAATTCAACAGTAATACTATACTGTACTATATACTCCAAATCTAAAACATTAAATACTATCAAAACAATTATATGTAGCTGAACTCCTACACAGGTGTTAGTCTTTCAATTTAATTACCATCTGTTCAAAAGGGGAAACTTTTTAGATTGTCTGTACACAGAGACACAGGATAATGCACAGAGAGAGCGGGCATCCCTTGTTTTCGATAAAGAGAGGGAATGGTGGATACAAAAAGAAAACCGTGTATTATGCTACCTGTTGTTAGTGTTTCTGTCCTTGTTTTATGAGTGATAAAGTATGCTAGGTGACAAACTTTGCAAGTGTTTTGGAAGAATGAGTTGATTTGAGGCACACATGAAGTGTTTTGGTAGTACTGGATATGGAATTTATTGCTGTGCAAAGCTGAAAGTTGGTTAAAACTGTGTGAAGAGTTCTGAAAAAGTATTGAGAAAAGTGTCCTAATTGTAGCACTTTATTTTGAAACAATTGTTTTCAACAAGTTCATTATTGTGGGAGCTTTGATGTGGCTAGTGACACACTATTTGCACTAACAAGCTCATCTGTAACCATGCACCTCATGCCATCAGATTCATCCGCTCAGAATAGTGGAGGCGAAGCACTACTCATGTAATTATCAAAATAATGTTCCTCCGCAAGTAACTTGCAGTTTTATGCTTCAACCGCTAGACGACCATAAATAACAGGGCTATGGCATCTTCAAACAGTGAACATTTCAACTTTACACCGCGGCAGCACACTCAGATGCGCGAGGATGTTTCGAAAACACAAATAAAATACTCACGCCATTGAGCAGACGCGGTCACATTGATGCACTTTGAACACTCAGGAACGATCAACCTCGATGCAACCAGCAGGCACCGGCTTGCCCATGTGTCATACTCAACTCACCAGCTGCTGTATTGCGTGGTCTGGGAGAGGGGCACCGGCTGCCAATAGTGCCATGGTCCCTCCTCCTCGTTTGGCCACGTCTACGCGAGTGACTTAAACAACCCACAATGAGCTATCAACTATGCGCCCTGGCTGTATGTATCAAGACCTGTGTGCCATATATCGTCATTAAATTCTCCTTTCAATGACATGACAATTGCTTTCTCCTCCTGAAGAGAACAAGTCTGCGAACTGTTACGTCATGGTGGATCTTCCCAAATGCATTCAATGGCACTCTGTCACTATTCACTGGCATCTATGAGTATTCTAGCATGTTGACAGTATACATTGTGTACGTACAAAGTATGTGGTGTTAAACTACTACAAGATCAAAGGAACGTAACCTGAGTGTCTCACGGATTCAAGCATGCTGAATAAGACTCGGCATCGGACTGTTAACATTTACCTTAGCCTACTTGTATAAAAGAAAAGGTTCACAACGTACAATTCAAATTTTACATAAGTAACACAATTAAATGTGTCTGTGTTCAACAAAAACTGCAGTTGGTTAGGGTTCGCGACACTAAGTTTTCGTCTACAACTTTAATTTGAAGCATATATCCACAAACCATAAATGGGTCATTTGTAAGTTTCGCGAAACTACTTGCAGCAACAGGGTCGGTCAAAGGGTACGATTCATGGCTGTGGTAGTAGTGCCATAAGAATAGAAAATGGAACTGTCAACAGGCAGGAACAAATATGATCCCGGGTTTCAAAAGCTATTACCATTTATTTGACTAACTTTTATCCCATATCACAAGCCAAAAGCTTCTAAAAATGTGAACCCAGTCCACCTACCTCAGAACTGAGAATAGTAGTAACTAAAAGTTAATACTAGTAAAAAAAGGGGGGGATGAGTCCTTGCTCGTCAAACTACTCAGTAAATAAAGGCCATCCGGGAAGCAACATACCAGTTGGTGGTGTAAGAAAATAGCCAGATTTCAAACTAATCAAAACACTTATTCATCTCACTTCCCTTAATTCTTCAGATGCGATGACATAGCGATGTGGGTGTGTGCGCCACTGATTAGTGACGAATGCGGAAGATCAGGGGAGAGATCAGAACAAAACAACTGTCAAGAATTAGAAGTACAAAATGAGGTTTTGTAAAGAAAAATGTCGGAGGATTTTTATATAAGCCAAGAGGAGACTTGTTTTATTTTTCTAAAGTAAGGAAACTTTGCTTCCTTTTGCTGCACATAAACAACACTCGCGAGAACTACAGCCTAATTCCTCAGAGGGCTTGCGCTCTGCGCATAATCCTACTGCGGCATCCGCTCATAACGGAAGGTAATTGAAATATGGATAGTCTATCTCTACAACGACGCATGCATTCGTCTACGCGATGCCTTTATTCACCCCCAGAGGAGCTCCATGGGTGAGCAGTGTTTCATATTATTGATGCCCGGCATTGCTTTTGAGACTTTGGACTGTCATGCAAACTGGCAACACCCGCTGACTGCAAGGATGTACAACACTAATGAATAATAGCAATACAGAGTGAGCAAGCCACAAGGTGTAGGACAGTTTTTTTATATAACTCCGATTGGATTTGTCTTAAATAAGAAAGTTATATACACCTAGGATGCTTCGTGGGTAAGTAAAACACAGTCTAATTTTCATTTTTTGGGTGCCCTGCCCCTTTCATTATAATTTTAAATCTCACCCGCTCTTTATACTCACAAAGAATGTTAACAAAAGCAGTCTGTAGTGTGCGTAGGTGTAACAACAAAACCCCAATTTTGGTATCGCTTCTAGTTTTAATATTTATGTCGTATTATTGTATTTTCACTTGTATATGCAAGAGTTACATCAAATAAGTTATCCTATTGGGGTCAAGAAGTCAACATTTATATACTTGATGCCTATTGTTTGCGTCGTCATCTTCCTCTATATTGCCTGGATACCTTGATAAATCAACTTTGTTTTTCAAGCGCAACTGTGCGATGTCACAACTCACTACAAAAACGCATGGTGCTTTACTGAGTTTGGAGAAAATCAGAGAAAGGAGACGGAATCATGCAATACAAGCGTGGAACTGGCAGTTTTTTAGATAATGCCTACCCTTTTGTATTGGTATTAGACAATCAGCTGAGATATACCTAGTGGGCAGTCCTGGATGGCCGAGGGTGTGCAGTGGGGCTCGTAAGGGGGGGGTTGGGGGATGAGGCTGTAGTAAACAAAAACATCAAAAAATTAGGACAAAATGCCAAAACCTTTGGCTGGGCTTCGATATAAATTATAATTTCATAATCTTTATTTCGTGTGTCGGCCTTGCACTATTTCACCCCCTAAGGCATAAAGTCCTGTGGTTGAATACAAACTCCATTTAAAAGTGTGGAAAACAATAATGAACTTTTCGCATTAACAAACAAATTAAACAAACACTGTGAACATTGACATGATAGAATTTAAGGTTCGCCCCTTAAAAGTTATTTAAATTAACGAGTGGACAGCTCCTCTAGCAGTTTTCAATGAAGTAGCAAAATACTTTGATGTGGAGTACGAACGTAAGGCATTTCTTTTATGTTAACCCGCCCCATTAAGTTAATCTTGCTGAAAAAGCAAGATCCCTGGCTCTATATAGATGTAAGAATGAGGAACAGGGATCGGATACCCTTAAGAGTACGTCTATTGCGAGTGCGAAACCTCATTAAACCAAAACGTAACATCAGATGCGTGTTAAGACTAGCAGACAACAGAGGGGGCCAGGCCTCAGTCCCACGCGATCCCCTATTACAATGCGTGGCTCCTATCCTAAGGGTAATTAATAGCACAATCACCCAAGATAACTGGAGTTACATAATTGGTTAGTGTCACAACTACAAATTTAGGTTATTCTTCCATGTAGAGCACGACGTATCAGAAAGAGTGTGAATTTAGTCTGCGGCTAAGTCTAGTAGGGAAGTTTAGGCGTGAAGTATGGAAACGGGAGCAGGCTCTCATAGGTTATCTCTTGGTGCCTGTTTTCATAGGTCGGTCTGGGGCATTTTAATTAACTCAGAAATGGGGGGGGGTCTGCACACAATGCAACATATCAGAATATGCTTACACAGTGACCTCGGATGCTCTGGTTGAACAGATACCTGTTTTGTTTGGCGTAAGCCTCTTTCACTCTTTTGTTAAGACATCAAAAAGTAACTTGAGAGGACTGTCGCCAGTATTTATTTATTTTTTTGTTAATGTAGTAACTCAATCACATAAAGCATGCCATTCCTTTCTGTGTTTTAAAGTTTATTTTGTTTAATTTTATGTTATGCTTTTATTTTTTTTAATTTTTAAATCAGCTTTCATTATAGTCACAAGGGACAAGCTTATGTAACATTCATATTAGTTTACTGTAAACTTAGTAAACTTCAGTTGGATTGCCTGAGGGTCAGTGCTATAAATCAGCAGAGACTTTTCCCTACAGACAGCATTCTCTTATGTAAACCACTGTGTATTGTTAAAATCTGGATGGAAAGTCAGCTGAAATGCACGTGGCTTGGGGGGCGTGTGGTCCTTCCCGTAAGATTTTTGCGATACACCCTACACGACATGTATTACAGTGAAAGTTGCCACAAGGAGGTAAGCGTGACAGTTCTGAGGTTGTTGACAGGAAGCGTGAGAGGTCAGCTGCTCACAAAAACTAACTTTAGAGGAAAGTCCTGCTTGTGAACATAAAGAAAATAACATGCTGAAAAGAGTTTACCATAATCATCAACAAAATGAATATTGTTATTCGCTATAAGTTTACAGCCTCTGGACTGCGTGACATTTTTTTGTTACTGCATTACAAGTTAGGCCATCATTTGACTTCCACATTAAACTTCTCATGCTTCGTCCTGTTTTGAAAGAATGACTGTCAGTCTAGCAATGAATGTGGAGGTGTGTCTGGAGTTCTGGTGTCACTGAGAAATACATTTTGATGAACTGAACTCCCAAGACTCTTTAGAAATTGGCTTTAATGAAATGTTGCAAGCTTTTGAAAATAAAATTTGGAACGTGGCTTACATAACATATAACTCCACAGTGCATTCCCAGAGGATACTGCAGTATGAAAGTCCCAATGAAGAAATGGTAGACAGTTTACTAAATTAAAATGAGCTAATGCAACACAGTTCTGAAAGATTTCGTCACAGCTTAATTTTGTTGCATGCAATCCATTTAAATTTGTTAAATAGATGTTTACTTAATCCATTGCTGTTGGTACTAAATTAGATATTTATTTTAGTACAGCACTGGTAAAACCAGTCATGGAATTTCCAGTCCCATGCAAAAGCATGCTAGAAAAAGAAAAGAGAGAGAAACTTAGTGCTATTTTGTGATTTAGAAGAGTTTTGGGAGTTTACACACAGAAAGAGATAAACATTTAGCTAATTTTATTGACAGTTCTTCCACGGTGAGAGTAAACTATAAGTATGGTGTTACTGTAAGTTTTCTTTAAGAAAACGTCTCAGGTTACTTATGTAACCATGGTTCCCTGAGTAGGGAACGAGAAACTGCGGCCTCTAGGGGTCGCTATGGGGAACGCCTTGTCGTGACCCGTGTCTGAAGCAAACATTGAAAAAACACCAACAACACATTGGCCGGCGACAGCCATGACATCACTACCGGTGCGACTACAGTATAAATCGTTTCCGCATGCCGATCAGGAAGGCTACACATCATTCTCTTCTTCGTCTGAAGCTTGCGTCTGCATCATGGCAAGAAACCTAGAGGACGCAGACATGCTCGATATCCCTACTCAGGGAACCCTGGTTACATAAGTAACCTGAGACGTTTCCCTTTCATGGAACGTTTCGAACTCTGCGTCCCTCTTATGGGGTCGCATGGGAACGGTATCTAGCCCACGCCACCATTCTGAGGGGTTTCAAGCCAAACCATGGACGAGCCACTAAGAACCCAACTCTAAACCATACTTGCTATGGGGACATTCTGCCACCCTGCAGGACGTTTCAGACGCTGTGCAGGGACGTTATTTCACCCTACGGCCAAAGCCTAGGCTACCTACCCCAAATTACGTTATCCTGTTAGAGGGAAGGACAGACTCCTTGGCCCGTAGTTAGCAGCTCAGGCTTTGGAATACAGAACAGATTCCATTGTAAGGGACTACGACCAATCACAGCCATAATCATACTAGAGCTTGGCCCTGACGAACTCAAAGCACCAAGGGCTACCCACGCACGTTTGTCTCTCTTGCATCTGGTGAGGACAGTGTCTCAACGATCCTTGTTAGCACCCTTTAATCAAGGTATCCAGAGGATACATAGGAGAGATGGTGACTCCCAAGGCAGAACACGGGGGTTCTATAAATCCACGCAAAAAGAGCACGAAGTCCATTGCGCGTCAATCTCTCTCCCATACACGAATTATATTACTAGAAAACTGGCAAAGCTAACGCTGCCACTTACCCGTTAAGTGGATTTTAGAAAATGGGCAAATCTGCATAAACGTGCGACACTTAACCACTATGTGGCGTCTAAGATTGTTGAGGGACAAAGGAGATGGGGGGTGTGTGTGCGGCAAAGCATAAGGCTCGACACTACACTGCATACCGTTCATAGTGGTTTCACTCGTGGCACGTCTGAAAAGGCAGCCTATGATAAATAGCGTATCCCAGAACTATATCAATACGGCTAGAATGCTTGAGGGGCTAGCAGTAAAAATCTGATACTGGGGAGAACATACCAGCTTCATAGGGACGAGAGAGGACTCACCTACAGCATGTCCACATGCTGAAACAGCTAACGTTATTTTCACACTGCGGGGAGCAACACCCTCAGTTCCAAACCGGACAGGCTCCAACCTGCATGCCATGCTTCCAAACCGGAACAGCTAGCAATAGTTTACTTAGCGGTGGGGGCAACACACCTAGTTCTCAGACGAGAAGGGGCTCGACCTACAGCATTTTCCAATGCTGGAACACTAGCAGTAGTTTACCTTGGCTGAGGAAGCACAAACCCAGCTCTCAACGAGAGATGGCTCGACCTGCAGCATGATTGTAAAAACAGAAGGGTAAGCATACTGCCCGCACAGCCGACTCTCCATAGTCCAGGTACGCACGTTTGATAAAAGCGGGAACCAGTGAGTCTCCAGTAGCCGACACACGAACGACACCAGGAGGTGATCTAATCCACTACAGAGGAGTGATTACGCCCGTGGCGTAAGAAAAACACACAACATACGCACAATAACACCTCAATGGATGAGGGGGGTGATAAGCCTCAAGGGATAATCCTGTCGAATCGCGGTAAACCCCTTCACGACGACCCGACGAACGGTAGACCAGTCAGGGTAGCATGAAAGCACAACCCCAGCCCAGACGTCCAGGAAATTTTTTGCTGTGACACCGGGGGCCTGATAATCACAAACTCCCGCAGAAGCCTGTGTTATAGCAGCATGATCCAGGAAGTATGAAACCGAAAACTTACTTACCTTCTGGACATATCTCGACAAGTGAAATAAACACTGCAAGTCAAGCACCAGGTTCATATTTCTGAACACAAGCACGGGCCAAACACTGCAGCAAAGACAAACTATCAGAAATGGTACCAACACAACCAGTCGCAGCTTTCGATAGCACCATCACAAATAATTATATAATATACTTCTGACGACTTCATCGGTCACTAAGACTCCCCCCACAACAACGGTCCCGCGTGGAAGCTCTGTCCGGAAAAAGCCGAACTGTGCTAGAACCGGACACGTCAGTCGGTGGTATCAAGGCTACATGGAGGTTAAACACATGAGAACCGAACTCAAAGACATCGGAGAGGTAGGTTCCAGGAATGCCAGAAACTGTTATCATGAGCAAATATGGTGGGTTTATCAGGGAATTAGGAAAGGGAAGAAAGATGGTCGGCATGTTACACAACCCCTGAAACAGAGAAAAGAGTGGAATACCTACAGTATACTCTGACCAACGAAAGCGCTGACGCCTTGGTCCTTGATATCACAGTCCCCCCTCAGTCCGGCCTAACCAATCCGCTTCGACGGGGGGAGCTGAGAGCGGCACACGATACTATCCTACCCCTACCCGCAAGCGGCGGAGGAGACGCGAGTCGCGCACTAGCCCTTCGTGCTACGTCTCTGATGCCCAAAGCCGCAAGACGCGGCCAGGACACCGTGAGTTTCATGTTCAGGGGCGCACAACCGGGACTTACGTTAGAATGAAGGGATTATGGAAGTGGCGCCGCTAAGACATGCGCGCCCTATCGCCTCCCCAGTGCTGCACCTTTGTCGACCGACCCGTCTCAACATGACTGTACCAACACATCGGTGTCAAGAGGGCTGCGAAAACCGGGGCTCGAAAGAAACCCCCCTATCATTGCTTGTCCGATGTGCTGCCAGGTTTACCCACAGCTGCGCATCTCCTTATCTACCATACGCCGCCATAGATCTTCCCATGGGGCAGAAGGCAGCCTGCGTTAGGGTACATAGGAGGAGAGCACGCGAAAGAGGCAAGAAGTCGCGTGGGAGAGTGCTCTACTCGAGCCATCGATCATACGAGAATAAAGGCTCCCTCCAGCCCAGTTATCCAGGTCTTTCACGCAATCCACCGCTGGGTACGCTTGGATCCACCGCCAATCGTTTCTGCCAATTGGAAGCACAAGCCCGTGACATCTTCTGCCTACGCGATGCCTTTCGCCAGTTCAATAGCATTTTAGAGGGTAGCAGTGTGTGCTGACCAAGCATGGATGGGCAAAGGAGGGAGGTTGATTTCAGATCAATAGAGTTGCCTACTCCCAGAGAGGATATGAGCTAATCTACACGTCTAGGGCATGCCTTCTATCCAAGTGCATATCTGCTCATAGCCGTTTATTCGCAGCACCGTCCCTCAATTCGCACAAAACCTGGTATGCTGACACCGACATGGATGCGTGAGGAAAATGGCCTTTTCCATTCCTTCTCGATCTCAGTATGGAAATCAGGAAGGAAAGGAAGACTCACCTGAGCTGGAGAGGTTATGCCATCGAGACTAACGTTCGTCGCGAGACGACCTCGCTGACAGCCACTGTCCTTAGTCCCCCCATCTTCCATGGCAAGTCAAGTCGCTTTCCAGTGTCGCATATCCATAACCTCTAGGAGCTCACTCAATACGCAGGGCAGGAGGGATATGAGAAGGCTCAGCCTCACTTCTTCGCTCCATCATCCATATTCCTGCTCATTCCTGGGCTGACCCAGCAGAGCACTGTGCCCCTGGATCATCTCAGAGTCGCTTAAAGATAGAACCATCATCCTCCAGACTGGCTGACCTCTAACGCCCCACCCGCGAGCCGGGATGTACGCGAGAGGGAAAGTCCCTCTTTAAACTCATCGGCCAGGTCAACCTGAGATCCCCACGAGCTCATTCTACTCCGTGCCTCAGCAGCGGCGGGTCCCGAACCGCGGGAAACAGATGGCTGCCCCTCTTTACTTGAAAGGAAGACAAACAGAACGAAATGTTTTTTTTTTTTTTTTGAAAAAACTCGACAGTGCCGGCAGATTGCCCCCCCCCTCCGAGGAACATCGCGAGTGCGTGCTCCTCCCCGGGGGCAAAAACAACACACATAGCATGCGATTGTGTCACTCTGGTGTCAAACTAGGCCGCTGACACGGAATGCACACACCCATCTAAATAGCTCACTAGTGCTTCCGCCATTAATCAGTAATGATAGCTCTATTACTTTTGTCCTGTGAAAATGCAGCTCTTCCAACAGAAAGTCTCCTGAATAACGAAGAAGATGTGAAACCCGAATTTTCTGACTCATTCACTCAAACGCGCCAACCGACTTATACTGGTAGTCGCGAACCGGTACGTGACGCGGGGACCTTAGTCGTCTGTCCCTCCCGGGGCCAGGAGCATGAGTGGTGGTTACCGAAAGTGCTTCTGCGCTGAGCATAATTATATGCTTCAGACCGTTCACTTACCAGGGCGTTCCCCAGTAGCGAACCAACCGTTACAGACGAGGCCCTTTCGAAGTACATCCCCATGAAAGGACTTATTAACGCGCAATGATTTAACGTATGAGATTCTACAAGAACAACAGTTAAAAATAGGAATTCGAGTATCACACTAGTGAGAAGGTCTTCCACAATATGCAAAGGCTGTACACACCTATAAACCTGAAGCATCTGTTACTCACAAGGGGCATACTGCTATAGTCAAAGCACGTGTTAGGCGAGTCAACATAGTTATGGCATGCACAACGCGAAAATGGTAATTTACAAAAGCCATATGGTAACGTTAATCTTTCACATTTACTTATGAAAATGCATTGACCATGATTACAAAGCTCATCGCACTTAAAAAGTACTGAACTATTTTTCACGACACATACAGATTTGATTGGCTGCTCTAAAATATGAGACACCAATGTTCAGGAGACAGATAGGATTATTTCATAAAACGGGTTTTTATGATAGCTTTAATTTCTTCCGCTGACCTGGATGTCGTGGTGGGGCCCCGAAAGCACTGGGTGTAGAGTTCGCAGTTCCTATTCCTGTCATAGCTATGCAAAGATTTGATTTCAAAAACAGTATCATAGCTATTAAACTATATCTTGTTATGATTTTAAATCTGTATATGTAGACCATCGAGGAAACGAGTCGCAAGTAAAAAATAAACTGACAAGTCTACAATGTGGTGTGGCTGTACTTTAAAATTAAATAATTATTATCTTAATTCAAGTGATGAAGAATTTTGAAAGTTCACAGTATTAGTTGCAATACAAAAGAAAAATTTGGATGTAAGCTAGTTGTGTACTCAGTTTACTTTTGTCACACCTAAAAGTACAATAATTTAGTCCCAAGAAGTATTGCATTAATACACTTACAAGTATATTGCTAGTACATTGAATTTAGTACACTTAATACACAAAGTATACTTATAAATATAGTTTACCTTTACTAAAGTTTTCTTAAAATTAATGATGTAAACTTCTGTTTTGTAAGGCTTAGTTTGAGGACAGTTACATGTCTTAAGGCCAATTCACACTACGACGGCAGACGCAAACAAATGGCAACAGACATGTTCGTCTGGATTTGTCAGTTCATTGTGTTACATCTGTTGGTATCTGGTGTTGGTTGGCACTTAATTTCACTAATTGAACATGATGAATGTGTGTTTGTTGGGTCTAGGAATGTCTGAGAAGTACTGTAATCGGTTGACTGTTGGTGTTGGTCTGTGTCTGTCAGCACAGTGCGAATTGGCCTTTATTGTGAAAATGCATGCTGACTGATCTGTTTTTTTTCTTTGTTCTTGCTGCTAACACCATGTTACGTAATTTGATAAAAGTTTTTATTTTTTATATTTAGCATGCTAATGTAAAGTGCACTAGTAATTAAATGCAAGGTATTCAGTCAAGTTACATTGACGTCTAATTTTATTGTGTTTTATTTAGTCCAGTTAGTTCCCCAATCCTACAAGCTTAGTGGATTTCACAATTTAATTTAATACCAAGAAAACCCATTTCCAGAGTATAGAGCCACTGTCCACAACTGAATTAAGCTTAGCCCTCGAATCATTTTTTGAGTGTGTATTGGGAAAAACAGGAGCAATAAGTTTATGGTGGGCAGGAATAAAGTGAAACATATATTGCTCACTAACATTGGAAGGAACCTGTTATTGGTCTATAATTATACATTTCAGTGTCTCCATCTATATTTACAGTAAAATGTGGGTTTCAACAACATTTCAGCTGTACAGTAAAATTTAGCACAATGTGAATTGGTTTGAAATGTCAAATCATTGACTTTACAAATCATAGTCAGTCAAGTTCTTCAAAATCTGTTTCAGATCAAAACTGTCTGCAGGGGGTCATTGTTTCTTTTCCCCATAGCTCCAGCTTTAGTTTGTCAAAGCACAAGATAATTATAGACCTTGTGATGGTTGCTCAGCAGAGGTATTGGCTTCATATCCAACACAAAACCCTGCTGAGATGTGAGCAAGGATCAGCTCTTCACTGAAAATAAGAAGCTCCATTTCCTGATGACAAGCCCTTGAAAAAGAAAGTGGCAAAACGAACTTGTTGGTCTGATGTTCCAAGCTCCAACAGGACAAGGAGGGAAAAAAAGAGAAAAAACAGCAAGTTTTTCGCGAGACATTCACCCTTCGTGCCATATTTACACTCTTTTAGTTGGCGGGGTCTTGTCTCATCCTCTTCTTCCCTTCTTGTTCCATTCTTTTCCGTATCCTCCCACAGCACAAGCATGCTCCTAATGCAGTGGGAACTAATGAAATTGTTGCAATGATGATGAATGGTGGATGGTGAGGAAGGACAGATGGGAATGTAATTACTAGTGTTTGGGGATCAACCAAAAAGGCAGGTTCAAAGAACCATAGCAACATCATCCGTCATATGGCAGACAACCAATAGAAATCACATCACTTTCCATTTCAATCCTAGGCCTGGTGTTCTCTCATTTTACAGTTCAATATGAGTTACGATATCCCATAAATTGCCTGTTAGTGTTTAGACTTTTTAGTTAAGCTTTTTGGAGCTATTTAAATCTAAACATCTCTGATAAAACTGTAAGGGACAAAATTGTTATAGTATTAGAATATTCTAACTAACTCAATCATAAAAGCATATAATTCCTTCTAGTTTTTAAATATTACTTCTGTTTGTTTTCTTCAGTTTTTTGTTTTGTTTGTTTTTTTTGCTGTCTTATTTTTTTTATAGGGATTGGGGGGTCACCTGCTTTTGGGCCCTTAAATCAATCTTCTTAGAGAGCTGTTTGCTCTGAACATCTCAGGTTAAAACTGAAGACTGTATGTACGTAAATACCTTATTACAGTCCATTGTCCCAAAGGAGGTTTGGTATAGAGGTAACACTTTATTTTGATAGTCCACTTTAGACATTGTACTAACTATAAGTCACTTTGCAACTATATGTCAGCTACCAGTCATTAAAGTACAAGTAAACTGTCTGCTTAATATCGGCTAACACTTTATTTTGATGGTCCCAAGAAACATTATACTGACTATAAGTAACTTTGCGTATTCTACTAACCCTTACCCTAACCTAACAGTCCACTAATACACCAATGAGCAGTAGGTGCTACATGTGGAGTTGCCCCCATGAATGACAATTAGTTGACATGTAGATTGTCACAAATATTACATCATAGTATTAGTTTGGAAATTCCTCGCGAATTTGGTACAAAAAGCACAGGGCATAACGGAGGAGGGTAGAACAATGAAAAAAAAAATACGGGGGGGGGGTGAGCAAATAGACTCATCATCTTAAATATATCGTCCAAATCTATTGATCTGCCTTATCTACATAAGCAGGTTTCAAAGCAACTGATTTGGAAAGCTTTACATAGGCAGAACTCCCAAGCTTAATAAGCATAAACATAATATACTAGTATCCAATAAGCATAATACATAGTACACAAATGTTGGATAGAATGTTTATTTTTTTACTCAGATGGATAAGCAAAACTGCTTTAAAATTTGATGAACAGAAGGTATCTTTTTTTGTAACAGACTTCAATGCTGCCTACTTGTGATAGGACATGAACCTTGCTTTAGCTGTAAAAAAATACAAAAGAATTACTGAGATGATAATCATTTGAGGACTAGATTTATGATTTAGAGACTCTAGCTCGTATTTGAACCAGGACACTTTTCAGGCAGTCTTGTTCTTTAACTGCAATTAAGCCTCTTTTATTTTTCACAGGGTGAACTCGCAGGGGATTTTCAAAGGATCCGATGTAAAATCAGTCACTAATGGTTTCAACACAACCAGTCTCTGACAGTGTTGTGCCACAATCAAGTGATTGATTTATGCCTTCCGGCTTGACAGATGAGGTTTGAACTCAGAAAAGGATGAAAAGTTTAAAAGTTCTTTGGCTAAAAACACAAATGTCTGTTTATAACTCAGACACTAATTATGTTCTAGTGTTGAGAGGGTAATTAGTCGGAATGACAAAGATGTGATGAGAATTGTGGAGCGAGATATCGATCATTGCAACTGCTTAACCACGGTTGTTTTTATCTAATGTATAATTGCTTGTGTCTCAACTGTGATCTCTCCAAGAGATGTGAATCCTCAAGAGCGTGACTTAATTGTTTAACCCAGTTCTCTCTTTCCATCAGAAAGTTACCATGTGCATCAGAATATGCCCTCTCTTGTTCAGACAAGTTTTATTTCAGTAATAAATCCAACAGTCATTTACATGCACATGTGGTGAATCACTCTAAAAAATCTCAGTTCCACCCAGTTGTACTTTATTTTTATTTTTTCATTGATACCGTTTTGTATGTGGATGAAGATACTAAATATTCGTCATGGTTTAAAATATAATCTCAGTTCCACCCAGTTGTACTTTATTTTTATTTTTTCATTGATACCGTTTTGTATGTGGATGAAGATACTAAATATTCGTCATGGTTTAAAATATTCATATCATCTTGCCTCATATCTCAATTACCTCTAAGATTGTAAATGAATCAGCAAAGTTATATGATAACCTGGCATATGTAGCTACAGATTGAAAGCACTGTCATTTCTCTGTTTTCTAATGTTATTTATATACAAAATATAGATTTGCACACAGGGAAACAAATTGGTTATTAAAAGCATGCTGACATGATGTTGGCCACTGCTGACTACAATGTGATTTGGGAATATCCTAGTACATCTAGAATAGTTTCTGGGATTTCTATGGATTTTTCCATATCACGTAAGACCAAATTAAAGAAATGAGAATTCCGGTGGAAGGTATAGAACGATAGTAAAAAACAATCCTCTAAAAAACAATGTGTCTAGTCGCCACAAATCAGTATTGTATCTGGTCGGTATTGAAAAATAAAAAAATATCGATATGTCCGCGAGTTTATTGTATTGACTACGTTTTCTCCCTTTTTTCCAAACCGCGACAAACGCCAGTGCCCTTTATAGTGAAGAATGCGATAAAGTCCGCTAACCAATCACAGCAAACATTCCAAGCACTGTAACAGTATATAAATCAGTGTCACAAGACGCACCATGTCCACGACATCTGTAACAGTTGAAAAATCTATCACAGCGCACCATGCCACGCACTCTCGACAGTAACTGGCGGCAGCTTTGAATATACCCGGCATCCCTGTGTTCCTAATCTTTCTGCATTTTGTGACGCTAACAAACATACAAAAAATTAGGGCTGTACGATTAAATCGCATGTGATTGTCAGGTCGTATTCTGTCAGTAAAAGCCGGTTCTATGAACAGTTAAAATCTCCAATCACGTGCTTCAGGTTGGAGCGGCATTAAACACAGACGCCATGAGCATCATGCTATATCGGGTTTCATTTAACAGCAGCATGAGTCCACATTCGATTATGTAACACGATTGCGTGCAGTCAGTGTAGTGTTTTATTTATGCCTTAATATTTTGTTAATACAGCGTAAGCAATGGCGATAAATGAATTGATAACATGACAAAGATGAAGCACGTTTGGAAGTTGAATGTGCAAGGAAATGTTCATTTGGAATTTCTGTGTTATTTATGTGATTTTTGTTCATGTTGTCAGATGAAATTTTCTTTATTGTTTATTAGGCATTTAACAAGATGACCCGCTGAATTCTTTTTGGGAGCGATTAATGTATTTTTAGTCCAGTGCCTGTGTATAAGATTAGTATTGACCAAGTTCAGTGGCTGTCATATGTGGATCAACTTACTGTGTTGTGTAATTTCAACAGTTTCAATATGAAAAATAACTTCTATATTGACACTTGGTTGTAATGAGCACATTTTTACTCAAATTAATCAAATGGATTTATAGCGTTTTGTAACCAAACTCTTCATATATATATATACTATACTATAAATATATACAGCATAATAATAATAGTACGCATATCTATATATATATATTATATATATATTTTTTGGGAGACACCATATCCCACAACGCATTTTGATCATATACCATTAAATTAAAATTATAGTACTATTGGTATCCAAAAAGTAGGACATGATTTAAATTCTCTCAGACAACCCCCCTGACAACATGCATGATTTTAGATTTAACAGCACTCTTGAATCCACAGGGACGCACATATTAGATAAGAAACCAATTTACCCGGTTGTGAGCCCAAAGTGGGAAACCCAGGCAGATAACTTCAGTTGCATAGAAAAGAAGGATGAACTGTGGCTGCATACTGCTTTATAATGGTATTTTAATGGTGAAGGAAACATGGCAACAATCTTTGATCTTTCTCCCTAGATCACTATACTTTTATGAAACCTTTATATTGAGCTCTTTTTCTTAGAAGTGTGATTCAGCATTGTTCCTGCTACAGACATCACAAAAGAAAGCTCTTAAGTAATTTTTATAATCTATTGCTGTTACCCTAGCCAGTGGCGGTTCTAGACCTCAATATATTGTATAACTGATATAGGCTTATGCTTTATTTATTTTTTTCTTTATATTCGAATATTCCCAAACGTGTTAACTATATCATGAAATATCTTGATTCTCAAATATGTGTAAGTAAATGCATTTTGCACAATTATAGATCATGTTAGTTGATCTATAATGGGCGATGGGCAAAGTAGCATAATAGTTTAATCTATTAAGCATAAAAACCCATCTTACCAGATATGGGTGTCATGCCATAAAATATTTTTAATAGTGTTAATAGTTCTTATTAGTTAATAGTTGATTATTGTTTTTGTAACCTGAAAAACTGAAAGTAAACTGTTATATTGCAAGTTTTTGGTTTATGCATCAAATCCTTTGTGCATGACTCCTGTGGAAATGGTGTAGAATGTACAATTATTTACACTGCCATTATAATTACACATACAAGTGCACTTATATGTTAAAGAAAGAAACTAAAGAGTCCTTTAAAATTTGAGAGGATCTCAAAGGTCAAAGCACAATGTGTGTGATGATGGTGCAATGACAGATGGATAGTTTGTAATTTTGTTAATTTTATTTTTCCTTATTTCTAGGTTAAAGGGGTCATGAACTGCCTTTAAAAATGTTTTTTAACGTTCTTTGAGGTTCACTTATAATGTTTTTACATCAAAACAACATCATAATTCAGAAGTAATAATCAATTTTCTGTCCTGTTTTTGAGCCCCCTCGTCAGAACGCTCTGATTCAGAAGTATGCCAACTACGATTGGAGGTTTTGCATACTAAAATAGGTTTCAACGCCCCCCATCATTACGTGTGTGGAACTGTTTTGAAAACTTACAATGTTGAGAAATGGCAGCCCTCCCGAACCAGAAAACAATGAACCTGCACCTCAAATGACAAACATGGCGTACTACAGCCTGCGACAGCGTGGTAAGTAATCATCTTTATTTATATTTATTCTTTATGTATTTGTGAAGTAGTTAGCCTAATATATTATATAAGTGTATAACCGGAGACTCTACAGAAAGCTGTTTATGTTGTTATGTTGTTAACGTTTATGCGTATTACATGTTTTGTATTTCATTGGTTGTGGCAAATAAGTTCAGTGACTTGGAGTTACTACAGTTACAGTCAGGGGCGCCGCTAGCAATTTTGAAAAATATGAGGTTGGGCCCCCTACCGCACCAAACATACACTATATTGCCCAAAGTAAGCCCCCCCTTCTAATGAACAGGTTTGACTACTCTAGTAATTTCCATGAGTACAAATATTAATGTTGAAGCATATAATGATATTCTAGGGAATTGCTTGTGTTTTTAAAGATCCTAATTGATAACATAGTTTGGACAGGACCCTTTTCTATTCTAACACAACAGTGCCTCTGTGTATAAGGCAAGGTTAAAAAAAAAGATTGATTCAGTCAGTGTGGAAGAACTTGACTGGTCTGCAGAAAGCCAAGTCCTAATCCCAGCTGAACACCTCTGGTGTGACTTTAAATGCAAACCTTGAGCCAAAAACTCATCACCAAATACCAATGACTTGTACAAAAAGTATATTAAAGAAAAATAAAAAAAACAAAAATAAAATGCGACTGGGGACCCCCCCTAACTTTCTAGAACAGAAAGAAAAGGCACTGCTGCAACTACATGATTGGACAAAGATGGACATAATTCATTGTATTTAAATGTTGTAATTTCCATCTTGTTGCCTTTGTTGGAGTCGGCACTACTTTTGACAATATAGTGTACACAGCCACCCTAGCTATTCAAATATTATCGCAATTTAATAATTATTGACCTATTATTTGTTATTGATTTTGCCCAGGAGACTTTCTGTATGCGAATATCTAGATATCTACTGAATTGCAATCTGCTACACAGGAACACTTCATTGAACAAACCTTTTAACAAGCATTGATTTTCTCACCCATTATTTACGCTATTCGTTGGTCTCTATACCACTTTCTGCGATATGGAATGACGTTTGTGAAAAATAATAAGTTATATGACAGAGGAAAGGGCTTCACTGGGGAAACAAAAAACACAATCTTAAATAATAAAATAGGGATACCATATAGCAGCATTTCCCGCAGTATCCAACCTTTCTCCAATCATGAGAGAACCTTACTCAGCAATGTGACTATTAGCTTAACATCTGTATTCCTTGTTTGCTAGCTACCTGCACATACAGCATACAATGTTATAAATGTTCTACATTATGAACCTTAACTTAAAAACCTTTAGCTTCATACACTGTATATAATTGTGACCCTGCCTGTGGAAACTCAGCTAAAGTATTTTTTTTTAAACAGTGTTGGAGAGTACCATCACCCCTTATTTGCTAAAGGGGTCATATGACGTTGTAAAAAAGAACATTATTTGGTGATCTTGTTTGTAATGAAATGTGTTTTGCGGGTTTAGGTAAAAACAATCACATATTTTCCACATACTGTACACTTATTTGTTCTCCTAATGCCCCGCCTTCTGAACGCTGTCGATTTTTCAAAACTCAGGTCTGAAACCGTGAGGTGTGTTACTGATGGCCAGCTATCCATGTTGCATTGTGATTGGCCGAATACCTCAGCGTGTGACGGAAATGTTACGCTCCTCACCATATTGTGAATGCCATATCCCGGCGCGATGAGACAACACCAATAAAACCATTACAAACAAGGCATTTATTGCATCCAGTGGGGACAAAATATTACTGATTATAATGATTTATACTGTCTTTTACGCATTGCGTTGCATCACGCCACATAAACATAAAACCATGTCTACATTTGCGATCGGAGAAACGACAAACAACAAGCACAACTTTACACTGCTCAAAACTCGCGTTTGAATAATCAGTGGCAAATTCTTAAAATATGAAAAACATACTTACAGTCTTTGAGTCAGCGATATTTGTCAGAACATCGGCATTGTGGTCTACTCTTCCAGGATCAGTAAACAGTCCTCCATACAATGCGCTGCACACATCTGAATATTTGTTTTTAACTGTTCTGGAACAGTGTTGTAAATACAACTAACCACTGATTTCTAGTCGTGTCCAAAGCCAAACAAAGTAGTTTCGCTTTAACAACAAAACACACAGCGCCTTCACGAAATGGCAGCGGTGGCAACAACAATACTACAGCGAAAATAAAAGTTACACCTTCTTTCTTTGCGTGAAATTTGGGCGTTGTTATGCAAATCTTCCCACATTGTGACATAGACGTGGGGTGTGTTAGAACGAGACGTTTTAGGAGGGTGTGGTTGACTTTTAACTTTTATAAAGAATATTTCTTTTGGGTTTGAGACTTTAGTCTTTGCAACTTTAGGATCTTATCTATTCAAGAACAGCTTGAAACACTCCAAAGAGAAAGAAAAACTTGAAATCACATCATATGACCCCTTTAATAAAAGCCTCCTTTGAGATCGTTTGGACAGACATGTTTATTGCAGGGATCCAGACAAAAAAATCGAATTATAAGGAGCCATTGAGCTTGCATTATAAGGAAAAAATAATTTACGGTGCCAAAATCGAGTTATTTTTTTAGGTCCACAGAATAAACGTTTTAATTATTTTATTATTTATTTATTTTTTAACACCTTAACATTTCAGTCATACTGTTATGTGTTTATGTCTCATCTTTTCTTGTCTTTATATCAGCATTTTAATCCATCTTGTAGTGACCTGGGAAACTAAGGCTCGCACTAAAGTGGGAAACTAATGGTCTTTTCCAACTGGAATACAAAGAATTGTGCATTACACAGAATCTGTACCAAAATGTGGACATAAGCTCTCTTGGCAGAGTGAGTTTGGGCTCCTCCTCAATGCATCCTGTATATGTTGTCATACACTCTTAAAAATAAATGTGCTTCACGATGCCATAGAATAATTTTTTTTTGTCTAAATGGTTTCATACAGAACCTTTAACATCTGAAGAACCTTTCTGTTTCACAAAAGCTACTTTGTGGCGAAAGTAGGTTCTTCAGATTAAAAAAAGTTGAGAAAGAGATGGTTCTTTAAAGAACCTTTGATGAATGCTTCTTTGTGGAACCAAAAATTGTTCTGTGAAGAACCTTTTAAGTCCCTTTATTTTAAGAGTGTAGTCGTTCACTGTCTGTCAGTCTGTTTTTCTTCATTAGTAAAATGCAATTTTATAGGAGTTGAATCATGTAGACAACAGGTTAAGTAAAAATATTAATATGCAATAGCACAAATATAGCAAAATGCTCCTCTTTATAATTGTTTTTCTAGCTGACTGATGAGCTTATGGACACCGAATGGTTATTCTGAGGTAAATGTATTATTACGTTGCAATTTTTACAAGCTTTACAAGCTTTCTGCAGTTTGAAACACCGAATGAGCTTTTACATGAGACATTTCAGTAAGTTGTACTAGGGCTCATTATAGCCTACCTTTTTTGTAAATAATCGTTAATTATGTAGATTCTGTAGTAGTAAAGAGAAGATAACGCTAAGGGGTGGCCGCTTGAACTGAGGGGCTAAAGCGATCGCGCCTGCCGCATTAAAGAACGCCAAAACCATGTTTATTGTTTGAATTTCGTTATGAATTTAGAATAATTTTAAAGCTGGTACTTTGTTTATTAAAAAGTAACAAAGCACAAATCTTTTTGCGATTACTGGACGGCAAGTGCGCTTCAAATAATATGAAGTTCATGCATTAACAGAACACAGCATAGACTAAGATCTTGATAAGAAGAAGCCATAGTAGTACTGATTATAAACGAGAGTTGTTAACGATATTGGCAATATCCACACAGCTGACAGCTTTACCAGTTGTAGTTTGTTCAAGTTGCGCATGAAATAGACACTGCTTTTCTGCACTTTCACTTCGCACATCTCCGGTCATTTCGATCTTTCTCTCGCGCTGCACAACTGAGCTGCGTTTATCAGGTGTGCGGCAGAGATGAGGACTGTTTGAAACACTTTTCTCCACTAAAACTTTGATGCGCATCGTCTCAGTTTAATACGTGAACATAACAAAAGATGTGATCGCAAAACAATCAGGAAAAAAGGCATTACATGCAAATTTTTAAGTTATAACATGTAAATATATATAGTCGCCAGTGGTGACCTCAGCAAAAACTTCACTCGCAAATTAATATTTTTGTCGCAAATGCGGGGACCGTTTTAGTCAAAGTTGGAGCCCAGTATTGTGATTGTGTTTGACGTGAGCGCTATTGCCTCGTTTAGTTGTGGCAAATAGAAGCGCAGAGTATTTAACATTCGCGGCAGTGTATATGGTTGCCATTGACACCTTCACTCGCTTCCTGCTGATGCTCTATGTAAGTCAGACGCGACGTGAATTTGTAGTTTTCTATAGCAAAAAACACAAATGTCGTTTAAAAGTGCAACCTGACCCAAATCGTCCGCGCTCGATTGCTGCCCCCCGCGAACTCAGAGCATATTTAATTGCAGTTTACCAGCTGATCTCATCACGGGACTCTAGGCGACGGTAAGACGGGACGAAAAACCCTGTAGGACATGAGGGGGAGATAACCGTGGTAAATACATTTAAATTTCTATGTACATTGTACTAGATCACGTACTATAATAAACAGTCTCGGGGGGCCCCCCCATAAACAGTGCGGGGGCCCACGACATCGTACCTAACATCCCCCCCTCCTAAGCGGCACCCGTGGTTACAATAACAAAGGATAAATTAAGCTGCTTCATGTAGTACAAGTATTAATTCGCTAACCGATGTAAAAGAGATGGACCTGCTGTGATTTAGGTACGTAACATATAAATATCAAACTATGTGTAACAAAGCACCGTGACACATGATAAACACTGTTTCTCACACTTGTGTGGTGCGACATTACTGTCAGATAAAAGATGGCAAAGTCTTTTTGTTTTTAGTCTCTCTAAAAATCCTACATCGAGCTGTGTCCGCACGGATAAAATGAAACAAGCGAACAAACAAAATGACCAGGTTCTTACTGACGCGATCTGGAACTTTATTAAAAAATAAAGTTGACCCACTCTTTCAATGTTAGGATCAGAAGGAAAGAAATGTCTGGAATTTTCATGCTAAAGAGGCAGTGATGTAAAAGTAGGCACTGATCTTTTTCTGCAGGGGCGGGCTTTCGTTGCACTATGACGTCATAATGTGACACATTGCAAAATGAGTGGTTTTAACAGCTTGGCTGCAATATAAGCTGTTTTAGACTAACGAGAATGTTTTGAGTTCTGAAACTTACAGGATATTTTTATAATACAATGACTTCTTATATGTCAAAAGATCAGAGGAAATTTGATTTCTTAATTCATGACCCATTTAAAGGCCAGTATGAATGGCTTTTGACTTTACAAATGCCAGTAAGTTTAGGGAGTCCTATTCCTGCAGGAGAGGTTGATGGGAATGTTCCCCTGCTTTGCACTGACCCTGAGAGCTGAGGACGTTAGCACTGCAGTGCAGCCACATCCATCTTTGTCACTCTACTACTAAGAGCGCTCAGGGCAGAGACGACTTCCTGCTGTCAGGTTATAACTCCATACCTCAATCCTTAAATACGTCTCTATCTCATACAACCTCTTACAATCTAAATAACTCTCACCTCTCCTAACCTAGAAAGTCTTTTGGAATGCTGATGCTGAGAACACTTTCTAACATGTCCTTCTCAATCAGTTGCCTTTAGTGGAAACCCATTGTCTGATTGTTCAAGGGAATTGTTCAAAATGTCTGAACCTTGAAAAGTGAAAGGTTCTTGGATGTTTATAATTATAAAAGACCCAAAAGACCAGAGCAAAAGAAAAATGGTTTACTCACCCTCATGTTGTGGTTTTATGCTGTTATTTCTTCCATGGAAGAAAGAAAAGTATATTTTTGATGAGTGTTTATGCAGGTGGCAGTACATAGCCTATGGGCTATGACCTTCAAGAAAAAAAAATCATAAAGATAATCCATTCAACACATTTTAGGTTAAATTAGATGTAAATTTTCATGTTAAACGGCATCAAGTATTCTGATTAACTAGACATTCACACCTAATTTTAAATTGAAGAAAAAAAAGAACTTAGACTAAAAAACCAGGTCAAAGTTCTTCTGTGTTCCAGCTTACATCTGTAAAATGTCTGAAAACAAAAATCTTTAGAGGACACAACTAGAAATCAGTGGTTAAGTTGTATTTACAACACTGTTCCAGAACAGTTCAACCCAAATTTTTATTTTCTATTATGAAGATTGTTAGTACCGGTAATAATGAAAAATAAATATAAATAAAGACCACGGGGTGAATAAGATCCAGAAAAAAACATGAATATAAGCTTAATAACATTACTATCAGGAAATAGGTGGTATCAGATTATCTGCTACAATGAACGGGTAATAAAAATCTTGTAAGAGCACAAGAAAACAGATGGGTAACATCAGACATTATACAAGACAGTGTTTATCCTCTGCTGCTATTTCTGTCACTTGAGAAAACATTTTTGAACCTTTGTATTACTGTAATTTCATGTTACAGGCCCAGCCCAGCATGGCACATCTCTGTGCTCTTCACATGTAAATAGCAGCATGCATGCAATGTTTCACACCCACAAGTCTTCTAAACAACAACTTACACAGGCTCCTGATGCAGGCCTATGTTAGAGAGTTCAGGGGAATTCTCTGTATGAATTGCATCTACTGATATTTGTATGCATTGTTTGGATTATTGTAGCACTAAAGCAAATATACTAAGCCAGTAATGGTCTGCAATAGACAAGTTCAGGTCCATTTGCATAGTTCACCATTTTGCAGGCCGCTTTTGAGTGTCACACATAAACAAACATTTTCAATAACGGAGGCATCCTTGAGTCCATGTAAAATAATTGTTTAATTCATTTGTCCCATGTGTTGTTATCTAAGAGCAATATAGAGCAAAAATTGAAATATGCAGTTGATGTGAGATATATTTTGTTTGATAATACCATATGGCAAAAATTATTTATATTGTACGATAATTATTAAATACTCTTTAATTAATATATTTATATAATAAATAATTTAGTATATTATACTAAATGTTTAAAATACATTGCATATTTTATTTTGATTTTTTCTATATTTTCAAAAATATTAAGCTTATATATGTGTTTAAAATATGGATAGTAATTTAACTATGTTTAGGAATGGAAATACATATTTTAAAAAACCATGCTTTTACACATATATTTGGCAAAAACACACAAGCACACACGCGCAAAACAACCCACACAAACACACACACACACACACCCACACCACACACACCACACACACACATATAGATATAATATATATATAAATGTCAGATTCTATTTTGAATTTGTGTGCATTAAAGGGATGGTTAACCCAAAAATATTGTCATTATTTACTCGCCCTCAAACAAACTGTTGCCAGTAGCCATTGAATTCTATGTTATTATTTTTTTTCCATATTATGGAAGTCAGTGGCTACCGGCAACTGTCTGGGTACAATATTCTTTAAAATATGAAGAAATTCATACAGGTCAACAACTTGAGGGTGAGTAAATGATGAGAGAATTTTTGGGATAAACTATCCCTTTAACCATGACAAAATGCAAAACATGCAGTATGCATAACATACACTGTCATCACACTTACGTGGGCGATTCTATACCGTATACATATGGGTAATCGCTGTGATGCGTATCACTGGACTTAGAAAAAATAGGCAGGGACTTGAGGATATGTCTTGCCAGCTGGGGTGGAGGTAAACTGTTAAAGTAGATTCATCCATCCCGTATATTCCCTATGAAAGGGAGGACCACTATAGCTAAAGTAGTCTCATCCATCTCCAATGCCACTACTGGATAAAAGCAGCACATATGATAAATGGGAAAGGAGCCTTTGTTGAAAATAAGTAGCAGACAGTGCAAAGAGTGATGGGAAAGGAGGTTATACACCACCACTTTGGAGATGCATCAGGAAACGACATACAGTAAGGGAGTAGCATCCAGCTCTCTGTGTATTTGGTTCACTTTCCTGACGTTTTTAGGCCGGTGTAGTCAAAGTGTGTTGTAGGTGTTAAACATTACCATAACCTAATTGACTGGAGTAATGCTTGATGGGTTGAATGCTAACTGCTGAAGCTGTCGTTTAAGTTGACAGAGAGGAACTTTTCACCTTCATGTCTAGGTGCAAAGGGAAATACCCAATTTTGTCTATAAATGTCTTTGACTTGTCACATGTGGCTTCATGTCTGTCGTTATCAGTTTTCACACTTCTCGTTTCACTTCCTGAATTTAACTCATAAACAAGCATGTCCTTTGCATTCTGTTTAGTTCAGTTGTATTTTTTAAGCTGAAACATCTTTCAACAAACACACACATTTTAATATAACCTTTTTCGCTTTTAAGTAGATTGGCATTGGCATTTACTGTATGATGCGGTTTCTAAAATTTAAATTGAATGCAGTTTTTATTATTAGATAAAAAGATGTTTGGTATACATTTATGGCACCAAAACATCAAATGTGTCTGGATAACCTTGGTAACCTTTTAGATGAATATTTTCACAGGGGAATTCCCTTTCCCTTTAAAAAAAGAATGAAAAGAAACTGAACTCAATGCACAATATATCATAACAAGGTATAATTAAAAAAAACTTGCCAAGAGAGCAGATGCACAAACAAAGGACATGATATGTAATCCTGATCCTAGTGATTATCAAGGAAAAAATGGCATGAGATATGAAGACAGTCGTGGCCTAATGGTTAGAGAGTCGTACACAGTTAACCCGAAGGTTGCGGGTTTGAGTCTCTGGTCCTGCAGGAATTGTTGGTGGGAGGAGTGAATAACCAGCTCTTTATTCCACTCTCAATACCACAACTGAGGTGAGACCCTTGAGCAAGGCACTGAACCCCCAACTGCTCCCTGGGTGCCGCAGTAATATGGCTGCCCACTGCTCTGGGTGTGTGTGTGTTCACTACTGTGTGTGTGCACAAATTCTGAGTATGGGTCACCATACTTGGCCACACGTCACTTCATTTTCATTTTCACTTTCCTTACAGGTTTCTGCCATTCCCAACTCTCCCTTACCCTTATTTATTAATTTAGATGGTTATATGTGTGAAACATTTATGTGTGAAGCATTTAAATTATTTGCGTTAAAATATATAATCCTGGAAAAGCAGCCTTTTGTTCTTTGGCTCTTTTGGTCTTTGCAGCAAGATTCCCCAAGAACACAATAAACTTGGGTTGCTTATTTAGTTATACCTTATGGTTTTTTTCCCCAGTGAGATCTGGCAACTCTGCACTGGTCTAGCAATCCACCAGATGGAATGTTTTGGAGTCTCCAAAAGGAGTATTCAGCCCTCAGAGGAAGCGTAAAGAGAAAGTGAGTGAGAATTTTATTATTGCATTTTTGAGTCAGAGTGAAACAGAATGGAACTTGTTTTTTGTCCTTGGTCTTGTTTGGACCAGATGGAGATAACCAAGTGTGATCTTCTAGCCCATACCAGCATGTGTGTTAGCGAAAAGGAGGACATCACAGGAAAATGTTCAAATCTGGAATTGCTTTTTGCCCCTTTGCTAAGAGTTCTGTTCACCCACCAACATCAAAGCTCAAAACACTGCAGTAAGTTAATTCATCTTAAAAAATGAAAAGAAAACGTCAACATGCAGGTCAAGTGGTCTAAAAAAGCTTGGAGAATAAAACTGAAAATAGATCAAATTCTAGTAAAGCTTTCAACCTCATAAAAAACCTTTTGGCAGATGTGCAAAAGACTCCACAGACAAGAGCACTCAAGGTCTGTCAGGACATAAGACCACACGTACAGATGACAGAGCAACAGATGCATGGCGAACGTTAAGCAGTTGGCGAGGACTTGGCCGTAACTTGTCCCAGTTGAATATGTGTCACCGTGCTAGTGGTGAGGAGCCACTGATCACTCAAGCTGTGTGTTCCTGTCTCATGGTATTTACTTCAATAATATAATATTCATTAATCCACTGAGCAATTGAATGGGCTCCATTCCCATAAAAATCCCTGGGATACTTTCTAATCATGTTCATTTTTCCCCAGTTAGAGATGTGTTTCTTGGCTGCATGAAGGTCGGTCACAAACACACAAAGGCAGGAAGTCCAGAGAAGAAACAGAAGCTTCGATAGGAACACCGCCGTTGATTATTTACAGAACTTGGCTAATTTGCTTTATTTTAGATGACTCTTTTATTCTGGTAAAGCATGATGTTAGCCACACCAGTGTCATGGGTTGGATTCCCAGATACTAATCATACGAAATTACACACATTGAAATAAAGTTTCTGCCAAATGCTAAACAAATTTTAAAGA
This sequence comes from Sinocyclocheilus anophthalmus, assembly GCA_018155175.1. Taxonomy (NCBI): domain Eukaryota; kingdom Metazoa; phylum Chordata; class Actinopteri; order Cypriniformes; family Cyprinidae; genus Sinocyclocheilus; species Sinocyclocheilus anophthalmus. The sequence continues at coordinate 146,770 of JADLZN010008535.1, read as the reverse complement.
TCTCATTCCAAAATAATATTATATAAATATATGCATATGCAGGTAAAGTTGGGTACAGGTGCAAGAAAGGATGAAATAAATGTGGGGAAAAGATGTCCAGATACTGATATTATAAGCTAAGAATCTATTTTACAAATGCAATGGTTTAACCTCTCAGGTCCTCATCAGGTATTCATCATTTTGACTGATGATGATCTGAGAGGTCAAAACGTTGCATTTGTAAAATAAAAATTTGGAGCTATTATATTAGTGTGGAGACACTGACTTTCCCCCATAAATCGTCACTCCATTTCTTCAAAGGTACACAATATAACAACAAACATTGTCTCTGCAGCCATATGAAATATCGTACAAAACATGGGATCTGTAACCCAGATATTGTTCAAATGAACCACAATAATAGTAATGAGATCTATACCACTGGTCTTCAAACTTTGCCAAACCAATGATGACTGGATGGAGCTAGATCAGCGAAAAGTAGGTGTTGTTTTATAAATCTGGCCTAAAGGCATGTATTTACATACTTTGTGATACATCACAAAGTCATTGAAATAATCATAGATTTACAAATATTCCATGCATTTTAATACATTTTAAACGGGAAGAGACTATTAATCATTCAGATGGACATCTTATTTTTAGCCTTGTTTAAAATGAACTTACTATAGTATAGTATTGTATTGTATATAGTATTGTTCAATTCAGATTTTTTTTCTACAAAAATGACTGAGATCAATAATCTACAGTACTGGCATATGCAGACTTTCTAGTGGTTGTGTATTCTCTGGGTGTAGAAAAATACAATATCAGTGCATACACCTGCTCATAAATATCCCCAGCCAAAGTGAATAAATTAAGTGTTTGCACGTTTGGCCAAATGTTGGAATATGACACATTAAAGTGAAAGTGACCACCTGGTCTAACAAATCTTGAGTTCTGTAAGATGCAGATGGTAGGGGCAGAATTTGGCGTAAACAGTTTGAATCCCTGAATCCATGCTGCTTTTATTAACAGTGCAGTGTGGTGGCGGCAATGAATAACTGTTGCTGGGAGTATTTTCTTGGCTAGTATTGATACGGTCTAAACATCATTCAGATATCACAAGAATTCTTCCTTATGTTTGCCATAATTATAAACCATATGGAATTCTGTGCTTCAAACTTTTGGAATGACAGCTGTTAGAATGGGCTTGCTGTAGAATTCTGTGGGAACAGTTTCCTTGCTGGCTTATCTATGTGAATTCCTTTATCGGCACACTCTGTTCACATCCTAATCTTACAGAGTCTTTGTTATGAGACGACATGAGAGGCATTAAAAAAAATCTATGAGAACTGGGTGATTCTATTGGAACTATGCCTTAAATACATATAACCAAGATACATAATACAACTGATAAAATATATCTTTTGCAAAATGAAAAAATAAAAATATACATAAATACACACGCATATTTTATATATATATTATATATATATATATATATCTATATATATATATATATATATATATATATATATGATATATAGGTATATGTTTTATATTTTATATACAATAAAATCAAATATGAAAATTCATAGTAAAGTAACAGATGTCTCATTTTAGGTTGCTAAATTTCTAACTGCTGCTAATTCTCTTCAAGGTGAATGATCATTTCGACTTACATACAGTAACAGCTGTCAGTCTTCTGCTCCATCACCATGGAAACCAACTCATCCATAAGTCTGGTCACTGTGGTAACTTGAGATAGTATGTGCTCAAGGCTCTCTGGGCTTAAAGAAACAGAGAAGCAAGACATCTGAAAGATTTGTCCTTTAAAGAGTTCATCAGACTCCTGCAGAGAACAAAGCAAATTTATGTGTGACACTGGAGGGAAGAATCTCTAGCCACACTCATCTCCAAGCCTAATAATTATTGTCTAAGAAAAACAATTTTGGATTACTGGATTAAAAGCTTAAACATTTTTTTTTGTTATTCCTCTCAAATGTATTGCTGTAATTCTCATTAGGTGAAAACTCTTACACATGGTTAGCTGTTCTGCTATTACGAAATTAACCGTTTTTTTTTATTTGTGAGGGTTAAACTAAACACACTGAAACTTGTACAGGGCAAGTCAACAACAGACACAGTATAAAAAAGGGAAGGATTTCATTAGATAGTATCGGTCTGCCACACCATTGACACAGTCATAAGAGGGGGGAAAAAGGGACATTTCCAGATGGCGGTGAGGGAACTGACATTTTAATGTGTTCCCTTAATATGGGTTTCTTCCTTTTTCTAAAGTAGTACCTAAATAACCTGAAGTATGCACAAAATAAAATATGTTTCAGCTGTAATGCCCCTAGATTTTCAAGACACCCTTAAAAAACATGTACAGGAAGTGTCCAGTTTGATTAAACACAATATAAGAGCAGCTCAAGCCAGCCATTAGCTTAAACCCACCCTCTGTTTACTTGAGAGAAGTGCACAGCAATATCATACATCACTATAGGAGAACAAATCGATGTCATAAATCAAAATTCATCAAAGTCACCCAACACTTCAAGCCACAACAAATGGCTACAGCCAACTCAAGATGTGCAAAATAAAAAAAAAACTATTCCTCTATGACAAATAAAAGCAGATTTTTTATGACAAGTACAAATGTTTTATTCAGCCTAAATCCTTTAAAACAACAACCATTACTAAAATTTGAACATACAGTTGATTCCCCTTCAATGGTCTCGGAAGTCTTCATTTTTACACAGTTTATTAATCAAAGTTGAGCTTTTTTGATGAAAATATCCTATTACATATTTTGTCATGTTGTACTTGTAGGCTTGCTAATATGGCATACAGCTGTTGGTGAAATGTTTTGGATGACAAAAATGTGTCAAAAAGAAAGAGAGAGTGTTGAGAGCTGAGAGTTACACATTCTCTCTTCATCCAAAATTGAATACTTCCCTACTATATTGTATGCAAAAAACAGTACGCCAAAAGAGTAGTATGTCCGAATTCATTGTATTTGAAAACCAGTAGCAGAGAAGTATCCAGAAGACCTGCTACTTCCACCGGGATTCTGAAGTGTGCATTTCATGGACACTTTACTTTAGGTCACCAGAGAGAGGATTCATGAATGGCAGTGAAGCAACGGAACTGAAGCTAGTAGGTCACATGAAAATGACAACATGGTGAATTGTAGTATGTCCCGAATTTCATTCATACTCCCCATATACATACTATATAGAACATATGTTTTTAAAACAGTTGTGAAGTAAGTTCAAATTCAAATGTAGTACCTATTCAGACAGTACGCGATTTTGGATGCACCGTCTGATTATGTATTACTGATATTCGTAACCTGCCCTTAGACAAATGCAGCATTTATTTTGTGGATCTAGCTGATCTAGATTAGCTGCTTAAAATCTCAATCATGCCTCCAGATTGAATTGATCTAAACCACAAGAGCAGGAAACACTATTTTGGGTTCTGATGATCATCCATAGTTCTGTGGAACTGAAGATTTCAAAAGCCAATTTCTGTGTAATCTTTGTGACCACTTCATGTTTTATTGCTAAACTTATATGAACCTATAGGGCAGGAAGTAATTTGCGAGTATAAAGGGCAGCTTCATACACCATGCCCAGTCTTTCAAAACGAAACTGGACCAAACTGCATTTGTGTGTATACCAGATGAATATCCCTGCTGCTGAGATTCTGGTGGTGCCAATTTACGTCCTCATTCTACACATTAACAATGCACTTGAATTGAGCCATAAGGAAATATGCTATGATTTAAATGTAAATGGAAAAGATGAAAAATCTATTAAGCTAAAAGGCCTTATTAACAATTAGCACTCAAATAAGATTTGTTTTAAAGATTGCTCTCAGCACTAATATCACAAAGTTGCAGTCTGTCCCAGTATTGATTGACTGTTCCAGAGTCCAGAAAGAGAAAGAAACGAGAAACAAATGTTATTTCAAACCCTCAGATTCTAAGGAAAAAGCATTTCCTGTGGGTATGGAATTAGATCTACTACACAAATTGTATTAAAAAACTGTTTGATAATACTATGAATGAAGACACACAACAATGTGTCTCTGCCAATAAAAGGCAATGTTGCATGTAAGACATGGTCAGACAAAATAAGGGAAAGAGCTGACTGGTCAGCTCTGATTAAACGATTACGACTCTTAAAATTAGTTAATGATCGAGGTCGGGGTGACCACAAGTGAACAGCAGCCCCTTGTTTCTCCCCGTCTCTCCTGCAACCCCTTGTTTCTTCTCCTCCTCTCTTTTAGTGGGTGTGTGTAATTGCAGAATGTCAGCAGGAACGGCTGGAGATGTGCTCTGCATGGGTTTTCATTGAGGCAGCAGCCCAGACTTGCTACATTCAGAAACAGCTGGTGCCGTCCATCCAGCCCTGGCAAGAGCAGGTGGGCCTGTCACGACTGACTGCCCCATCCCTGACCCAGCCTCCACCATACGGCCCACAGCAGCCAGAGAGGAGGCTGTGCCAAAATTGTGTCACTCACAAAGACGGAAATAAAATGGAAGATTTGGTACCCAAAGGCATCTCTTCACACTGTGGAGGTGGAGCAGAGGTTTCTTGTTGCTTTTGATGAGCAGGAAGGCATCTAACCTTTGACATCTATAAGGTTTCTGATTGGCAAATATGATGTACTGAAAGGTGTAAAGATTTAAAGGTTTTACTTTATACTGGAATACAGGGGCCAAAACTGATATTTTGTTTTTATTTTCTATTTTTTAATATATATTTTGTGTTTCCAAAAATAATTCTTTAGAATGTTCTTATATTTTTCTCTTAAAGAGGTCTAACTTAAAGGACGAGCGTAAGAACTTTTCAAACTTAAGAATTCAAATTGAAAATTATACTCTGAAAAAAATCTATTTTTAGAAAAAAAGTTCTCAAGAAAATATTTTCAAGAATAAGAACTAGGAAAATTCTTACAATCTTCTTAGAATTAACCTTAGGAACTCTCTAAACGTTGTGATTTTGTGAATATGGCTGGGTTTATAATGCAATTTATCAGTGAGACTGTAATTCAACAATGAAAGAATTAGTAAAATTCACATTTTAATATAGCACATATAGACTTCTAACCACCAATTTAGGGTTTAAATTATGTAATATAGATTAAATTACCTGATTAAGTTCCCCTGAACTTTTTAATCAAATCTTTGAGACAGGTGTACTTCCATCATTTTCTTGTCTTCTGATTCATGCAGTGGTATGAGTGCTTCATTACTGCACAAACAGAAAGGTTATGAAATGCAAGCTGCATCTTTTTAAATCAAATGTTATCATAAGTAGGTTTCAAGGGTAAAATGAGGCTTACAATTGACCATTATTGTCTCAACAAGGTCCTTGGTAATGTCTCGGTACTGCACACGGAGTTGTCTCAGGGTAGCGGTAAATGGTTTTCCCACCTGTCTTGTGTACTATGATGTACTCATCGGCGTCATTCGTCCAGACAGTGAGGTGGCTAGAGCTTATGTCGGTGTAGTGTGACTGTTTGAGGGTTGTGGACACCGGTGAACTTAATTACTGAATATGGTCCACAACGTGGCACAGATGCCACACTGGCACAGATTGACAGAAATAACGGCGTGAAAGGGGTGTACAGATAGCGACGGACCCCCGAGCGCGCAAATACAGGGTTGAAGAAGTTTAAAAGGTCAAGTTGATTTTATTAAGTATGCTTAAGTAAAGTTCAAGTATATTTTTAAGTATACTTTGTGTAGCAAGTATACAAATATCAGTGTAATCTAGTAGTATACTTGTAAGTGTACAATTTCAATACTCCTTGGGACTAAATTGGTCCACTTTCTAGTATATAAAAGCATACTTTATACTGCAAGTAGACTCGTTAATTTTCTTTAAGTTTACTTTACTCATACTTGAAGTAACTACTATTCCTATTAGGTATTTAATTTGTATATATTGTTAGAATATTTGAACATACAAAAACACCAAAAGAAAGAAACAGGGTATCGGCTTGTAACAAAAAACATTTTTCGAGCTTAATGCATTCTTTTTTAAAACACTGGAATGGTGGTAAGTTTATAAAAAAAAAAAAAGAAAGAAAAAAAGAAAGACATTTGAACAAAAAGCGAAAAAAAGACTATGGAATGGGAATCAGAAGCCGATACTAAAAACGTAGATAGATCGATCAACACCCCAAGCTGGACAGTCATTATTACCTCTGAATGGTCGATATTACGTCAACTTTACTCGTTTTGCTGCTGTTTTATGTCTGATGCATCGTTAGAGTAAATGTGGAAGCATCCTGTGTTTCGGTTCTCTTCACTTGTGTTTTTTGGAAATCTGTACAGAAATGTGTACTACAGTATAACAATGAAAACACGGATTCTAGGAACACAAGTAAAGCTCAAATATATTTAGACTTTTTCTAAGTAGGCTATAAGTCAAGTATACTTAAATGTCATTTTAAGTATATTTCTGAGAAGTACAAGAAGCCCATTTCTGAGAAGTTCATAAAAAGTAGACTAAAAGTATACTTTCCTATTTTTTATGTTTAAAAGAAGTATACTAATAGCACACTTGAATATACTTCTTACTTCGTAAGGGGAGACAAGACCACATTTCACAAATAGACTAGAAGCTATGATTACCATGTGTATGAGAGATCTTTCAATGTCCATGTGCCTTTTGCTAACCCTGGGAAGACATTCAAAGCAATGATTTGGGTTGAGAGTATGATTGCATTTGAAAACATAATTGATGGGGGTGGATAGAGAAAGCATCATGTGAAAGGAACTCAGTGAACGCAGTGGAATAACAGTGATAACCTCTGACGGGATCATAAGCACCTTTCAGATGTCAGTAGTCACCTGTCTGTGGTTAGGCCTGTTTTAGAGGGACACACTGTGCCTGTGACTGTTTGCAAAAACACCTAAAGTGAAACCGGGAACAAAAGAAAAAGCATTTTAGCAAACGGGCTAAAGGTGTTTGATTCTCAATTTACAATTGTGTCTTTTGATGAACAAAGCCTTGCTACTGTCTCTTTTTTTTTTTTGAGATGGCCTGAAAATTGCCTTCCTACAAACCTGCCAGTCAAAGAGCTTTAACAGTTCTATTTCAAATCCTATGGGATTCCACATGTGACTGACTTTAACAATCTACATATTCAACAATTATTAATATTATCGATTATTTTAATTAGCGATCCTCAGGCAAAGTACACATGAGACCCAATTCTCGATTATCTCGAATCCCTGTAGTTTGCACCCTGTATATACTTACTTTTCAGTTTTGAATAAGTTTTTAGAATATTTATATACAGTATATCGACATTTCTTTTGCTTCATTCACCATACCTGCCTTAATACGCTGACTATTTAGGCTGCTCATTAAGTATTAGAATGAAGCCTTTATGAAGTATTGAACAAGCCTCACAACATTCAAGGTTTCACAGATGCTGCTACTTACCTCACTATCTCCCCAAGTTTCCACCAGTGGGCCCGTAACACAGTTTGACCATGCAACAAATGCTGAATTATATTATCTTTGATTTATAAACACATGGACAAAAACAAAACGCATCCACATAGAACTGGAAACAAAAATGTGATTTTCTGTCCATCATCACTGGCACTTCACATGGATTAGATTGTATTGGCCTTTCACAGCTTGAATGGGGCATCCGTGTAATGAAGCAGCAATCAAGCTGTCCAGTGGAATTGAGGGGTGAGTTGCTCGAGACTGAAAGCCTCAGGGATGGACAACATGTTTCACAAGTGCATACTGGAGTTGAGTGACTCTAACCTGTTTAGTGGCACACATCTATAAATAAATATTTGTTATTTAAAAATGTTACTGGTCGTGATTATGATAATCATATTGTTTAAATCACAAAATGCAAAAGTTAAAAGACATCTTTTAATTTCATTATTGCATCTTCATAGATTGTAAATCCCGATTCAAATCCTATTTGTATTGGTTGAGCAAATGGTTTTGTATTGATTAAATACTGTATGTCATTTATTAAAAAAAGAAATGAGATGTGTTTACACGAGAGACACAAATATGACAAACATGACAATGTTTGGACGTGTGTGATTTTGCAGTTACTACGTATGATCTGCATACTTTAACAATTTCATGTTCCATTTATCTCAGAAATCTCCATTTTCATGTAATGTAGTGGAACAGACAACCAACGCTCTAGTGGAAATCATGAGCATGATGAATCATGAGTCCAAAAACATCTCTTTTAATCTTTTTTTTAATAAGAACTTTATCACACTCTTATCACATTCAACCTTAAAAAAACGCTTGAACTCTTCCAGAACAACTTTTAGAAGCACTTTAGCTGCAATGCACTTACTGTAAAGAAACAAAGGAAAACTATTTTTTGTATACTTTTCTGCGCAGTATGAACACAACTACTACTTCCCCTTTCTTGGTTATTGATGTACTGTGAAAAGATCAATGGCAGGGTGTTTGTTAGAAATCTCAGACAATAGAAAAGGCTGAACTCTGCACTGTGCAACACATCTAACCTCGCCAAAGACCTTATTTATTTGATTTATCGACTGTGTCGCTTAGAAAGAGCAAATGACAGAGTCAGCCAAGCAATTACCAGGCGCAGGAGAGGCCCATCTCCCATACTCATAAACCGTACCAGCAACCTCTTACAGCAGGTTACCACGCCAGTACGTTGATAGAAACGTGATCAAACTTTATCTCAAATATATATCTCATAGAAATTTTATGCACGAGAGTGAAAGTAATAACTTGCATATGGCAGTCATGACCAAATGCAATTTCATCAGACCTTATTGGTTCTAAAATGCAATCTGTTTAGTCGCTAAGAGTGACCGGAATAAAAATCACCTGCTAGCTTATTACAAACCAGTGTTACAATACGCTGCCAGTATCTGGCCTTGTGGAGGAGACAACATGTGTTTCATAATCATAAACATGACTGCGAGTCAGGCAGCCTATATTACAGGCAATTTCCCCGTACCATCAGTCAGCCTACATAGACACAATCAGACACAATCACATAGACACAATAGACCAGCACCACAAAGACACAATCAGATCTAATTAACGTATGCAGATTTCTTCATTAAAAGCAGGGAGACGCTAATGAGCTGTTGTATTCCTGATAGCGGGGGTGACTGGATGCTCAGGAATGAGGACAACCTCTGGAAAACCTGCGGGAAATGGCTGCACGGTTCCATTAGCCTCCACACGGACCCTAGACCTAAAGCAAAGATGGTCCAGAGCTGGATATGATGAGAGCAGCGGTAAAGCTGTGATTGAGGAGCTCCTGCAACTAATGACCCAATGAATTATTATTGCCGTGTGATAGAACGCTTTGGGCCTGGAATGTGAAATGACCATTTAACACTTCAATAGTGAGGAATTGAATTGCAAATGCCATTTTAAAATAGGTCAGAAAACTTTGAAATCACTGCACTGCAAAAATATTGTATAGTCTGTATCTCTAACGTTGACATGTCTAAACATCCTTGAAACAAAATAAATTTATATAACCTAAATAAACTCAACTTTTAATCTGACTTCAATAGTGAGTTAAAACAGGTCAAAATAGACTCAAAATACTGCACTGAAAAAAAAATATATAGTATAGTCTTTATAATGTTGATATGTTTAAACATCCTTGAAATAAGTTCCAAACATAGGTTTGGGAGGAGCCTAATCATTCAGTCCTGTCAATCATCATTACGAGCGTATATAAGCAGCAGTCATTGCACCCAGCATCCCTCCACCTCTGTAGCAACTCATAATGTAATAACTGCACATAATGTAATAAGTATTACATTATTATTGTAATTAAATGTTCATAATGTAATAATTTTCTCAAAATGTAATAAAATCTTGAGCTCATAATGTAATAACAATTATTAAATTATGAGAAATTTATTACATTATAAACTCACCAAAAATATTGTCATGTTGTCATAATTGTAGTAGACTTTTTAAACATAAAAAACATTGGTTTAAACTACATACGAAATGCACCAGATTTAAATATTCATGCATTTATTATTATTATTATTATTATCATCATCATCATCATCATTATCATCATGGTACGATACTTATTACATATACATAAGCATAGACACTTAGGCTTTAGTTAAAATAGAATATATATATATATCGTTCACATCTGAGATTCATTTTAGCATTTATATAGAATAACTAAACTTTAGCTGAACTTTATTGAGGGGACATTGTTCCTCTTAGCATCATGAAAAAAAAACATTTTATTAAAATTATGAATGCATTACAGATAGCCTAGAATACATGCAAAGAGTGCTCCCTTTATAATTTCAAATGCACTGAGCCTGTCACTCATCTCAGTTCTAATGTTGCAAACTTTGTAAATAGAAACATCTGATGCTCTCCAGAGTGTAAAGGCAAATATGCACAGAAGAGTTTGCCAAATATCATATTATTACAGTTTCAACTAAGGGTGCTCTTGTTTTATTTGTTTTTTTTGTGAGAGTGTTTAGCTCCCTAAATTGAGCGTGACATGATAAACTGCTTTCCATATGGATTTACTATGGAATGTTACTTAAATACGGGAACCGTTGGCAATCCTACTTTGCATGTTTTAAACACTTAGATGATGTTCTTTGGCTATACATTAAATGCACGTCCTTGAAAGAGTGCAGTTTGCTGATGTATGTCACGGGTCAGGGTGCCCTCTGGTTCCCTCTGCTGTCTGTGTGTCATGTCTTTTTCGGCGGCTTGTGATCGGTGCAATCAGCGCTGATCTGGCGGTGGGGCTGTGCTGGTCACTGGCTGCTTCTAACCCACCTGTCGCTTATTACCCTTTCCTTTAAATTTCTCTTCCGTCTAGTCCTTGCTGAGAGTAGATTGTTTTGTGTATGATGTGTTTTGTGTCCTGTGTTCTGGTTGTTTCGTTCTCTGGTGTTACACTCACCTCTGTCTTCCCTGCTCCCAGGACGCATAGAGAGAAGGACTGCCTCTCTCTGCCTCACTCAACTCTCAGGTTGTTGGTCCTGTGCGAGCACTGAGTCTTGGGCAATCTTCGATTCCCTTGGTCCGCATCACACTGCCAACCAAAGTTGGATTACCCCCAGAGACTGGCTCGCTATTTTGGTTACAGTTTTATTTGTTTTTGTTACCTTTGGAGAATAAATTTTCTTTGCATCTAATCCTCTGCCTTTGAGCCCTCTGTCCTCCTCGCCCCGTCACAGAATCTACTCACCAGATAGTATGGACACAGCAGAGGAGTATGAGATATGCCGAGCCCTGATGCAGCAGGGCGTTCTTTTGGGTCGACATCAGGAGGAGATTGCGGCTTCCCACTGCGCATACTCCGAGATCTCTCTCCAGTTTAACCAGCTGGTTGAACGGTTGGATCAGCTACACACCAGCCCTCCCACGGCTCCTAAGGTAACCCCTCCTCCCGACACCGTTGGAACTAGTATCCGTCGCACTGAACCACGACTCAATCCTCCTGCTCCTTACTCGAGTGAGCCTAACACTTGTCGCTCCTTTTTGTCCCAATGCTCTCTGACTTTCTCGCTGCAGCCTTCCTGTTTTCCCATGGAGCAGTCCAAGGTAGCTTTCACCATCACGCTCTTGGTGGGTCTAGAGAGAGAGTGGGGAAAGGCCATGTGGGATAATGAGCACAGCTGCTGTTCCTCCTTTCAGAGTTTCTCGTAGGAACTATGCAAAGTGTTTGATCGCTCGGCTCAGGGAACTGAAGCGGCACGAGCCCTGGCGCTGCTATGGCAGGGAGAAGGCTCAGTATCCAGTTACTCGATCGAGTTTTGCACGCTCGCTCCATCCTGTGGCTGGAATAACAAGGTTCTTTGGGATCACTTTCTCCACAGTCTGGCCGAGCACATCAAGGATGAAATCTATTCACTTGAATTACCCTCAAGCCTAGACGGACTCATCGACCTCGCCATTCGGGTGGATAACCGTATTGCTCTCCGTTCCCGGCATCGGAGGGGAGAGGCTTATCTCGAGCCTGGTAATAGAGCTGTGTAGCAGCGTCAGGTGACACGCCATCTCAACGTCTCGACTTCCCCCAGGATGAGCCGATGCAGGTTGGGAGGGCGCAATTGACGCTGAGGGAGCATCGTCGTCGCCTGGACAACCAACTGTGTCTCTACTGCGGAGAGGCCGGTCAAGTGGCTTCTGCGTGCCCAGCCGCCAGGCAGCGCTTACCGCTCAAGGGAGGGCAGAAGGTGAGCATTACTAGAGCTTGATTGCCCTCTGGTGGTCGGTCTGAGTTTCAAGCCTCATTGCTGGTGAAGGGGGCTGCTCATCAAGTGTCTGCATTGATTGACTCCGGAGCAGAGGGCAATTTCATGGATGCCGGGCTGGCCATGCACTTGGGGATTCCCTCCGTTGCTCTGGCTGAGCCTATATCGGCCAGAACACTTTGTGGCACCCTTCTTTCCAGGATTACCCACGCTACTAAGTTCATTACACTCACGCTCTCCGGCAACCATGTCGAGGAGATCTGTTTTCTCCTCGTTCACTGACCCACCGCCCAAGTGGTTTTGGAGCACACCTGGCTAGTCAAACATAATCCTCACATTGACTGGGCTCTCAACTCTGTTTTAACCTGGAGCCCATTTTGTTTAGCTTCAGTAAATCCCGAGCTTAATCTCTGCCTCCGCACCGCCCATACGACTGTGCGATAGACCTGTTGCCCGGCACTTCTCCTCCTAAGGGGCGCCTTTACTGTCTGTCCGGTCCTGAGAGGGAGGCCATGACAAGGTATATTCACGATTCTCAGGTAGCAAGCATCATCCGACCCTCTTCCTCTCCGGCTGGGGCGGGTTCTTCTTCGTGGAGAAGGATGGTTCGTTGCGCCCCTGCATAGACTATCGGGGGTTGAATGACATCACGGTGAAGAATCTTTATCCTTTGCCGTTGATGTCATCTGCCTTCGAGCTCTTGCAGGGGGCTACCATCTTTACGAAGTTGAACCTCCGCAACGCTTATCACTTAGTTCGGATTAGGGAGGGGGATGAATGGAAGACCGCCTTTAACACACCTACTGGGTACTTTGAATATTTGGTCAAGCCGTTTGGGCTTTCTAACTCTCTGGCAGTCTTCCAGGCACTCGTCAATGATGTGCTCAGAGACATGGTCGACCGTTTTGTTTTTGTCAACCTGGACGATATTCTGATTTTCTCCCAGAACGAACGCGATCATGTCCAGCACATCAGGCGAGTGCTCCAGCGGCTACTTGAGAATCGTTTATTCGCCAAGGTGGAGAAGTGCGAGTTTCACGCACGGTCGGTTCCGTTCCTGGGATATATCCTCTCTCCCGAGGGTATCCGAATGGATCCTGCCAAGGTAAAAGCAGTTGCTGATTGGCCCACCCCGGATAGTCGTAGAGTGGTCCAGCGATTTCTGGGGTTTGCCAATTTTTACAAAAACCTTGTAAATTGTCCGAATTTACAAGGTTCATTCGGAACTTTAGTCAGGTCGCCCTTCCTCTGACTGATCTCACATCCACTAAGAAGCATTACGGTTGGTCTTCGCAGGCTCAGACTGCGTTCGAGAACTTAAAGAGTCACTTCGTTTCGGCTCCCATTTTAACCACACCCGACCCGTCTCGTCAGTTCATTGTGGAGGTGGATGCGTCAGAGGTGGGGGTTGGGGCTATTTTGTCCCAAAGATCACCCTCGGATGAGAGAATACATTTCTGCGCCTTCTTTTCTCATCGTTTGACCCCCTCGGAACGGAATTACGACATCGGGAATAGGGAGTTACTTGCTGTCAAGCTGGCTCTGGAGGAGTGGCATCACTGAATAGAGGGGGCGGGGGTCACTTTTATTGTTTGCGACTATTGTTTTGCTTTTATTGTTTGGACTGACCACAAGAACCTCGAATACATCCGCACTGCTAAGAGACTAAATTCTCGGCAGGCTCGCTGGGCATTGTTTTTCGGGTGGTTTAGGTTTACCATCTCGTATCGCCCGGGGTCCAAGAATGGTAAGCCCAATGCGTTGTTGCGGGTCTTTGAGGCTAAGGCTAGTCCCACCCTCCCCGTTTACCTGAAAGGGCAGTGTACAGCATTGCCATGGATGACCGGGCTGTATCTTACCACTGGATAGCACTATTGACCAATAAGAATCAAGTATTTTAGAAAGCAGCATAATACATGCCATTTAGATATTTTTTTTACTGGAAAACAAGAACAAAAACACTCTATAATTAGTAAAATTATGTATTGCAATGCAATCTGGTCTTGGCTCCCTTTGAGTAACTAATTTGCAATGCACACTTGACATTGTTCATAGAGCCCAGCGGGGTATTAAGCTGATGTATATATTTGTGTTCTTTCATTTGATCTAGCAGTCTGGTGGTGCTCTGTTCATGTACATGTACCCATGTATATTCATAAAGTCTGATATGCACCATAAGGTTATTATCCATAAATGTCAGCAGATAATTAATTAGTTCTGTCTTCTGGCTGCTCCCTGTATCTCATTAGCAAAGCATGGTCGACTAACTCCATTCATATTCATACCAAAAATATACAGACCTACTCTTTCTCTGTCAGAGTACAACCGGATTTCTGTGTCGACACTGATGCAAGGTCCAACATTTCTAGTGTGCTTGTTTTCCCTTTTTAAAAATTCAATTTCTACCTTTGTAACCCCTAAAGTGTACCTATCTGTGGGTCAACTGGTGTCTAGAGATTTGAATGTGTGAAGTGCTCTCAGAAATTCAACATTTACTCAACATTTCAATAATCTTTTGGTTCTGAAAAGAATCGAAGGGACCAATGGCAAATCCTCAGCGTTCAGCAAAGCCAAGTGCACACCACATTTACTGATGCTCTTCTATCAATTGCACTTGTGAAACACATTCTAAGTGCTACAATAGATTTAAACCAGTTAAAAATAGTTAAAATTAAAATGAAACAAAAACATAATTTTCGTATCTTTGACTTTTTTTTCCTGTTGTGCAAATCAGAGCAAAAGCAAGCCTTTGTACATATTGTTTGGTGACATGTTGTCAAAAATATCCTCTTTTGTTAATATAAGTGACTGAATGTATTCCAGGCTTGTCATTACAGTGGGGGAAGATAAAAATCGTGTGACGACCTTCATTTGTGATTAGTTATGTAACATACGCATCAACATGACAGAAAACAAGAAACAGAGTCTTTGAATGTACGCAGGGCATCAACCTTCAGTCACAGCTTAAACTGATTGATTTAAGCTACCCTGGAGGCTTGCTCTATTAGGCCTACATTAGGCCCTCTTGTGTCTTCATTAAACGCTGTAAAAAATCCATTCATTAGTTTTGCATACTAGACCTCTTGATTTGATCAAAGCAGTCCTGGCACAAGTAAATTTGTCTGACAGTTGCAAAATAGATAATTACATAAATAAACAGGTGGACACGTGTTGACACAAATCTGATTGCTTGTTCTGATTGAGAGGTAGAGGTTTTCATTAAGGCTTCATTATTTCCTGCCCTTCATGTTGATGACATCACAATGAGCTTCTGAATGCATTAGCTCCTGAGTCTGACGGACAGCTTACTTCAGTCATACATTCCATTACTGATAACCCAAGAGCTATTAACGGCTACTTACTCACATTTAGAGGGTACGTACCAGGTCTCAATGAAGAAGATAACAGTATTTTTGGTATTCTTCAAATGAAACAAATTCTCTTTGAGGTTTAATATTTAGAATGAGGAGAATGTAACTGTGCTGCAAAGGCTACAGGTCTCATGTCTCTCCACTGGACTTGAATGATTCTTTGAATAATTTTCTAATACATTTTTTTAAAGAAATTAATCCTTTTACTCAGCAAGGGTACATTAAAGTGACAGTAAAGACATTCATAATGCTATAAAAAGATTCCTATTTAAAAAAATGCTGCTCTTTTGCACTTTCTGTTCGTCACAGAATCCTGAAAAAAGTAACATTGTATCAAAATTAGTTTGAATGATGATCAGAAGGTTAAAGTGAGAGACCTACAAAGACAGAGAGATGGATGAACACAGAGAGAATGAGAGGAGCCTGTCCCATCTGTTTGAGAGGTCTGTGTTTTGGCTGTGTCTGAGATGCTCATCCTCACATTAACCACACAGAGCCCTTGCCTTATCGCAAGTGAGGAGGTGCACCAAGCAACCCATGGCATCATGGGAGATTCTGAGAGCGGGCAGATTAGGAAGGAGGAGCACCTGCTAGCAGGCTTACTGCAGGATTTGCTCACTGAAGTCTGCAAGGATTCCTGTAACGCTTCACATGTTCACTGCTTTAAGAGTAAATTCAGGTGTGTGTGCATGCAAGTTTGCTTGAGGTAGCGCACTCATGCATGCTTTTATGGGAAAAGGCTGCTAACTCACAATCCTTCGAGAAGCTGCAAGCCCTTACTTTATTATCTTAGGTGGGATGCCCCAAAAATGGTGGCTGATGACACAGGATGATTCTGGCTGTGTGCAGATTACAGCTGGCTTTCTGCAGCCTTCAGTCTTAGCCAGGGATTTGTTCGCAGAGCATGGCGCTCCAGTCTGGCATTCTACGTCAAAAGTTTCTATTAATATGAGCATGTGGGCTTATCTTTGTGGGTGTTTCTTAAAGACTGTGAGGAAAATAAATCATGCATGCTTGTTTTTTAGATCAGTTACTCTTTCAATTCTTAGTGACAAATTAAGTTGAATATCCCCATAAATCTTTCCAAATGGATCAATTTCAAACCAAACAAACGCTGTGACCATAAACGGATAAAATCTGGTCATATAAATATGATTTATATAGTAAGTAGGCGAGGAATACCTTAAGTAAATGCTGGGTCAAGAAAGGTTATTGTGAAATCATATCATTCATATATTTGAATCACCTCTAATACATAATAAAACTAGCAATATAGGTGATGTAGTAGCTTCCACCCAGTAAAGCCCTTAAAAGTTTTATCATTATTGTTATCATCTGTCATTATGTTTAGTCATTCACACTGGGTCCCACTGATAGTAATAAGTAATTTTGTCATAGTGCTGCAAAAACCAGACAAACAACCTGCTTGCTTTTTTTTTACAAAGTCATCATTGTGCTGTAGCTCTATGGCCTGCTTTGTCACTTAAATGCTAAAATGTTGCTTAAAATAACAATTTATTCACAATTACAATTTTCTTAAATGGCTGTAAAAATCAATTATAAATGTAATTAGGCATAGGCATCCGTTTGTTTCTTTTTAAGCTAATTACATTAGGAAAGAATGTAATTAGAGCAAAAGGAAACCCATTTAAAACAGCAGTAAAAGCAGAGCGAATGTTTGTAGCCGTATGGTATTTACTCAGCGCTATGTCCAGGCTGTTATCGAGAACTCCCTTAAGGCATGTTTGTGGTTGAAACACATTAACAACAGAAGCAATAACGACAGTTTCCGTTAAAGAGAAACACAATACAAATAAACATCGTAATCTAGCTCTAATTCCCCGGCTGCTGCTGAGAGCGGAAGGAATAGGAGGGCGATATCCTGACAATTGTCTTGAAGTTAACCGGAACAACTGGGGAATGCTTCCTAATTCACTCTTTAAAAACCAACAGGATCATTAAAACACAGAAGGTTTTAAAGCTCTCCAACTGATGCCATTTTTAGTCCATTGACTGCTGTCTGAAACTTTGAAAGATATAAAGCCAAACTATTTAAATTATTGTGTTTTTTTTCTGTAAGACCTTTTAAGTTGATAGGCCAGAGAACAAAGTAAGTGAGAACAAGTATAATCTATTATATCCTTTTAATAATTGTAGGTCATTATAAGCCTCCTAACACCTAACAACATACAGGGCCCCTGAATTAATGATTTTTAAAAACATTTTATGAGGTCAGATTTGGATTGTAATTGGTTTTAGATATATAGTGTAGTTGTAAAAAGTTTGGGGGACCTTTCATTTCTTTGGTATTCAAGGTAAATTATGCAACCTGAAGGTATATCTTTACAGGAAAAAAAAAAAATCAGAAAACAGAAAATCTGGGTGCAAATACTTTTTCACAGCACTGGAAATACTATATACAAACTGCAACAGTTTTCTATAATTGAGCATTTGCCAAAAAATATCCTTTAAAACTCCCCACATGACATTAACAAATTTCCGCACACAAATGACGACCTCCATATACTTTTGACTCCTTTGATGCCCATTGTCTGTTGTCAAAAATATAGTGATTCATAAAGCACAGCTCACACAGAGTTCACATTCAGTCATCATGAACCTCTTGGGAATTCTCCAACTTCTCCACCCACTCACATGAAATTCCCAATCATATGGATTCCTACTGAAATGATGGATTCTGCTCATGAAAATTCACAGAACAACAGTAAATATGACTGAATCTTCAGGCGCTAAAATGTTAGCTCTTACCCGCTTAGCTAACTGTATGTGCATAGCATCTTGCCAAACACATTTCTTGACTGCGGTGGAACCTGTAACCTTTCCAGATTTCCCAATGGGGTGTTTGTGCAAGTAGTGAATTGAACTAGATTTTGAATTGACTAGCATAACCTGGGGACTAGTAAAAAAGGTATGAAACTGTCTCAGGTTAACCATAAAACGTCACATATGCACTTGCATAAAGTCAGCTGTATTTAAAGATGCTCTGGGCTGAACTTCGTTTTATCTCATTCACCATATCAGACCCATTTAGGAACGCTGGAGAGAGTTGAATGAATCATTATGGAAAGTGCAGTCTGCACCCTCAAAACTGTTCTGAGTTGGGCAGCCATTATCTACAGTGTTCACACTGATTACAGACCATGTGTGTTCAGTGGACAGCCAAAGCTAAGGCCACTAATGCCCCAGATTTGATGATTCAGTGAGTCCTTTACTTGCTGTCCAGCTACTTTACACTTGCAAGTCTTATCACACAGTCGGGAAGCCCCGAGGAAATTGACTGGATATTTCTTTCAAAGGCCTGGGTCCACACTCCAGGCCATTACCTGGTTCTTGATTTCAACAGGTCACCCCGATCCAAGGTACGGAACTGGCTACAACGTGCCATTGCATCTCACTGCATTAAGTCCCCCTTACACCACATATTCAATGTGTTCCAAACCCTAGTAAACATTCTTGCTGTCTAATGCCCACAAAGGCAATATACTAACTGAACCAAACCGTCACAAATGACTTATGGATGCTCTACACAACAGCAACTCATATAGTGCTTCATACAACATCAACTTTATTAGACATTATATGACAGTGTTTTTATGGCGATCACCTTGATTTTCCCTGTTTGCTAGCGCTAATTGGTAATTTGTAATTAAATTAAAGCTGGAATAAAAAACTTGAAAAATGAAAATCAAAAATGTTGCCTTGGCCAATAATATAGCTAATATGGTTAAATTGAGTACTCAATTACTAGAAGAAAATAAATAATAAAAACTGCAAAGCAAAAAAAAAAAAAAAACTAAAACTTCAGCTAAAATCATAAACTGAAAATATAAAAATAAAGCCTAATTCAAAATAAATATAATAGTACATAAATAGTACTAAAATAGCACTGCATTGTACACACAAATATTGTGAATATTTATTTTAGAATAAATGTAACAGTTATTTAGCAATATTCTTGATAATGAATGAATTACTATAAGTAGTTACAGTTAACATTTCCCCTCAGAGTTTTTTTTTTGTGACAGAGCTTGTCACAATGCACCATGGGATTGGCTCTCCCATGAACACTGTTTAAAAAAAAGAAAAAAAAGTACTGGTAATTTTTTTTTGCCAGGACATTATGCATTAATTTTTATAATTTATTTATTGAATTTTTGTAATGAACATTTCTGTTAACTCTAAAACACAATGCAATGAAGTGCATAATTCAAAATACAGGTAAAACACCTGTAAAAAATGCCCACCCTTTGCTGCCAATCTTTGCTGATCAGCCACTAATGAAGCCCACATTTCACTAGGTTTTGGAACACAGCCTTTTCTTGTTACTACCATAGACTATGAAAAGTGATCTGTAACACAAATGTGTACTATGCTTTAAAAAGCAGTCCAAATAGATTACACTTTTATATTGGGACACTTTTATTTACAGAAGAAAAATTACACTGGATTACAAGAATTCCACAAGTACAGTTGGGCTTATGGAGCGCTCCCTTTAGATTGCTGAAAAGAAATGGGCAACATTCTACAATGTTCTATTGCGCTGAATGTGGAGAGCCAGGTGTGAAATACAATGCTGAAATAATGTAGTCTTGTTGTTTTGTTTTTATTTTTTTTAGAAAAATTTGTTGGCCCAAACCAAAGTGAACATGTTGAACATGATAATGGTTCTCAGGAATTAATACTCAAACTCTGACTGGTAGGTAAAATGAGCATGCCCCTAAGCAGTATGCCATTCCCATCCTTAATATTGCAACACCAAAACAGCTAATTTTATAGCTAGACCTTTGAGATGCATCTGAACCCATCTTCCTGGGCATCTGCCCTTCTTTAGCTCTAGATAACTTTCAGTCAGTTGCACAGAATATCTTTTTTGAAAGATAGTCAAATTTGATCAACATAATTCATAATCAGTTATGTGTCACACTAAGACAGAATGAGTCATATTTTTTCCATTTGTGAAGTGTTCCAAAGAAATAACAACTATATTTACATTGGTGTACTTGAATAGGTATTTACAGTGGGGCAAAAAAGTATTTAGTCAGCCACCAATTGTGCAAGTTCTCCCACTTAAAACGATGAGAGAGGCCTGTAATTTTCATCAAAAGTATACCTCAACTATGAGAGACAAAAAAAGAAAAAAAATTCCAGAAAATCACATTGTAGGATTTTTAAAGAATTAATTGGTAAATTCCTCGGTAAAATAAGTATTTGGTCACCTACAAACAAGCAAGATTTCTGGCTCTCACAGACCTGTAACTTCTTCTTTAAGAGGCTCCTCTGTCCTCCACTGGTTACCTGTATTAATGGCATCCGTTTGAACTCGTTGTCAGTATAAATGACACCTGTCCACAACCTCAAACAGTTACATTCCAAACTCCACCATGGCCAAGACCAAGAGCTGTCAAAGGACACCAGAAACAAAAATGTAGACCTGCACCAGGCTGGGAAGAATCTGCAATAGGTAAGCAGCTTGGAGTGAAAAAATCAACTGTGGGAGCAATTATTAGAAAATGGAAGACATACAAGACCACTGATAATCTCCCTCGATCTGGGGCTCCACGCAAGATCTCACCCCGTGGGGTCAAAATGATCACAAGAACTGTGAGCAAAAATCCCAGAACCACACGGGGGTCCTAGTGAATGACCTGCAGAGAGCTGGGACCAAAGTAACAAAGGCTTACCATCAGTAACACACTGCGCTGCCAGGGATTCAAATCCTGCAGTGCCAGACGTGTTCTCCTGCTTAAGCCAGTACATGTCCAAGCCCTTCTGAAGTTTGCTAGAGAGCATTTGGATGATCCAGAAGAGGATTGGGAGAATGTCATATGGTCAGATGAAACCAAAATAGAACTTTTTGGTAAAAACTCAACTTTGTTTGGAGGAGAAAGAATGCTGAGTTTCATCCAAAGAACACCATACCTACTGTTAAGCATGGGGGTGGAAACATCATGCTTTTGGGGCTGTTTTTCTGCAAAGGGACAGGACGACTGATCCGTGTAAACGAAAGAATGAATGGGGTCATGTATCGTGAGATTTTGAGTGAAAGCCTCCTTCCATCAGCAAGGGCATGGAAGATGAAACGTGGCGGGGTCTTTCAGCATGACAAAGATCCCAAACACACCGCCCGGGCAACGAAGGTGGCTTCGTAAGAAGCATTTCAAGGTCCTGGAGAGGCCTAGCCAGTCTCCAGATCTCAACCCCATAGAAAATCTTTGGAGGGAGTTGAAAAATCCGTGTTGCCCAGCGACAGCCCCAAAACATTACTGCTCTAGAGGAGATCTGCATGGAGGAATGGGCCAAAATACCAGCAACAGTGTGTGAAAACCTTGTGAAGACTTTCAGAAAACGTTTGACCTCTGTCATTGCAACAAAGGGTATATAACAAAGTATTGAGGATGAATTTGTAGGTGACCAAATACTTATTTTACAGAGTAATTTACCAATTAATTCTTTAAAATTCTTACAATGTGATTTTCTGGATTTTGTTTTTGTCATTTTGTCTCTCATAGTTGAGGTATACCTATGATGAAAATTACAGGCCTCTCTCATCTTTTTAAGTGGGAGAACTTGCACAATTGGTGGCTGACTAAATACTTTTTTCCCCACTGTATGTTTTCCTTATATTCACGTAAGACTTGGCAACCTCTACTTTCTTTACGTCACGCTCTCTTTCTACAATCCATGCTCGCTAGTACACACATCCAAACACCCCGAAGACAACACGTCCATGCTCAGATGCACTCACTTACAAACTTTCACACGTTTCTAAAGGAAATGCACTCTTTTTTTGTTTTTGAAACATCCTGATATGAAAGTATGACACATACTTTGCGCCTCTGATTCTGATGAAACAATAGCATTGAAAACAAGGACATATTTTCATCCACAAATGCACTTGTAATCTATGAAAAATTCATCGTTCAAGCCGAAGATTTGGGCATGTGTCAGCGCTCAATACCGGGACCACCAATGTACCATGTAGCTTGAGGTCAAATGTGGTTGATCCTCGCTTTGCTACTGAGCATTCAGTAATTTCTTTGCATTTGGGCGAGACATATAGAGGCAAAAAGGCAAAAAAATAAACACGTTACCCAAACAGTTAATCCAAACTACATTACAGACCGCAAAAAGAGGTGGGGGATTTCCACGCGTACTGTATAATGTTGAGTGATATGACGCATTAAAAAGCGATGTTTGCACAACCACACTGGAAAAGTGCAACAGCCGGATCCCAAATAAAATAGGAATGAGAGAGAGCAAGAGAAAACATGAAGCTTACAGCGTAAACCCAACCTGTTCAAGTAACAAAGAATCAGACTCAAACAACAGCAAAGCCTTGAAAACCCCCCCAAAAAACAGAAAAACAAAAAGCCCAAAACAAGCGTGAACAAGCACAAATAAACAGGAGCCTGTCTGTTGAGTGGCAACCTCCGAAAAATGTTTCACAAAGCAGTTATCGCATAGCCTCTTCTGATACCCCTGCGATGAGTCTCGAACAAAGGATCTTACAATTGGTTGGCGTGTTCTTGCTTGTGTTCTCATTAGTTTGCTTGCTATTGGTCTCCGGGTGGCTCACTTTGTATGTTCTTTTAGAGGATAGCAGGGCCTCCATTACGCTTTACTGTCCTCCTGTGTCATGTGTAGGCTGTTGTCACCGTGAACTTTGATCTCGATTGTGTCTGGTTTCAGCGTCTCCTTGCCGTTTTCCTCTCCTCTGTCCTCACCTTCCTTTTAGTGGCCATCACTTATCCTTTCCGTCCTGTGCGCCATAAAAAAGTGTGCAGAATGGCACGTGCACATTGGTCAGTTTGACAGGGTTGAGACTTGGGGTCCTTTTTGCAGACCAGAGTCCATTTGTCAACACAAGTTGGTTTGTTTGGTTGGTTTTTATGACCTTGTTTGTGGGTAGCTGTTGACTGCTTAAAAGAGGGGCCTTGGGGTCAGGTTTATACCAAGCACTGAACTACACAAACATATTTAGAATTTTTTGAAAATAGTCTACTGTGTTCACCAAGATTACATTTATTTGATCAAAAATTAACCGTAAAACAGCCTATCTGAAATATTGATATATGAATAAAAGTAGTTATCTTTCAGAAAAAAAAAATGGAAAGAACAAGTAAATGTTAAGTTGACTGCAGTGTCACCCTAGGTTTACAAATGTATGTTTGTTTCTTGTGTGCATCCCTCTTGCCACATAGTAACGCGGTGTGATTCTCAGTCACTTCTGTTTGCATGATATCAAAAGAACCCCCTGGCTGTCGGCTCTTCCATCACATGGGATGACACTGGAAAGGAACCGTCCTCTGTTCACTGGGATTATCATCACTCTAATAGCATTATTAAAGTCTAAGCTGGGGCATTGTGGAGAAAGTAATTTAGTATCGCTATCAGATGTCGCCTATTTCTTGTGCTAGACACAGTCGTTTTAGACTTCAACCCTGGGTCCTGGGCTGTCCGTCCGGGCCTGTGACGCGTCCTACCACAAGAACCTAGCGTCGGTACAAGGCTATGAAACACTGCACATTTTGGGTGTCTCCCTAATCAAACACACCTGATTCACCTCATTACCAGTAGAAGAAACTCCTGGACCTGAAATGGGTGTGTCAGATAATGCAGAGTTCACACTGCACGATTTTCAAACGCCGTTGTTTTCTGGGGTAGCATTCAGTTGCTGTTGTGTTCACATTGCACGATGGATCGGCGACAGGGTGTTTCACACTGCATGACTTCACAATAGTAAGAATCGCCGACAACTCTGTCTGGTCTGCAAACTACGTTTCACAACAAAACACACACAGGAAGTGATAAGGAAATAATGCGAGAACCCGTGTGCGTCAGACCGGAGTTCTCGAGCAAGACTGTAATTATTAATATATATATATATATATAGACAGTCTGATGGAGCTGATTTCCAGCTACAAGGAGAAAAAGAAAAACAGATTATGCATTAGGGAGATGCAGGGAACAGGGATTGGGTGTTCTGCAAAGAGAGTTGGAGGTAAATAATTTTGCAGTAACTGTTATGCTGTTGTGGCAGGTCAAGCAAATGTTTGTGCTTGTGTCTGTATGAGGGGTAGGTCCGTTGTTCATCTCTACTTTATCTATTAAATACTGGATATTCGGGCTGAACTCCTCCCCGAACTTCCCCGCTGCCTGTCATCTGTCTCCTCATTGGCGATTCCCTCAGATCGCGTCTTTGATAATTCACACTGCGTGATTGTCACTCGTGTGAACGAGCACCGATTTGCCTCAGATTTTGGGCATTTGTCGGCGATTTCGCAAAACCTGTCGGTGAGTGAAAAATCGGGCTAAAATCGTGCAGTGTGAACTCGGCATAAGGGAGACATACAAAATGAGCAGTGTTGGGGGGCGCTCAGGACCAGGGTTGACAAACACTGTGCTAGAACATCAAAGCCGTGCTGCTTGTTATCGGAGCTGAAGACAATCACAGCCCTTAATCTCTTTGAACTTCTGGACAAGTAAACCTGACAGGAGTTTTTCCAGCTGGGAATGACCCAGACTGGCACTGCGTAACCATAGGTCAGCCATCCTGCAAACCTTCAGGACAAAGTCTACAGAGGAAATATGCCAGGAACCGTGAAGACACTGACCAGGGCCAAAACACATACTATACTCATCAAGCAATAAACCACAGATTGCAAGTCAATGAGTGATTCATAGTCAACAAACTGATAAGACTGTACACTATACTTCTTTGACGCACATGTTCCATAAATAAATTCTGACTAACTGCTACTGTACAACTGTTGCTCTGTCACACCTACCTCTTTCCCACAAACTTGAGGACTTTGTATTGCCTGATGTTTTGCTGTCAACTGATGACAAATTGTTATTGCCAGTGCAAGGTGACGTTACTTTCAGTGTAAGGTAATGTTACTTTAACATTACTAAAGTAATGCATTACAATGTGGTACTCATAAAAACTAATGATGTTACATTATTACTTTCAGTGAAAAGTAACACGTTATTTATTCTAACCGATATCTGACTGAGGCTCTCATTTGAGAACGGTTTACAAGAAAATACTATTAAATTTTTTCTACTTCAAAATGTTACATTTAATTCAAGGTGTCACTTGATGTTTCCTTGTAATTGTTTGTGAAATTTACTAGCAATTTTTGATTTGATTTCTACACCAATTTTTTTTCCAGTGTTGAATGAAAATGCAGCTTTAAAATAAATAAATAAATATTGAATTTCAATACTTATATTTACATGGGAATTAAAGCCAGTGCATCATGTAATTGAACATTCAATTTTTGTCATTTTTTAAGGCAAAGTTTATCCACAACTGCTCTGAGGCATCACTCAATTTAGTGTTTTGAAGATTTTAATGCATTAAATGAAATATTAAACTGAATTTGTCATTAAATGAATTAACTTAATTAAAATAGATGACAATTTAGTAAGTAACATATGTAGGGATTTTCTTAATATGAACAGACACTGATATCACTATTCACAAGGTTTGCTAAATCACCCAGCACATGAATCCCATATTCTAGGTTGATTTCCTGTCAGTATGGTAAACTCATCTTTCCTTCCTCTCTCATTCTCATACTCCTAACCTTACATCTCGTTTCTCCGGTCATCTACTACGCACCAAAGTTACCTCTTCCCTATGGTCTTCACAAGGACTGAAAGAGTTCATTCACAACCTATAGAAACCCCTTGTCTTGGGACCCACCAATGGATGGAACCATTATGTCCAGAACAGGAAAAGAATTAAATAATGCCCTCAGGCAAGCACAGGATATACAGCGTGACGCCACATGACTATCATATGTTCAACCACCTGCTTCCTGCATGTCAGAAACCCTTACTTTCCTGTGCCACAGACAAAGAAACAGAACATGGCCGCTATGTTAAAGATCTATATAATATAATATATATAATATATACTGTATATATAATATATTTTTATTGTTTGATCGCAACCATGCTACCTCAATCTTGGCCTTATAACTTTTCTTTTAGTGATTATGATTACTGTGCATGCAAAATACCTGTTGTTTAAGCTTGAATGAGAGCTTGTCTTATTCGCCGAACATTGGTGTTAATGAAAAGTTTATATTTTGTATCATTCTCTGGTGATAATACTGTTATCAGAAGAGATTTTAAAACTTGCAGAAATGCTCTCCACAAACAGCATGCAACCATGCCACCATCTGATTGGACAGCGACCTGTGGGCTGGACAAAAGTCAGCCTGCTTAAAATGGACACAAAGCCCTCTGGCGCAGTCTTACGCTTGGGCTCGCACTCTCACTGAAAAGAACGTTGGCTTGCACCTTGGTGAGCGCGAAAAAGCGCCACGCCACACCACCGCACAGCGAGACCATCTAAGAACTCAAACACTTCAGTGAGACTTCGCGATCTTCAGAGATCTTCAAAGTCTTGCAAACTCAGGCTTTTAACAGGACTGCTGAAGCCTCTTCCGTAAACCGGCAACCAACCACTCCAAGAGGGCTTCCCCAAAAGAACGTCATTCAAACGTCATTCCGACGTCAAAGCAACAGCCAATCAGCGAAGGAATTTCCCTCAACAGACATCCAGGAAGCCCGCGTCAGCGAAGGAACTGCCTCAGCGTTCAGCTCTCAACTAAACAGAACGCAAGTACAGACAAGCTCCTATCTTCTGAAATCGGTGTTGAATGGGTGAATTGAGTTAAACAGTAAAGATAAGACAATCGCTGCTTGGTGTTCTCCTAGGCTGAATTTAAAACCACTCGCGAAACTTAATGCAACTCCGTCAACTCATTTCCTTGAATCTTTGTGTGTATGTGTATGTTTTAGTTAGGTTTTTATGTAATCTAGATTAGCCAATAAAATTCATGTTTCATTTATAAAAAAGAAATGTCTTGGCTCATATAATTTCAAGATTAGACCTATGCCAAAAAGATCCTTGCTTGCTACTTAGCTTGTAGCTTACTTATAATAATTACCTCTGTTAAGAGCTTACAAATAATCATAATTGTGTTGACCGTGGCCAGGAAAACACATATTAAATTTGTTAAAAGATACTAAGAATCACCGGCTCGCTGGACGACCCCTTGATTTAAAGTGTAGATTTACAAATTTGGAACCGGTTTAATCGGGTGGACTTGGGACATTCAGATCCGAAGTCCTAGCAAAACCGAATGTGGTAATAATCATTAATTCCCTATAATTACAAATTAATAATGAATAAATAAATGATACAGTCATTACACATAAGACTTATCTTGTTGCTTGAAAACGTATTCTGCTTACGGAACTTTTATTTTTCAATCTCTTTGGATAAAAGCATATGCTAAATAAATGCATAACTGATGCAGAAGGGATACTCACAGGTAGGCAGCTTTGCCCTCCTCTAGATCTTTGCTCTTGCCGCTTGTGGCGGTCTTTTTGCTGCAGAGCTTGCGGGTGATGCACATGAGCAGGCCACACTGGCGCAGGAAGAAGCAGCTGATGTCCACTAGCACGAGCAGCAGCAGCAGGCCAGCTAAGCCCAGCCCAACCACTGCACCCAGGCCTAGGCCGCTGAACAGCGAATCTGCTGAGACAGGATGCACACATAACCATCAATGACACGCCTCAAAAACGCAACACTGTACACTTATTTAGGGCAAACTGAAAGATATAATGAATCAGTAGTATTTTGTCAAAAATCATGGTTATTTTTACAATTCAGAAAAAAAAAAATCAAATAACTGAAATGGCTCAAACTAGGAAAGCATGTAAATTCAATTCAGAGTCAATTAAAGCATTCATAAAACATAATATAACAATTTTCTACCAACAATGCACTAAATGTAGCTAGCTCATGTAGTTTAAATTTGCATCAAGAACTTGAGGTGAGAAGGTGATGCAACTTTGGTGACATTTTTAAACTGAAATTGTCTAGACTTTGCATGAGGAAATGAGGCAGTCTGAGAAGCTATTCAGAAGAAAACATCAATTTTTAAGGAACATTCTGGGCAATGCTGCTGCTCTAAACACATCAATCACACATGCTGTTGAAAGTAGCATTGCCATTCCAGAAAAAGCATCCCAGAAGTCTGTAGTTTGATCTGGACACAGTGACAGGGCATCAGAGTGAGAAAAAAGACAGGCATAATAAACAGAAGAGAACTTTGAGGAATTCAGTGTTGGATTTACAAAATTATATATATATAAAAAAAAATCACATCCACCACAGGGTTATTATGGTCAACTAAAACTAAAATTGTTTCTTGAAATAAACATAAAAAAAAAAAATCAAAATTGCTCCAAAGTACATTAATTTATGCCAACAAAACTACTTTTTATGTGTTAAATCAGGTAGAAATAGCTCTTTAAGCATCAATTGCAGGCTACCACTTACAATGTAAAATAACACTATAAATAACAACACTAAATAACTAAACTAAGAAAGTAAAATTATTTAAAAAATATACTGAAATATATAAAAAACAAAAACAAATACAAATGCCAACAAAAATAAACTAAAACAACTTTAAACTAAAACTTTAACTTTAAAATTAAAGTGTAAACAGATATAAAATAAATAAATAATTTCAAATATTCAGAAAACCTATGACAGTATATTGTTAATACTTCAATAACACCTCAACCAGGAATATATTTACGTTTCATTTGTGAAGACATTTATTTAAATTTAACAACATCAACAACAAACCATTACCAAATGAACATGCTGTAATGTTTTTAATTGTCCTTATTTAAACCTATGATTACGACCTCTAAACTTCAGATTAGGAACATCATGATCTACTAACCATTTACAAATGTGACCATGATGCAACAGCATATCGGTTTATACATGTATGAGTGGCCTCAGATCTAAGACCTCAGATTTATTGACCCTAGTATGGTCTTACTTACTTTATCAGCCAACACATCTGTTTTTCATCTTGTGCCGTGCTCGCCCTGAGAAATGTGTCCCCGCTCCTATAGCTGATTTGTTGTTGATTTATAACATCATTAGAAGCTCAATTTAGGATCTCGTTAATATCACTTATCCTGAAGTTCCACAAATGGGCGTGATCCATCCGCATCTGAGTTCAACGCACTCAATTAATTAAGTACGAATGGTGATTGAGACTCAGCATCAAGAAGCAATAACTCAAGCTCGATTGATTGTGTCTGGACTGAAGGGAGGTCTGTGGGTGGGATCCCAGCAGATGATTGACAGGGTAATGAAGCTTGTAATCATGTGTGGGGCTTAATGGTTGTGTCACGCTGATACATGACTAAGTAGGGCTTAAACAGGGTTTTCTAGTTTGGAACAGTTTTACATGGAAAAACTTTCAGTGTGAATTACAGGCAACAGGAGAGTTTGAGATCCCGTTAATGTACTCTCTTCAAGGTTGAAATACTGTATATCCCTCAGCCTTTGAGCTGCACCATTTAATCATTCAAACTCTTACCTCTGCACTTACAACACCAATAAATGCTGTAAGCTGGAGACAGGCAGGGGTTTTAAAAATCGGCTTCAGTTAAACCAGAGTAAATCTGTTATGAGGGGGTTTCAGATTATAGTAAAATACCATGGAAATTACACCCTTACATCATGACTATCCCAGTAAATGTTCTGGCAAATGCATCTGATGTGCTATGACAAGAACAAGTAATGCCTCTTTCTTCTCAAAGGCAATTCATTCCCTTATAAGTCGTGGATTATATACTTTTCTCGAGTGTAATCAAACTGAAATGGCCTGCATACATACACATACGATCATACATACATACATCCCATTAATATAGATATATATTATCTATATTATTCACTGTATATATACATATATACTACATATATATCACAAAATTTGCCTCTAGATATATTTGTACAATACGTCAAATGTATTTATGTATGCCATGAAAAAACATCAGTTTTTTTTGTTACCAAGCTACTAAACGGCCAAACTGCACCTAGCCCACCTAAAACGACACTTTTATAGCTTTCTGGGTTGTGTTAAGTGAAAACATTGAGCTGACCAGTGACAGTTTGGTCCTTTTTCCTAATCAACCCATAAAACCCAAAGAGCACTTCATAAAATGGGACAGTTTTCTTATCTCCAGGCTGAAAAGCTTCCTTCTGGAGTTCTGAGATAATTTAAAGCTTTGGCCATTATGGAAAAGGTCTCGAGTTTTAAGACTCCCCCCCCCTCCTCTCCTCACCCTATGCTGGCCCAGCAACCTCTGCACTACCTACACAGAGGACACAAGCCAAGCATGACTCCATAACGATGGTTTAAAGACTCTTACGCTCATTAAGACGATATGCTTGACGAGCATAAGGGACCCTCCAGCCGTTAAACGATTAATAGACCGACTGCCGTCAGGATAGCCATTTTCAGTGGCAAAGATGTCTTTGCGCAGCATGAGGTTGGACTGATGGGTCAGAACCAATGAAATGGGTGTCAAGTGGCACCAATTAGACGTCACTTTTCCATAGTTTTAATAGAATTCTCTATGACACTTGTAGTGCATCTATAAAAATGAACATTATAGTAACCATTTCATTAGTTGGTTACATACGAACACAACATAATTCCAAATTAATTTCACATTCAAATGGAGGATCTGAAATAATTTTGCTGTTGACTGTTGTTCTGTATGTTTCAATAAACATCTTTCTTTAATTTTATTTTAACATAACAATTCTGATACAATAAGCTCAATTCTCAGACAGCACAATCACATTTACTTACATTATTAATATCATAAATAGCTGCCATTTTAAAGGGGAGGTTCACCCAAAAATGAAAATTCTGACATCACGTTCTCACCCTCATGCAGTTCCAAACCTGTATGACTTTGTATCTTCTGCAAAACACACGATTCTTTTTAATGAAAACATTAAAAAATATATATATTTTAAATCTCTTCAATGTTTTTCCTTTCGCTATATTAGAGACACACTGTTGCTTGTGTTATTTAAATAAAGGTCTGATTACACTTGACTTTAGAATAAATGGCTGAATTCTGGCAAGCTGGATGGACTTCGCTTATTTCTCTTCTTGAAGCCACAAAAAAAAAGAAGCTTATTTATGGCCAGTGTGACCAGCTGTTATGTACAGCAGTAAAACAACAGGTCAATTTTCATTTGCCGTAATCTTTTCCAGCTGGAACCATCAACAAAGAGCCATTCTAATCTTATAGGAAGTTAAGCCATGTTAGGAAATAAGGGCTTTAATGGACTTGGTTTTAGACCTTTTCTTTTAACGAGAACAAAATAGAGGTTTTTGACATGCCCATAAATGAAATGCAATAATCTATTGCTGTGTAATGAGAGAATAGAGAGGGCAACACATAGAGATGATCAAGATTAATAGTCTTTATTGACTTGACTTCCACTGATTTGAGATTGTCTTAATTAGGTCAGGTATGCCATGAGGGTATCAAAACCTCTCACATTTTTTTACAATTTACAATGATAAAAATGTACAATGTCCAACCGAAAAATATAATGAAATCCTAATTGTGATTCTGTGGTGTGAACTTCAAAACTTATTGATCGACTGCAACTAAACACATTACACCAAGGAATGTTTGTTACTTTTTTCTCCCTAGAAGCTCAATACCTTTTTTCCAAAAGGAAAATAATAATAATAATAATAAACAGCTGACAGAGATGATGAGGATCAGAGTTAGAAATCTTATACTCTACAAACTTAAGATCAGTCACTAATTCCTGTTTTCATCGCTTCAGTTAAAAGTAAGGAATCTTGTCATTAGTAATTCTGCTAAATAGCCCTTCAGCATTGACAAAGACTTATTCAATATGTTTATCTTTCCTTGATTGCTTTA
Source organism: Sinocyclocheilus anophthalmus (assembly GCA_018155175.1). Classification (NCBI taxonomy): domain Eukaryota; kingdom Metazoa; phylum Chordata; class Actinopteri; order Cypriniformes; family Cyprinidae; genus Sinocyclocheilus; species Sinocyclocheilus anophthalmus. Next base: position 114,319 of record JADLZN010008535.1, on the reverse strand, counting down.
GTAGTCAATATTTCAAGCTATAATGTGCAGGATAAGGATTCAGATAATTCAATGCTTTTGCATTTGACTACCTGTAATAAACCAAACTATGAACTCACACGGCTTTATATGTTCTACACTAACTGGTTCACTGGTACAAGGGTAAGACATGATTGTTAGGAATCTGAATTAAGAGGCTGTAGTTATTGCATCAGAGAAGGCTAGTTTATTTGAGAAATTCCGACAGATTTCTATGCTGCTTTTGACATGAATTTGAATCGATTCTTCAAACATGCTGCATCATAAAAGCACAATCTATAGCTATGCACTTCACATTTAATGGATCTTACAATGTACTCTTCTGATAACAGAAAATAAATAAGCTTCACGTAACAGACTACAACACACCACTTCATCAAATCAAGATTGCAATACTGCATCCAGAAAGTCAAGAAAAGTGAAGCATGTCCATTCTCACTATTTTACAAGGTTAACATATACTACCATTCAAAGGTTTAAGGTCAATATCTTTTTTTTAACTAAATACTTTTATTCAGCTAAAGTGAACTTTTACATTGTTACAAAAATGTTTTATTTCAAATGAATGCATAAAAAAACCCCATTCTATTCATCAAAGAATCTTCAAAGAAATATAGCATCCTTTTCTGAAGAGTGGATAAGTCTGCTGAAAAGTCAGCTTTGCCACCACAGGAATAAATTACATTTAATATATATATATATATAATACATTTTTTTTAAAAAATTGTCCAATATTACTGTTTTTATTGTATTTTTTTATCAAATAAATGCAGCCTTTATTAAATGTCTTAAAGGCCTAAAACTCTTGAACCGTAGTGTAGACCTCAGCTGAATTTAGTCCTGTACAATTACATGTAACAATTACTGTTAGCTTAATTCACTGTATTCACATATTACTTCTTCATGGCAGCAACATTCTATACAAATTTTTGTATTCACAGACTGCACACAATTTCAGTTACTCAAGTTCTTCCTCATCAATACTGAGAAAATAAAATAAAGTAGCATGGCAACATCTCTCTCTGCCAAAGGTGTACCCAGAGAATCAAAATGAATGTACATTATATTTGACTCACTGGGAGAGAGAAGCCTTGTTTTATGTTTCTCATATTATGAGAAACAGAAAGTCGGCCTGTTTGATTTATGTTACCAGTGTTTAAAAGTCATATCAATTTGAAATCCTACTTGACTCCATTTAATGAGTGCTGCGTTGTTTATCTCTGTGTGCGAGTATCAGCAACATCATTAAATGCATTCTCTCAAGCGATGCAACTGCTGACATTTCCCATAGTCGTAATAAACCAAAACAAAAGAGCCTGTGGATGCACAGAAGATGGAAAAGCCCTCACGCTGGTGGCTTATACTGTTCTTTGTAAACACCAGCAAAAAGGAGCTCATTAAACATAAAACCCAGGGTCAGATCGCTACTGTTACAGGTAGACAACAAATTAGCCACTCAGTTTTTCCTCTTCCTTTGTTGACAATAATGTGCAGGACCTTTATGGACAAAAAGGCCAGTTTTGGCACGGAGGGCAGCCAGGATAGTGAAACAGGAGAAATCGACTCACAAGCATGGACAACAACACCACCAGAACAGGCAATGAACCGGCATGGCGAGCCATTGGTAGGGGCAAAAAAACAAAAAACAAAAAAAAAGTCTTAGTCTTTTGGGCTCATTCCAGGCAAGGTGAAGATGGAGCAATGTCAACACAGACACAAGCACAGCAACAATGACAGAGAAGCTCCGAAGATGTTCACCATACGGATGGGCTGCACAGGGGGGTGTCCACGTCCGGTTGGAGGGGGCTCGCAACACTGATCTGCAATGAGATGGAGGGGAGAGGGAACGGTAAGGAAGAGGGAAAGACATACAGGTGTGTGGAGCCAGCACAGGACGCAGGATGGTTACGCACACAGAAGGTCACGCGAGATAATGAAAAGTGGTTTAGTCACAACACAATAGCGGTGGGTTAATAGAAAAGATGATTACAAGAGTAAAAATTAGATAAACAGATTATTTTGGTGCAGGTCAGGAAATAAACAGGGGTGAATGCGACAATAACATTGACATATGAGCGAAAAGCAAGTGAGCAGTCCAAACCAGTGTCCGTTGTAAAGGTTTGTTTGATTGAAAAGATCGCAGGGCGATTAGAGGCACAGAGAAAGGGAAGTTTAGTGGCAGTTCATTGCAAAACAAAAAGCCCAGCAATTTGTGATGTGGCCCAGAATGCGTTGCATAATTCATTAGGTGGGAATTGGAGAGCAGGATTGTTTAGAGTGAAACAACGAGATGAAGCACATTAGAATTATAAATAAGAGCGTGGGCCAGTGGGGATGAAGGGGTGCAGGCGGAGAGGGAGAGAAAAAGGAAAGGATGAGGAGGAATTGGGAGAGAATATACAAATGACATCGAATTAACAAGGTAAATCCAAGCTGTTGAGAAGCGTGCTGTCAACACACACACACACACACACAGGTTTGTTTTTGTGAAAAGTGGGGACATCTCATAGGCATAATGGTTTGTATACTGTACAGACCGTATATTCTATTGCCCTACACCAACCCTACCCCTAAACCTACCCCTCACAGGAAACTTTGTGCTATTTCATTTTCCAAGTACACTCCATTCTGTGTGATTTATATATGCGTTTTGAAAAGTGGGGACATGGGGTAATGTCCTGAAAAGTCACCTTCTCCTTGTAATACCTATGTCATACCTTTGTCATTATCAAATTTATTTCATCATTTGTCCCAAAATGCGCGCGCACACACCCACACACACACACACACCCCCCACACACCACACACACACACACACACCACACACCACCCACACACACACACACACACACACCAGATGTATGGCTATGATTCACTGACTCTGCCTCTAGGAATATTTCATATATAATTGGACAAGACTAGAAAAAATTAAAATACCATCTGTCAATATCATGGCATTTTTCAGGACAGGCCTTTTGTCCACATAGCAGACTGCAAGACACATTTTGTTTATCATATACTAAATGTCTGTGATATATGTCTGTCTGCCTGTCTGCCTGTCCGTCTGTCTATCTATCTATCTATCTATCTATCTATCCTACTTCTCGCTATCTATCTATCTATCTATCTATCCGTCTGTCTTCTTTTCTAGCAGTCATACAGAATATGGCAATGGGAGGACATTGTCCCCACCACTTTATGAAATAGCTTGCAGTCACACTTTTGTGTTCATCAGTTGCATCCCCTAATATAAATCCACTCATGTATAGCTGCAATTTAGCTTGGTTCATTAAAACAAACATTGTTATTAGAGCAGATATGAACCTGGGACCTACACACTCAAAGAAAAACGCTGACATCGACACCATTACATATTTATCCTCTATTCCAAACATCTATCAAATAAATGAAAAAAAAAAAACTGGCAGGAAGTTAAAAAATAAAACGTCACAAAAAAGTCCACAACTTATTGTAAAAGAAAAAATTTAATGACACGTTTTTCCAGCACATTGGCATAATATACATAAACCATCATTACCATTAAACCACAATTACAATATGAATCCTAGACCAGTGAGAAAGCACCCTTGAAATGGTCTTTTCTATGTATTTCCCAATCAGTTCTCCTATCAGGTGGAAAAACTTGTGCTCCTCTGTTTACAGTACATGACATGGCTATAATTTGAGCATTGTTTTATATGTACAACAAAGGAAAGTTCATGTTTTTAGCTGAAACATTATCTACATCCAGAGATCCTGCCCACAAAGGTACAGAGGCATTGAGATTTGACAAGCAATTGACAGACCTCTTTAAAAAAATTTTACCTTTATATTCTCATTTGAAAAAAGTAGTATTGTATTACTGTTAGCGGAACTCAAATCACTTCCGTCAACCTCTTCTGCCTGTTTCGTTTGGCTGGTGGATCACCTTCCTCAGCTATCAACTTTACTATACCTCCAGCAACTTACCCTTCATCCTTGCACCATTCAAAGATACCCATTGGCTACATAGAGCTTCTGATTGATTCTTGAAAGTTTCTGATTCCACTGTAACCACTGGGACCTAGTAATCCAAATATTAAAAGCCTTCTCATAAAAGCATGACTTCAAAAGAGACCACAACTGCAAACTGCAGATGGTCAATCAGCCAATCATAGTGAAATGGAAGCACTAACTGCTAGACAGTTTGATGTATGAGCGTGTAAGTAATTTATTTTTGTAGTGACAATTTCTTTCTCATCCCATTTTTCCTAAGTGAGATGGCGCTTCCTCTGACAAATCGCTCCTGATCAGGACAGAGAAACAGTTACAGTGGGTTACCCTGCACATTTGATTATGAATGTGGGAAACACGAGCTCTATCAAGTGTGGGGGGCTGGCAAGTGTGCTGAACTGTAGTAGGGCATGTAATTATAATAGGAGACATAAAATTTCAGCTATAGATATTGTGAGTGGGTGACGAAGCATTGTAGGCAATCAGACTCAATTTGTAATATGGAAAAGAGACAGAGTACTTTGCGTGTTTTGTGGACATGCGTGTACCTGTGATGTCAGGTTTCTGAGGCATGGAGAACTTCACAAAGGTGGGTTCAGACAGGCCTTTGACGTTGCGTGCGGTGATTTCCACCTCATACTGCGTATTCCACTGGAGCGGTTGCAGCAGCACGAAATCATTCACACCTGGAACCAGTTTTGTCATCCACTGCTCTTCTTTATCCTGCACAAAACCACAAGTGTTTTATAAAATTTGCTCAAGCATATGAGTATCATTTGCTTTAGGGAACATATCAGACAACTTGCTATTGATTGTGAACGTACAGGTGTTTGAACAGTGGCTACATTCTATTCTGTTTTGGTTGAGAAAAGAGCAGGATGGATGCAAGATTTGCAGATGAAAGTGGCCTGAAAGGCCATCTCCTCCTTTGTCCTTAGAGTAACAGGCAAAAAAAAGAAAAGAAAAGAGATTTTCTCTAATCCTCAAACTTTTCCACACACTTAAACAGCAGAAACACTCCAATGCATCCATTATTCTCTTTGTGTCCCTGCCTGCAAAGCATCTAAGCACGAGTATGTGCGTAATATAATATAACGTGTGTGTGTACCGGCTGTTCTGTCGGCTAAAAAAATTGAAACTAAGCCCACACAAGCTGCCTTCAAAAACTCATTGCTTTCATATTTTGACATTTTCAAAACGCCTCAGCTCTTTAAAGGCTAAATGGTTGAATGTAGCTTTCACATGTTGACAGTCCTTAGGCGAGCTGTCTCCCCAGGCTGTGACATCTCCATTTCCCCTGTTCTCACCTCCACATGCACAGGCGATCAGAGACCGAGCAAATGAGAGAAAGATAAAAAAAATACAAAAAGGGAAGAGTACAAATAAAAGAGAAGGAAAAGATGCCAGCGGACCCTATTAAGGTTGAGGAGGAAGCAAGGCATCACCAAACACAGTGAGACAGACAGAGATGAAGCAAATGAGGAAACGCTGAGGCCCATAAGGGGAAAAACAAACAGAAGGATTGTGTGTGAAAGAGAGAGAGAGAGCGAGAAAGCTGTGGTGAACGTGTAAACATGCTAGTGTGGCAACACTGGATAACCTCATGACCTGTAAACAAACTTTTTCATTGTGAAACAGTGGCGATGATGCACAAGGAACAAAAAACGCAACTAGGCTCTATGTGACCACCCAGCCAGACAATAAAATTACCAGAGTAATAATAAAAATGTTCTTAAGTGCACACAGATGTTTGTCATACATTTTTGGATACAAACATTAAGTATAATTTGTTTTTACCCTCATCCTAACACAACATTTCCTATACAGCCATTTGCACATTACAGCTTATAGAACTTAACCGAGATTGAGGTACAATGCACATCAATGGACATTTTTATTTTTCTGAATTACGTAAGAGTAACTGTAGGTATTAAATGTAAAATAATAAACACAATAATAATGAAAAAAAAAAAAAACATAAATATTTTAAAATCAGCATAATTTTTAAAAAAAATGATTAATGAGTGAGACCCTTTTTCTTATTTACCCTTTAAGAAGTGAAAGGAAACAGACTGCATTTGTTTTGCATATTTAGAATAAAAATGATAATGGGTCTCATTCACTATGCACAAATTTGCATGTGAAAAATCACCAAAAACTTGTGTACTAAAATGTATTAAAAAAATGTAGACACTGAATCACACATACACGAAACCCACAATTGTATTAAGATAAAAATTATATTTATTCTTAACATGATTAGAATTTTAGATATTATATATAATTGAGAGTTAAGATCAAATCAATATTTCATATTAACATGATATAATATTTTTTTATATAGTTAAGATTAAATTTATATTTCATCTTAAACATATTTCATCATATGCAGTGAATCATATATGCATATATGTACAGCTGGCTAATGTAATCTGGGCCTGTATTAAAAGTATTCGTGTTTGAACTGGCTTTGAGACTGACACACTTGGCAGCGCATCAAAGACAAGAGTAGTGTCTTTAGAGATCATGTTAACACTTTACAATAAGCTTCATTAGTTAACATGAACTAAGAATGAATTATACTTCTACAGCATTTATTAATCTTAGTTAACGTTAATGTTTTCAACATTTACTAATGCATTATTAAAATCAAAAGTGTGCTGGTAACATAGTTCGGTGAATTACTAACGAGCTAACAATGAACGACTATTTTCATGAACTAACATTAACAAAGATTAATAAATACTGTAATAAATGTTTTGTTCATTGTTTGGTCATGTTAGTTAATACACTAACAAACATTAACTAATGGAACCTTATTGTAAAGTGTTACTGAGATCATTATATGTTTGAGAGTGATGAAAGGCTGTAAAGGAAAAGTTGTGCAGAAAGCCTTTAAATGGAGATGGTTTGGACATGTTTTATGCAAATGACTAAAATGTGACATGCGGTTGTTTATTTGATTTAATAATCCAAATTCATTAACATCAGAACGAGGTTAAGAACAAATTAATGTGCGTACGCACATGCTGTGAATTAGGTGGACATTTTTTATGAGTTCTTTTGTGTGTTCAAATATGAAATAATCCACACAATTATTAGTAAATGAGAGCCATTATTTGCTTTATTTCACAATTTAGGATATCACTGATTGTCCCAAGAGGGAGGTTTGTCAGATGTATGAAAAACTTGATTTCCCCACATAAACATACCTCTCTCTTTTCCACACACCACTTCCATAGAACACTTCAATGCCGTCATACTTGATGCACAACAGTTCAGCCAATCAAAAGCCCCCAAAACAGCAGAATACATTTGTGCAATAATTACTGAAGCATGTTTTTATCCATGCTGCTGTGCGTACTGGTGCTTAAACAAAAGGCATGGGCTCAAACAAAAAGATGTGTTTTTATTGCTCATTACTGAAAACATCGCCCACTTGTCTCTAAGTGTTTACTGGAATAACATTCTCTGCATTCCAGCAAAGTCTCACACTTTACACTTACAAACAAAAAAACACACGATCCCGTTTAGTGCTGCTTTTCTCCAGCTAGTTAAAGACCAAATACATTACAATTTGTAAAATGCCGTTCTGCTAAACAGCCAAACAATGCCCCAACAAGTCAAAGTCATGATAAAAAAGTGTGGATAGCCCATAGATGACATAAGCTAAATGAATAAATCAATGTGGTTGTAAAGGGATAATTGTTCAGTAATCACATTGTCACAACAAACTTAGTTAATCCATGCACCACAAAAAAGTCACACTGGGTACGTTTAGTATTAAAGCATACTGTAATGCCTTGATTATGTTGGGATCAATTTGACAGCTGGTTCATTTTCCAACTGCGGTGGCATTTGCCTTTAAAAAATTGGTCACTTTATTTTAAGGTTCAATTCTTGCTATTAACAAACCATTAACTATGACTTTTGCCTCAAACTCCTAATATGCTGCTTATTAATAGTTAGTAAGGTAGTTGTTAAGTTTGGGTAGGATTGGGGATATAGAATATGGTAATGTAGAATGCTTCATAAGTACTAATAAACAACCAATATGTTAATAATAGGCATGCTAATAAGCAACTAGCTGATAGTAAGAATTGGTCCATATACTAAAGTGTTACCAAAAAATTCAATTACAAATTACATTAAGCATAGAGTGCTGTTTAATTAATAAATATTCCTTCTCATTTTAATTAAAGGTAAACAATAACTTGTTTTTGTTCAGAATTTCACTAGCATCACCTGATTTGAAGGTGGAGGATGATATGATCACAAAAGCTAGCATTCTTAACACTTAAATACCATTTTTTAAAAGGACTAATATCTATTTCTGTCACATTAAGCCTCTGCGGCTCCCTCCGATCACCACCAGAGGGAACCATCACCGGAATATTAACCGGTTCTTTCGGACTTCATTTCCCATCATCCCATGCCTGAGACTGATTACCTGCACAGGTGCTTATCATTATCATGACTATTTAAGCAGTGCCTACCTTACCCTCATTGCGAAGTTTTGTTTTTGCTATTGCTGACATTTCTGAGCGTTTATACCTTGTTTGATTACCTGTTGTCTACCGGAATTGTCTAGACCCGTCTGATCATTCGCTGCCTGCCTTCTTGACCCTGCCTGTCTAGTGGATTTACTCTCTTCTCTGTCTGCCGCCTGCCTCGACCCTTTGCATGGACTCAGGTTATGATTCTGCCTTGCCTACGTTACCCCTGTATACTGTTGATTGAACTTTGCTTGTCTGATTGTTAATAAAGCTGCACATGGATCCCAACGTCACTGAATCCTCATTACAATTAGATTATTGGCATAAAAACTGTAATTCTGACCATACGAAATTCAGTGCTGAATAAAAGTATTCATTTCTTATTAATTTCTTCTCTTACTCAGCCTTTTGAATGGTAGTGTATGTAAATGTTATCAAGGTTTGATGAATCCTCTAAAACAAGGTAAAAACAGCATCAGAAGAGAGGCGTTTATGTGCATAAACATTTATACAGCACTACAGCAAGGTTTCCCTTGTGAGACTGCACTGATTAATAGAGGCTTTAAGAGCAGCTCACTTACTGTTTTGTATTTGACAATATATTCCAGGATGGGCATTCCTCCATCATCCTGCTTGACCAGCCCCAGTCGGTATGCCTTCCCCACCCCTCGCTGACCCTGAACTGAAGGGGGACTCGGCTCTCCTGAATATCGAAAAAAAAGACACAATAATGTGTGAATGGTCCACATTCATATACATAACTGGTTATAATTGAACTCAATGGTTAGCAGCAACATACTACTGCAATAATGTAACGACTGAAGGTTGTTTGTCCAAATCTTCAGCATTTAAGTGTCAAAGCAGAGGGCACTCACGTATGGGCAGAGTTTGAAAGCTCTCGGTGCGGCTGAACTCCCCTTGACCTTTTCCGTTCACCGCGGCTACTCTCACCTCATAGGTAGTGTTGGGCTCAAGGTTAGTGAGCAACACGATTGCTGTGGGAGAGAAAGAGAGAAGAAGATGGAAATGATTCTAACAAACATACTAAGTCCCAACTGGTCTCCTAATCCATGTACATGGTTTCAAAAGACTGCTTTCTCCAATCATGCCCTTGGAAAACAGGCCTTTTCAGAATTATGTATATTAGCTCAGAGTCCTTGAAGTAGCCTAATTTGCTTATTTGATCATCTAATGTGTTCTCAAAGTTCCTGCATGCCCATTTTGGTGTTGTGGGTAAAGAAAAATCAATTTAAGCACTGTAAGTTCAGGTTGGACTAGAGTTGTATCTCCCACAGCTCTTCTCACTCTTGTAGTTTGGCCTTTGAAGCCAAACTACAAGTATGGACCGAAAGTTTGGGCAATTCGTAGTAATGTGGTTTGTGTGTGTGTGTGAATATAGTGAGAATGATGGCTGAAGGATTCAGCCTGAAGTCAAGCTGATATAAATCAGCATAGAAATATAATGAAAGTCTTTTTGTGTGCTTTGTTCCTGCATAAGATCTGAAATGAACTACAAATGGCACTGCAGTCAAAGGCACCATATTTGATTTGAGATATACAGTGGAGGAGAAACTTTCACACACTGATATCCATGTGACTGCATAACACTTAGAATGCAGCACACAAGGTTGTATGTGGACTAGCTATATATATATATATATATATATATATATATTATATATATATTATTAGTTTGATAGCCCAAATGCCCTTTCACTTCATTATATGGAAGACAGTAGAAATGATACTTCAAAAATACATTTTTGTGTACTAAGGATGAAAGCAAATAATATATTTAATTTTTGGGTGAAATATTTCTTAAAATTGTTTTTGAAAATAAGAAATGAAAACTATACATGTTAAATAGACATTAAATAATCAGCAATCAATTGTGTTGAAAATGTGAGCAACACTGATTTTGAGCGACTGATTTATTTACTCCTCAAAGACTACCATTCAAAAGTTTGCAGTTGGTAATATTTTTTTTTAATGTTTTTGAGTTTCTTATGCTCACCAAGGCGTCATTTTTAAATACAGTAAAAACAGTAAAATTGTGTAATATTATTACAATTTAAAATAACGGTTGTCTATTTGAATACATTTTAAAGTGTAATTTATTCTGAGATGGTGAAGCTGAATTTTCAGCAGCCATTACTCCTGTCTTCAATGTCACATGATACTTCAGAAATCATTTGGTGCTCAAGAAACATTTCTTATTACCGTCAATGTTGAAAACAATTGTTGTTTAATATTTTTGTGGCAACCATGAAGGGATTCTTTTATGAATAGAAAGTTCAAAACAGCTTTTATTTGAAATAGAAATATTTTGTATTGTCAGTTTTGATCAATTTATTGCATCCTTGCAGAATGCAAGTATTTACTTCTCTCTTTCAAAAAAGAGAGAGCTAATCAGCTGTAAGTGGAAACTATTTATTCTTCTATGATTTGTTTGGTGGTTTAACACAGGCATTGATCAAAAATGGCGGTGGACAACCTTTGTACTTACTCTGTGTCCCTTGTGATTTCACATTCTTCCAGTCTTGTGAGCTGATGTCTTTGTATTTGACCAGGTAGTGACTGATGGGTACACCGCCATGGGAGTCTGGCTTTGTGAAGGTAACTGTGGCCACGCGCTGTACCACAGAGCCCAGCCGAACAGAGTAAGGGTTTGAAGGAACATCTGTGACAGAGAAATTATGGGTCAGGGGAAGAGAGACTAACAAACGATTCCATTTATGTGGTGAGGCCACAGTTTCTGAGAGCATCAAAGGATCTGGTTGTGTGTCTTTCTGTGGGGAAGAAAACAGAGTTATAGAGTTGCTTTATAGGGCCTTATAAACCAAGCTCTCTCAGCATGAGACATTTAAGACCACAAGCACAGTCAGCTAGAAATTACTGCACAGTATCTTATGAAAAATAAATGTCAAATGAAGATTGAAAGTTAAGTAAATTAAATCATAAAAATAAAATTAAGTTCAAACAGAGTGAGTTACAGTGATTTAACTATAATTAAAGAGTATTCCTACAGCTTAAAATCTGTGGTAAAGTCATGGTAACAGTCTCTCATGGCTAATAGCTTTTTTATTTATTTAAAACAGCTAAATGTTAAAGACACCAGTGTTTAAAATGGGATTAAATAATAATAATACAAAAATCACAATTAAATAAATAGATAATTAAGTAATTAACTACATAATGCAAATATACAAATTTTTTCCAATTAGAACATTGGAACTAGCAAACCTAAAATAATGAGAAAAATAATTTTTTCATTTTATGAATTTGCTTCATAAAAATGCATATTACTGTTGCTGATTTCAGTTTAATTCACTGGGTCACCTACTTTTGTGGAACTGTACCAGAATGGTCAATATAGCAGTATTTTGACTTAAGTTTAATTGGTCCACCTCACAAGGCTTGAAAACATATTAATATTTTCAGCTGACTGCTGGGAAAAAGCTTAAATCCATTAAAATAATGGTTTTAAATATAATAAAATGTGTAAAACACATAGCAATCCACTATTTTTAGGAGCTGAAAACTTTATCAAACTAGCCAAAATCGGATAGATGAAAGTACTAGGTGTGTGGGATACACACAATTTTATGAATGACATCTATTTGAACTGTATTTCTTCAGAAGCAGAGTCAGTGAAGGCTTAATCCTAACAGGAGCACCAAATATTAGCTCATAGTCATCAGGTAGCACAAACCGTGATGTTGCCAATCTGATACAAAATCATGTTGTACCCTGCCTAAACCTCTCCTGCATGTCCTTTACAGTAGGTGGCATGGCATAGTTTCAGCATTCTTAGCCATCTTTCATGCTTGTTTTTTTCTTGCCCTGCCAAGCCAGAAAACATAAACTGCTCTGAATAACAAGTATCTGAGAATGGGAGAGCCGAGACCGATGATGGAGAGATGAATAGTAAATGAAACATGGAGAGGCAGCAGGAAGAGAGAGAGAGAAACAAATTCAGTATGCGTAATAGAGAATCATGGAGAGGAAGTGCCAGTGAGAGAGACAGTAGGACAGAGTGAGACGTATGGAAGATGACGCTAAGATGGACAGAAAAGAGAACTCATGCCACAGAATCCACTTTGCCTGTCTGCTAGTATGAGGTATAAAAGAGGTTGCAACAAAGACAAGCACATACACAGTGAAGACTCACACATAGTCCTACGTAATGTAAGATACCCCCAGTCTGATGAATTTTCTGGCTTACGATTCAAGCAATGGATCATTGATGACAAAAGCAACCTGTTTTTGCGGCATGGTCTGCAAGAATCTAAAGGGTCTGAAGATCCACCAGACCAAGATGGGGTGCACAAGGAAAAGGCAAGTTAAACAATGCACAGAATCAGTGCCTAGCACTGTACCTGGTGAGACGGAGAAGGAGCACGACCCGGAGTCAACCCAAAGTGTCCAGAACCTCCAAACTCCACCTGTTGTACACTCTTAAAAATAAAGGTGCTTCACGATGCTATAGAAGAACCTTTTTGTCTAAATGTCTAAATGGTTCCATAAAGAACCTTTAACATCTGAAGAACCTTTCTGTTTCACAAAAGGTTCTTTGTGGCGAAAAAAGGTTCTTCAGATTATAAAAAGGTAAGAAAGAAATGGTTCTTTAAAGAACCTTTGACTGAATTGTTCTTTGTGGAACCAAAAATGGTTCTTCTATGGCATCGCTTGAAGAACCTTTTGAAGCACCTTTATTTTTAAGAGTGTACCTAGCAAACCACCAGAACTTCGCCGGGTCTTATGGCCTACTGCAAACAAGGGGGCTGAGTGGCGCCAGTTTGATGAGGTTGTAGACATTGCCCTCGAAGTTTCATCAAAGGGGAAGGTGAATCAGTGACTCCAGTTGATGTGGACTTTGATCATTACCATCGGCACTGAGCAATTTGGCACTAAACATCAAAAAGTCAGGACCACACCAATGACTGAATCGGCGTGAGATCAAGATCAATCAGCTTCAGGAAAGACCTGAAGTCCCTAAAATACCAGTCCAGAAAAGCGAGGGAGGACCGGCCCTGATGGAGCTCCAGAACCATCACAAGGCAGAAGCTCATCTCTCTCCGGTGTGCTGAGTGGCACAGAAGAAGGGGCAGAGAAAGGGCTAGCAAACAAACTGCCTTCATAGTGAATCCCTTTGGATTCACGAAATGGCTGCTAGGGCAGAAGAGCATTGGAACCCTGATTTGTCTAGTAGAAGAAATTAACCAACACCTCAGCAAAACTTACAGCGACAAAAGGCAGGAGAAAGATCTCAGGAGCAGAAGACAGGAGCACAATTAGAACTGCGTGAGCCAGTGCAGCCCCGGGGCTGAGTGGAGTGCCATACAAAGTCTACAAACATTGCCCAAGACTCCTGGAGAGGTTGTGGAAATTTCTCAGAATAGTAGCCAAACAGTGGTGACATGCAGAAGGTGTCTGGATAACAAAGGAGGAGAATGCGAATGACATCACACAGTTCTGTACCATCTCTCTGTTAAGTGTGGAAGGAAAGGTCTTTTTCAAGATAAAAATGAACATGCTTATCAAGGCAGTTGAAGTGGAATGCAGGGGCCCCCTATCCAGATCCGGCATTCGCCAACCTCCCATTCAAGCTTGTATAGACAGTCTAACTGTCACAGCAACATCAGTGGCAGGATGTCACTGGCTTCTACAAGGACTAGAGAGACTCTTTACATGGGCGAGGATGGTCTTCAAAAAAGCCAAATCCAGGTCCTTGGCCCTGAGGAAGGGAAAAGTGGAGGACAAGTACCTCTTCCGCCTGGCAGGAGCCTTAATCCCATCAGTGTCTGTGAAGCCTGTAAAGAGCCTGGGGAAGATTTTTCGACATCACCCTGAAAGACACAGCAGGAAAAAAGCCTGAGTAGCATTGCTCATTATGGGCATACCAATAAGCCGCAACTTCTCTTCACCAGCCTGACTGAGGAGTTTAAGGTCACAAGAACCAGGGTGGTGCTTCTGTATAGATATTCCTCTGATCGCAGAGTCTCCACTGTAGGCATCACAGTCAGAACGGGAAGGAAGTGGAGGGCACGGGAGGCTGTCGAAAGGGCAGGAGCAATGCTGAGGCATAATATTTTGGTAGGCTCTGTCGTAGTCGAAACAGCGGGACTTGGTAGCTACCCAACACCTCACTACGACAAGGCTCAGAGTAAAGAGAGATGTCAGCTGATCCAGGGAGAGATCCATGCGGAGGTGGAGGAGGAGTGCCGTAGCAGGTCAGTGGCTATGCGCAAACAAGGAGCTTGGACTAATTGGGAGATTGCATCAGCCTGGAAGACCACTTAGAGAGAGCTTTGGAAGTCTGAACCAGGCTGTGGAGACCTGTGGTGTAGTGCGCTGCTTGCACACAAACCAGGGACTGATGGTTGGGTCGCCTAGGTGAGGGAGTCTGATAACCAAAGACCCGAAACACCCTATGAACCTGGATTCATCACGAAGGATGTGTCCAAGCAGCACCATCTAGATGTAGATTCTTCAAACACATTTATACATGTGTTTTTATTGTGTTATACACTTCAAGACACAAACAATATAGTAGACAACAATCCATCAGAGTGATCTGCATTATATTTGAAGCCTGCTGCCATAAGCTCTTCACAGCTTGATTAACCTCAAACATGTTATTGCTAGCCGTTTGAAAGCTAAGCGTGTTTAATTCCAGCACTGCCACGGTGTTCAGCCTGATAAAAAAGTCATTATTATCTGCTGAGGAGCAATTGAGTTGATTATATGTATGTGAGAAAGCTTTTTTTTGGGGGGGGGGGGACAAGAGTGAGTCTGGTTGGGATTGCTAATTTACCTAAAATCCATTCAAGCCTTAAAGTGCCCCTATTATGGATTTTTGAAAATTACCTTTCATGAAGTGTGTAACACAGCTCTAAGTGAATAAAAACATTCACAAGTTTTAAATCTAAAAATGCACCGTGTATGGAGGAGAAAATGTTGGGAGTTTTTAAACATACCCTCTCTTGAACCGAGCATTTGTGGTTAAAAGTATATAAATATTATTTTTTTTAAGAAAATGACCGATCATTTTGCTAGATAACGTTTCTGCATTGGGCTAACGCATTTACCATGGCTGTTTGGGTGTTTACCACTGAGCTGTGGGCTAAGTCAGGGGTTTTCAACCTGTGGGGCGCGCGGGGGGGGGGGGACAGCACCCGTCAAGGGGGGTGCGACCAGCATCAGTTAATTCAGAGATGTTCCCTTGAGGATTTATGAATATGAGTTAACAAATCTTTAGCCATCCACTAGTGGGCAATCTGACTCCCACCGCTAGTCGACAGAGCAGAGTTGGCTCGAGTATCAGTCAAACTCAGTGTTGCCAAGTCCGCGGTTTTTGGATGCTGGGGGGGCGCGAGTGAAATTAGACAGACTTGGGGGTCCCATCCAAAACTCATGCCATTGGTTGAGCTGGAAATTGGTATTTTGGTAGTTCACAGTTTGAATGGTTAGCATTTAAATTACACTATCTGGGCCCATAAAGCCTATTTTTCCATTGACGGACAATCAAAATCAGCTATGTATTCTATTAAAGGGGTCCTATTATGCTTTTTCACTTTTTAAATTTTAGTCAGTGTGTAGGGTATGTTTGGGGATATAAAAAAGATCGAGAAAGTTACAAATCTCAAAGTCCACTCCAAAAGGAAATCAATTCAATCAAATCAATAAAAAAATAAATTTTCAAGAACTACAGCAAACGGCTCGTTTGGACTACAGCGTTTGGTTTCCGGGCTTTATGATATCACAAAGCGGCTCATTAGAATTTCATTATTCCCGCCTACAGAAATTCGAATGGTTGGGGGGTGGGGAGGGGCGAGGTCGTGGTTAGAACGCTTGGTTGAGTGAGCGCATGAGACGAGACAACGAAGAAGAAGAGCTGTTGCAGAGTTAGTGCCTCAGAGGAAACCAAGAAGAAGAGCTGCTGTGCTATAGCCTCAAATTTTCAGCATGTCTAGAACAGCGGTTCTCATTTCCAGTCCTCGTGTACCCCCGCTCTGTACATTTTGTGTTTCTCTTATTGCTTCATACGTTTGCTATATTTGACTGTAAGTGCCCTGCGAAGTGGACATTACCGGATATTCCGCCATGATTCCAGTTTTAAAGGGAGCGTATATGTTCCATACAAAGGGCATTTAAGTGTGCGAGACATGAATTTAAATTGTATTTATTTACAGAGGTATATTACATCCCACTTCACGCTTCTCTAGTAAGTTTCATTTGTGTGTGAAGACGCTGCAGGCAGCTGCGCAGCGCAAATCTGTAAATGAATATTCAGAAGTGAAGAAAACTTCAACGGATTTCCCCTGCTCAAGCAGTAGGGAGCAATGAACACTGTGTAGAGATCATTGTCCACGGAACACAGTTCTGCAACGGAGCTCACTTCTACGAGAGATGCTCTCTGAATCAGGTGTGTGTAACAAAGAGGAAGTGCAAAACATTCAGAGATGGGGGTTGGTACCCGAGGACTGGGATTGAGAACTGCTGGTCTAGAACAATATTCAAATATACACAAACATAGCTGGGTGCCGCGGACAGACGCCGAACGGCGCTGCCGGTGTGCCTACACTCATACAAAACAATACTTTGTGTGTTGAATTTTAAAGATTTGGAGCGATGCTGCGCTTCTCGTCCTGTGTGTGACCGCCTGAAACGCTGTTTTTTTTCCACTTCCGAAAGCAGATGATGTTCAGGAAACAGTTGTTGCAATTTATTTTTTAACTCTGTCCTGAGCATTATAACCCCAATTTGCTATTGTGTGCTGCGCATTTTACTGAGGAGAGCTTCCACATCACGAGTGAGAAGTACCGGATTCCCAAAAGCTTTTGTTGAAAGACAGAGCAAGAGGCGGGGCAGTACTGAAACACCGTCTAAGCTGTTCGCCAATCACAACGCACTGGGACAGCAAACCAATCACAAAACATTTTGTTTTTCGGAAAGGCAGACCTTCATCAAAGCCGGAACTAATCGAGACGTTTGTACCAGCCTGGGGAGAAAGGTATTTTAATAATGTACATTATGTGAAAAATAATGCGTTGTTCGAACCACCAAGCATGAGGCATGTTCTAGTACACCCCCAAAACAAATCAAGACTTTGTAAAAGAGCATAATAGGACCCCTTTAAATAACATAATTTTTACAGGGGTCATATGATGCTTTTTTAAAGATCATTATTTTGTGTATTTGAGTTTGTAACGAATATGTTGACATGCGAAAGTTCAAAAAACACTATTTTCAAATACTGACATTTGCTAGGGCTCTATGCCGCCTCTCTCAACCGCTTGAGTTTTCTACAAAGACCCTACTTGCGCAGTTTTTCTGCTCTGATGGCCAGCGACCCAGTGCCTTGTGATGGCCGAAACCGCAAAGCCTCGTTCGAAATGTAAGCCCCTTACCATAATGATAGCTCATCTTTCAAAATAAAATGTTAAAGACCAGTAAAAAGTCAAGTTTACCATCAGTGCAAGCCAGAAAAGGGGGGAACAGAGTCCTGTGACAGACACGTGAGGAAGCTGGTATGTGTTGCCGTACAAAAAGCCACGGTTAGACAGGACTAGGTGACTCTTGTCTATCTCTCTCTCACGCGCACACCACACACAAACGATGGAAATTCGCATTTAAAGTCACTAGCAATACTTAAACTAATAAGAAAAAAGTTGCTTATTCAGAAGCGCCAGATTGTCATAGCCAAGTCAGAATTACCTCTTCTCCTAGGTTCACCAAACGGTCGTCCATGAAATGCATTGTTGTTCTGTTGTAAGTAATCTTTAAGATTTCTAAATGCATCTACTTTCGGTAGGCCAAATAAACTGCTTTTGCTTTCACCTAGAAACACAAAGCATCTCCCTGACATGCTGCTTCAACACCAACTACGGTTACTGAAACCATGCCTTCTTTCTTTGCCTGCACATTTGGGCGGCATTATGCCAATATTTCCACATAGTGATGTAGATATATGGGGGCGTGTTAGAACGAGGGCCGTTGTAGGGGGTGTGGCTGATTCTTAACTTTTATAAAGAATATCTCTAGGTTTTGGACTTTAGTCTTTGCAACTTTAGGGATCTTATCTATGCACAATCATCTTGTAACACTCCAAAGAGAAAGGAAAACTTGAAATCACATCCTATGACCCTTTAAATAAGTTCTACAGATTGAAGCAACTGCCATGAGATGACGGGAATTTTACGTAAGTGAAATCGACCCAATAGTGAGTTCGTAATGATCTCTTTGTTCAAATAATGGCAGATGTTTGTGTTTTGGAATCCTATTTGGAAACAATAACAATTTTTTTCAATTTCGCATTAAGTCAGAAATGACACACTTCACCTTTAAGGCGTGAAAGGATCGTAGTGACATTAGAAATCTTATCTCGCACCACAGTGTTCACAGTCTTCCGGAGTTTCTATGAATGACCTATATGTAATTGTCTCTACACGTTAAACTGGAATAAAAGAAAGTAGTTTAACAAACTTCACCTTTAAAACACACCTATGCTCCTATTCATACAGCTACAGTGGGCATAGAAAAGACTAACACCTCCTGAAAATAATAAAATAATCACATTTTGTTGCTTTGCATCCTGAAATGAAGATGGACACAGTTTTGTTTTATCCAGCTGTATTTACTTAGTGCAGCTTATAAAATCCAAGTGAAAGATATAACACAAACATGTCAGAAAAAAATCAAATAACAAAACAGAATCACTGAGTTGGAAAAAGGATCACCCCATTGTGTCAGTATTTTGTTGAACCACTTGTTTTTGCTTTCAGCCTTTAGTCTGTTGGGATATGTCTCTACTAACATCTAAACTTTGCAATATTTGCCGACTCTTCTTTGCAGAACTGCTCAAGTTCAGTTAAATGTGATGGTAACTGTGGACTGCAGTCTTCAAGTCATTCCACAGATTTTCAATGGGGTTTGAGTCTGGGCTCTGACTAGGCCATGCATGGACATTCACCTTTTTCTCCTTCAACTACTGTGTGTGGTCAGTTTTGCTGTGTGCTTTCGGTCATTGTCATGTTGGAAGGTAAACCTTCTTCCCATTGACAACTTTCTGGCAGAGGGCAGCAGATTTTCCTCAAGAATTTGACAGTATTTTGCCCCATCCATTTTTCCTTCTATCCTGACAAGTGCTCCAGTCCCTGCTGCAGAGAAACACCCCATAACAAGATATTACCACCTCCATGCTTTACTGTAGGAGTGCTGTTATTTGGATGGTGAGTTGTATTGGATTTCCACCAGACATATAGTTTGGTGTGGAGGTGAAATAATTCAATTTTAGTCTCATCTGACCACATAAACTTCAAGGTGCGTTTTGGCAAAGCTCAGTCGTGACTGGATGTGGCCTTTCTTGAGGAGTGGCTTTTTTCTCGCAACCCTCCCATACAAGCCACATTTGCGGACAATTTGTAATCTTGTTGTCACATGCACACAATGACCACTCTTTGTCATAAATTCCTGCAATACTCAGAGTTTTGTAGGCTCTTGGTTAGAATCTCGACAGATTCCTCTGGCTCTTTCATCAGTTGGAGCGAGTCCTGGAAAAACTTTTTTTTTTTTTTTTTCCAGGAAGATCTGTGTTACAAATTAAGTAGACTTCTTACTAATAGACTTCACTGTGCTTCTAGGCATTGATAAAGCCTTTTCATTTTTTTTTTGTATCCATCTCCTGACTTGAGCCTGCCGACAACTTTATCCTGGAGATCTTTTGACAATGCCTTACCACCCATATGCAACTCTCTACAATGCGAACAAATCACTTGCATTTGCGACGAAATCTTCACTCTGGGCGACTAAATGATGTCTAACATTAGCCATTGGCTAATAAATTCTTAGATTTTATTAAGTTGGAGGCTAAGTATAAGTTTAGCACAAATACATTTTCACTCACCAAACACTCTGACTGAGCACTTGAGAGTTTCACTCTCCGTCAAGCGATCTGTGCTAGTTATCATTTCATCTCAATGGATGCGCAGCACACCTGTATATGATGTACAGTAACTAAGTGTGTGTGAGCGACGCACGACTTGCTGTCGCTTGGCGTCGCATTTTCTCCACACATCATCACAAAGAAAGAAGGAGAGGAGAGGCGGGGGGAGGGGAGTCTGACATATCAGCAGAATTGATGCACCACATGTAAACTATATTCTTTGTTGTAGTTTCCTGTCAAAAAATAACGGAGTTCATTGGAATTCTCAGCTTTTTAAGAACACCATAAGTATGTGGTTTCTCAGGGTAGGTGTGCGGACTATGTGCCAAACGCCCAATAATCTGCAGTGGCTGGGGGTCAGCAACTCATTTAACGCCTTAGTGAGTTTTATATTGTATCAGTGGAGACTCATAGATTATATGATTATCTTCTTCAGCAGTAATTGTTAGTCCCCCCCACCCCACCCTTTTTTTTACAGAGAAAACACGATTTTTTATAAGGACCAAAGTAATATCAGTATACTCTAAGTGACACTAGTCCTAAATCAGTTACCACAAGACAATATTCATGGTTACCAAGATTTAATTCTATTTACTGAAGTACTATCATTAAATAATTCTTGATTATCATAATATCATATTATAGTGCTTGACTAACTGATGTTAAGAGTGTACTTTCAGATATTAAAAAGCTTTCTGTTTTTTTTTTTTTTTTGTGTGCCATTGTTACAAACATAAGCTATTGTATATATATTTTTCTTAACAGTGGGTACGGAAAGTATTTCAGACCCCCTTAAATTTTTCACTCATTGTTATATGCAGCCATTTGCTAAAATCATTTAGGTTATTTTTTTTTCCTCATTAATGTACACACAGCCCACCATATTGACAGAAAAACACAGAAATGTTGACATGTGGCGATTTATTAAAAAAGAAAAACTGAAATAAATATCACATGGTCCTAAGTATTCAGCCCCTTTGCTCAGTATTTAGTAGAAGCACCTTTTTGATCTAATTCAGCCATGAGTCTTTTTGGGAAAGATAAAACAAGTTGGCACTATTTTTTTTACTGGATTTGGGGACCTCTTGACAATTCCTCTGGCAGTCCTCTTCCCGTCTTGTCTCAGGTTGGATGGTAAATGTTGGTGGACGGCCATTTTTAGGTCTCTCCATAGATGCTCAATTGGGTTTAAGTCAGGCTCTGGCTGGGCCATTCAAGAACAAAGAACAGTCACAGAGTTGTTGTGAAAACACTCCTTCGTTATTTTAGCTGTGTGCTTAGGGTCAATGTCTTGTTGGAAGGTAAACCTTCGGCCCAGTCTGAGTTCCTGAGCACTCTGGAGAAGGTTTTTTTCCAGGATATCCCTGTACTTGGCCGCTTCATCTTTCCCTCGATTGCAACAGTCGTCCTGTCCCTGCAGCTGAAAAAAAAAAACACAGCATGATGCTGCCACCACCATGATTAACTGTTGGGACTGTATTGGACAGGTGAACAGCAGTGCCTGGTTTTCTCCACACAACCGCTTAGATAGTAGGCAAAAAAGTTCTATTGTTCATTAGACAAGAGATGTAATTTCTCACATCTTGGAAGTCCTCCATGCGGCGATTTCAGGTGTCTTGATGAGGAGAGGCTTCTTGTCGGGGCCACTCGCCACATTAAAAGCCCCTACGACTGGTTGGTATTGGTAGGGCCTGCAGTGATGATTGACTTTCTAAAACTTTTCCATCTCCCGACTGCATCTCTGGAGCTAAGCCACAGTGATCTTTGGGTTCTTCTAAACCTCTCTCACCAAGGCTCTTCTCCCCCTATAGCTCAGTTTGGCCGGACGGCCAGCTATAGGAAGGGTTCTGGTCGTCCCAAACAACTTCCATTTAAGGATTATGGAGGCCAAAGTGCTCTTAGGAACCTTAAGTGCAGAATACATTTTTTGTAACCTTGGCCAGATCTCTGCCTTGCCACAATTCTCTCTCTGAGCTCTTCAGGCAGTTCCTTATACCTCATGATTCTCATTTGCTCTGACAAACACTGTGAGCTGTAAGGTCTTATATAAACAGATGTGTGGCTTTCCTAATCAAGTCCAATCAGTATAATCAAAACAGCTGGACTCAAATGAAGGCGTAGAACCATCTCAAGGATGATCAGAAGAAATGGACAGCACCTGAGTTAAAGATATGAGTGTCACAGCAAAGGGTCTGAAAACTTAGGACCATGTGATATTTCAGTTTTTATTTTTTAATAAATATGCAAAAATGTCAAACAATTCTGTGTTTTTCTGTCAATAGGGGTGCTGTGTGTACATTAATGAGGAAAAAAAAACTTAATGATTTTAGCAAATGGCTGCAATATACAAAGAGTGAAAAATTTAAGGGGGTTTGAATACTTTCCGTATCCCACTTGTAGATATATATATATATATATATATATATATAGATATATATATAGTATAGTATATCAGTTGGAGAGTAAACTAAAAAAATGTATAGCAATGGCGATTCTATTGACAAGGTGTGGGTAAGAGGTTGATTGTTTGCTTCAGTTGCACTACCAAGGACTGAAATGCTCCAGGAAAGCTATTTTCATGCTGAGCTAATCAAAATGACCACGGCTGATCACAGTTAAAAGTCAAATGGCTTTGTATGCCATTGAGAAGGTGATTAGCTACACCTGAGTTTACAAGTCATTTTTAGGAGGGGGTGATCCTTTTTCCAACTCAGTGATTCTGTTTTTTTTATTTTTTTTCCTGGCATGTTGGTGTTATATCTTTCACTTGGATATTATAAGTCCCACTGAGTAAATACAGCTCGATAAAACAATAACTGTGCCCGTCTTCATTTCAGGCTGCAATGCAACAAAATGTGATTATTTTAAACGTGGGTGATTCTTTTCTATACACACTGTATATACCAGGGCTGTCCAAACTCGGTCCTGGAGGGTCGGTGTCCTGAAGAGTTTAGCTCCAACCCTAATTAAACACACCTGGACCAGCTAATCAAGCTCTTACTAGGCATAGAAACTTCCAGTCAGGTGTGTTGAGGCAAGTTGGAGCTAAACTCTGCAGGACACCAACCCTCCAGGGCTGAGTTTGGGCACCCCTGGTATATACTGACAGACACATTAATCATGTGGATTAGCTGAACCTGTGGTAAACACTCACCTGCCTGTGCTAGGATGAACTCCTGAAAGCGCATCCCAATGTTGTTTCTGGCTGTACAGTTGTAACGGCCAAAATCTCTGTCTGACATCGGGGTAACCTGAGGACCATAGTTGTGTTAGCGTGAACTTACATACATTTTTCTTGTTTCACGTGCTTGTTTTTTACACATCTAATGTCAGTTATTGTCGTTATGTTGTTCATGTGTTCATTTGCTTAGTAAACACAACTGCCGAGGACACATTTCCAGAGAAACAAAGTGTTGTCTAGTACAGAAGAGTTTACAAAAAAAGGGCAAATCTGCTTGTACCACTACAAATAATACAAATAAGCCCAGTGTTATTTTCATATCATTTATATACCATTATAGTTTTTGTTAATATTCTGAAATAAGGTTTATTTTTATATTTTAGTACTTTAAACTAAAGGAAAAGGAATACTTTAAACTAAAGAAAACTGGCTGAAATTGAATAAGTTCAAGTTTTATTTGTATATATTTTATTAGTTAATGTTAATTTGAAGTAATAAAAATGTAATGGTTTTAGTTTTGTTTTTAGCTTTAGTTATCGATAATGACCCTGCTCTGCAGACAGTAATTACTTTTCCACATCTCTTAACTACCTCACTACACCTATATGTTTTAGCAAAAAACTTTCACAGATTTTGCATTAGAGTAGTGCCAACCCAACACAGCACCAAAACTGTTTATCGTACAAAAATACAAAACAAGTGCTCAAGAAAAAAAGGTTAAAATTATAATGATCAGCTCTCCGTAACATACTGTACAAAATGGTTCTGTAATACGTTTAGTTAGTTAGTCGTATAGTTTTATTCATTTATATTTTTATACAATATTATTTACTTCTGTAATAATTAATTGTATCTAAACGGTATATTTTCAGTATCATTTATTCTGATTATTTTTAAGCTTTTTTTAACCAATATGATGGCAGCATTGATAGCACATTAATGTTTATTAAAGATCTTTTAAGTAAATTAACTGGAATAAAAAAAAATAAAATAATACAATTACTAAAACTGTAATTAAAAACCATAATATTTATATTTATTAAGTTAACTGAAAACAATGTGGTGAATATCTTATGATGGTGTATTGAAGTCAAAATTGAAGCAAAATTGTAATAAAATTAATATATCAAATTCATGTTACAACATTATTGAATTTTGTTTAGAAACATATTTTCAATTATAAATACATAAATAATTTTACAATTTTAGTCATTTTCATTTAAAATGACCCCTTCTGTAACTACTTGAATGCCACCAATGAGTTGAGGCCTGGATGTCATTAATGTCTAACTCTCCTGGATCTCTTATCTAGTTTAGCAAAAAATCCAATAGTTGTGAGAACATTTTTTTAAAAACTGGAAACAGCAGTGGCTGGGTTACTGTACCTCGAGGAGTGATCTGCCGGGGGCACTGTGTACACGCATGTTTCCAGCACCCTCACTGGAGATGGTAAACTTTTCCCGTCTCCACAGCATTGTGGCTAGAGGGTTAGACATAACATCACAGCTGATGTTGACCGGGTTCCCTTCCCATGAGAAAAATATAGTGTGGCTGGTTTGGAACTTTGGTGCATCTGTGAAAGAATGGTAAAGGAGTGCTCAGTAATGGCACGCCAAGCTCTTCTAACAGTCATCCATCAAAAACCCATTCAAGATTAGCTGCCCAAAGTCTAAATGAAATTCTAGCATGTACCATGCAGGTAAGAGCTTCCACATACACTTTATCATGGAGTTCACTTTCACATGGGTAAATTGAGCTTGTAATCAAACGGAATCTGAAGCATGGCCACTTCTCACAGGTTGCCTCTAATTTTTCAAAGCAACCCGCATAAACTCAAACCCCCCTCTTCCCCCACAATGCAGTGGGTGGTGGAAGATTTAATTTGGCAGGATGTTAGAGAGACGCAATGAGGCAGAGGGTGTGAGATAGAGAGTAATGTGGTATTGGGAAATGCTGCATTATATGTGATTTCTCAGTCCTACACCCACATACAGTACACAGTACATAGACACACAGAAACAGCACACACACAATCACACCCATTTTTTCCATTAAAACGATTGATGCAGCCCACAATGTTACATCGGTGATGGATTGAGACTGATTGAATGGGTATATTAGCAACCCTGCTAGATGGTCTGTTCCACTGCACCTCATAATGAGGTATATCTACTCTGCTGCTGCCACTGGTTCTAAGGATACAGAACTGTCGTTTGAATTTTAAATACAATTTGTTGTAAATGGTTTTTATTATACAATTTATTTTTCAGAATGAATTAATTAATAATGCACTTTTTTTATAGACAATAGTGAAAAATTTAATTTCCAGAAAAAAAAAAAAAAACGGAAATTCGAAAATGGAGCCAAAAGTCAGTAAATAGATTTCAATAATTATTAAATATTAAGAAGCATTAAAGCAAACGCACACCTTATGGAGGTGCAAGTTAGGGAAGACTATGTAAGGAAGGGTATAACTTCACACTCACAATAACCAACTTTTCAGCAACAAACCTTTTGTCAAGGTACAATTTCTACAAAATGACAAAGAACATCATATTTATAATTATAAAATTATCTGAAAAGAATGTGTTGAACATATTATGGTAGTGTATTAAAATCTGTTTTGACAGTATTGAATGTTGTTCAGAAAAAGAGTTCTAATTCTAAAAATAAATAAATAATTAAATTAAACAAACAAACAAACAAACCTCTCAGTGAATAAATAGGCTTAATTAGTTCAACTTAATGATTATTTATGAAATGCAATTCCTTAATTTCCTCTTCCTGTTGCTCAAATTATAAATAATCCCAATCAAATTTACTGCAAGGTGTGGCCAATTTAATTACATTTCCAGTAACATTTAGACCACTCACACTCAATATCCAGGAACATGCTCTTCTGATGTCCACCGATCCTGCTGAGAGCCTCACAGTCAAAACGTCCCCAATCAGATAGCTTGACTCCAACAATAGTCAGCATGGATTCACCATAACGGCCTCGCACCTCCACACGGCCATCTGGACTCTGAAAAAAAAAAAAAACATCACATGCTTCACGTATTTGAAAAACAGATAAACCCGATAATCAGAGAGTCAAGGTTGTAGGATTAAGTATAAATTGTGTAATAGCAAGATGTGGGGATTAAGGCTTGACTCCTGATGACAGATCCAAACCAGATCAGTTTTTAGAGGATTCATGGGAAGGAAGGGTGCAGAGAGGCTTTTAACACACCTTAAGTGTTTCATCTGCTTTCCCCTCACATTTCATATTGGTAAATAAGAACAGAACCATTTCTAAATTCCCCCAAACTGTTGTCTGACTTGTGAACATGGCTTTGGGAGTACAAATGTTCAACAGTGATATTTCTTAACAGGTTAAACTCAAACGTAGTTCTTCCACAGGGACTCATATGTTAGGACTGCGTCATATCCTGATCCCATTACTCCTTCAAAATAAAGAACATAAAGCTATAAGACACGATTAAGGAATGTTATGAGAAAATCAATCCAAGATGGTTACTGATTTTTTTTTTTGAAAGAAAGAAAGAAAGAAATATTCAGCAAGGATGTGTTGATCAAAAGTGACAGTGAAGACACTTATAATGTTACAAAATAATTCTATTAAATAAATGCATTGTATTCATCAAAGAATCCTGAAAATGATTGATATTTTGACGATTAAGAAGCAAACCAGGGGTGCGACGCTCGGGGGAGCTAGGGGGAGCTTGGCTCCCCTTAATAAGACATGGGCTCCCCTGAAAATTTTGTGAAATTTTGGGGGGTCTCAAAATATTGACTGCGTTATTTTGATGTGCAATTTTAGTTTTGTGTAATGTGATCATCGTGGATTATTATGTGTAAAATTGCAAAAATAACATTCATTCAAGCATGAAAGCGATTTAAACCTAATTAACTTCAATAAAGATAACAATACATGCTATTCTTGTCATAAGCATCAAGGTGTGAGGGCGCTGCGGTGCAAATTCCACTCAAGTTTAGTACATGTTAACTCAAAGATTAATAGAAAAAATATAAACGTTGGACTCTATGGTAGATTCTGTGTTAAGGTAAGGCATGTTACAATTATGTGTTGTGGCTGGGTTGGTGTGTTCGTGAGCGTTGAATTGGTTTTCTTCTGTAGACGACGAGTAATTACGTTGTTCATGTAGATCAAAGACAGCCTGAGCTTGTTATAGATATTTGTTGGGGCTGTTGTTGTTTCACATACCAATTCATGTCGAGAAAGAAATAGGGTAATCTGTTAGTGATTATCCATATAGGGCTGCCATAAGTGCAAAAGTAGTGATTACAAAAGTACATAAACAGTAAATACAGTGAGGCATGTAAGCCGTCTTTTGAGGCATGCGCAAGCGCACGAACCCCCCCCACCACCCCCCCCCCCCCCCCCCCCCCCCCCCCCCCACCGTTATATAAAAAAAAAAAAAGTGGGTCCTCCAAGAACACGTTATAGTTCGAACACTGAGAACATAAACATGATAATAATAAGAAATTTTCTTGAGAAACCAACAGTCATTCAATGATCTGAGGATCATGGAAATGGAAGGATTGTGTAGTAATGAGATGCTGAAACTCAGCTCTGCCGTACCGAATGAAGAACGTTTCTATTTTCACTCTATTTATAAATGATTTTAAAAAAAATATTCACAATATTATGGTTTTACTGTTTTTTAAGAAATAAATGCCCCTGGGTGAACAAAGATATTTTATTAGCTAGATCAGCGATAGATAGATAGCACTACAGACATATTATGGGTTTCAAAATTATTTTTGTAGGTTGTAAACTGTAGCTATCCTTGTAGTATCTGTAAAACCGTTGGCAAGGTGTAATCAAAAAAAGGTATTCTAACTAAAGATTTGCTCTCAAAAGAAAGCGTCCGACTCTGAACCATTTAACGTCGTCGTTATATTTTTGAATCTTCTGCGTTTCCTATCTACGTCACAAGGAACACATTTGGTGTTAGTCCAGCCTGCTTTCCGAAAAATACAACCACGGACTCTGACACAACACTTCAGCTAGTTAGTGTGTCTACATTTGTTTTCAGGGAGAAGGACGTGTTTTCAGCTGCACTGGGCATTCAACAGATGCATGCACCTCAAATAAGGAATAATAATAAGAATGAATGCAATAAAACTGCTGTAACATCACAGAATTTAGTACAATACAAAGTTTAAACTTCACACTAAAGAAAGGTCCGGAACACGTCGAGTTGAGAGGAGTCATGGATAAGTAATATTCTATGCCCTTTTGTAACCTTATAGCATCATTGTTTACAAGTAACCTTCCAGAGCAAAAAATGAATTATGGTAATGTGATGGGGTTTAAGTTTCGGACTGATTCGTTACAGAAAGACCAATCACAACAGACATGGCCAGCTGACCAATCAGAGCAGAGTAGGCTTATGGAAGGTAGGAGTTTACAGACATTAATCTCAGAACTGCTTCGCGCGTCGTTTTGAAATCATTGAAAAATGATTCTAATATTAAATGTATATTCTGAGAAAATAACAATGTTTTCTGACCTTAGATGCATTTAAGCCTGTTGTAGGGGACTCCAACACAATATTAGGACACTTTCAAATACCATATGACCTGCTCTTTAACCATCAAGCAAACAAGTCGAGGAGACATCACACAGACCTTTGTTTCATAGACCACAACACCGCTCTGATGTAAATCAACTCTTCAGTTTTTCCCATTGCCCTCTGAAGCATTCACTGCATGATAAGCAGTAGAGGGATGTGTGGCAGTGTCAGTGTCAGTTTTGATTAGTAAGAGTGAGCAGTAGTGTGGTTAACGAGAGGCAGTGCATGATGACAGTTTTGAGGCCCGTCTTCCTGTCTCCACACCCCGCTCATCATCGGAGCTGACCAAAATTGCCCTCAGTCAGTCACTAATCTCTACGCTCCTGCTGACACATGCATCACAGCAGCCAGACCGATTTCCCTTACGCTCCCTGGTGAAAGAAACAGGTCACACCAGATTAAAGGGATCATCATTCCCCCGAAAATTTTTATTCTGTCATTATTTACTCGCCCTCATGTCGTTCCAAAACCCGTTATGATTCTTCTTCAGTGGAACACAAAAGAAGATATTCTGAACTCTGACTTGTGTAATGACAGATTACTTTTCTTAGGGAATTAATCATTATTATTCTAGCTCAGGTTTTGAACGGAATCGAATCTGAAAATTCGAAGTCAACCGGATTAGAACTGATTTCCAGTTTGATAGTTTACACTTTATCAACAGTTGGCCAGCAAGACGTAACCTCAGTATATTTAACCAATTGATATTTGTATTTCTTGGGACGGGGTAAGATTTCGTTGTAGTTATAAATACGAGCTGGTAACAAGATCTTGGGAAAGGTTCACTTTAAAATGTCACGACACCCAGACAATGATGCTTATAAGAAACAGGAATTTTCGTTTTTCTAGGACAATTAAAACTAAGCAAACACACATACACAACACACATACACACAAAGGTTCGGGAAAATGGTTTAATGAGTCGAGGAAAGACCAAATTTAGCAAGATATTCGCTCGTCTTTGATTGCACCTGGAAAATAAACGCAGAGATGGCTTATGTTACTTCTTCAAATGAGCTCGGACAGTTCAGCAGATAGAAGAAGTTGTTTTGTTTACTGGAGTTTGGTGTGATAGTTTCTTGTTTCTGCTTGAGGAATGCCCCGGTTTGATGGTGATGTGTCGGGAGTCTGGATTGCCGTGGTTTCTGGGAATTTCCCTTCGGAGATGGTTGGTTATTGATGATGCAGAGGTTGAGCAGTTCTTCTGTAAGTGAGTTTGCTCAGACTTTAGCTTTGGAAGAATCTCTGGCAAGCACGAATTAGTTTCGATCGAAGTCTTTGATGTTAATGGACGATCTCTTTGATGAGAAGCATGGGAAGCACAGGTTGGAGTGCTCTTAACACGGGTGATGAAAACGAAGAAGAAAGCAAGTCGTCTCGAATTGGGTTTTTGATACGCGCATACGGCAATCTCTTCACTTCTGAGAACTATCTTGCCGAAGATTGTTCGACTTCTAAAAGTTTTTAATGCAAGTATGTACATATTCCCCCACACTTTTTCATCGACGCGTTCGGCAATTATAAAACGCTGATTCATTCAAACATAAACTTCACATATATTAGGCTTTTCTGCCTAAAAGCGTTAACAAAACATGATTAAGTTGCAAGTTACATTGCCTCGCAAGCATAGAAAAGAAACTTACAACATAGGTGAATACGGTTGACCTTCATACGCATAAAGTCAGGTCTGTTTGGATATATGTAGTGGTGGTGGGTGTCCTTGTTCTCTTCTACTAGTAGTCAGGAGAATTTTCTTGGAATTTAGAGAAGGGGGAGCCAGAGCAAACCTGAGGTCAATGGAGTTGTTAAATATCAGTCTGGTCATAGACATGGTCTTCTTCGCTATGGACATGGACGTATTAATCTGTCGCTTCTGTTGATGGATTATCAATTTATGCGTTAACCTTCTGGCAGGTCCGGGAGTATCTGTGGCGGAACATGTCCAGATATCAGGTTCCTTGTTCTGTTGTTTATTAGCTGGTATTTATTGCTTGTTAAGCAGTCAAGAAAAACCACCTTGAGTTCATGTTTGCTTAAATGCGCAGTGCGGGGTCAGTATTGTGGTTTTGGCTTTCTTGGTCTCTTGAGAAGATAAGACGAATAGGTCAGGAATCTGCTGAGAAACTGCAGGACCGTATGGAGTTTTACGACCGCAGATGGCTGGGCGAGTGGGAACTTAGTTTTTTCGGTGGAATGGCAGAGATTCAATGTCGTTTGGTCTGCTACAGATAAATGGTTTCTGTTTTTGAAGACAGAAATCCTACACTTTCCATGCAATTACAATGAAAGGCTTTCAAGCTTAAAAAAAGATGGAAAAGCGTCATAAAAGTATCATATAAGCAGCCCATATGATTTGTGCATTGTATTTCATAGGCTTGAAGCCTACAATAGCTTGTGTGAGAAACAGAAAAATGTAAGTCAGTATTTACCAACACTAGGTAAATGAGTCATGGGGCTTGAACTCAAGGACTGGATCTGTTTGATTTGTGAACAAACGATTCAGACCAATTGATTGAAAAGACATGATTCAAATGAATGATTCTTTTATGAATAGACACTACTTTTTTAATAAAGTCACCATTTCATTATGAAAACACCATGGAGGAATGGCTCGATGTCAAGATTTTCAGTGAATAAATTAAAGCTTGGTCTCATCGTCACAGTAATCCATCAAACTGCTTCAGAAGACTTGGAATATAGTGTGAACTACTTTATAGTGTGACAATCTTTTAGTTTAATGGTGTTTTTTGTCATTTGACAAACTCTCACTTTTATTATATTGAAATGAGTGCTCCAGGATGTTCTTCAGATATCTACCTTTTGTGTTCCATGGAAGAAAGTAAGTTATTTTTAAGTGAACTATTTTTTTTAAGACAGGAAAGCTGGTTTTTGGAACATAGCTGGTTCAATGCATTAAACCGGGAACAACAAAACAAGACTCACCACCTGGTCAAGGATGGACTGGTCTTAAGCACCACCAGGGCTTTTTTTTGGTTTGGTGGTCAATGGATTTAGCCGCATTTTTTAATGTACAAAGTGTTTAATTAGTTTTTTTTCTGCATGTAGCCACCTCCAAAGTAAGTCATGTCATATTCTATGCTGTTAATTGGCCTCCATAGACATGCTAAAGTGCCAAATGTAAAATCTCTCTCCGCACAACAATTTTTTCTTAGCACTGAATGGTGTCCAATTTTAACTCTTTAACCGTTCAGAGTAAAACAGAGGGAAGAGAAGAGGCTCCCAGATCAATTGTGTGCAACTTTTGAATTCAGAGCACAGGTTTGGTCCTGGCCCCTGTGTAATTGTAGCAGACTAACTCCCCTACCTTACCTCCACATCCCCACACCTCTGAAAGAGCAGCTTAAATTAAACTCATTTTGTTCATATTGAGTGGTGGCAAACGTCGCTGCTCTCCTACACCTTTAAATGAATCCTCTTTCATTTCCCAGCCATGCAGGCTATTCTAATCGCTATCTGAGCAGCTCTCGCAAGATTAACTGTGATGGGGAGTCTTTTCACAGTTCCTCCCTGGAGTCAGGCTCCGTTTGCCTCTATTGTTGATGCTAACAACCCACCATTCAATGAATTCTAATGATCTTTGACAGTTTCTGTTCCCATCATCTTTCCCGCCTGGCCACTGCAATCGCATTTGCCATTCTGCTGGTCGCATTCGCATTCAGCACAGACACAGAGCATATGCCGGTAGGAAATGCAGAGCATTACTGGAGCACAGAAAGTCTTCTTCAGTCTTTAACCGGTACACAGACTGAGCGTGCCTCAGGGCTGTGTCTCTGCATGCTAGTCTATTATATCCATAACTATTATTGTGGGCGTGAGCAAAGGCCGAACGTCACACATATCTGGCAGTTAATGTGCTGGTAAAATGCTACACAGAGACTGAGAGGAAATGGTGGTTAAAATACAATACATTGAAAAAATGCTAACAAAGATTACTGGAGTACATTTTACAAGAAAAATACTATTTCAGTCTTTCCACTTCAAAATGTCATGTTTAATTCAGTGTGTTACTTGCTGTTTTCTTCTAATTATCTGCAAAATTTACTAGCAATTCCTGAGTGAAAATTGATTAATTTCTTTTCAGTGTACACATGCTCTTGGAAATGGGTTTATGGAACACTATAAAAAAAGTACAGTATACGTTCATAACACTCAAAAAAAGAAATATACATGACAGCAAAGTGCTTGTTGTCCCAAAACCTATTACATCATCACATTAACAGATCACATGAAGACAAAGATTTCCATTCAAAAGATTAGTGTCAGTAAAATTAAAAAATATATATTTTGACCTTTCTATTTTACTAATTCTGAAAAAGATGCATCACAGTTTTCATCATTGATTACATTGAGAAATCAGAATATTATAATGATTTCTGAAGGCTCTGGGAAGTAACTTCTGCTGAAAATTAGCCTTTGCCATCACTTTAAAATACAGTATGTATAGAAAAGAATCCCTTTTGTTGCTTTGCAGCCTGAAATGAAGACATACCTAGTTTTTGTTTTCCCAGCTGATTTAACTCAGTGCAACCTATGCATCGCAAGTTACAGATATAACAACCAACATGCCAGCAAAGAAAGAAAAAAAAACAGAATGCACTGAGTTGGAAAAAGGATCACCCCACTGTGTCAGTATTTTGTTGAAACACCCTTTGCTTTAATTACACCCTTTATACTGTTGGGATATACTTTAACATCTAGACATTGCAATATAGGACCGAACTTGCCTACCCCTGGGCTAGGCTATAAAATTATTCAATGTGGCTATCTATGAACAGTAACAGAAAAGCTTTTTTATTAACAGACCTATAAGGTATGGTCTGCAGGAAGAGACATTTTCAGTGATCAGGGGTCAAATCCTGTTTGTATGCCGGCATTGTGGTGCTGGATTGGCGGATGTGAGAAATCAAGACCACAGAAAGGGTGAGAATAAAAGTGGAGAGAGAAGAACAGAGACAACTTATCAACACACAAAAGAGCACTGGCTCCCTATCAAACAGTACTTACAACATATCTAAATCAAAAATTTATATGAGACACCCATAGAGACAGAGAGAAAAAATATCCTGTATGAATATTGCAATAAAACTGTTTTGCAACAAAAAATTTTTAAGTAAAGCTTAACAACAATTTACTCATCCTTTTACAGAGCAGGATACTATGCTTTATCAGACAGAATTACAGTATATGGTGACCAGCTGTGGGTAATATGACCAAAATATTATTTCCTAATAATTCCTATAGCTATTTTTATTATTTTATCATTGCTATTAAAAACACAAAAGCAAAGATGCAAACAATGAACATTACGATAAATACAATAAAAAAAAACTGTGCTTTAAGTTTTTCAGGTATGTAGGTCTCAGTAGGTATGTTACCACACATTGGTAACAGTAGCCTCAGGTAATAATATCATACTTTGGTATGGTTCGAAATTAAAAGTAAAAAAAACCGCAGTTGTTCACTATAAATTAGCTAAATATAGACTGATCTTATTAAATGGATACTATGTTATTCGGGGAAGCTCAAAAAGCTGTGGCGTGATTATGTACTTTTTGATTGACAAAGATGCACAAGTACTAGATTCTGTCCACTTTTAAGTCCTAATAATCTCAAGCAATAACACTAATCCTCATGAATTTAGCTGTAGAAAAAATTTCGAAAATGCCTACATATCCCTACTAATATCAATGGTGAATATGTTGTGGTGTGTGTGTGTGGGTATATATATTATATATATGTATCTACATATGTGTTTCGTTTCTTGTGGCTCATGTGGTAGAGGCCTGTGGTTAACACGCAAAGGTTTGATGGGTTCAATTCCCAGGGAACAACACATACTGGTAAAAAATGTATAGTCTGAATGCAATGTAAGTCGCTTTGGACAAAGTCTCTGCCAAATGCATAAATTTATATTAATTAATTATATTAGTATTATTTTAAACAACAAGGGCAAAACGTCCCGATTACCAAAATTCTGAAGTGTGGCATCCTGTTGGACAATTTACTACCCTACGGCCCAAGGAGAAGATTTGTGAATGGCAGGTGATGAATTCAACTGATTCTGATCAAGTCACATGACCAATGACAAGAGCAACATTCTTACGTGTGTGCTTCCCCCTCGTTGAAACACAAAAAGTGGCTTTAAACACAACAAACTCAGACATGTCAACGCCCCCCACTTGTTCTCTTCTGCAACTACTGGAATACTGAGATTTTCTATTAATGCATTATGCTCCATAATCAAACCCATGACCTTGGCATTGTTAGTGCCATGCTCTACTGTTTGAGCTAAAGGAAGGCTGAATTTTGGCAATACTGATAATTATGGGGAGTAGACAGAACTATTGAACAGTCTGTAAGACTTTAAAATAAGGGGGAAATATAAAATGGGAAATAGGCTGTTCACTTAGTATGCTAATGCTCTGTTTTCTCCTGTTAGAGGTCAGTCACACTGAATACATTTTTGCATTTAAAAATGAGAGAGGCACTGCAGTGGAGTGAGAAAAGGTCTGGTAGAAGTTTCTTTTTTTAATGTTGAGCTTAGAAAAACAGCTGAAAAGCAATGAAGTGAAATTCTGCATTATGTCAACGTTCCCTTCACTGTTATACTGTAACACACTCTAGCGCTGGCCACAGAGGGAAAAAAAAACTGTTGACATCTCTCAGTCTTGATATTTTTAGATAACCAATAGTTTAAAAAAAAAAAAACATCTATTGGTATTGATTAAATAGTAAAACCATTGTCATTTTTTTTTGGATTGAGGCTGAATAACACTGCACTGTGTGACATTAACCACAACTTACATTCAACAACTGTGAGAGAGCCCTACCATTTAAAGGGGTCATATGATGCTGCTAAAAAGAACATTGTTTTGTGTATTTGGTGTGATGAAATGTGTTTGTGGTTTAAAGTAAAAAAAAAAACAGTATTTTCCACATACTGTACATTGTTTCTCCTCTATGCCCTGCCTTTTTGAAACGCGTCGTTTTTTACAAAGCTCCTCGGTCTGAAAAAGCGAGGTGTGCTCAGATTGGCCAGCTAACCAGTGTGTTGAGATTGGCCGAATACCTCAAGCGTGAGAAGGAAATGTTACTCCCCTCACCATACTCTGATGCCATCTCCCGGCCGGAGCGACGAGACAAAAACAATTAAACCCATTACAAACGAGGCATTTGTTGCGTCCAGTGGGGACATAAATACTGATTAAAATGACTTGTACTGTCTTTTTTATTTACAAACGCGTTGCATATGCATCCAGCCAAGAGGTACCGCGGCCGCGTAACATACATCTCTGTCTGCATTTGTGATCTGAGAAATTACAAACAACAAGCGCTACTCTACACAGCTCACTCGCGTTTGAATCATCAGTGGCAAATCCTTGAAATGTACTTACGTGAGTCAGAACTGCCACCATTTTAGTCTAACGTTACTCTCCCAGGATCAGTAACAGTCCTCCATAAAATGTGCTGCAAACATCTGAATATATGGGTTGAACTGTTCCGGAACAGTGTTGTAAACACAACTTAAAACCCGAACCAATGCATTTTGTATTCGTGCGCCCTTGGAAGTCCAAACAAAGTAGTTTCGCCTTCACAACGAAAAACACAGCGGCCTAGAGTGAGGGGAATCTCCGGTTTAGCGTGCGCTGAGGCCGGGATAGAATGAGATGAGGCTGGGCTAGCGTGAGCCGAAGCCCCGGCTTAGCGTTAACTCTTGGGTCAAGACGGCGCGCCCGCGGATACCGGCAAAATTGAGCGGTGGCAACTACCTTTTATGACCCAGGCTGGATTCCTCTTCGTGCCAGCGGTGAAAAGTTGATGTATTTCCTCAGCGACCTGCATGGATCAGCTCTAGGCATGACGACGCAGATATCGTCCTATTTTGGAAGACCAAACAAACAAAGTAGTTTCGCTTTCACAAACGAAGCACACAGCGTCTTCACGACAAGGCTGCAGCGTCAACAATACTACAATGAGAATAAAAGTTACGCCTTCTTTCTTTGCGTGAACATTTGGGTGGCATTATGCAAATATTTCCACAGTGAGGTTGATATGTGGGGGTGTGTTAGAACGAGTTGTTTTAGGTAGGCGTGGCTGACTCTGAATTTTTATGAAGAATATCTCTTTGGATTGAGACTTTAGTCTTTGCACTTTACAGATCTTCTTTATGCACCAAGAGAATTTCTTCAATCTTTCCAAAGAGAAAGGAAAAATTGAAATCACATCATATGAACCCTTTAAAAGCCAGTTTCCATTGTGCGTGGTCTTTCAAAAAAGGGTGTAGCAATTCTTAAATGGCTTTGAAGTTGTAGTTGCATGACAGGTATGTAGCAGACACTTTCACGGTCCTGTGTAATCCTGTCTAAACTGTACAGAAATTTCCAGCCATCAGAAGTTCAAGCACAGATATAATCTATATAAATGACAGTGTTGAATAATTCATAGGATGGTGGGAATCTCCAAGTTGCTAAATGGTTTTCTCTTTGGTGGCAGGTTGTGCATGTTTCATAACAAAAAAAGACATCATCACACCGCACATTTCTGTATGACAAGCTACAAAGAATTGAGCTTCAGGAAATGACTTCTGGAATGTTTTGGATAGTCAGAGCCAACAAAGATGACAGATTATTCTGCAGATAAACAATATAAGCGTCAAGTCCATGATGATCAGTGAAGTATAAAGGACAGTTTCAAAAATGACAAAAGACAGATATTAAAAAATATACTAGTTTGTTCAAATTGAAATGACTTTAGATGGATTCTTATCATGAGAAATTGTTATGATGTTGTTTACATTGAGGATTTACAACCATAAATTGACCACTTTTTCCCCGAAACTGTCAGCTCAGTTTCAACATTGGCTTTTTACTGAAGTACTGTTTACAGTGGTCAAGTGAAGCCTTTGTTTTATTTAATGGCGAAAATCCCGTAACTCTTTGTTTGCCAACTCCCAATTGTACCTGTAGCATCCCGCAACTCAAATAAATGGCGGACATTGTAGGAAAAACCCCGGTCTGTTCAAGGCCTGAAGCGTCTTGCCTTACTCCATTAACCATAAATTACATTAGTTAGCCTATACCTCACGACTAACCGACCCAGACAGGGGAAAGACCGCTGTAAAACAATAAAACTCTTCCCGAGCAGGAGAGAATTAAGTTTGGAAGAAAAGCAGCGATATGCAGCTTGTCCCGTAAGAAGCGTGTCAGCGACATCTATGTATCCCCCCTCCCATATTATGATACAGGTCAGTTTTTTTCCCAATGTGCCATGTATCCAGCCCGACACGTGTTTCCGTAACAACACTAGTCCTAAAGCACTGAGCA
Source organism: Sinocyclocheilus anophthalmus (assembly GCA_018155175.1). Taxonomy (NCBI): domain Eukaryota; kingdom Metazoa; phylum Chordata; class Actinopteri; order Cypriniformes; family Cyprinidae; genus Sinocyclocheilus; species Sinocyclocheilus anophthalmus. The sequence goes on along the minus strand of JADLZN010008535.1, from coordinate 75,737 downwards.
TGCTTCTCCAAAGCTGTTTCAAACACACTTTCCAAGGCGTTTTCCACTGTTACTGTGGGAACTCGCTGCAAATAAAGTGTCATTTTCAGTCCAATAAAAAAACACTGTACCTACATGTTATGGATGGACATCTAGTAGTGTTCTGCTGTCTAGCTGGTGGCCAACAGAATGAGACAATTGTCCAAATGAATTCTGTGTATACCCACAGGGTAAGACTAAATAAATAAAACCGTAGCCAACGGACAATATTTGATAGTCAGCTGAAGAGAAGATATTGAAACAATGCAAGGTTGAGAATTCCCAAGTGTCACAGCAGTTCTATAGCAAGCTAAGCTCACAGCGGCAGAATGCTTTAGTCCGTCGATATAACAAACTCACCTTTACCGAATCGTTGAATTCTGATGGAAAGCACGGAACAACTAATTTACTTTATATATAATCCCTGGGTATGTCCGAGACTTGAAGTGACCGAATTTCCTGTGGTAGAATCAGCTCGATACATTGGGATTTGCTGAGGGGCAGTGCTTCCTTTAGAAGTGAGGCGAAGGTGCAGTACGAACATGACGCGCTAGGGGAACAACAGTGGCCGACTATAACGCCTACTGTAGGTAGCTAGGAATTCTTGAATAGAATAGAATTAATTATGTAAGTAGCAAAAACAATGTAGCTACTACACAATATACAATAGCATATACAACAGCACACGATTCTGTTCAAACAAACGTTTGCAAAAGTAAGGATATAGATGTCAAATAAATTAAAGTCAGGGAGTAGACGAAATTAATTAAAGCAAAATAAATTAATTAATTAATTTAAAAAGTTGTTTTTGTAAATTATCGATATGACAGCATTGATTAAAACTATTGGATGGGAACTTGAACTGAATTAAGCTGGATGATGGATGGCACTGTTGTTTTTGTAGAGCTGCTTTATGCTAAATCACATCTCGCAACATCAACACTAGAACTGCATTAAATCAACACTGAATTCTGACTCGAACTGAACAACAGCATTGCTGCTCATTGTAGAACTGCCTATAGCTGATAGATTCACACTGCTATTGATCTGAACTAACCTTAGATAAGAATGACACTATTGTCTTTTAGAGCTGTTTTACAGCAGAACTGTCTCAGTAGTATAGAAGAGCTTTTATAATTGCTTCTGCTATTTCCCGTTTATTTCTTTGAAGCTGCTTTGACACAATCAGTATGGCACAAAGCACTATAGAAATAAGGGTGACTTGACTTAATTTCACTGTGGGCATACATCAACAAATGATGACAAATAATGGCTTTAATGGTAACACTTCAGAGGTATCATAATGTTAGTCAGCTGACGCTGGCATTCAGATGTTTTTTGCTCAGTGTCATTTTTTTAATTCATTTCATGCATAACACTAAAGATTAAGGATGTCCTGGGGTCATGCTGAGTTCAAGACCTCTGACTTAGACCTTTTTCCGACTCCCTACTACACAAACATGGCGAGACCAGTTGCATTACAGCTATTACATTATTCATGCCAAGTCTCTGGCAAACTTCCTGAGGCTGTAGACAGTTATAAATATAAATGATAACTGAAGCAGAGTTACAGGTTGTGTAATTTTATTGAAGTATTATGTGAAAATGAAAGTAATCAATATATATATTAATATGCTGAATTATGTTAACCCTGGATGTCATAGAACGAATAATAATCTTTTCATGAGTCAGTGAATCTTTCATTAGACAGTACACCAGTGAGCTTGAAATAATGTAACAACACGTATAATGGTCTTTTCTTTCATTAGACAATGGACCTTTCTGTAGACAGCAGACGTAAACATGAAATAATCTAATATTATCAGGAACCGGTGGATGGATGTGACGCACACATCTCGTATGACCACATTACCAACCAATGGAAGGTGGCAAAACGAAAGCAAGTAGATAAATTTGACACACATCTCGTATGACCACACTACCAACCAATTAGAAAACAAGGCCAAAAGAGTTGGAAACAATTGTAGCAAATTAGGTATCTATAACCAATAAAAAGTAACTGGAACAAAGAAAAAACTGAAAATGACCATATTTGGAGAGAACAAGGGGTATAATAACATGAGCTGACAAACAAAGATTTTGGAATGATTTGGAATGATGTGACTTTCTTCCCGGCTTTGTTTCTTTGTTAAATAAGGTCTTATTTTGACATCTGGAACTCTGCTCCTCCACTTCATTGGCCGCACCCAAGAAAAATCCACAACACCGCAGTTGTCAGGCTCAGCCATTCAGGTTAATTGCAATTTTGTTATTGCAGTTTTATGTATTGTAACGTTTTTTGTGAAACAGTGTGCTAGCAGCATGTATCTGTACGTAAACATATAAGAGTATTGGTAATCCGTCTCCCTATGTGAATACTTGTTTCTCTCACTTTCAAAGCAAATATCCGCAATCTTGTGGACAAATAAGCAGAAATGCGTGCACGTCTATTTTCAGATCATGAGCGCTTGAATTCAACAAACTGGTGACCGACTCGAGTGCGAATGCAATGTCAGAAAATCTGCAGGTGTATCTCAATAAATTAGACTGTCGTGGAAAAGTTAATTTATTTCAGTACTTCAACTCCCACTTTTGTGAAACTCGTGTATTAAATAAATTCAATGTACACAGACTGATGTAGTTTAAGTCTTTTGTTCTTTTAAATGTGAGGATTTTGGCTCACATTTAACAAAAACCCACCAATTCACTATCTCAACTAATTAGAATACTTCATAAAACCAATAAAAAAAACATTTTTAGTGAATTGTTGGCCTTCTGGAAAGTATGTTCATTTACTGTACATGTACTCAATACTTGGTAGGGGCTTCTTTTGCTTTAATTACTGCCTCAATTCGGCGTGGCATGGAGGTGATCAGTTTGTGGCACTGCTGAGGTGGTGTTTAGAAGTGAGGTTGGTGTTTTTTTGTTAATAGTGACCCAAAATCATCACAATTAAAAGAACCAAAGACTTAAACTACTTCAGTCTGTGTGCATTGAATTTATTCAATACACAAGTTTCACAATTTGAGTTGAATTACTGAAATAAATGAACTTTTCCACGACATTCTAATTTATTGAGATGCACCTGTATGTCTTAATAATTTGTTCTTAGATCCTTGAAGTGACAAATATGGCAATATAGTGCAAGAACAACGCTTGAATAACCTTTGAATGTAAACAACACCTTTTTGGTTTTCTGAAAGGATGTGCAGGGGGTCTAAAACATATGTGCTTTAAGAAGTCATTGTGCAGATGGTCGCTATGGGCCCCTGAGATCATTCAGTTTGGAGTCTGAGGGTTGGATGACCTGTGTTTACAAGTTTTATACTGTTTAGTGAAAATGTGTAAAATGACTTAAAATCTCTTCATTCAATATTATGCTCTTGTTGAAAAATAAACTAGAATAAACCTCTAAAAAAATAAAAAAATAAAAAACTACAAACAGTACTAACAGACATAGCCTACACAGTAAGCATACCTTTAAAATTGTCACTTAATTTAATGATATAGCAATAATGGTACTTAAATATATGAAGTTGACTGCTATGCATGTGTAAATGCATGTGTGCTGTGTGTACAGATGGCCTGAGCATGAGCTTGAATAAGACAGAGCCTATCCGACGCTGACGTATTGTAAGCGTGTCGCTCTCAATATGTGAGGTAATGAGAACAGACTGACTTCTTTTTTCTGTATCCCCTTTCTTCTTTTCTCTCCTTCTCTCCCACTCTCTCTACTCTAGTGTTTTTCCATCTGTTTGGAGACAAAGGGCCATGAGCCAGCTCCAGCCTGGGTCCCTGCTGGTGAAGTGGGCAAGCATAATGTGGCCCATCCCAGGGGCCACATTTCAACACATGGATCTGCCTTTGTACCTCACTGCTAGTGCAACGCTCACTCTACAACACACACCTTTGATGGATATCAAGGGAATGAGTGAAAGGGGTAGGTTGAAGGTGCAAAGGGAGATGGGCTCTAGGCATTGAAGATGAGCACACTTGTAATGGAAGGAAAGGAAAGATGCAAACACTCCCTTCTGCCTTTTAAATGCTGTTTAAAGACCTGTGGACATATGGCTGCTTTTTTTGTGTGTTTCTCTAGTTGGAAAAACAAGAAGCCTTATTAGGAACAAATGAGAATGTGTTCCTGCCTATATTGTCCCATGTTTGATTCCAGAAAAGTGTACCTGAATGATGATGGTGAGAGAACCCACAAACAGGACTATAGTGAATAGGATTTTTGGCCGTCTGTGCACTTCCTGACATATGGTCACTTGTAGGTCTTTGCCATTACATAATCCATGGTGAACAGAGAGGCAATATGGCTTTTTCTCATACACAAACACACATGTGCTGGCTGCATTCACAGTCTGTTACCCACTCAAAACAGGACTACAGCTGACAGCTTTAAATTAGGGTTTGTTTTGGAGGCTGCAGCATGGACAAAAATAAAGTGAATGGACATATACCACCTTATACCATAAATACTCCTCAATAACGTAAAAACTATTATCAGTTGGTGATGCATTTGTCCATGTGATGTATTTGGTTTAAATTTAGAGTGTTTGCATTTCATTCATTTTAATTTCAGTCACATTAAAAACACCAAAACCCCACTGAATAATAATAAATGCATTAACAACAATTTTGACAGAAAGTGAATCATTATAGTGTCTGATCTTTCTGGCATTGGAAAGTATGGTGATTTTATTCTTTGCTTCTGAAATCAACGTTAGGGTACATGACAAATTAACAGGTAGGCTAATTAACAATTCCAGAGAAGTAAACTTTCAGAGGATAAAACATTTTTTTTAACTAATCTAACAAATTATAGAAATGTCTGGTAAAGAGAAAACCATGCCAAACCAAACTGTAGAAAATATTATAATTCCTGTTCAAACTGTTAATTTTTGAACTAAAAATCATACTCACATACTTGATTTGGTGCTTCATGGCTATAAGGTCACTGCGATCACTCTAAGATCACTCTCCCTCCAGAGTCAAGAAATATGCTGCTCTTTACATGATTTTGATGATGAAACTGGTGTTTTGCTGGCTATAGGACATAGTATTTATGTTATAAGGCACTATAACTTGTACTGTCAAATCCTTTTAGGGACATCAGCCTATAATAGACACAAAGTTAATTATTGTCTGGAAAATGCATGTTAAGTCACGGATTAAAATAGAAGCTCTTTCAAATCCTTTCTGGTGGTCTCAAGACATTACAAAGTTGTGTCATCCATTATCATTCAATCACTGAGCCAGTGTTTAAATTTGAGTGCTGTTGTGTAAGTGTAAAATGTTATTTTATTGCCAGCAAGTGAAAAGAAATTCAGATGTAACTGTGAAAAGAAATTCAGATGATATTAAATAAAAAATATTTGATCAAGGTGAACGAATAGTGGGAGAGAATGTGGTTCTTCTAAAAACACTTTTGAACTTACTAAGGGCGTTAACCCAAAACACACGGGCTCCGGAAACAAGCGGACGAGTTTTGCACATGAGTGATAATCACACATGCATAGTGGTATGCTTGAGAAATGTAGGCAACTATTAGCTTGCTGATTCTTTTGCGACATGTGAAGGAGAATTACAGTTCGTTTTGTATGCTATAGGCCTATCCAATACAGTGGCAAGAAGAAGTTTCCTGTGCAATCTCTTTTAGATCTTCACTGAAGTCAGTATCAGTCTGGCTAAACTGATAACACACAAACAAATGTGCTTTTCAAAATTGTATTAAAGACGCACGTACGACTCGGGAACCATCGACAAGGGCACAGATTCCTGCGCCAGACACTGAACAAAGTTAACCCTTGCATGTTTTTACTTATAATATATTTTATCGTCATCTGAAGCGTTATGCCTATTTGGGGGATATGTAGCCTAAATATATAATATGATTATATATATGTATAAATGGTATGTAAGAATAAATCTGTAAGACTAAATTCTGTCTTAATCTCTTGTTTCTCTCTCTCTCACTCTTCTCTCTCTCTCTCTTTCTGTTTCCCACGGAAGTGTACGCGTGCCAGACGGCCATGGTAACTCTTGCGTTGTCTTGGCATCTGTCTGCGAAGTATAACACCTGCCCCTCTTATGGGAAAAGGTCCCCTTTCTATGCCAAGACGGGATGACCTGCGGAGAAGGCAGAGAACGAGGAGCAAACACACGGAGAGCAAAACCTACACGACAACGCTTACCGTGACTGACCACTCTCCATCATTTTCTCTGCGCTTCTGACTTAATTCACATCTCTTGGTAGACTTGATGTCAATTAATCGGAATACCCTAAAGCAAATTACGTCACAATTACAAAAGTCACTGCTAATAAAGAATAAAATGTACATGACGTAGGCTATCACTCAGAAGCGCAAATATAATTCTCAGGCGACCTATTTAATCTTTAAATAAGACAATATTATTCTATTATTCGGCATCTGTGATTAAAGAGTCAAACATAATTTTCATTGTGTTATTTATGTTTCCCTCTTTTTTCCTAAAAAAAAAAAAAAAAAAAAAAATAAAAAAACAAATCAACATTAAAATATGAAAAACAAAATACTTCGATTAAAAAAAGCTGTCACAGCAACTTTACTACAAAATATGTGCATAAAGCAATAAAGGGCACGACCCTGAAAATACATGATAGATCTTTGGATAGCAGATATGTTTTTCACTAAAAAATTAACTCACTATAACTTTATATAACTCATTGTAGCCTATCACATGTTGTAGTGGGGTTATGAACATAAACATCTCAGACATCGGCACGTGAACACTCAGAAAAAGAAAATGTAACATTTACGATGTAATTTTTGGTCATACAATAAATTGCCAGTCTACTGTCTCATAAATCATAGGTCAACAATTCAAATGACATTAACAGACCATTGATTTAAATATTAGTTATTTAAAAAGATTTCTTTGTAATGAATTTGTTGTTCTAATGCATGACAAACCGATGAGCAAAACCAGACAATTTATCTAACTAACTGCATCACAAAATATATAGATATATTAAATCAATTAACACTAAAGGTGCAAGTTGATGCTTAATATTTTCATCTCATCATTACTGAATGACAAGGTCTAACACACAAGGTAACTTTTCTTTAAGCTACATACAACCAACGTACATTAATCTAAACAACAATCTTTCAACAAATAAAAAATGACATGAATCATATTAAAAATATATTCAACAAGTATATAATAAATAACAAATAAATATTTAAATGCGAGTGGTTATGGTCACGATGTCATAATTCGAGTGGCACTTATACGTAATTTCCTCCTGATTAAACAACGACTAACTAGATCTACCGAGCAGCTATTAGAGGAGGAGAGGGGCTGGTTTGTTCTTCAGTGTTCTACAGATTGATGCAACGGGTTTTCTCTGAACTTTGACCTGCTATAAAAACGCTATACACTGGTGTGTCCATATACACAAATAACAACATAGGCTATTCGATTTGTTTTAAGTCCCTCTCGACCTTATTGCATCATTTATTCTGTATAGCTTAAAGCAGGGACCACAGTCTTTTAAATGGTTCACGACTCTTTGAGCAATCACCATTTTTGGCTGAAGAGGGTATCCTCTTCGCTCTAAGCTATAGCCTAATATCTCATTAAAATGTATTAATACCTGTCTAAAGTCTAATGAACACTTGGGTGATAGCCATCTTATGTGGTTTCAATCTCTTCCAATTGCACTTCCAATGTAGGTATAGCGCAAAAGCTGCAAACTGCAAAATTAGGATACCGTGTTGTTTGCTGCAGACGGGCCCCCATGTGTCCTTGGAGTGCGTTACTCATCATAAAAAGGGACCTGTGCTAAACATCCAACACATGATTTAGATATGAAATGTAACAAATAGCTAGTCTCAGAATTTCAATCTTGGACAGTTTTTTGTCAGGGGGCAGTGTAGGCAACAGCTTCCTCAGTTCGGCAAAGGCAACGTTGAAGGCTTCGACCCGGATTCTCTCGCGGGTGGCGTGGGCTGAACGGTATTTCGCTGTGGCGCGCCTGCGCCTCCTCTTTTCCTCCCTGCTGAGGGCTTGCGGGGCCAGAGACCTCGTCTTGCCCTCTCCCTCCATGGGCTCGTCCGTGATGCAGCCAACCTTGATATCGTTCAGCATTGTTTCAGCGTCTGACTGGCTCCACGGTAGATCTGAATCAGTTTGTTCTGGACTCAGCATCATTTTCAGTTTCGACTTAGAAATGTCACAAGTCCTGAAACACAAATATTTCATAATTACAGTTGGGTTACTAAAGAAAACAAAATAAATTTAGTTTCACACAGTTTTGTAGTGTTTTTAACGATTATTTATCTGTCGTCCCCCCCTCCCATGTTTATGCTCCCCAAAATATACATATTTTACACACTACACAAAGATATTTGCAAGACAATACTAACATTGTCATAACAGCTCTCCCCACTAAATTGTACATGACATTTGCAAAATATGCAGAGCAAGCATCGTGGTAGATTTAAAAAAAAAAAAATAATAAAAAAGTATTTTACACTAGTACTATAGCTATTGGGGAAAATGCATATTTCCATTTTGAGCATCTGAAATTCGATGAATAAAAAATCAAAAGAGAAGAAAATTTCATTGTTAAAAACAGTTTTAGCATTGCTAATAACACTATGTCCTATACAGTGCTAATAACACACACACACACACACACACAATCAGTTTAAAATTGACAAATGGAAAATGCGCACCCTTTTTTGTTGTCCTTCCTATATACAATATTAAGAGCAAATATGATAATTCTGGAGTCACGTTCTGCAATTAAAGCCATCCATCTGTCACACTATAACTCTTGGCGCGTGCTGCGTGACAGGACAAAACGGAACCAGAATAATAAATGGTTCAAAAGGTTAACATCTGTTGAGAACTTTGCTTTTAGATCAGCATAATTTCTCTCTCACAATTGATAATGGACAGCCACAATTATTACATACAACATGTATCCTAAATATCTGCAACATCTACATGACTATTTTAATTAAATAGCCTTTACATTATTTGAGGTTTTTTGTTAGTTTTGAAAAATTCTTGAATGACTGGTAAATAGAAGAAAAGGTGTAAAGCAACAGTTGTACAAAGCATTTGCGCGAACACTTATCAAAATAATTGTAGCCTAAAACAAACTCAACGTCTAAAGATTTAATATACCAACACGAATATTGGAACCTACTGATTAACATCTTTACAAACTATAATAAATGTTACATTGCTACTTTTGAAAACATACAAGCAGATACAAACAATTATTATAAAGCAGTTAAATATAATTTACACGAATAATTCAACAAACCGTGTTATGCACTTGACAGCTCCAGAAAGAAGATCCTAGTCCTTTACAAACTGTCCAACTCTTTACTCTATTTTTTTTTTTTTTTTTCGCGATGTTTTCTGTAATTTCTTTCATGGAGCATCTCACCGTGTTAAATATTTCTTCATTTAGTAGCTACTTTGAAATCCCCCGAAAACAAATTGAGTAAAACCTGTCTCTGTCAGAATTGTGATGCTGAGCAATTCTGCCTGTTCTCACTGTTATTGGTCTGTAAAAAAAATAATGAATGATGCCTTTTATCTTGAGATAAAAATGAGGAGGTGATGCCTCGTGACCCCAGACTCTAGACAATAGAGATGGCAGTGTCGATAAGATTGTAGAAAAAGTACTGAAATGTTGTCAGTCCTCTTGGGCGAGACTGCGCTTATTGGGAATCAACTGGCCATAAAAAACAGCCCTCGACTCGAAAACCGGTAAATCCTGTCTTCTCTTCTATTTCGCTGGAGCTCCGTCGCCTGATCGGGCTATAACGGATCAGGGTATGAGAGGATAGTTCTTAGAAAAAGCTCTTCAGAATGACAGAGGGTTGGGATATATTTGTGAGGTGGTATTGTCTAACACCGCCCCTTCGCATCATACCTTCCTCTTGCCCCTCTCCACACATCATCTAGGTCCACGAGCAGAGATGTCAGACGCTGAAAGCCACAGACACGCCACCACAAATATATATATAATATCTTTATATTATAGTTATTATATTATATATATTATTCAATTATATATATATAGTATATAGATATATCTATATATGAATAGGCCATCGCACAGGGCTGAAAAGACATGTGATACATATGCTCCTTCACAATCTTAACACAGATAAGATAGTAAGAAAGACACAGGGGAAACATTTATTTTCAAAATATGACACGTAAAAACAGTCATTATTTTGTTAATTGTGGAATATAAGGGACGATTCAAATTCACATTAAACATTTTTTAAACGTATGAATTTGATTAACGCTAAAAGTTACATTTAAATCTTCAAACCAACATGAACTAAACCAAGACAGTCCAAACAATTGTGCACAAGAGGTTACCTGTGGACCTGAACTTTTCTTTCAAATTTCAGAATGGCCATGGAGAGTCCACTGAAGCTGTTAGACTGTTGGAATTGAAGCAAAATGTCAATCATAACGAGAGGTGGGGACAAAGTGGGCAGTAGGGACTGGGGGCCAGTTAGTGGGTCCAGATGATGCTGAGGAGACCCTGCTGGATTTGTGGCTATGGGGGAATCAAACAGGCAAGTTCAGATGGTATATATGATTTGCACAATTCCCAAATGTACAGTGAACAATTCACCCAAAAGCCAGCTTTTGTTAAAACCCCATCTTGTCCAAGTAAATTGCAATTTTCCTAAAGCTTTTCAGCATCAATATTTTCCTCGCAATAGTGAGATTATGTGCACAATATTCCCAGATCACAAAGAAGGATCTAAGAAGTATGTGTGTTTGTTGATCAGGCATCTGTGTGTTGTGGTGACCGACCATGCCTAACAAGCTGATTAAAATGATGAGGGAGGCTCCACTGACTTTCTGTGGCCCTGAGCCACAGAAGGAAGGGTGGGGAGACAAGGGCTAGTTGCAACTTGCTTCATATTGCCATGATGTATGGAGACAAAGAGCTGGTGCTGGCAACGGAAGAATGGCGTGGGGGTACTATGATAGACAAGTGGCCTTTAGCCTTGTGTCCAAGTTGATATGACTTTTGTGTCTGTGTCTTTGTGCATGTGTGTATCAGAGGCATGTCATATGACAACGGAATGGCTACACTGACAGGAAGCACACAAGGAGTCAGTCTAATTGCAGTGGGTCAGAGGGGCAGACAGAGACCTCTTGTCCTGCAACTACAACTCACAGAGATCTGTGTCAGACAAGAGCAATTACAGAACACAAACAGCTTAAGAACAGCTGAATCACTCTCAGTCAGCACTGGAGTCACCGCTGGTGCACTGACCTATGATATGAGATAGTAAGTTCACTTGTAGTCCCTATGGTACCCCTTTTCATCTTCACCAATGTGTGTTTTCTTTTGGACATATTTTCCCATACGGAATTGTAATATATGACATATATTGCCCAATATCAATAGTGAAATTTACATATACAGTATGTTAGCAATGAGGTGGTATGTCATTTTCATGTACTGGGTAGATGAAGATATAAGTTTATAACATATATCTAGAGTTAATTTAAATCTTATTTAAACTAAATCAAGACAGTCCAAACAACTGTGCACAAAAAGTAATCTGAAGACTTTTCTTTGAAATTACACAATGACCAACAAATGGATGATGATGGAGTGCTATGAAGAGACAGAGTTACAGAGTACAGAAATCAAGCTACAAGGCAAATTATATTTAACAGTGTCAATATTTTATATTGTATAATATCAACGTGTATTGCTGGGTTTTTGGGATGGATATACATGTATATGACGTGTCCAAAAATGTATTACACATACATAAACATGCATAACTGTATGGGCAAGGTATATATATATGTTGATATATTAAATTGTTTCTAATAGGTTTTATTTTTTTACTTTTATGATAACATATGAAAATGTACATGTATTACATTTGCATATTTGTTTACATTAAAGGCATACTGTTCACCAAAAGCTTTGTCATCATTTACTCACCCTCAATTCTTGTCTTTCTTTTGCTAGACTACAAGATAAAGCATATTTTGAAGATGGTAAACAAACAGTTGCTGGTAGCCACTGACTTCCATTATCTGGAAAAAAATATTTTAAGTCAATTTACTGTTTGGTTACCCACATTCATTAAAATATATTTCTTTATGTTCAGAAGAAGAATGAAACTGTTTAGAACTACTTGAGGGTGAGCAAATTATTACAGAGTTTTAGTTTTTGGATGAACTATACCTTAATGGAATACTTACCCCTAGGGCATCCAAGATGTAAGTGACTTGGTTAATTACAGTAGACACAACGTAAGATTTTTAACACAAAGTTGCAGTCTGTCGCGTTTATAATGGAGGAGTGAATGGAATCAGGATTGGGCGAATGTAAAAACAAAAAACTATACACAAACGACCAAACCAAAATAAACCTAGCCGCTTGTGACGAGACATTGATGATGCCCCTAAAGACACAAAACGATCGGTCTGTACAAGAAAATCTCTGTACGGTATTTTAATATCGTGTTTTACTCCCCCTCCCTCCCGATTCACGCAATGTCGAAACTATTCGAACTGTCCTGAGCGGCGGCGCGTCCTCCTGAGCACGTTCTCAACAGCACCTCAACCGCCACCTATCTCTCAAATGGACATTGACACTCTATCTACAATCTCAATTAGGAGCATCAATGGTCCATTTGAGAGATGGGTGGCAGTAATGCACTAATAAGTCTGCAATCCACCGTAAAGCAAGAAGAAGAAGAAGAAAACACGTCACGCGCCGGCTGTCGAGGACGCACTCAGGACAGTTCAGACAGTTCAGACCGCTCAGGACAGTTCGAATAGTTCGAGACATTGCCGCCATGTGAATCCAGAGTGGTAAAAACGATATAAATTTATTGCCACACAGACCGATCGTTTTGTGTCTTACACATCAATGTATCGTCACGAGCCGGGTTATTTGCGTTTTGTTTGTGTTCTACTGCAAGAAACAAAGTACACCTACATCTGAGATGCCTGGGGCGGTAAGCCCCCAGATAATAGCAAATTTTCATGTTTGGCAACGTGAATGGAATCTATCCTTAAGTGACACCTACAGATACATCTATAGATAAGGTCTTTCAACTATTAGATGGATTCCACATTCATCGCTAGCTTGGCGCTGTCACATGCCAGGTCAATGAAGGATATAGCCCAATCTGATTCGGAAACAAGTTTTGAATTTACCTCTATACATAAATATCGCTGTTATCTATGCAAATGATCAGGACACTGCCTAATTGAATTTCCCACCACTAAACTTGCAAATGTAAGTTTTAATTGACTGGTTTAAATTACAGTGCGAAAACAATCTATGCTATTAAAATAAGAAGCCTAGTAGTGGCCCCTATTTACAAACGAGGTTTACTAATGCACGTCCACACTGCCATCAAAGAGGAAGGCCTCTATCGGCCACTATGAGATGTAATTTCAAGCGCATAAACATGTGTTGTTGCATGTGTGTTAGAAATAGATATGCGCACATCCTTTGCCTATATTTCACGTTATGCTTGACATTTACGATGGCGGGCCAGCAGGCCCTGTGGTAATGACAGTGGAGATGGCAGTAGCTCCAACAGGGGTGTAGCGATGTGAGAAAAGGGAGGCCCTGTGCGTAACATAGTGGAGAATGCTGACCATCACCGTGGCCCTAGCCAGCCCCTTCTGCCATCTGTAGTCTCAGCAGGGAGCCCACACACACACACACACACACACACACACACACACACACAAATGCACACAAAGTGCAATGCACAAAGAGATAGAGGCACTGTGAGGTATATTAACATCCACAAGGGTCTCTAGCGCCCGTGTGCCACGTCATCCTCATTTACTTAGTTGACAGCTTTTTACAAGACAACTGCTCATTGCTGTTTGCCAAACATTTGGATTAATTGTGAAGTTTGAGTCAACAGTATGACCAATTTACACATACAATTAAGCCAACAGAATCAGTGGGGAGAAATCTCAGATACAACGCATGGGATATGTGTTGCAGTCTGGAAGCCCCATTAGTCAGCAAGTGATTCAGGTGGTTGCAGATGTCTAAGCATCTGGATGCAACAATCCATGATCTCTCATTTCTCACTTCCTTCTACATTCTCTGGTATTTTAAACTCCCTCTCTTTAGCGTTGCCCTTTAGTTTACATCACATTTCTCTAATTTATATCTTTGTATGCCCTGTTTTACCAAGTCTGTCTCCTTCCTATTCTTGACTCTTGGCCCATTTCACTACATGTAGCTTCTCAAAAGATTCATTTTCCTTTTGTCATGCCCTTGCTCTCGCTCTCCTGCCCTTGGCTTTCCTCCCCTCTTATCGTTCTGGCCCTTTGGCTTGAGATGCATGTAGCAGAATGGGTCACCTCTTTCTCCCTCTCTTCACTCCTCTTTAACCGACTCTTGTCCTTTTGCTCCAGCTGGCTGATGGGTTCATTAAACTCATCGCCATGCCAAACCTCCATGATGGTTTGGTTAAATCAAAGGGGCTTGTGAGCAAGAGTGTATGTGTAGTTTGGGGAGGGGTGGCTTGCTGCTCCCTTGGCATCTATTTTGCTATTGGGACAAGGGGCATGATGACCACATGGTAGTGTACAAAGTGGGAAGGACATTTTGGATGGGTTTTGATTTGGGTCTCTTGCTTTAATTAACTTGTTTGTGAATTGGCTCTTTCATCAGCTCCTGATTTAGAAAGATCTATGCAGACTCTTGGCACTGATTATAGGTTACTGAGTGTGAAGTTGGCTTTCTGGTAAATCAGTAAGATCATTGATTAATGTTATGTTTACACTAAGAAAAAAATAAAACTACCTTACAAATGGTCAAATAAATCATTAAAGAGTTTCCCTGTGTGGTGTTGTGTTCTGTGCTTGTGCTGTGAAAATTCACTTGAAAGCATCTTTGCACATGAGGAAGCTGAAGTTGTTTTCACACTGTTGGAATGCCAGGGAATCCAGAAAACTAATGTGACAGAACAGAGGTCTTTCACTCTGTCTGTGTAATAAGACCAGACTGGTTCTAATTATGCCTGCTGCTGTAATTATAGTCTTGTAATAGTGCTGCTTACGTTTAGCCTAAAATAAACAGATCATCTTCTGATGACAAATGACAGTAACAATAATGTGGTTTAACTGAAATAAATTCCTATTGTGCAACATTATGGGCCTTGTCTTCAGTTTCTTATGCTATGAATCCACACAAATAAAGACATATCTCCACATGAGTCCATCTGAAAGTAAGACTGAAATGTGTGTCCATTATGTTTGTGTGAACATGTGACTCAGGTACAGGAGGTCCGTAATCAGCCAAGCAACACTAATGAACTTGCACAGCGAATATGATCATAAACATAACGACACTAATCAACATAATACTAAAACTAGCAACCGGAACCATACTGATGGTGACTGCAATTATAAATGTCTCCCTCTCCCATGAATACACTGCACTCGTTTTCATTTTTTTTTTTTTTTTCATTTTTCAAACCCACACACCTTGTCCACGTGATCTCCCTCTCACGCACACACACAACACACACACTTCCATGTTGATCAGGGTCATAGCCCTCTGCAGTGGTCCTCAGGTGCAGCTCCAGCAGAGTGTAAAGAAAGGAAAGAAGACAAAAAGAGAAGGAGAGAAAGAGAGTTATCTTAGAGCTAGCTCTGTTTCAGGACCCAGAGTTTACAATGGACATCAAGTGGCAAAATTACTTACAATTGTGCTGATGTTCAGACGAAAAGCATGATTATGCATGTGATATTTCATTGCAACAGTTTAATAAACAAAAAGTTAATATTAAATAACTTATACTTTTATTGCCAGTAATATTGTCTCTTCTGCTCAACAAAAACAGTTCTAAACGAAGCCAAAGCAGAATTAACTTTGTCGTATTTCTGAGCAACACACAACAGTGGTGTTCCTGAATTAATCTGGGTTTTTGAACAATGACTCACTCATAATAACATTCAAATTTCTGCATCTTTTTATTATTCCAAACTTCAGTAGCAATTACTGAAAACAGACTGACAATCTGTCTTTGAACAAATGATATATATACAAATAACCATGAATCTCAAAGGCCAAACAATATAATTAAATGTTCCATTTTATGTTGCATTCATAAGTATAGAATGCACAGTTATACAGTTAGTTCACCGCGACCCTCTCAGAACCCTTGGAACCACTGATTCAGAAAGCTCAACAACTCATTATTCAAAAAGAGAAGATTCAAGAAGAGAAGAAGGGTTTTAGATGCCTGCCTGATGCCTTGAACCAGACACAGGACTAAAGCAAGCTCTATGAGAGCAAGAGAGAAGAACAGCATTGGACAGGGGCAATACTGCTTTTTGCCCCTCCCCTTCCCATCCTGTGAGTGTGTCTATGTGTGTGCGTGTTACCTCTGGGACTGCCCCGGCCTGGCTCGGCCTACACGCCATCTGCTGCATAATGTAACGGGATGGAACCCCAAATCCTTCATTTCCACTCACTGCCTGTCATCTGAGAGTGCTCTGTGTGTGCGATGTGTATACCTTGGTAGGACAGTAAGCATTCATTGGTGTTATCTTTCAACCTTTTTATGACTTCATCATTCATGTAGCGTGAGCTCACTTTCTGGAATGTCTTTGTCTTAGACTAAGACATAATGTAGCCCCACATACACGTGCACATGCACACACTTAATAAAAACCTCCCTGGCACTCATAACCATAGCTGCAGTGAATTGTCCCCTGTATTCCCCAGGGTATGCTAAATTTGGCCATCTGTTTTTTTCACTAATAACATTTTCTCCCCTTTTTCCTCTCATTCTAATTTTCCTTTCACTTCATTTAATTTTATTCACACCATTTTGTGTAATCACACCTCTTTAGCACTCCAGTGTGTTTGTGGCAGCAATTCTTATGTCTATTGTTTGTTTGTTTGTTTATTTTCTATTCTGATGCTGTTGGCATCTCTTATTTGTCTTGCCACAGTACCCTATGACTTCTAATGTGCTGTACACAAAACCTTACAGTGTCCTCTACTATATGTCTATAACACTATAAAAAGTGGTAACCTGAAATTGCTACTGCATACCTGATCTAACCCTTAAATGTCATTTTGTTGGTGTAACCTCATGTATTCTGTAACTTTAATAATATTTTTGACTTGAATAAAATCTATTTATATTTAGGACATTTTAGGAGATATTTAGGACAGTAGTATCTTTTCAAGTTCAAGTTTCACTTTATTGTCATTCCTCTTAGTATTGACATACAAAAGAAAATACTGTTCCTCACCAGCATATTGCATGTGCTTCTTGTTTTGTTGTATACATATGAATGTTCTTTAACAGTTCTAGATTTGTTTGTTTTTTTGCCACACTGAGGAAACAAAACTTACAAAAAGACAAAAATAATTCCATGCTAATATGCTTTGTTGAAAACAGTTATTAGCATATTTGGTGTTGCACTTAAAAAATTATGAACTGGTTTTATTTAAGGCAAAATATGATTTAATATTGCTCTATCGACCTAATGGCCAAAGCCACTTTCTATGGGAAAATCATGTAGAAATATCTCCTTAAAGTAACAACTGCAGGTTAACTTTTTTTTTTGGAGTGTGGATTGAGAATGTCTTCTTAAATACCTAGAAATCAGACATTCTGCATATAAATATCTGTATCTCTTAATACACAGTGCTCATACAAGTAGCATTAGTTTTTGTTCTATAAATACATAGGCTCAGATGTGTTGCTCTGCACAGGCTTGTTGACTAAGACAGCTGGGAACCTCTCTGACTGGCTCTCAGTCTGTGTTCAAATAAATTTGTGGCCTCTCGGCCAGATGAAGAAACAACATGTGACATGTCCCTCTCATCACTGACTAGAGTCCTGCAGGCAAACAGCCACTGAGCCTCTGTGACCTGGCCCACATCCACCATCCTTAACCAATCAGCCAACCAGCCTGACTCAGTGGCTGCTGAAGAGGGCTTTTAGTTCACCCTTTGACATTTTTAAAGTCATATTAATATTTCTTTGATCTGGTTTTGTGTGGACTCACAAGTGTTGGTTGTTAAAAGCTGTAGAGTGGAGAAAAAATAATGTACACATATAAAACGTATACACACAAGCACACGTACATTTGTCGTCATAAAGCAATACAACTTCTACATCGTTTTCTGCTGTCCAAGAGTGCTGTCCAGGGTGCTGAAATTAGGAGAAAAAAGTTAAACTCATTTAGGGAAAAGTAAAACTAGATTTTTTTTAGGTATATTTTTTAAGTCTCGTATCTGGTATATTTGATACCGTCTTTTATAACTCACGATTCGCTTGTATTGTCTTACCAAATATGAAATACCAGGACAGTTAAAAAAACTGCAGCTTCATTTGGCGTAACAAGACATCGTACGTACGAATCATGTCATCATATCCAAATCAGATATTGAGGCTGGAAGAAACTATTGTATCATGATTATGGTTGCTACAGATGGGGACAAGGCTGTTTGCATCTCATTCTGCTAGGATGAAGTGGATCGATATATCCAACGAGCATATCAGATGCGTTTAAACTAGCCTGCATATGTCAGTGCGCGCCCGTCTCACCTTAGCGCGAGCATTCAAACGGCAAACCGGGCAGAGAGGAATCATTCGACATGAGCAAATTGCCTACTTTGTATATGTCCCGTCGGACTCAGTGGTGGAAATAACAGGGTGATATTTCACTTATTTTAAACACCCATTCATTTGTTTTTTTCCCTGCTCACTATAACTGCTTCAGGAAATGTTACTTCTCTTTACAAGCTTCACACTTCTGAGCTTCTCATTCGGTTATATCAGCGGGTTTAAAATTATACTCGTTGGATATATCCCATTTAGATTGAATGCATGTTCTCCTTCTTTTGATTTTTCAGTCGATGAAAAGGATGCGGTTTGCTCGCAGACAAAATTAGTTTGATTAATGTTTCCTTTATTTCTCCAAGCGTTCCTCCCTTTCATATTCCACCAACAGTAGGTTATGGGTGACAGTGTAATGTTCTTGCCTTACAGACAGATATTAATATTGATTTTCATCTAAATTACTTTTTTGTTGTTGTGCTGTCCAATTTACAGAACATCCAATGTGTGGCTGAAATATTCTCTTTTCTATGTCATTGAATTTTCCATCAAATAAATTGACACCAAGAGGGGCTTCATAGTGGATACGTTTCTAAACAAACTATTTGAAACATATTTCAAAACTAGAATCATAAGCAAGCCATACACCATGTAGGCACATGCAACTGCATCACTGGTTCATCCCTGCATGTCGAAAGGAGCCGAGTTATATCAGGTTCATTTAATGGCTCATTCACCTTGTTAATTCAACTCTGCATTTCCATCTTCAACTGTCTTGAAATGAGAGGCTGTCACACAGCTCGTACTAGACAGTAGAGCAAGATTTATAATTCATCCATGGTGTTTGAACACATACACAACTCATGCATGGACCCGGCCCCTAAAGGAAGCCCTCACTGCCAGCTGCCACCCATAATTAGCCAACCCCGTGTGGCTGAGCTGTGATTGTGTTTGACCTGACCAATAAAGTGTGTGCGAGTTGTGTTTGTGTAGCACAAGCCACACTGATGTTTACTTGATTAAACTGAACAAGTCACTACATAAACACATAGCACTTTGTCACTAATGGAAAGATAACACACACATGGGTACTGTATATATTACATATAATTTTCAATGACTTCTCTGTCATTGATCTTTTTGAAATCCCCATTTCCACCATCAGGGCAATAATTAAGAGGTTCCAATCAACTAAAGATGTTACAAATCTGCTTGGAAAAGGACATGTGTCTATATCATCCTAATGAACGGTGAGGAGGAGAGTTTGAGTGCCCAAAGACTCTTCAAAGGATCACAGCTGGAGAATTGCAGACATTAGTTGAGTCTTAGGGTCAGAAAGACCCCAAGAAAAAAAAATCAAACAGCATGTGCAAATTTTTGCAATTTGTCCTGTGAAGTTAAAAGATGACATTAAACTTGACTAATAACCAGCCACGCTGAAATAACACTCTTTTCAAACGAGGCGAATTCCAAACGGTGTTTCTGGTCTCGTGAATGGCACTTCGGAAGGGGAGTTTGTTGTTCTGAACAAAACAGACTGAAACTTAACTGAATCCTTTCACAAGGCCATTATCAAAGCGTCACAGTCAGTCAGTTCCCTAGGTAAAGAATCAGTAGGCTGTGCACATGAGTTTGTGCACGGGGAAAGACTGTTGCTCAGTAATCATTGGATTTGGGACAATTGATCAATCAATTTGTAAAACGTTACCATTGGTATTTATCAACAACAGGCAGGACCGTTCTATTTTGATATTATTTTTATGCTGTTTAAACTTATAATAAGAAATGTACATGTTCTGTTACAAATCCTTGCAACAAATGAACACAGTCAACATCAATGCTCCCTGTGCTGTGCGATGGATTATAAGAATTATTTGTGTGTGCCAAAAAAAAATGGTTGCAACTTCTGTTTCATCACAAATTTAATTAACTGATATTGTTACATTGTAAATGATTTAAAAGGCATCATTTCATTTTTTTAGATAAATTATACTTTCTTCATCAAGGTGTGGCCAAAGTTTTCATTAGTGCTTTGACATCATTGCAAGTTTATAATGTGCTTTATTGTTCGTAGCCACCCAGTTCCAGTCTGTATCCAGATCAGATGGTCACCGCAGTCACCCGGATCCAGTCCGTATCCAGTCCAGATGGTGGATCAGTACCTAGAGATGACCTCTACAGCCCTGAATGTCAGCAAAGGCCATAACAACTAGATGAGCTCCAGAAACAGATCCCCAGTGAAGACCACGTCATCTAGATGGCCATCGGGACAAAAACATGGGAACCAGACGAGTCCTCTACACAATCTGACCTGTGTTACAACCTGGAATTACACCAAGCCATGCTGGTTTTGTCTGACCAGAAGAGAACAGGCCCCCTGACTGAACCTGGTTTCTCCCAATGTTTTTTCTCCATTTCTGTCACAGATGGAGTTTTGGTTCCTTGCTATTGTTGCCTTTGGCTTGCTTAGTAGGGGCCGGTTGAGTGATTGCACAGGGACACATGGAAGAGAGCTGAACTGGATGTTAACATCACTAAATGATCAATGAACTGACTTTAGCTTCCATGGAAAATGACTCTTTGTTATTGTCCTCTTGCATTGACAAACTATTTTCCTGTTTGACTCTGTAAAGCTGCTTTGACACAATCAGTATTGTACAAACCCAATTCCAAAAAAGTTGGGACACTGTACAAATTGTGAGTAAAAAAGGAATGGAATAATTTACAAATCTCATAAACTTATATTGTATTCACA
The DNA here is from genome assembly GCA_018155175.1 of Sinocyclocheilus anophthalmus. Lineage (NCBI taxonomy): Eukaryota > Metazoa > Chordata > Actinopteri > Cypriniformes > Cyprinidae > Sinocyclocheilus > Sinocyclocheilus anophthalmus. The sequence goes on along the minus strand of JADLZN010008535.1, from coordinate 54,332 downwards.
ATAGAATATAGATAACATAACAAATGTTGAAAGTGAGACATTTTGAAATGTCATGCCAAATATTGGCTAATTTTGGATTTCATGAGGTGTAAGAATCAGATTGACAGGAAATATGAATAACTAACCATAACTAGTTATAATTAACTATTCATATTTAGATCCGCTGTAGATATTTAACTGACCACTCAGAGTCAACTGTCTTGTCAATTCTAAGAAAATTAATTTCCTGGTTAAGGGAAATAAATTCCTTACTGTACAATTCTACAAAAGGTTGTAGCGTAAATCTGCATGATTAGTGACTCCGGTTATGAGCAAACAATGAACACGTCAAGTGTGATACAAGTAAGGTTTTATTAACTACATAAACACTTAAACTAGTCTAACATACTACATAAACACATAAACTGGTCTAACATCCTACATACACACATAAACTGGTCTAACATACACATACACACACGCAGTTGGTATAGGAAAGGGTTAAAGTTTAAATCAGTACAGAAAGAGGCATAAAGAATGAATTTTTATGGAACACTTTGCATATTCAGCAAATCTAAAACATGAGGGAAAACGTCAGATTCTTAGTTAAAACAAACCTTGTAAAAAGGTGTAACAGATACTTAATGCATCAATTAAATCGAATAAGTTTGATACTTGCGTATGTCTGAAAGAGATTCCTGATGCAATCTTAAGGTTTCCCGTTGATCTTTTGCTGAAGTTAGTTGATGAGAAAGAACCAGTTCTGAGTCAGAGAATCTTGATTGAAATGGAAAGGACAAGGCCGAAGAAAGGCCTGGCACAAATACTTTGGTACCCTGAAGCGTTTTCTCACATCTTCATATTAGCATCTGACCGAACCACCGACTGAACGGGTCACATGATGTGTCAGCTTTAAGGTCAGAGAAGAACCCCGCCTCTCAAGATGGGCTTAACCAACGAGAGAGGCCGGAATCCCAAGTGGGCGTTTTTATGGTGCTTTGTTTGAAAAGCATGGTAAAATAGAAATGGACTTGAATCGAAATTACTAAAAGTTATCAGGACCCTAATATATATTGCCTATATACCAACATATAATATACACGCTCGTTTCGATCATAAGAAGGCGAATTCATAGCTACTAGACATGAAATAGGTGAGGTTACATTAACTAGTGGTTCTATCATAAGCATGCATAAAATAGTCTATAACAACCAGCTTAAACAAAAACAGCAATAATATACAACACTGGCTGACGAATGGGTGTTCATTCAAAGAAAGGTTTTACTATGAATTAATTAGAGAAGAGTCCATTTTTACTGTGCATTGTCTTTCCTATGGAAAATGTAGTGAGTTTCTCTACCTGCATTGCTTTGGGCTATAAAACCAGTGATATCAGCGTTGGTTACCATGCAACAAGGGGCCGGTTCGGCTTCCTGGCGTGTTACGCATTCCGGGGGGGAAGGGTCCATGGGTCCTCATATGGCTTGTTAACAGAGGTTACAGAGTATTTGTTAAATATAAAAAAAATATATATATTGTGTGTTTGATTCAGTTCCAGCACGATACAAGGTACACATTCCAAAATAAGTTGGGACAGGTAGCAATAAGAGGACGGAAAATTTAAATGTACATATAAGGAACAGCTGGAATGGAATAATTTACAAATCTCATAAACTTATAGTTTATTCACAATAGAATATAGATAACATATCAAATGTTGAAAGTGAGACATTTTGAAATGTCATGCCAAAAATTGGCTCATTTTGGATTTCATGAGAGCTACATATTCCAAAAAAGTTGGGACAGATAGCAATAAGAGGCCGAAAAAGTTAAATGTACATAAGGAACAGCTGGAGGACCAATTTGCAACTTATTAGGTCAATTGGCAACATGATTGGGTATAAAAAGAGCCTCTCAGAGTGGCAGTGTCTCTCAGAAGTCAAGATGGGCAGAGGATCACCAATTCCCCCAATGCTGCGGCGAAAAATAGTGGAGCAATATCAAAAAGGAGTTTCTCAGAGAAAAATTGCAAAGAGTTTGAAGTTATCATCATCTACAGTGCATAATATCATCCAAAGATTCAGAGAATCTGGAACAATCTCTGTGCGTAAGGGTCAAGGCCGGAAAACCATACTGGATGCCCGTGATCTTCAGGCCCTTAGACGGCACTGCATCACATACAGGAACGCTACTGTAATGGAAATCACAACATGGGCTCAGGAATACTTCCAGAAAACATTGTCGGTGAACACAATCCACCGTGCCATTCGCCGTTGCCGGCTAAAACTCTATAGGTCAAAAAAGAAGCCATATCTAAACATGATCCAGAAGCACAGGCGTTTTCTCTGGGCCAAGGCTCATTTAAAATGAACCGTGGCAAAGTGGAAAACTGTTCTGTCGTCAGACGAACCAAAATGTGAAGTTCTTTTTGGAAAAACTGGGACGCCATGTCATCCGGAATAAAGAAGACAAGGACAACCCAAGTTGTTATCAGCGCTCAGTTCAGAAGCCTGCATCTCTGATGGTATGGGGTTGCATGAGTGCGTGTGGCATGGGCAGCTTACACATCTGGAAAGGCACCATCAATGCTGAAAGGTATATCCAAGTTCTAGAACAACATATGCTCCCATCCAGACGTCGTCTCTTACAGGGAAGACCTTGCATTTTCCAACAATGCCAGACCACATACTGCATCAAATACAACATCATGGCTGCGTAGAAGAAAAATCCGGGTACTGAAATGGCCAGCCTGCAGTCCAGATCTTTCACCCATAGACAACATTTGGCGCATCATAAAGTGGAAGATGCGACAAAGAAGACCTAAGAAAGTTGAACAACTAGAAGCCTGTATTAAACAAGAATGGGACAACATTCCTATTCATAAACTTGAGCAACTTGTCTCCTCAGTAACCAGACGTTTGCAGACTGTTATAAAAGAAGAGGGGATGCCACACAATGGTAAACACGGCCTTGACTGGTTGTATAAAGCAGATGTAAATAAGGTGACTTGACTTGATTTTATATACTGTAACATAAAATATGTAATAACTTTTGAAAAGTAGGCCACAGAAAGAAAAATTCTTGTTTCTCTGATTCATTTGGCAATGCAGAGTTCAACAAGGGACACAAATGCCAAAACTCTAAGAATTAGTTTTCCGCTATTTTAAATAATTAAAAACCTACTTTTTCGAACTCCTCCTAGATTGTTGGTCCGATTTTCACCAAATTTGACTTGGATCATCTTCAGACCATGTTGGCAAAAGGTTATGGAATTCAAGTTGATTCGTCCAACCGTTCTCGAACAACACATGAACGAATTCTACGAAAAGCATGCAAAAATGGATGTGTGGCTATATCTCCGCAACGGTTTGGCGTATTGAGACCAAACATGGTGTGTGTTATAACAAGCATGACCAGAGACTACCTGCAGTGTTTCAGCGCTGTGCCACCTAGTGGTCAGGAGATATGAAAAATGGCTATTTTTGCTTATAACTTATGAATGGTTTTGCCAAAAATCACAAAACTGGTCTCTTTAGATTCGGTGGATCATGCCGAGTCGATTTTTCCCATGTCAGCCATTTTGGGCGTCAGCCATTTTTAATTTTGTCATAAAATGCTATATTTTACGAACGCATTGACATATCGTTACGAAACTCGGTATGTCTTCGGCACCATGCCCTGATAGTTCTTGAAAAGTCTGGGGGCAGCGCCACCTTGTTGCCAAAAGTTATAAAGAAATTTACAAAAATGCTAATAATGTTTGAATAAATTGGGCTATTGTAATAAAACTCCGGTCATGCCGAGAACATCAATACCAATTATGCCAAAATTGGCCGAACGTCCTGTCCGCCATTTTGATTCATGTTGAAAACCTACTTTTTTAAACTCCTCCTAGACCATTTTTTTTTTTTGGGCCCGATTTTCACCAAATTTGACTCTTCAGACCATGCAGGCAAAAAGGATTTTGTGTCGATATACAAAGCGGTCATCTTTTAACACACGAATTTGCTGGAATGATGCCAAACTGCGTCTGAGACTGTATCTCTGCAAAGCTTTGACATATTTGCACCAAACTTTGCATGTGCCATTGTCACCTCACACTGACCATGCCACATCAATTTGGTAACAGCGCCACCTATTGGTCAAAAGTGTTAAACCAATCATTAACCATTAATAATGAAATTTCCAAAAATGCTTATAACTTCTCATTACATTAGCCTATTGTAATCAAACTGGTCTCAAAACATTCCTTGGGTCATGCTGACAACATAGATATCAATTATGCCATAGTTAGTTGGTTAACTCCTGTCCGCCTTTTGTGTACAAACCCGATTCCAAAAAAGTTGGGACACTGTACAAATTGTGAATAAAAACAGAATGCAATGATGTGGAAGTTTCAAATTTCAATATTTTATTCAGAATACAACATAGATGACATATCAAATGTTTAAACTGAGAAAATGTATCATTTTAAGGGAAAAATAAGTTGATTTTAAACTTCATGGCATCAACACATCTCAAAAAAGTTGGGACAAGGCCATGTTTACCACTGTGTGGCATCACCTCTTCTTTTTATAACAGTCTGCAAACATCTTGGGACTAAGGAGACAAGTTGCTCAAGTTTAGGAAAAGGAATGTTGTCCCATTCTTGTCTAAAACAGGCTTCTAGTTGCTCAACTGTCTAAGGTCTTCTTTGTCACATCTTCCTCTATGAAGCGCCAAATGTTTTCTATGGGTGAAAGATCTGGACTGCAGGCTGGCCATTTCAGTACCCGGATCCTCCTCCTACGCAGCCATGATGTTGTAATTGATGCAGTATGTGGTCTGGCATTGTCATGTTGGAAAATGCAAGGTCTTCCCTGAAAGAGACGACATCTGGATGGGAGCATATGTTGTTCTAGAACTTGGATACACTTTCAGCATTGATGGTGCCTTTCCAGATGTGTAAGATGCCCATGCCACACGCACTCATGCAACACCATACCATCAGAGATGCAAGCTTCTGAACTGAGCACTGATAACAAATTGGGTTGTCCTTGTCCTCTTTAGTCAGGATGACATGGCGTCCCAATTTTCCAAAAAGAACTTAAAATTTTGATTCGTCTGACCACAGAACAGTTTTCCACTTTGCCACAGTCCATTTTAAATGAGCCTTGGCCCAGAGAAAACGCCTGCGCTTCTGGATCATGTTTAGATATGGCTTCTTTTTTGACCTATAGAGTTTTAGCCGGCAACGGCGAATGGCACGGTGATTGTGTTCCCCGACAATGTTTTCTGGAAATATTCCTGAGCCCATGTTGTGATTTACATTACAGTAGCATTCCTGTATGTGATGCAGTGCCGTCTAAGGCCCCGAAGATCACGGGCATCCAGTATGACTTTCCGGCCTTGACCCTTACGCACAGAGATTGTTCCAGATTCTCTGAATCTTTGGATGATATTATGCACTGTAGATGATGATAACTTCAAACTCTTTGCAATTTTTCTCTGAGAAACTCCTTTCTGATATTGCTCCACTATTTTTCGCCACAGCATTGGGGGAATTGGTGATCCTCTGCCCATCTTGACTTCTGAGAGACACTGCCACTCTGAGGGGCTCTTTTTATACCCAATCATGTTTTTGCCAATTGACCTAATAAGTTGCAATTTGGTCCTCCAGCTGTTCCTTATATGGACATTTAACTTTTCCGGCCTCTTATTGCTACCTGTCCCAACTTTTTGGAATGTGTAGCTCTCATGAAAACCAAAATGAGCCAATATTTGGCATGAAATTTCAAAATGTCTCACTTTCAACATTTGATATATTTTATCTATATTCTATTGTGAATAAAATATAAGTTTATGAGTTTTGTAAATTATTCCATTCCTTTTTTTCCTCACAATTTGTACAGTGTCCCAACTTTTTGGGATTGGGGTTGTTCTTTATATGTTGAAAATATACTTTTTTAAACTCCTCCTAAATCGTTGGTCCGATTTTCACCAAATTTGACTCAGATCACCTTCAGACCATGCTGGCAAAAAGTTATAGATTTCGTGTCGATAGACAAAACTGTTTTTGTATAGCGCCGCAACAAATTTGAGGCATGATGCCAAAATGACTCTGAGGCTGTAACTCTTCAAAGCTTTGACATATTGACACCAAACTTTGTTTGTGCCATTGTCACCTCACGCAGAACACACCACATTGATTTGATAACAGCATCACCTATTGGTCAAACTTGATAAGCCAATAAATCATATTACTAGCGGTTGTAGTTTTGATTTTTCAGCCATTTGGCTAAAATCATCTTAAAATGGTTTTAATTACTCATTGCTGCAGTTGGTCTGATGCTTGCTTCTGTAGAGCTTGGCCCCTTAATTGCTGCTTGCAGATATATTTTCTTATAATGTTGTTTTAAACTATAAAATTCTACGTGAATAACTAGTTGAACAGCATTTCTTTAGGTGCCCAAATAATAAATCTTCGGTTAGGTAACACATATAAAACACAATGCGAGTAAATGGTTAAATTTTACTTGACTACTTTGCTGTTCGTTTCTAAAATGTTTGACTAATTAAAAAACCATTTAGCTGAATGGACAATAAACATTATTTCAGAAAGTTTAGCAACTAAAAACTAAAACTCATTTAACACTTTAAAGAGAGAAATGAGTGATGAAGGGTAAATTTGTGGAACTAGTATCTAAATAATAATTAGTTGAACTGCTTGAAAATTTTTACAGTGAGCAAAAGATAGACTAACTGACCCTCTAAAACCATTTTTAAGCTGGTAAATAATAAGGCTAATAATTTGGCCACCACTGTGTAATGGTATATATATATATATCTATAATATATATATATATATATATATATTTTATATATATATATATATACAGTGGGTTCGGAAAGTATTCAGACCCCCTTAAATGTTTCACTCGTTGTTATATTGCAGCCATTTGATAAAATCATTTAAGTAAATTTTTTTCATCATTAATGTACACACATCACCCCATAATGACAGAAAAACACAGAATCGTTGACAATTTTGCAGATTTATTAAAAAAAAAAAACGGAAATATCACATGGTCCTAAGGATCAGACCCTGTGCTAGGCACTCAATCATTTAACTCAGGTGCTGTCCACTTTATCCTTTGATCATCCTTGAGATGGTTTTTTTTTCTTTACACGGCCATTTGAGTCCAGCTGTGTTTGATTATACTGATTGGAATTGATTAGGAAAGCCACACACCTGTCTGTATAAGACCTTACAGCTAAGCATGTCAGAGCAAATGAGATCAGGAGGCAAAGGATGCCTGAAGAGTCAGAGACAGAATGTGAAAAGCACAGATCTGGCTAAGGTTACCAAAAACATTTCTGCTGCAATAAGGGTCCTACGAGCACAGTGGCCCAAATCTTAAATGGAAGCCGTTTGGGCCGACCAAACCTTCCTAGGATGGCGTTCGGCCAAACTGAGCTATGGAAGGAGAAGGCGAAGAGGAGAAGGAGCCTTGGTGAGAGAGGTAAAGAAGAACCCAAAGATCAATGTGGCTGAGCTCCAGAGATGCAGTCGGGAGGGGGGGGGAGATGGGAGAAAGTTGTTTAGAAAAAGTCAACCATCACTGCAGCCCTCCACCAGTCGGGGCTTATGGCAGAGTGGCCCGACGGAAGCCTTTCCTCAGTGCAAGACACATGAAAGTCTGCATGGAGTTTGCTAAAAAACACCGGAAGGACTCCAAGATGGTGAGAAATTTAAGATTCTCTGGTCTAGATAGAACTTTTTGGCCTTAATTCTAAGCGGTATGTGTGGAGAAAACCAGGCACTGCTCATCACCTGTCCAATACAGTCCCAACAGTGAAGCATGGTGGTGGCAGCATCATGATGTGGGGGTGTTTTTCAGCTGCAGGGAAAGGACGACTGGTTGCAATAGAGGGAAAGATGAATGCGGCCAAGTACAGGGATATCCTGGACGAAAACCCTTCTCCAGAGTGCTCAGGACCTCAGAATGGGCCGAAGGTTTACCTTCCAACAAAACAATGACCCTAAGCACACATTTAAAAACGAAGGAGTGTTTTCACAACAACTCTGTGACTGTTCTTTGTTCTTGAATGGCCCAGCCAGAGCCCTGACTTAAACCCAATTGAGCATCTCTGGAGAGACCTAAAAATGGCTGTCCACCAACGTTTACCATCCAACCTGACAGAACTGGAGAGGATCTGCAAGGAGGAATGGCAGAGGATCCCCAAATCCAGGTGTAAAAAACTTGTTGCATCTTTCCCAAAAAGACTCATGGCTGTATTAGATCAAAAGGGTGCTTCTACTAAATACTTAGCAATGGTCTGAATACTTAGGACATGTGATATTTCAGTTTTTCTTTTTTAATAAATCGTCAAAAATGTCAACAATTCTGTGTTTTTCTGTCAATATGGGGTGCTGTGTGTACATTAATGAGGAAATTAAATGAACTTAAATGATTTTAGCAAATGGCTGCAATATAACAAAAAATTTAAGGGGGTCTGAATACTTTCCGTACCCACTGTATATAATGAAAACCTCTGTGTACTGCAGCGGAGTCTGTGAAAAGCAGTTTTTAATTTTTCAATCACAAGCCCCTTAGTTGTATCAGTTTGTATCAGTTTCTGTTTAGAACAGACTGAATCTAGGTAAACTGGAAACGGTTTTATGTAAACTGAAGTAATTACATGCTTTTCAACTGAATACATAACTGAATTATGCATTGTGTGGTTTTGTACACAGTTTAATTCATAGTGAGTAAATAAATATGTGGCAGTGCCAAAGTACATTTAATTGCCTCTGTGAACACAGCATCCAGTGTGATGGACAGCACGTATGATTGGCAGTGACCGCCACCTCTCTCTATCTCTCTCTCTGTCCACAGGAGAGAGTGAGATTAATTCACAGCAGTAGGAAAACTGGTGTTTTGCCTGAGGAGCCTTGGACACAGACCCTGTCATTGTTCCACAGCTGCCACCCCTTCCTCTTGCTATCCTTCATTCCCTCCCACTGTACCTGCAAGCTACACTTCTCTCCGCCCTCTAATAAAGAGTGACAGTCACCCGGCAGACAGTGAAGCTTTGAATGGAGTCCCAATGTTCTTCCTCTGCTTTTCTTATTCTGTTCCCTTATTCATTTTCTTGCTATTCCTTTCCATCTTTTAATGCCTTTATTCACATCCAAGGGAAAGAATGAAATGCACCAATTGCCATGGTCTCTACTTTAAATGGCTCAAGGGAGTTTCAGATACACGAATTATGAGCCTTATTGATTGCTTTACTGAGTGAGATAGCTATGACAAAAGATATAAGCCTGTGTCCTAGTGCTTTTAACCACTGTAGCCTTGTACCGACCATTGATGATGACTTGTAAAAGTATTCATACCTCTTCATTGTTTTACATTTTGTTTTGTTGCAGCCTTATATTAAACTGCTTTTAAAAAATCCTCTTCAATTTCCACTTCATACACTATAATGACAAATAAAAAAAAAATCTATGATAACTTCTCGGGCTTATTAAAAAGGAGAAACTGAAATAAGTACAAGTATTTATACCCTTAACACAGTACTTATTTGAAGCACCTTTGGCAGTGATTACAGACTCAAGTCTTTTTTGATGCGACAAACTTTGCATTTTCTGTCATTTTTCTCTGCAGATCCTCTCAAGTTCATTTTCAGGTTTCTCCAGAAAAGATTGATTGGGTCCGAGCTCTGGCTGGGCCACCCAATGGCATTTACAGAGTTGTTTATAAGCCACTCTCGCATTCTCTTAACCGTTACTGTTAATTCTCTTAACAGAAACATCTCAAAGATGATCCACCGAAACTGGAATGATCCTGGGCTAAATATCAAGTGTCCTAGAAAAGGGTATGTTAACTTATGCAATGTAATTATTTCAAGTTTTTCTTTTTCTTTTTTTCTTTTAAATAAATTAGCAAAATTATAACAAAGATTTTTTTTCTTTGCCATTATGGTGTATGATGTGTAGATCACTCTATATCAGCACTGCTGTGATTATACCTATGGCTGATGAGTGCACAGTTACAAGTGTGATATTGCTCACGTTGAATGTTAGATAATAGATCTCAAATAAGAATTTACCAGTTCTTCACTTTTTTTGTCCCCATATTTTAAATATATGGATGATTTAGCATTTTGGCCCAGAGCCCTGGTTAATTTCTGACACTGATATGTAGCCTACACATCACTGGAAATACTTTTAATATAAAATATATTCAAGAGAAAGAGGCCATGCAAAGTACAAATAGCTTTGTACACTGAAAAAATGCCAATGCTAACCTAAAGAATGGTACGGTCTAAATAAACTGGTTTAATTCAAGTCCAAATTTGTATTTATTTATCATCACTGAACCAAAATATAGGCTTATACATTAATTTATACCAACACAATTATTTGTATGTGTCACATCAGGTATAAATAATACAGGTATAAATAAACAATTGCAGGTTGCCACTTTTTACAGTGTATGACTTCATACAGTGTATGAATTTTCAAACCCTGTGGAGTTTGTCTAATATTTTGAGACATGACTTCCTGTGCACAATGCTGTCAAGGCAGTTATAATGAATCTCTCTCTCCAGCTCATCTGACAGACTGTCCCTTATTCCCCATGTAATTCAGCCAATGAACCATAATTAAAACAAAAGTGGAAAAAAGCCTAACGACTTAGGTACGCGTGAATAGGAAAACAAATGTAATGCAATGAGTTCTGATACTATTAAGCGCTATGCCCCTAAAAAGCCAACAGACCTGTTTGTCAGCTGTAATCGCCGCGTGCTTTATTAAAAAACCCATCCGCTTCAATTAACTGCGACTACCAAACACTTCAATTTCCTTCTAATCTCGTTAAGATATTTAAACAAACAGACCTCAACGATTGTGAATTTTAACTGACTAGTTGATATTATCCATGTTTTATTGGCTTTTGAGATGTTTACCTGATTTGATTCTTTGGAATTTAAGATCTAAAGATCACATCTGTCTGTCTGTCTCTCTCTCTCTCTCTCTCTCTCTGTGTGTGTGTGTGTGTGTGTGTGTACGCTGTTTTTTGTACAAATGATACAGTAATTTGTATAATGACAAGGGTATGACATAGGTATTACAAGGAGAAGGTGACTTTTCAGGACATTACCCCATGTCCCCACTTTTCAAAACGCTTATAAATCACACAGAATGGAGTGTATTGAAAATCTGAAATAGCACAAAGTCTCCTGTAAGGGGTAGGTTTAGGGGTAGGGTTGGTGTAGAGCAATAGAATATACGGTCTGTACAGTATAAAAACCATTATGCCTATGGGATGTCCCCACTTTTCACAAATGTAAACCTGTCTGTGTGTGTGTGTGTGTGTGGGGGGGGGTGTGTGTGTGTGTGTGTTTGTGTTTGTGTTTGTGTGTTTGTTTGTGTGTGTTGTGTGTGTGTGTTTGTGTGTGGTTGTGCGTTGCGCTTCGTCTCATGTGTCGTGGGGAGTTGGCAGTTGACATGGTGCTGTCGCCAAAGGAACGCATTGGCGCTGACAGGAGAGGCAAAGGTGCAAATTGGGTGAGGCTGGACGCAACACCGTGAGTGTTAGTTCAGTGAATTTTCTACATCAGCAAGTTGTCGTACACACAGGGGAGAAACAATGTGCGCATGTGTTTGTGAGAGAATCTTGAGGGAGCTCAAGGCACATGCAGTCATTTTCATTACAAAAAAAAACCCCTTTTTAATAGCACTTTAAAAAAAATGTATTACACTTAAATGCCATGAAATGACATGAAAACTCTGATAAGAAATCTTACTGATAAGATCTTATCGGTAGCCTAATAAAAGCTGGGGGGTAGTGTGACATACCCGGGTATGTTCGAGGATAAGCGAGCGGATCACCTCAGCTTTCGGTTAAAAAAACGGAGGTTACTTTCAGGGTATGTAAGTAACCATAGTAACTTGCTCTCTGAAGATAACTTGCTCCGGAGCAGGTTATGTTCCAGGATTAGTTCACTTCAGCGCACGTGTGATCTACTGACGAGCACAACATATATATATTCAAGATGTTAATAAGCCATTATATATATATTAATATAGACTATTATATATATATGTAAGTCGCCCAAAAAAAAAAAAAAAAAAGATTATATATATCTATATATATATTTGTATGATATAATGATGAAGCGCTAATATAAGTAATAAATAAGGTAATATATTATTCTAATACGGTTATTATATTTATTTTATTGGCATAAATAACAGTTATCTGTATAAATTGTAAAACACTATGACAAGGTAATGTTTAATTTATTACATTATATATATTTATTACATTTCATATTATCATCTCACACATGGATCGGCATTTTCTATAATGTCTAAATTCTAAATCAAAATACATATCTGATATGACTTAATATATAATTTGCATCAAACAAACAGTATAATTCATATTCTAAAAGGTTAAAGATTAAACGGAAAAAAAATAAAAATTATTGCACAACCATCAATTAGTTGGCGATATGCACTAAGAATGTAAACGACCACTGAACAAAAGAAGAAGAAAGAAACCGCATGGGTGCGTCCGAAATCGCATACTGCTTAGTAGGTACTACATTTGAATTTGAACGTACTACTCGACCGTTAAAAAGTACGTTCTATTTAGTATGAATGCGAGTAGTATGAATGGAATTTCGGACGTACTACATCCGCCATGTTGACGTTGTCACGTGACATGCGTCTCCACAACAGCGCCTAAATTTAAAGAGCTCTCACTACTGCGAACATCGGCAATGTTTCACGTAATTCTTACCACTTTCGTCGGCGATTAAACATCTTTTTACAGCCGACTCACGAAATCATCTCATCGACTTACAATGTTTAAACTTTCAATAAGTCAGCCGTTCACTTAGATCATGTTAAAGAAGTGCAATTTAACCACAGTGAACAATGTTTTTCCCTGAGGTACTTACGCTTGAAGAGAGCCGCGTCGCCGCTTCCGCAGTTTTCGAATATGGCGCCTCCTCTCGCGTGGCCTCATGGGACAGTAAAGTGTCCATCCTATGCATGCTACAGAATTCGGGCGGAAGTAGTAGGTCATCCAGGTACTTCTCGCCTATTGTTTTTCGGGGGGGGGATACTATAATTCGGACGTACTACTCGCCTCGCTATACTGTTTTTCGCCTACTAATGAGGTAGGGAAGCAGCTCATGCTTCGCTTTTCTTAGCGCCGTTTTTCCATAGTGACTCGTCGCTCTGTGGAATTTCTTGGTCTTAACCATGAACAATACTCTTGAGTTGAAATGACTTACTCCAGACGCGTTTTTTTGGAACCACCTACCTCGGTAAGCAAGTTTTGTGGTTATCAACCGAAAGTTCGGTTTTAGGGGCCGACGGTAAGTTTACGTGCTTTCTGTATACACACCTGTCTGTTTCATATACACTAAAGAAAAAAAATCTTGTGAGAATCATGGACCTGGAAATTTTTTGCCATCTGTCCGGTTTTTACGGACATTTCTTTAATCCTAACACCAGCAAGCATAATGAAAAAAATGGTGTTTTACAGACCATAAACTGCCATTAGGAAACTCTCGGAGTATGCAAGTAGACTCTTACTTTGAATGAGTAGGCTAATTCATTAGTTCCGCCTGAACCGGGACTTTATTTCTGTGTAGTGACGTATTTCCAGCTGAAAAGGAATATTGAATGGGCGTGGTTTTATTTTTGTGCTCCTCCTCTGTGTCTCTCACTCATAGCAATCTAACGGTTGGAGGGGTGTGCTTAAGGATATTCTGCCCAAGCCGTCAAGCTGACGTCATCAGAAAAGGAATGCTATTCCAGAGCAGAAGTAAATGTTCAGATTTTGATTAAAATTACAATACAAACATTTTTTTTCAGCGGATTAACTTGCACTGATTAATTGTTTACATCAAGACTAGCAATGTGCGCTAGTAAAGCAAGTAAAATCAATTTTGATTTCATGCGGACTTTAATTAGTAGGCCTACAGTACGCTGAATGTAATGCAGACGTAGGCTACTACATACGTCATGACATGTTGTCATTGTGATGTAACCATTGTGATGTGTCGAGTCATTTCCCTGCATTACTCCTTAGGTCCTCACTGGGTCCTATAGTGAAGTGTCCACTGGATGTGCACTTAAGAATCTCGCAGGAAATAGTAGGTCATCCGGGTACTTTTTAAATAGCCTTCTGTTTATACAAATTTTTTTTTTGTTGGCCTAGTATATTAAGAAGTGTGCAGTCTCAGTCACTGTCAGCCATGTTTAACCCCTTAAGTGCCACCCCCCATGTTTGAAAATAGACGTGAAAGTGCACTATCTAAACTTAAATTATTATAATTCATGAAAATGTTGGAATACAGACTTGGTTGAACTCCTTTTTAAGAAGACAATCTGCAGATTACTGCAGAAGTGGAATCATTTCAAAATATTAAAGTATCAAAAAGTTATAGAAGTTTACATTTATTGTAAAGAGAATGACCTGTACTAATTTTTTTTAAATTTTATATAAAGTAAATATTTAAAAAAAAAATTGAATTCGTTATACCACAAATAGCCACCGGGTGCCATCCAAACTCCATAGAATTTTTTTAATGCATTTTTTTCTGTCACAAATGTCTAGATTTTTCTGTCAATATTACTTCTATCAAAAAATACCACCAAATATGGAATCTTGAGACTCACGCCTTTCCAACAATATGTATTTTGTCAAGATTATAAAAAAACTCATTCTAAAAGACCGTAATGCATTTTTTTGTTTTGTGTAATATGGACACTTGACTCCACCCACTAAGTGGAGGAAGACCCCGTCTAAAGATTTTAAAGTACCATTTCCATGGTAAATCAATGTCTGATCACAGGATGAATTCTGAGGTTTTAACTTCCAAGATATATAAATATGTGATGAAAAAATACAACAACAAAAAAGCGCGCCATTGGCCCCACCTTTGGGCCGGTTGCGACTAAGGGGATAAATTATCAAATGAAGAAATATGTCACTACTGCGGGAGTTACAAGATAATAGGTGTGTTTTCGTGTCTTGAAAGTGGACACTACACAGATCAATCAGTGATGACATCAAAATACTGTGAGAGTGATCCGAAAGCATATGCGATGTCCCTGTTTTTTTCTAATCGCCCTTGTACTCGAGGTCATACACCGATTGGTCTGCGCATCACTGCTTCAAGTCGAACACAACTATTTAAGGTGGTATATTTGGTCATGTGATCTCAACATGACCGGATACTGCCTGAGGCATGAAGAAACTCTCTCTAACCTCGATAGAGTCTTAAATACTCAATTACTGTACATATATATATATATATAGTATTTACCTCAGTTTGTGGAAAAGCTACTTGTGATGTACTTCGATACATCATGTGGCTTTCTCTTTGTCGTCTGTGTTTTTAAAGTGGTTGTCAGTCTATTATAGGGGTAAAACCAATTTTAGTAATTTGATATATTAACATTATTTCAGGTAATGAAATTCAGTTTTTTTTACCTTAATTTTAAGTTCAATCTATTACATTTAAAATTTGTGTTTATTAAAGCGCAACCTACACTTCCTAAGTTGATATGAGAACAACCAGGAAAGTGTGGAGAAAGGAAATGAGGGGTATGTTTGCTGATTTTAGACAACTCCGACCATAAATAAATAAGGTGTCCCATGTATAATTTGGTATTAATTAATTTGCGGGGGTGAAATATGCAAGCTTCACCAACAGAAGCGTGATTTAACGGAGAGCAGGTGTGCATTGCCCTTCATCATCACAGTTCCCCATCCCCTAATTATGCTCGCTATGAAGCGCTGCCATCAGGAGGCCAGTTGCAGTTGATGTATTTTTAATCAGAGCTGTTAGCATCAGTGATGGATGCCCATTGACTAAAACTGGCCGTGGAGAGAAAGGGGGTTCTGTTATCATGGTTGCCAAAACACTTTATACAGATGTTCCTGTGTTTGACCGAACACATGATACACAGGTAACGTTGTAGACCTGTGGGCTCTGCATCCTGCCTTGTGGGGTGTAAAGAAGAACATTGTCTCACAACGTGAGTGCCAAACTGAAATGCTTTGTTCTGACTCAACCTAGAGACTAACAGCCATGCTACAGAGGAAAGTGTATGGGCTGTAGGCCCTGATTCATTCATACAAATTGAACATATTCAGATTACACATTACACATTACACAAGTTCTACAGCCTGCATACATTAATACAAGTCCTGAATCCATAATGCTTAATTAAAGTTTCTCCAGTGAAAAAGTCATCTAGTCTGAATCAGGTGAGAAATATGCACAGATCAAGCACCATCTAAACTGAAATTGATGTTAGAGGACAACTGGGGATTTACTTTTTCAGTGGAGGAAGCATCATTATGGATTATGGACTATTTTAGTCAGAAGCTACAGTTTAAAGTTAAGAACATCTTGATGCTTTTCTTTTTTAATAAACATCCAGCTTTTTGTTCACAAGATGTTAATTGATAGACTGGGGTCATGTGGATTACTTGTGGATTATTGGGATGTTTTTATCAGCTGTTTGGACTCTCATTCTGACGGCACCCATTCACTGCAGAGGATCCATTGGTGACCAAGTGATGTGATGTTAAAATTGTCAAAATCTGATGAAGAAACAAACTCATCTAAAACTTGGATGACCTAAGGGTGATGACATTTTAATTTTTACCTAGACATTTCCTTTAAGGTTTGACCAGCATGCTTAGTTTTTTCTTCTAGTTAACCTACTAATCAATTTGCGCACTAAAAATTCCCTTTTCTTGTTCAGGAGTTCAGGTTCTTTCTCTTCCTAATCAGTTTTGAAGGAATACATTATAGATGAAATTCTTGTGGAAGCATTGTTTGTCATGTGACTGTTGTGGTCCTGTACAAGGTTTAACAGTCAGGCCCCAGGGCACAACACAATACCCATTTTCTCTGCTCCATAAGCCTTTATCTGTTATTACGGTTGGCTCCTCAACTCTTATGAGAGTCTCCTTGTGTGTAGAGTATATATATCAAAAATGTTCATCAAAATGTAATAGTAAAATAGACATAGTTCTTTCTGTGTCACAGGTGCTCGTGGAAATACTTGCCACAGTCGTTTTAAGATTCTGGCTTTCTGATCTATCCTTTATCTAAACACACACATACAAGCAGAAAATAAGTAGTAAGAAGTCAAAGTGCAGGTCATCAGTTCTTTACCCCCCTCGGGTAGGTGAGACTTCTGTGTTTTGCTCATAGACACAGAAGCGAAGAACCAAACTTCAGACTTACAGGTTGCCAGCAGTGAGCATCAAACTGTCCTCTATGTAGACAGAATTCACTTTCATTGCCATAAAGCTGTCCATTTGCCCCTGAAGGGCCTGCTGTTATCTTAGCCTCCCACTGCTGATGCTTATTTTTCATATACTGTACCTTCAGTCCCATCTCGCTATGATGAGCAATACACAATACAATTCTTATTAGAAGCCAGCTTCACACTGTATTATGTTGTCAATAATGTAGCTGAAATGTAGGTCTAGCTGCATGTTAAATGTTCGTAGTGTGTGTTTAAGCATAAAAAGGAGTGTATGTTTTTTTTTTTCAACTGTGTGTGGCCTCACCTCAACCGTGAGCTAAACTCACACAGCTGTGTGGCTCCCCTGAGGGACAGAGAATAGCCAACAGAGGCACTGACTGAGTGCAAAGCTGTTGAAATCAGATGGTTTGATGTGTGGTTAAATACAAACGATAAACGAGATGTAAACTATCATTAGGCATAGATAAATAAGAGAATCCATCCTAAAGTATTGAGACTCCCTAATCTATTTATTTATTGGCTTTTGTTTGTTTGTACAGGGACAATTCACAATATATAAGTCTTAGCTTAAAGTTACATTTCAACTGTAGTCCTGGGTGGCAATTACATCAGTGATGAAATAAAATAATGAAATGTATTTATGAAATAAATAAATAAATACTAATAATTCTTACATGACTGATTTTCACCTAATTATAGCTTTTTTATGTACCACTAATTTAGAGATTGTATAAAATCTGTAAATGCTTTAGAAGTATTAGCCTTAATGTGAACATTTTTGTTAACATTTTCAGTTATATTTGGTTTCTAAAGGGAACGACTAAATTAAACAGCTGCTTTTCATAAAATGATGGTAATTGCATTAGTCACTCCGAATTGAAAATACTGTTATCAGCTCACCCTCATGTCCAAACCTGTATGACTTTTTTTGTATGTCCTGTTTTTATTACAAAGGAACTCCACTGGGTTCACAGTTGTTTTATTTAGAACACCCACGGAAGAACGAAAGTCTTACAGGTTTGGAACAACATGAGGGAGATTAAATGATGACATAATATTCATTTTTGGCTCAACTATCCATTTAAATCTTGACATCTATGCATCTTTGTTTTATATGTCTTATTTATTTGGATTGAAAAGGAGGATAAACATTTATGAAAGGTCAGACTGCTTTAAATATGCGGTCTGAATGTTTCATTTCTTCAATATGTCATTAAAGCTTCTAGAGGGATGACGTACACATGACGTCTCAATGTCCTATGTTGTCAATATTAGGGTTATTGTTGCATTGGGTGGGAAAAGAGTAGAGAATTTGATGAGCATTTTGTAATTTTCTTCTGTATTTTAATGCTAGTGAGGAACAGCGAGGGATGATGCATATCTCACATGCATACTTTGCTTGCTGTGTTAATACAATTTTGAAGAAGTGAAGGAGTGATGCAGGCATACTCAGAACTGTCCTGTCAATCAAAGAACCGTTTCCTCTGAGTGCGTTTTCCATCTGTCAAGGGTCAGAGAGTGAAGATGTCCCCGTCTCTCCATCTCCTCATAGGTGAATCACTACCCTGTGCTTTTTATCTGGGCATGACCTGTTGCTAGGTAACCCTGGGTCACAGCTGTACAAGGAAAGTGGAGCTTCTTTTTTTATTTATTAGCGCGTTATAGAGGAGGCAGGATGTAATTTATTAGTTTGATATTGTCAGGCAGCTCAAGTTTGAGATTATAAAGGGGTAGTGGTTGGAACAAAGCGTATTCAGGATGCGGGTTGTATTTTAGGAGCACTTATGATGTTCAGATGTGATATACAATCGAAAGAGACTGACAAAAATGAAATCCTGGGCTATGTTTGAAGCATCATATGACATAGTTCTAAGGGATCAGAGCTCAGTATGTTGATTCTGGTCAATTTTGAGGAAAACAAATGCTCATTGGCGCATTATAGTTTATTAACAGATATCTTAATATATGATACTGGATAATCTATTTTGTATATGTATGGATGTGTGATTTTTATTCGATTTTTTTTTCAATTTTCAAAAAATAAAATGGATGTTACAGGCCGTTATTATCAATTTGTGTTTCTACTGTGCTTTTTAATACACTTTAAAGTACAACATTTTTTGTTGTTGCACATTACTCAGAGTAGATTTAAAGGATGAGTTCTTCAAATGTGAAATTGCAACGACACAAGAGAAGATGTGCCATGCTTTTTTACCCTATTGATGTGCTCTTGATTTATCTCTGCACGATGATGCGGCTTTAATTTGTGCCGCATCTGTTGCAGTTTCACACGCCTGTCATGAGCGAGCGTTCCCATGTTTACCTCGTTGGCCCCTAATGAAAACTCCCTGCCTTATTACGGTCTTGCCGAGACGAAGCAATCGTGCTTTGTTAAATTCTGCACTAATGTGTGTGATGCATTTTTTCAGATCGCTCCTTTAGGCCATCTCCGATCAAAACAAATGCACCTGCACTTTTTGCATCTGCCACTCCCTCGAGACCTGTAAAAATTGACTCCCTGGCTTCCTCTACGAGGCAATTATGGGCCATCTGTTCCCATCTTGGTAGCTCCAGCTCGTTTTGTTTCTACGATTGTTCCTATAATTTTATGCATGCTGAATGAAAGAATTAGTGAGTATGTAAAATTGTACATGAAGGTGATGCGTTTAATCTGGATATTACATCTTTTCTGTTGGTGTGGAGATGAAGAAAAGACAGTTAGAGAAAAGACTAACAAACCTGCAGATTTAGGTTGTTAGTAAAGTACTGAATATTTTTGGAAACGTCCTTCGATCAGCGCTTGTACTATATTTCACGACAATTCATCCTGTATAAACCCCCTTGGCATTTTTTGCAATATTTGTTCTCCCTCTCACCTCATTGTTCATTGTCAAACAGACACAGGGCAATAAAACATGTTTATTAAATTGTTTGCAGTGCAGGTGCTTGGAAAAGATTATTTGAAACAGGACCGATTATAGCAACAGGACAGCACTATAGAAAACAATACTTGAAATTAGCCATGGCACGCAAATAATAACAACAATTACTCATGTGAAAGAAATAACAGGTAATATCCACTAATAGCGCTAAGGTATAACTTCTGTTACAACTGTGTTCATATTTCAGCAGAAAATTAACAAGCTCATTTTAAGAAAAGCTCCTGATGTCCCATAGACAGAATGGCTGAGCAGAGAGGAGAAGCATGATGGACAGATGTAGAGGAGGAGAGGGTAGGGGCTGAGGACCACAAAAAGGGGTAAGTGTCTGCTCTGATAGGTTGACTGGATATATAGCGGCCTCAGTGTGGTTTTATGCAGAGTGAATTGACTGTCAGGTCTGTTCATCTTATATAGCCCTGTTTGAGGCAGAGGTTTTATCACACTGCATCTACACAAGGAGACAGAATTTTTCAATTTCGAATCACTATCAAGAATGTCATTTAGTGCAGGACACGGCTTATTCTGTGTCCGAGAAGCCACTTTTCAGCTTCATAAACCTGACGTCTCCTGCAGAATCTGGATAATGACATTCAATATTCATAAAATAATTATTTCCTTTGAAATTAGTTTAGTCACTATCAGTGAAGGTTTTCCAGTTTCATGGAAAATGAGATCCCCCTCCCCCCCTTTTTTTGACTACAGTGTCATATGATACTTATAACTTTAAATGTAAAACTAAGTAATAAAGTTTAAATTGCATTTTAATTACTGATATAAATATAAACCAGGTAATATAAATGTAACTATTGTTTGTTTGAAGTATTGGTTACTTCTATGATGCAGTGTTCTGGTATAAATGACAGGCTGACAGCCACTAATAGCAGAGATGACACAGGTTCTCTGAAAACGCTGCTTCCCTACAAGACGATAAAAAAAGGCAAGGATGATATTGAAACACAGTTCTGAACAGGCAGTTTAAGTTGAAGAGTGTCATATTATTTACTTGAAATGGTTCCATAAGAGCAGGAAGCAGTTGATTTGATTTGATTTGAAAATGAAAATGTACAGTTTTCAACTGTGTGCTAATGTATAACTCGGCTACGTACAATAATCTAAAATGTATGTATTTATATGGTCAAATAAAAACTTGATCCTGCTTTTAAACTTTTTTTTCTAACTTTTTATTTGGTTAGTGTTTGTTACCATGAATGGCAATGTTGGTACTGGAGATTTTCTTTTCTTTTCTTTTCTTTTCTTTTCTTTTACTTCCTTTGTCTTTCAGTCTGTTTCATCTTATATAGCACCTTAAACAGCACTTCATCAAACAGCACCTGAAACTAACAGTGCCATGTAGCCTAACCTCATAGGCCTATAATAAAAATACAAATAAAATATATGCTCAGTGTTAGCAGAATTTATTTATGTAAAAAAAAGAGGTAATTTAATGTCCTGTTGAAATTATTTCAATTCCGTAAATAATGTAGCCTATCGGAAATTGTCTCGATATTAATATAAATACATCACATAGACTCTGTATTTATTAAACAGTAAAAGATCATATTTAAATAAGAAAAAAAGAGCGAACGTAAAGCTGGTTTCTTAAAGCAACTTGTGATATGCGCATACTTGAGGATCCGCGATAAGCATTCACGCGGAAAAAAAGAATAAAACCATGATCAATTTTCACTCATTGATAGCCTAAATTCACACACAATTAACAAGAAACACACTGTAACACAATTAAACGTTACATTTGGTAGTATTGAATCTTTTTGTAAATGTAGCTACTCAAACTCCACTAATCTCTGTTTCAACTTTGAAAAATAATTTTTACTGCGTGGATGTGACAGAGAGCAGCAGTTTTTTTTTTCATGATCAGTCGTTAATCCATTTAGCCAAGAGTAAAATCAATTAAAGCCTGTTGGTTTTTTTTTTTAATTCGAACTGATTAATCGTATTGTATAGGCCTACTTTTCAGAATGCAGACTTTTTAAATAAATATAGAACAGACATGTTTGAATACTTGCATGTGGATGTGTTTAAAAGTTCCATCTCCTTTCCTTACAATTACAGAATTACTCATTCTCGGAAATGTTCTTGAATGATAGTGTAGATTAGCTGACGAAATTATAATATGGCTTGTCCTTTGATGACATCTAGTGGTGAATATTTAAAATCGCAAATATATATTTGCCATCCGCTGCAGGATTCTGCTGGTGTTTCAGTGGCGTACAATTTTGAAATGTGTTGGTGTTCTATTTTTTTTTTAAATTCATGTTCCCGTTACACTTTACCTTAAGACATTTTTTCAGGTTAAATAAACAAACATTCGAGTACGATGGGGGAAGATGTCCACCTTAAGAACAATGTAGATTTACTTTTAAATTGTAAAATATTTAGATGTAAGTAGCGTATGCATGATGACGATGCATCAGCCAATGTGTTACTATAGAAAAACGAATTACAGACAAAATAGAATCATCTGAAAGGTAAAATTATTTTATGACTTGTATACAGGCATCTTAATATTATTTACATATTTAATCACCCATATTTTAATCGACTGACTAAATGTCACAAATGTTGAAAAATTTGATGAAATAAAAATCAGGTAGGCATTCATCAAAAGTGCTTGAGATGAGATTTTGTGGTTAAGAGAAAAAATGAAGGTGGGGGAGGGGGGATCATCCTGCCATAGGGCATCTTACCATGCTAACAATATCAAGAGACATAACAACAACCAATATGATTCTATTTTGTATTTTTCCATTAATTTAATGCAATTAATGTTATTAAAAAGAAGTAGGCCTGTATTTCTCATCAAGTTAGACCATTTAAGCATTTTTACATTTGGTGCAAAATAATAATTACAAGAACGCTGTTTCATAATTCAGGTGTATTTTATTTGCTAACTGATGTTCAGTTATTCTTTTTAATAGTCAACTAATTTTCGGATCACCTGTTATCAAAGCTGCTCTCTCTGCACTAAACACTGCAGATGGCATGATTGTCACAGACACAAGGGTGTGTAGGCTATACCTTTAATGTCACCATTTTTTTTTGTACAAATGTTAAAAAAAAATTAAACTTACAGATCATGTTTTCAAGTCATTTGATTTTGACGTCACATAGAGATAAGTAGGCTATCGAAGTGGGTGAATTACTCACTTTTTAATTAGTCCTCACATTAACACTATTACTTATTTATTAATGCCACATTCCAGACGAGGTAGGAAGTGGGATCATCCATACTGAAATGTCCCACTTCCAACCCCAGTTAGTTCCAGTCAGTCACATCACGGTAACATACTGACCACACACCATGATCCATTGAGAGGATTTTTTACAACAAAAAAAAAAGCGGCCATTTGAAAAAGCAAAAATTGGGATAGCATTTCATACACTTAATATCTAGTGTTTTACGTTTGACATAAGGTAGCTCCACACTATCCTCTATGGGAGCAGTGACATCAAATGGCATGTCTTGCTAAAGTCGGGGTTGATCGATCTGCCCCAAGTTCACAGGTCGAATGTTACGAATTTGTTTGACTCAGCATTCTATCTATCTATCTATCTATCTATCTATCTATCTATCTATCTATCTATCTATCTATCTATCTATCCATCCATCATCTATTTATCATCTAGACTAATACTTATTCTGATTCTTATCATTTAGTTAAAGGGCATTAAATTAAAATTATTCAATATCATGAGTTTTTTGGGATGGGGTTTAAATAAGCGAGATGTGTGGTGATGTCCCCCCCATCGCGTTGCAGTGGGGTTATATGGAGCTGGGAGTTTGTGAAGTTTGTGAGTGTGTGTCTAAAAGCAGAATGGAACGCTTTGGGATTTGTTCTGACTTGAGACGCAGTAGTTTGACAGTGCCACACTTCATGAGGCGGGGATCAAGTACAGGAGAGATTGAGGCAGCATGGCTGGTTCTTCGCCTGCCAGCTTTCAAGAGCAGTGAATGATCTGTTTCATGATTGGCCGAATTAACTGCTGACAACAAGCGTGTGTTTTGTCTTTAAAAGTAACAAATTAATTTTGACCTCTAGATTTACCCACATATTATAATTTTTTTTAGCTCATTACAATATTGCTTTACTAATATCTACTGTGCTAGAGTAACTTAATTAAGTTCAATCGCAAATTAAGGGATTACTTTTATATCTGAGAAAGCAAAATGAGCAAAACAACTAAAAAGGACAAAAAACAAATCATGACATAACACTGACATCACAAACAACATATCAATGTATTATCCATCATGAACAAATATAACATCTGATGTTTGCATACAGTATGTGCACAGCGGAGTACCATTACAACATCCTTCATGAATAAACATGACATCTGATATGCAAATACAGTCTCAAATATAGCAATTTCATTGGCTGCTGTGTGTGTTGTCGTGTTAACATGGATGAACAGCGTGTGTAGACATGGTCAAATTTCATGCATTCTGTTTAATAACTTTTGGCCCTGTCCGCCTTCCATATTCGTGTTGGAAGCAACAATAAATCTCAAGTACCTTAATAGTATATGTATATTTATCACAAAATAAAACCCTTGAGAATATAATATATCTATCTATACAGTGGGGAAAAAAAGTATTTAGTTTGCCACCAATTGTGCAAGTTCTCCCACGTAAAAAGATGAGAGAGGCCTGTAATTTTCATCATGGGTATACCTCAAATATGAGAGACAAAATGAGATAAAAAAATCCAGAAAATCACACTGTAGTATTTTTAAAGAATTTATTTGCAAATTCTTTATGGTGGAAAATAAGTATTTGGTCAATAACTAAATTTAATCTCAATACTTTGTTATATACCTTTGTTGGCAATGACAGAGGTCAAAACGTTTTCTGTAAGTCTTCACAAGGTTTTCACACACTGTTGTTGGTATTTTGGCCCATTACTCCATGCAGATCTCCTCTAGAGCAGTAATGTTTTGGGGCTGTCGCTGGGAACACGGATTTTCAACTCCCTCCAAAAATTTTCTATGGGGTTGAGATCTGGAGAATGGCTAGGCCACTCCAGGACCTTGAAACGATTCTTACGAAGCCACCTGCGTGGCCCGGGCGGTGTGTTTGGGATCATTTTCATGCTGAAAGACCCAGCCACGTTTCTTTTTCAATGCCCTTGCTGATGGAAGGAGTTTTCACTCAAAATCTCACGATACAATGGCCCCATTCATTCTTTCGTTTACAAGGAACAGTCGTCCTGGTCCCTTTGCAGAAAAACAGCCCAAAGCATGATGTTTCCACCCCCATTCTTCACAGTAGGTATGGTGTTCTTTGAATGCAACTCAGAATTCTTTCTCCTCCAAACA
The DNA here is from genome assembly GCA_018155175.1 of Sinocyclocheilus anophthalmus. Lineage (NCBI taxonomy): Eukaryota > Metazoa > Chordata > Actinopteri > Cypriniformes > Cyprinidae > Sinocyclocheilus > Sinocyclocheilus anophthalmus. The sequence continues at coordinate 28,772 of JADLZN010008535.1, read as the reverse complement.
CGACAAGCTGAGTTTTTACCAAAAAGTTATATTTTGGTTTCATCTGACTATATGACATTCTCCCAATCCTCTTCTGGTTCATCCAAATGCTCTCTAGCAAACTTCTGATGGGCCTGGACATGTACTGGCTTAAGAAAGGGGACACGTCTGGCACTGCAGGATTAGAGTCCCTGGCGGCGCAGTGTGTTACTGATGGTAGCATTTGTTACTTTGGTCCCAGCTCTCTGCAGGTTATTCACTAGGTCCCCCCGTGTGGTTCTGGGGTTTTTGCTCACAGTTCTTGTGATCATTTGACCCCACGGGGTGAGATCTTGCGTGGAGCCCCAGATCGATGGATATTATCAGTGGTCTTGTATGTCTTCCGTTTTCAAATAATTGCTCCCACAGTTGATTTCTTCACACCAAGCTGCTTGATTCAGTCTTCCCAGCCTGGTGCAGTTCTACAATTTTGTTTCTGGTGTCCTTGGACAGCTCTTTGGTCTTGGCCATGGTGGAGTTTGGGAGTGTGACTGTTTGAGGTTGTGGAAAGGTGTCTTTTATACTGATAACAAGTTCAAACAGATGCTATTAATACAGGTAACCAGTGGAGGACAAAGGAGCCTCTTAAAGAAGAAGTTTTACAGGTCTGTGAGAGCCAGAAATCTTGTTTTTTTGTAGGTGACCAAATACTTATTTTACGAGGAATTTACCAATTAATTCTTTAAAATCCTACAATGTGATTTTCTGATTTTTCTCATTTTGTCTGCATAGTTGAGGTATACCTATGATGAAAATTACAGGCTTCTCTCATCTTTTTAAGGGGGAGAACTTGCACAATTAGTGGCTGACTAAAATCTTTTTTTCCCCACTGTATGTATATATATATTACACCCCACTGTAGGGATGTAATAGTTCTGGCATATGGAATTTACTTATGCCACTTTGTTCTTGTATATACAGGGGCTGTATCAAGAGTAAAATTACTGAACAGAATGTTTCTGGAACACATTATGCCTCTTTCATTGGACTTTACCAATTCCCCTAGTATAGGGGGTCCTGTGTTAAAAAACTGCAATGGTGTTTGGCGCAGCACAAGAGGACCCTATGTGTCACGTTGGCCATAGTGGTGCTTCGATCAGGATTTGAGGCACGATCACAGAACGCAGTATCTGCCGATCCATCTTCACGTATCCTTCCGATCTTTTTTAAAGCCTTCTTTTATCATGTAGAAGATGGATCATGCACTGTAGCTTTGGTTTTTTATAATCGGGTAATTGGGCAACAATAGCACCTGATTTTGTGAGCTGTATGGGAGGTTCACAGTACTCTTTTGCAGGAGTATGTAGTCATGTGTGGTACAGAAGCACACGGACTGTGCTTCACCAGGAGTATGCCTAATCGTGGATGTTTCCACAACACACAATCTTGATCCTATTACTTCATTATTCGAGCCATTGATCATGTTTTAAATCTACATTGTACTTAAAAGATTTTTCAAAAATTGTGATTCTTTTTTTACACTAGTGCTTTAGTAATTACAATCTTTCATCAATTATTCCAATGACTTTTAACTTTGATTTACTTCTAGTCTCGATATAATGAAGTTGATAAAGCCAAAATACATTTAAAAATACTTGTCTTACGTTTATCACCAAACATTCTACATTAAAATTCCCATTGACGAAACATCAGCCACTGCTGTCTTTTGCTGTTAAATCTTATTCAAGCAATCTGCGGTGACTATAAAGAACTTAAGAACATTATAATATTATTGACTTGTTATCTAAAAGTGCTCTTTCTCCTGTAAACTAGCCAAAAGCCATAGCCTATGTGGCGAAGTGGCAACACAGTGGTACTGTAATTATATTGCCATGTTATGTGTAATTACACATTTTTGTGTCAAGAGGTCATTATTTCCCACACTAAGTGCTGTCACCCTTTACGCAACCGCAGCAAAAATAGACTCGGTGTGGGAAACATTCTCTGCACCCGGACAGACGACGACGTACTGAATACAATGCGGACCTCGCAACGTTTTGTGCACAGTGGAACGCTTTAATCCGTTGAATATCGAGCGCTTGGGAAAATAAAAATACGACTCCAAATACGCACTGCAAACGGAGTATGTGTGAACCTGGCATTATGTGTGTGCGCTGCGATTGTGCATGAGCGCACGGTCTCCAGGAAAGCACCCGAGCGTTGAATGGTTTAAACACTGACAAGAATTAAAAAGAAAAAATGCAATTTATAAACTTTAATGACAACACTGCCTCAATTGTGCAAGTGACAAATCCTGTGTCAACTGTGCAGCGTGTAGCTCGCTTATAGACAGACGCGATGTGATTTGAAGCCATTTGCATTTCAAAAGAGGAACGATTTTTTGAGAGTGCGCGCGGTGATTCACTCACGCTGTTTGTGAAATTACATCTCACTCAAGGATTTTGAATTACTTTATAAGTTATTTAATGAAGAAATATGAATGGTACCTCACCTAAAGCATTATAACGATTTCACCCACGCCGGACAGAGACTGAGACGGTGCCGCTGCATGTCGTGCCAAACCTCTCACGGCAGGCGCGTCATCAGCTTGAGATCGTTTTTTTAGATCAGCCTTTATAGGATCCACCGATCAATCTTCAAAGCGGACGATATCGGCCGATAGTGGTCGGTAGCCGATCAATCGGAGCACCCCTACTGTTGGACAGTGTCACTGTAGACAATTATTTATTCACTTTTTTAAATGTCAAGCTTCATAATATGTGTGTTATTTTTGTACAGTGGATTATTTAATTTTTAAAAGAGGCACTGCCTCCCTTGCCTCCTCTGAGGAAACGACCTGCTTCAGGGGTAGGCTACATGCAGAGAAGTCTTCACGGGAATGTAGGAGGAGAGTGCATGAGCCAATGGAAAAAGGGAGATTGGAAAAAATGAAGGAGGGGCTCTCTGTGTAAACACAGAACATGAGACACCTGTACTAAGGTAGGATGTTGATCTCTCTTTCTACTGAATCTTAAAAAAAACAAAAAAACCTTAAGATAATTTTGCTAAAAACAATTTTTTTTTTTTTATATATTGTTATATTATTGCCCATTTATTAATGAATTATATATGAAAATTAATGATTCTGCTTTTTGGATTAGAATGTTCAAACGATCAGGTGTATAGTGGAACACATGAGTATAAGTCTTTCAATCAACTTAAATAAATGGTATAGAAACAGAAGTTAGCATCTACAAAACAACTTATATTATATGTTTTCTCTAAACATTATTTTCATTTTAAATCCATAGTCTCTGTTTCTCTTTGTAACATCAGGATTTTTTGTAACTATCAAAGGTTTAGTTCACTTGTCTGGTCACCTAATGCTATGCAACAGCTCTTAGAGGTTCGCTAACATGAGCCCCTCATTCATATTTAATTGAATGAATATGATAGGGCCAAGGGACCCCACACCCAAAGGATTGGGGGATTTTCAGGTCTCGTTTCCTTTATTGCACTGGCAAATCACCGATAACTTTTTGTTCCTATCGTGGTTTTTGTTGTTGTGACATGTTGTGAGAGTATGTCAGGCTTTGACTCGTTTTTCACTTGTTATGTGTAATATATCAATATTGTCTAGATACAGAACATAAAACATAAATAATATTTAGGGTCCGTTTATGAAACTGAGGGATAAGGCCTTCATTCACGTTACTGGGGTCAGGAAAATTAAAAGAAGACGTTTTTTTTGTTGTACTAAAACGGCCCTGTCTAAATTCTGATACGTCTAAAACCTTTCATTTGCTGTAATAATCCTGTTTTTGCCAGACAGGGTACATTGACACCAGGCTGCTATGGTGACGTTTCCATTGAACCATTAACATAATTATATAGGGAAGTCTGCATTCAAATTTCAGAGTTTAATATTGCAGAGATAGAAATGCACAAAATTTTACCCATGTCAGCAGTGACGTTGGTATTCAGTTGCCATATCAGAGGAAAGGCTTTGTTGAGCCGTCCTAGTTCTCAGTTGCGCCCCCAGTGGGATCTGTACAATGGTGGACCTAACAGAAAGAATAGCTGATCTTCTAAAAAACAAGAATACAAAAGGACTGTATTACAAAGTGCGGATGACCTCTCATAAGGAACGAAGAACCAAGGCATACAATAACTTATTTGTATGGCTATGAGAGGATTACAAAATTGCAAAATGTGCCTATACAAACATTTCACTGCAGTTTCCAGTTTTGATGGAAGAAACACTAGTGGCCGTAAAAACACAATCTACCTTTTTTCTGTTCACAAACCTCGAGGATAGGGCGACATTATCAAAAATTTTATAAGTAATATTTTTGCAGGATCCTGGACAGAGTACTATGTATCGAGATTCAAAAATCCTTTACCATAGGGCTGTTGGTAAGCACATTTTGATTTCTGATTATTATTACACTTCTATATGTATAGCTTTTCTGATGTAGTAAATTTGCACGTGAAACATTACAAGCAATGCAGTATAATTTTGCAACCATTTTGTACCAACAGGCACATATTTTTATGATGCTGTGTTGCATAATAAACCCACATCTGCAAAGGAGAATAAATGATATACAGTTGTGGTCAAAATTTTACATACACAGAATCTGCCAAATGTTCATTATTTTACCAAAATAATTTACAAAATGCTTTTTATTGTTTTATTTAGTACTGACCTAAAATTACATATTTCACATAAAATACATTTACATATAGTCACAATTCGAGAAAATAATAGTTTGCATTTTTTTTTTCAACTTCCCGGTTCAAAAGTTTACATATGCTTGATTCTTAATACTGTGTTGTTACCTGGATCATCCGCAACTGTTTTTTTTCTTGTGATAGTTTGATAGTTGTTCTTGAGTCCCTTGTTTGTCCTGAACAGTTAAAATGCCTCTATATTCAAAAGAAAACTTTTTTCTTCAGGTGCCACAAATTCTTTGGTTTTCCAGCATCTTTTGCATATTTGAACCGTTTTCAACAATGACTGTATGATTTTATGACTCAGAACACAACTATTACAAAAGGATCAAATGGTCACTGATGCTCTATATTATCCCTGGCTCTTAATGCATCGTTTTTCCTTATAGAGTCTATAAGGAAAAACTATGCATTAAGAGCCAGGGGTGTAAACCTTTGAACAGAATGAAGATGTATACATTTTTTGTATTTTGCCTAAATATCTTTTTTCATTTAGTACTGCCCTTCAGAAGCTACAGACAGATCGAAAATTCTTACCCCAGGGAGATAAAATAAGTTCAATTTACCTTGATCTTCAAATTCAAAATGTTTTCACCTCCAGGCTCTTAATGCATTGTGTTTCCTTCTGGGGCATCAGTGAGCGTTTGAACTTTTTGTAATAGTTGTGTATGAGTCCCTCAGTTTTCCTCAGTGTGAAAAGATGGATCTCAAAACCATACAGTCATTGTTGGAAAGGGTTCAAATGCACAAAAATGCTGGAAAACCAAAGATTTTGTGGGAGCTGAAGGATTTTTCTGAAGAACAGCGACCAGTTTAACGGTTCAGAACAAACAAGGGACTCATGAACAACTATCACAAAACAAAGCCAAAAAACAAAAATAATCCAGGTAACAACACAGTATTAAAAAACAAACATTCTTGCACCCTGGTCATTTTATATTAACTTCCAATATTCTTTCTCTCGTGGACTATCTAAATAGTTTTTATTTGGAAATATTCTTCGTTAGGTATTATATCTTGATCCACCTTCTTATTTGCGGTCGTCCAAGTGCCTATAATTAACCATTTTGTCTAGATTTATAGGCTTCGTTTTTTGACCCAAATCCCCTGTAGCTTATTAGCCCCTTGCCCCTTCTTTGTGGTTACCTCATACTCCATCTGCAATTAAACTGTTACCCCATATCATCACGATCCATCTTTATATTCAGGTTTCGCGCTTTCCTTGCATCTCGCCAATATGTCCTATTTAACCTTGTACCTACAGTATGTGTAGTCCCTCTCTGGTTATTCATTGTAACTAAGAAATTCGCTACATATTTTCCCACACAGGTTTATCTTCATTCAGCCTGCACAATTGTATCCAGTTCAGACAGCCCCCCCCCATGCCCTTCTAGAATGCGAATGTCTGCCTTGTGGTCATACCACGTCCCGTGCTTGTTTCTTTTCCTCAGTTCTATTGCTGTTTTTTCTCAGAACTAACATTGATCCTTGGTTTCCTCCTCCCATTGGATAACACAAGCACTATGTGACCTATCACAGAGTGAGCAAGAACTCCAGCAGCTAAGGGAATGGCAAACTGCAGAAGTGGACAAAGTAAACCAGGGTTTGGATTCTGCTATTCTTGGAGCTCAGAAAGAGGAACGCTACCTGCTGGAGAGAGTGGAACAAATACATAGGGATACCCAGCAACAGATGCAACAAATAAAAAGAGAGAATGCAGCTGCAGTTCGGGTAGGACAGTCTCTGGTAGACAGGCAGCTGAGAAAGGTGGGCCAACTGAGAGAACAAATCCACATGTGGGGTAGATATCCCAGTGGACCCAATAAAAGTCAGTTACTGAGAGGTGTTCGGGAGCTGATACAACCGTGGGAAATCTCTCTCTCTCTAAAAAACTTACATTTCCAGCCTTACCAACAGCCAAGTACCATACCTTTTGGGGAGGTTGTTGTGCAAGAGAACAACCTGAGTTTTCCAGTTGGTGTGTGTGGACCACAGGGCCACAAGTGTGCTATCCATTCTGGAGATTTGCCACATGAGAACCATGTGGCTGTATCTGAACAACTGCATACTCCATGTAAGCTGGGAGCTGTAGGTGGAATGGACAAAGAATCATCCAGGACAAATACCGGAACCTCTCGTGTTGTCAGGAAGATTCGTATATCAACAACTGAAGAGAATGCATTGGTGGAAGATGCAAAACTCCCAAGCCCAAAACCACCAAATTTTTTCGGTTGCAAACGGGACAATTCTGAGTCATCCCAGGATGAAGAGCTGGAATCGCCCGGTTCTGACATCCGTGGAGATGACCTGTTTTTGGCTATCCATCCAGTGTCAAGCCAAGGAGAGTCAGAAGACAAGTGGCCAGTAACTGGACAATATGGAGTCAGAAAACACTCCAAAGACTACAGAAATCAAAGGACCCTACTCCCAGTCTCTAGCAAAGAACCTTCCTGTCCCCCTGAGGATAATGGGCTCAAACACTATAAAGGAAGTCAAGGATTCAGAGGAGGAATGTTACATTATGTTAATGATAATATGCCTACTAAGTCTGATTACAGGGGTGCTAAATCAAGCTATCACAGCTATTTAGATCTTTCATCTAAGGAAGCAGCACAGTTAAATCAGTGCTCTGGTGAACTGAAACGACCTTCCTCTCCAGCAGATAGCATTGATTCAAACTACACATTCATTGTCAGGTCAGGAAGCAGTCGTAGTGAGTCTATGAAAGGAGAGAAAAAACGGTCTATCTCTACAGCCGACCTTACTACCAGGGGCCGCCCTTTGATTAATGGAAAAGGAGAGAACGTAAAGAGAAAGATGAACCGCTGCCTGTCAGAGAGTCCTCCCTGTACTAATTCAGAACAAGGCCCTAAAGTTTCTGAAAACTGGGAATCAAAAGACCAATCAACAGCAGTCTTCTCTGAGGTTTCCAGTAGAATTTGCAGATCTTTGTCTTTGTCTGCTATAGAGGGAAAAGCTATGCAGCAAACCAGATGTGAGCAGAAGAAAGATAAAAGAAGTGGAGAGAGACCAAATGTGGGGCTATTTATGGTTGAGGAGGAGAAGAGTACTTTAAAAGTTGGACATCTGGTCAAAAAAATTGGCAAGCAAGGATCAGGACGCACTGATTTCACCTTACCCAGTGGAGTTCATGCCACTCCTCAAGGGCAGCTGTTTGTGGTGGACTGTGGAAATGTCCGTGTGCAGATAACTGATCTACAAAGAAATGTTGTGCAACAAATCTCTCCTCCAACATGTGAGGGCACTTCCAGACATTGCCGTAACTTCTTTGATGTCGCTGGTAATAGTAAGGGCTTAATAGCCCTTACTTGTGCTGCTGAACGTGTACTCCTGGTGTTTAGCCGCCATGGCCGCCTTCTGCAGACCTTCGGAGGATCAGGGTCAGCAGGTGCTCAGCAAGATCTGGAAGCTCCAAGAGGAGTCACTGTGACACAGCAAGATGAGTTTTTGGTGGCAGATATCCGTCGTGGAACCTTAACGTCCTTGAAGTTGGATCCTAAGACAGGAGCTAAGATGGAGCGCACAGTTGTTACAGGCTTCCATAGGCCTTACCTGGTGGCAACTTGCTTGAAATCTGGTTTGATAGCTGTCTCTGAGAGGGGCAATGAAACTGGACGGATACCTTGTATAAAGGTGCTAGAACCTGGGTGGAACACCATTCGTATCTTGGGAATCTGCTCTGGCATGGGTCCTGTCCTTTCAAATCCTTGGGGCATTTGTATTGATACAGATGGAGATGTGCTGGTTGCAGACTGGGGAAAGCAGCACTGTATTGTGCTTTATTCTTCTGTAGGTGTTGGTCGGTCTATTGTGAGTAAAGGTCTAAGCAGCCCTAGAGGCCTTGCTGTACTGCCTGGTGGCCACCTTGTAGTATCAGACAGCATGAACCACTGCATTAAGATTTATCGCTACAAGTGAAGTATACATGCTGTCAGTAACCTTCAAATATCAGTTCTTTACAAAAATGGGTGGATTGGGTTTGCTTGATCTCTACTTGATTAATCTATTCTATTAAATACCTTATATGACCTAAGTAGTAGTATTAAGAATGTTAAATCCTAGTTAGAAATTCACTCATTCATGCGGAGATGTGAAAATAATATAAGATATCATTTAGTTTGGAAAAAGATATGGCTTTCTAGATTTCTAGATCTATCTGTTTGACTTTTAGATTTAGTAAAAGCATATTTTATATATAAAAAATATATATATGTTTGATCATTTTAAAGACTGCTACTACTATACTTTACTGCATTAAGCTAACTGAGACTTGTTATAGCACTTGCATATCATTGCTCTTTTGTTGATTTTGATTGCTTCCATTGTCCTCATTTGTAAGTCGCTTTGGATAAAAGCGTCTGCTAAATGTCTAAATGTAAATGTAAAGATGTAATGACATAAAGTGTACAATAAATGAATGTGCTATCTATGGGATAACTACAAATGAGTCCCATTTTGCGTACTTATGCACTATTCTATGCATTTTTTTTTTTGTATAAATAGTATAAATACTCAGAAGATGCACTTAATTTACCGAAAATCGAAGCGTGGAAATGTTGGACACTTCATGCATTCAGCTGTTGCTGCTTTATTTACATAGCGGAGGGGATATCAGACTCTGACGTTAAATGGTAAAATAACAAAAAAAATAAAAGTATACAAAATAATGTAAAGGTGCATAGGGTAGAGTGCCTCATTTGGGACACAACTTAGATGTTTAAAAATAATCACCAGTTATTATTCAGAAGGTTGTGCATTGCCTTTAAGATCTCTATTTAGTCATGTGTTTGAATATTTTGTTTTTGTCTTTATCTTGATTTGTTTGTGCTTAGCAGTAAAAATCTTTTAGCTTAAAATAAACTAAACACCATGTTCAAAACCATTGTCGTCATATTATGTAAGACACTGAGTCAAGCCCCTTCCTCATGCAGAACAGCAAACAACAAATATAGTGTTTCTCAATCCTTATCTTTAGTAGTTGATAGTGACGTGATAGTGGAATGAAGGATGAAAGACCGAATTCCAAACAAAATTATTCAACCCCCTTGACATTTTGCTGACAAGAACATAATTTTATAAAAAGAGTTCAACAACGTCAGTAAACTATAATAGAAAGTTTACACGGGTCCAAGTGTTTCTGAGAACATGAAGTTGATGAAAAATCAATTTGGCTCTAAACACTCATGTACAAAATTATTTAACCCCCAAAAAAATCCAATTTTGTGCAGAATCTTTATAACCTCCAAATGTATGTGTAAAAGCTCAAGCTAATGCAGTTTTCTTATAGAGTTTCCAAAGACTTAATTGTGTTCTAACAAATAAATGACTTAAAAACAGCAGTTGTATGATCGACAGCTATATTAAACATTATATATTGACATGATCACTTTTAATTTGCCACTAAACTGTTGTAGATGCAATTAAAAACCCCTCTGGATCTTACAGAAAAGCTTACATTTGTAAATTACTTTAGTCTCCAGGGGATTGAGTAATTTCGATTGCAATTGTATGTGTGTGAGAGAGAGTTGTAAAGAAATACAAAAACTAAAGACATGAAAAATTACATTTTTATGGGACCATTAGTGACAGAAACATTCAAAGGATTTTTATTGGCAGACAAGGGGTCAGGTTCCTTATTAAAAAGCTTTATTTATTTTAGGATTATATTACATAAGAATTTGGGCTGCTAGTGCAAAGATTAAAGGTTTAGTTGTAGGGTTGTAGCAATGGTTGCATCAAACAAAAACAGAAAGTTACTTGGAAAATCTTACCATTAATGGAATAAGATTCTTGCTACTGGGTCACATGCATGTTTGTATTTTTTTTTTTATTACTTAATACGGTTAATGATTAATTATCTAAAGTGAGGATTTTGTAATAATGGAATCTTCTCTCTTTTCTGGACAGCTCTGTCAGTAAATGGTGTCATGTTTACCGAAAGATTACTGCACACACTCAAACATTCATTGCATCCACCCACCGAGAGCACCAGTATAAAGGGCCGCTGCTGTCCCTGCTTCAGTGCTTTTGGCTTAGTTCAGTTAACCTGGATCAAGTGAACAGCTCATTATGACTGCGGTGTTACTTTCCCTGTATGCATGCTTGGCTCTAGCTCTGAGCAATGCGGCTCCAGTGTGAGTATCTGATACAATATCGCTTTCCATCTAGAAAGGACTGCAAAGTGTTCCAAAACAGCTTTTCGTCATAGCTTTTTCAAGATCCTTAAATGCAATGATGCAAATATAGCAAGCAGTAGTTTAATCATAGCACTCTTGTACTGTAGCCTAAGGGGTTTATATTTTTATGCATGATTTACATGTAGCATTTTACCATGTTATTACATGTAGTACAACATTTATATACTTTGCTTTCTGTGGAATAAATGGGATTAAATTCATATTTGACCAGTGTGTTTGCATAATCCTCTGTTTACCTGTATGTTTAAATTTGGTCTATCATTGTTTGTGATGTTGCAGAACACTACAGAGTACAATCAATAACATAGATACTGACTGGTTAAAGTCCACATCAGCATTTTTTTTTTTTTTTGCTATGTTGCTGTCTTCAGTTCACAGCCTATGCACAATAACTTAAATAATAATTGATCAGTAGGCAGCAATTTACTAAATGTATGTATGCATGTAATTAAGCTACATGCTGTTTGGGTTTGTTTTTTGTGTAATGCAGTCATTTAACCAAAATTTTCTCCTTAATAGGGTCACCAGACTTTGTCCTGGAGGGCCAGTGTCCTGCAGAATTTAGCTCCAATGGTAATCAAACACACCTGAACCAGCTAATCAAGGTATGTATACTTGAAACTTCCAGGCAGGTGTGTTGAGGCAAGTTGTAGCTAAACTCTGCAGGACACTAGCCCTCCAGGACCAAGTTTGGCCAAAATGACCAAAGCATTGAAATTTACATTTACATTTTAATTGTTTACTTTATTTCAGTCACCATGATGTCATGATAAAAGGTAGGTTTGAAAAATTATCGCTGCAGTTTTTCAGAAATTCTGACATTCTTAGTGTGTTAAAAAATTTCCAAATTCTTCTTGCCACAATTCTAAAGGCTTTTACTAATACCATATTGTTATGTTGATGGTATTTTAAGGGTTCAATTTGTTACGTTTGATTATCAACTGGATGTTAAGTGGCACTATATTCACTCTTGATCTAGTGCATGCTCTAGATTTCATGAATGATAAATGCATGTAATGATATTATCATAGATGCCCCTGAGGACCATTCACATCCTAAAGGAGAGGACCCCCCTGATGCCAAACCTGATCGTTGTAAAGGCATCGAGTTTGATGCCATAACTCCAGATGAAAAAGGAAACACGTTCTTTTTCAAAGGTCTACTATAATAATTATTTCTTTTGATTATTTCTCAGTATATTTTACAAGACAATGCCAGGTCAAGTAGAGATTCAAAGTTAAGTCTATAGCTGTTTCTGCATTCTTTTTTTCAGGTGACCATTTATGGAAAGGTTTCTCTGGACCAGCTGAGCTCTCAAACAACATATTCAAAGAACTGGATGACTATCATCACCTTGGTCATGTTGATGCAGCCTTCCGCATGCACCATCAAGATGATCTCAATGTTCATGACCACATCTACTTTTTTCTGGTACTTTTTTACAAGTTACATCTAGTCTGCTTCTATACAGAGAGTATCAAAATAATTTAAAATCAACTTTTTTTCAAATCAACAAATCAATGATTTTTCTTTGCATAAGAACCAAGAACCTATCAAATATTTGTTCACATTGTGCAAACCCAAGCCTACAGTCTATAATATTACAACCACAGACATGCAATTCAGTGCTGATGAGTATTTTTTATTTTTTATTAAGGATGACAAAGTCTTTAGCTATTACAATTACACCCTTGAGCAAGGCTACCCTGTGGAAATCCAGCAGGAGTTTCCTGGCGTCCCCAGCCATCTAGACGCTGCTGTTGAGTGTCCCAAAGGAGAATGCATCACTGATTCAGTGTTGTTCTTCAAAGGTTATTGAATCATATTTACTCTACATTCACATCACCAATGCCAATTAAAATCTTTAGAGATTGGGTGGCTTTATACAGCTGTTATACACCTATCATGGGTATTCCTTGACATTGTGTGCTCGGAATTTGTTACTTTGCTTGTATAGTATGTAGTGTGATTTGCATATTAATATATCACAATAAGCCTTTTTTAGGAAATGAAATGTATAGCTTTGACATCAAGACAAAGTCGGTTAAGAAGAAGGTGTGGGCACACTTGCCAAACTGCACATCTGCCTTCCGCTGGCTAGAGCATTATTACTGTTTCCATGGTTACAACTTCACAAGATTCCATCCTGTTTCTGGGGATGTGACGGGAACATACCCAAAAGATGCTCGAAACTACTTTATGAGGTGTGGTGAAGGATTTGGTGAGTCTCTTAATGTTACTCACAAAGTATACCTCTATTATATATCCTGCTTTAAAAAAATTAAATTTTATCTTGAATACATTTTTTACCTAATGTCTATAATGAAATTATTCCTTAGGTCATGGAGGTGGTGCAAGAAAACAACGCTGCAGTGAGGTCAAGCTGAATGCTATCACCATAGATGATAAAGGGAGATCATATGCATTCCAGGGTAATATAACTTTTATTAATTAATTGTTATTAGTATGCAAAACTTAACTGACAAAACTTACATTATTATACAACTTCAATTTTACTATATTTACAGATGCAATGTACATGCGTTTGGACACACACCATGATGGCAGCCACCATTTCCCTATTTCGAGGTTATGGAAGGAAATTTCTGTTGTGGTGGATGCTGTTTTTAATTATGGAGATAATATGTACATTATCCAGGTAAAATCAATTAATAGATAGATAGATACAGTATCTCACAGAAGTGAGAACACCCCTCACATTTTTGTAAATATTTTATTATATCTTTTGTGACAACACTGAAGAAATGACACTTTGTTACAATGTAAAGTAGTTAGTGTACAGCTTGTATAACAGTGTAAATTTGCTGTCCCCTCAAAATAACTCAACACACAGCCATTAATGTCTAAACCGCTGGCCACAAAAGTGAGTACACCCCTAAGTGAAAATGTCCAAATTGGGCCCAATTAGCCATTTTCTCTCCCCGGTGTCATGTGACTCATTAGTGTTACAAGGTCTCAGGTGTGAATGGGGAGCAAGTGTGTTAAATTTGGTGTTATCGCTCTCTCATACTGGTCACTGGAAGTTCAACATGGCACCTCATGGCAAAGAACTCTCTGAGGATCTGAAAAAACGAATTGTTGCTCTACATAAAGATGGCGTAGGCTATAAGAAGATTGTCAAGACCCTGAAACTGAGCTGCAGCATGGTGACCAAGACCTTACAGCGGTTTAACAGGACAGGTTCCAATCAGAACAGTGGCCTCGCATGGTCGACCAAAGAAGTTAAGTGCACGTGCTCAGCGTCATATCCAGAGGTTGTGTTTGGGAAATAGACGTATGAGTGCTGCCAGCATTGCTGCAGAGGTTGAAGGGGTGGGGGGTCAGCCTGTCAGTGCTCAGACCATACGCCGCACACTGCATCAAATTGGTCTGCATGGCTGTCGTCCCAGAAGGAAGCCTCTTCTAAAGATGATGCACAAGAAAGCCCGCAAACAGTTTGCTGAAGACAAGCAGACTAAGGACATGGATTACTGGAACCACGTTGTCAAGCGTGTGTGGCGGCAACCAGGTGAGAAGTACAAAGACAAATGTGTCTTGCCTACAGTCAAGCATGGTGGTGGGAGTGTCATGGTCTGGGGCTGCATGAGTGCTGCCGGCACTGGGGAGCTACAGTTCATTGAGGGAACCATGAATGCCAACAAGTACTGTGACATACTGAAGCAGAGCAATATCCCCTCCCTTCGGAGACTGGGCCAAAACACACCTCCAAGATGGCCACTGCCTTGCTATAGAAGCTGAGGGTAAAGGTGATGGATGGGCCAAGCATGTCTCCAGACCTAAACCTAAGCATCTGTGGAGGAGCGCAAGGTCTCTTAATATACACCAGCTCCGTGATGTCTGCATGGAGGAGTGGAAGAGGACTCCAGTGGCAACCTGTGAAGCTCTGGTGAACTCCATGCCCAAGAGGGTTAAGGCAGTGCTGGAAAATAATGGTGGGCGCACAAAATATTGACACTTTGGGCCCAAATTTGGACATTTTCACTTAGGGGTGTATTCAATTTTTGTGGCCAGCGGTTTAGACATTAGTTGCTGTGTGTTGAGTTATTTTGAGGGGGACAGCAAATTTACACTGTTATACAAGCTGTTCACTCACTACATTACATTGTAGCAAAGAGTCATTTCTTCAGTGCTGTCACATGAAAAAATATAATAAAATATTTACAAAAATGTAAAATGTACTCACTTCTGTGAGATACTGTAGATACATAGATAGATAGATAGATAAATAGAAATATGATAGATAGATAGATAGAAATAAATACAGGGTTGAGGTCTGTAATTTCTAAACAATCTCTTCTCTCATTTCTAAAATTTTTTGTATTTTGTATTTTGTATATATATTTTTTTTGCATGAGTAGGGTGATCAAGTCTATATCTACAAGTCAGCAGCACATTATACGCTCATAGAGGGCTACCCTAAACCTCTGAAGGAAGAGCTGGGCATTGATGGTCCTGTGGATGCAGCATTTTTGTGTCCAAATCAGCACATAGTAAACGTTATTCAAGGTAGGAATAATATGTTATTTATATCTTATATAAGTTTTTTTTTGTGTGTGTGTGTGTGTGTGTTTCATTGATGACATTCCAGGGCATTCCAAATGAGCGATTATTGTCAGCGAAGTCCACTTCAACAGATATCCCATGCTTAGGGAGTAGGGAGTAGGGAGCAGTGAACACTGCATAGGGACCCTGTCAGTCGGAACGCACCTTAAGTAAAAGCAAACATCAAATCAAAGAAACAAAAATTCTCAAAAGAAAAAGCATGTGGCATGCATCATCTTTTATCACATGTACCCAACAACAGTCACTCTTCTTTTGGCAGGTCAGTACACTAGACCTTCAAACAGGGGTTCCCAACCACATTCCTTGCAAAACGTAATTCAGGGTTTTTAACTTGTTTGCTGTACACCTTGTTCCTACAGCTTGTAGCAATTGTTATAATCAGAAATGACAAGGAGGCAGCTTCCCGCAATTGAAAGTCAATGGAGAACATTGGATTGTACCCACCCCCACCCCACCACACAGTGTGGGCGTGGCATATATGCACTCTGTCTCTATAGCGCTTTATACAGTACAGATTGTTTCAAAGATATTAAATAATAATAATATTGCAGCAATATAATATATAAATAAAAATAATATTTTAATTATGCAAACAGAATTCAATTCCTCTGTCAAGCAGCTCTAAAATGAAACAGAGTGTATTTACTCTAAGGACAAATAGACCAATTTGTTGGCAGAGGCTATTTACATTAACTCCGCCCACCAATGCCTGGCTGCGATAAACAGCACTGCAAAAGACACATGTTTTTCTTATAGTATCAGTAGTGCAGCGAGTAAAGCGTCAGCAATTTGGTTATGACGCGATCGTCCCAAGTTCGATTCCGGCTATTGTCAAACTCGTGCTTCTTCTTTTCCCATCACATACCAGATTAGAAAGGCATTTATTTTCTATAAAAATTAAGTAAATATCTGAAAAGTGGAAATAAAACACCTCATTAATAATAATACAGTGTTATGTATGCTTAGCTGTAGGTAGGTTGTCTTTCAAACATTCGCTCGGTATCTCACTATGGGAAACACCTGAGGCGTGACCAACCCAGGAAGCACCAATTACACCACGTCTGTCAGTTAATTTAATAATTAATTGATAATAATTTATGCATTTAGCAGACGCTTTTATCCAAAGCGACTTACAGTGCATTCAGTCTATAGATTTTTTACCAGTATGTGTGTTCCCTGGGAATTTAACCCATAACCTTTTGCGCTGCTAACGCAATGCTCTACCACTGAGCCACAGGAACAAATTGTCCGTTTTTTTGTCAAAGACCAATCACGATAGTATATCGCTGCCAGCGGTGCCCACTTCATTCTCGTTCTCTTCCCTGTGAAAATCCTTAAGGAAGCTATCCTCAGCAGATCCTCTTATGGAGTGGCCGCTTAACAGTTCATTGACAAGCTGTTTTCTTTAGGTCTCAGAACGCGGTTTCTTACAAGGGAATATTCGCTTTCAAAGTGAATATTTTCTTTCTGCTGTCTGTTTTTCTTTCTGGTGGAAATTAGCGCGTCGAGCAAGTTCCCATCTTTTGTCTATTTGAGCCGTTACAGTTCATTTTTCAAATTTTCCTTCTCCCCTCGTCAAGTGGTGTGACGGATCAATATCTATTGTTCGCATCTCTGAAGGTGAGCCAATCCAGCAGTGCAGCAAAGGGTAAATATCTCTCTCGCCCGTGCACTTGTGGGTCGATGATTTCATCCAAAGACTCTCACCCTCTGTGCATCGCATGTCTGGGAGTTAGACATGCACAGGCCGCGCTCGCCAATCCCGAGTGCTGCCCACACTGCTCTCTTTTCCCGTTAAGGGTATAAAGGGGATCTGACTTTTTCTGGGCCACCCGCGGAGAGAGACGAGGCTGCTCAGCAAACGCTCTATAACTGGAAAGAGGTTATGGACGAGATCTCTCCCGATCTTCCCCCTCTTTTTGAATCGGACCCTTTGACAGGGGATAAAGACGAGGAGGAAGATGATGAGACAATTGCTCGTCTCTTGGAAGAGGATTTGGAGGAAGATGAAGATGATGTAATCTTCCCTCCTAATCTCTCTTCCAGACCGGGCAGTGTAACAGCTGAGTCTCCCTCCCCCGCACGGGGAGACCTGGACCTCATTGAAGGTGCAGGAGGGCAGCTGCCAAACTCTCTATCGACTGGCCTTCATAGCAGGAGGGCCAGGGCCCAGAGAGATATTTATATGATGGGAAGAGGCTGTCATCGTGCACTTCTCCTGCCAAGTAGCTGATTCCAGCCGTCCCAGCATGTGTCGCAGAGATGCGCCGTTTCTGGGACAAACCGTTCTCTCATAGAGTGCCTGTTAAAGGTTTCTCTAGGCTGGATGTGCACAATATGGAGGACCTAGGGATGTTAAACCCCCCACCGGTGGCAAATCACCTCCACCCCAATCGCCGGACGGCCTTATCCTCCACCTCCCCATCCCTGCCAGGACGGACAGAAAGGCTTTCCGCCTCTCTGTTTCAGAAAATCTACTGCTCCTCTGCCCTGGCTGTCAAAGCCTTAAATGCCACCTCCCTGCTCACAGCATATCAAGCTGAGCTCATGGAGGAGATCTCCTGATCCAGCACTATGGGAAGAGATCTGCGTCATTGCAGATCTCAACCTACGATCATCCCGAGGAGCAGTCCAGAGCTGCAGCATAGGCTTGGCTGTAGCGGGTGAAAGGGCTTTGTGGTTAGCACTCTCAGGCCTGTCAGACAGGGAGAAAGCTGAGTTTCTTGATGCTCCAGTGGAGCCAAAAGCCCTTTTCGGGGCTTCTGTGACAAATATGCGGCAGCAGTGTAACAAAAAGATGGGGAGGCCTTTGAAGCTTTCCTCCCCAGGGTGTCCACGGCTCGACCCCCACAGCCCTCTACGTCTGTAGATCTAAAGGATGCATATTTTCACATAAGCATCTACCCAACACACAGAAAATTCCTCAGGTTTGCCTATCGGGACACAGCCTACGAGTTTTTGACAGTTCTGTCAAAGGCTGTCATTAGCTCCACGTATTTTCAGCAAATGTGTCGAAGCAGCTCTGACTCCGCTGAGAAAAGCGGGTCTCAGAGTGTCAGCTTATTTAGATGATCTGCTTCTCTGCGCTCTGTCGCGGCAGCAGACCGAGACAGATACATTTATAGAACTTGGGGTTCAAAATAAACGAGACGAAAAGCTGCTTGGTGCCCAAACAGGAGATAATCTACCTGGGTCTCAGACTGAACTCAGTCCTGTATCAAGCGTTTCTGTCAGAGGAGTGCATCAGGTCGATTCGCGGCTGTTTATCCCTTTTTCAGAAAGGGAGAAAAGTCCCATTCAGACTATGTTTACACCTGCTGGGACTGATGGCCTCAACTATCTCAGATATTCCTCTGGGGCTGCTGCGAATTCAGGAGTTTCAGCGCTGGGTTGCGGCACAGCGCTTGTGTCCAAAATGCCACCTCAACCGCAAAGGGATGGTGACATCACTCTGCATGAGCGCTCTCCATCACTGGAGAGATTGCTTGTTTCTCGAATCAGGGACTATGCTGGGAGCATTTTTTCTCTATAAAAGGTGGTGACGACGAATGCTTCTCTCACAGGCTGGGCGCAGTGTACGAGGACAGGATAGCGAAGGGAAAAGGGCCTGTCCCGCTACAGAATGCACACATAAACTTCCTGGAAGTGTTAACAGTGTTTCTGGAATTAAAACATTTTCTACAGTTCCTAAGGAGCCACCACGTTTTGATCAGATCAGACAACTCAACGGCGGTGGCATACATAAATCGACAAGAGGGCACACGCTCCCCTCAGCTTCACAATCTCGCATGAAAATTGATTGTGTGGGGCACGAAGCATTTACAGTCACTACGGGCAATGCATGTCCCAGGAATAATGAATGTGGGGGCGAATCTCCTATCCAGGGGGAATCCGCTGTACGGAGAATGGACTCTCCACCCTCAGGTAGTGAGCCAGCTGTGGGAGAGGTTCGGCCGCTTGCCCACTATTCTTCTTACTGGTGAGAGAAGGTGCACCTATGGGTGTGAATGCGCTAGTGCACCTGTGGCCAAACACACTGCTTTACGCATTTCCTCCTTTGAGTCTGATCGTACCAACACTAAAATGAGTAAGGGAATGCGGTCACTCAGTCATACTGATCGCCCCGAACTGGCCAGGGTAATTGTGGCTGACGAAGATAATGTAGCTCCTGTGCGACCAGCCCTGGCCTCTCCCGGTGCACAGAGACCTCCTCTCACAAGCGTGGGCAGATCTTTCACCCAGCCCCAGACAAAGTGGCTCTTTGGGCCTGGCCCATGAGAGCTTAAACTTGAGCGTTGAGGGTTTACCTCAGAGTGTGAAACAATTCACAACCGCTTCAATGCGTTCTGCTTACGATAGGAAATGGAATGTGTTTGAACAATGGTGGATTCACAGACACGTAGTCCCTTTTCTCTGTTCTGTTGCAGATATGTTATGCTTTCAGCAGGATCCTTTGGATAAGGGCAGAGCCTTTTCAACAGTTAAAGGGTTAGTTCACCCAAAAATGAAAATTAGCCTGTTTTACTCACCCTCAAAGCATCCTAGGTGTATGTGACTTTCTTCTTTCAGACGAATCCAATCTGAGTTCTATTAAAAAATTGTCCTGGCCCCTCCAAGCCTTTCAATGGGGGTAAGCGGGTGTTTGTTGTCAATAGTTCTGAAGATGTGAAATAAAGTGCGCGTATCCGTAATAAAACGTCCCTCACACGGCTCCGGGGGGTTAATAAACGCCTCCTGTAGCGAATCCATGCATTTTTGTAAGATAAATATCCATATTTTAAATGTAATAAACACTTTTTTCTCACTTCCGCTGACTGTGGTACGTGGAAGCCATGCAGGTGGATTACGCTGAACACGGCATGAGTCGATAGTGAAGAAAACGGAGGACCCACCAAACAAACAACCTAACCGCAGGTCACCCCCGCCAAATTTATAGAAGCACAAAACGAGGATTTCTTTAAAAAATAGTAGGCAGTATGCACTGTGTACTGGGCAGTAAGCTGTAAGCAAGCAAGTATGCCATTTCGAACACAGCCCTTGTGTTTCCCATCTTGCTGGTCAGGTCTTGTCCGTTTGTCTTGTCTTTTTTGTGAGCTCAGTTCTGTCTACCCTGTTTACTTGCACCTGTTTTTTTTGTAATTAACAAATTAAGAGTTTATTTACCAAAACAGTTAACTCCGTTTTGTAAAATTTTCACATAATTATGTTATGTGTTTTATTGTGTTAGTTAGCTGTATTTTTTAAGTTATTTTTTAACCTAATCAAAATAACCCAACTGCAGTTTGATTGAGATTGAGATAATTGGAATGCACAATGAAAAAACATGGTTTTTGAAAATTGTTAAAAATGGAGTTATTTGTTTTTGCAAATGAACTCTTCAAATATTAAAATTGCTGCTCTCCTGTGTCTCTCAGTTCCTGACATGACGATTGCCACATTCTTCTCCTCAGGTCAAAAGATGTATGACATTGATCTTGTGGCCACCCCTCGAGCTGTTAAAATGGAGAGACCTATTCCCTTTCCCGAAATTGATGCTGGCTTCTGTGATGCTGACGGTGTAAAGGTGTTTATTGGTCCAGAATACTATTCATATCAAAGCCCAATGATTCTAGCTATGGGCAAGATCAAACCTGCACCTCAAACGATCTCTCGTGAAAAATTTGGCTGTGAAGAATAAAAGCAAGGCAAGGCAAGAGCTTCAGTTCAATTCAATTCATAAATTCATAATAAATAAATAAATAAATGTATGTGTATACAACAATTTGCAAATAACATAAAGAGGAAAGTCACTGTGTAGTAAACAGGGGGATCAGAGATGGTTGGCGTTTTAAAAGCTGCACCACTTAAGGGACAAATGTTGCCTTCCTCCTTTGTGTTTTGCACCCTGGACAGTTAAAGGGTTAGTTCACCCAAAAATGAAAATTAGCCTGTGTTTTACTCATCTTCAAGGCAGCCTAGGTGTATATGACTTTCTTGTTTCAGACGAATTCAATCGGAGTTATATTAAAAATTGTCCTGGCACTTCTAGGCTCTATCATTGCAGTGGTCGGGTGTTTCTGTTCTAATTCCACTTTTTACGTTAAATAAAGCACGTGCATCTGTAATAAAACGTGCCTCATACGGCTCCGGGGGGTGAATGAAGGCCTCCTGTAGCGAATCCATGCGTTTTTGTCAGAAAAATATCCATATTTCAAATGTAATAAACACTTTTCTATCACTTACTCTATCTGTCATGCGCGGAAGCAATTCCGGCAGATGACGTAGGATGTCGGCGTTGCATGATTAGTGATGAAACCGGAGAGAGAACAAAACAAAACGCCAGTCATGAATTAGAAGCACAAATAAACATGGATTGTAAAGAACTAATGTCATAGAATTCAATAAAGCAAAGAGGAAAAGGAGACTGGCTTTCCTTTGCTAAAGTAAGGAAACTTTGCTTCCTTAAACAAACTCGCGACACTAGCATATCTCAGAGGTGCGCGCGCAATGCATACGTCCCACGTCATCCGCCGGAACGTTTCTGCATACGACAGATAGCGGAAGTGATAGAAAAGTGTTTATTACGTTTGAAATATGAATATTTTTCTGACAAAAATGCATGGATTTGCTACAGGAGGCCTTTATTCATGCCCCTGAGCCGTGTGAGGCACGCTTTATTTAACGTGTTTTTGGACTGTTGAACAGAAATACCCACCCACTGCAATGATAACGCTTAGAAGTGCCAGGACAATTTTTATAATAACTCTGATTGGATTGCGGAAAAGAGGAAGTATTTTTACACCTAGGATGCCTCGAGGGTGAGTAAAACACAGGCTAATTTTCATTTTTGGGTGAACTAACCCTTTAAGCCATCGTTCTGAGGGGAGCCACTCAAAAACAGAAAACAGGACATGTGAAGGATAACCTCAGAATTTGCTGTTCGCTCACAGTAGTCCTGACAGGAAGTCCAATAATTTTTTAGCAAACTTTAACTGTACGATCCAAACGATTTCTATTTTGAAGACTGATAGAATGGAACCAACAGACGATAGAGAATGTAATGACACTTTCTATGTAAGAATAGCAGAATGTAGTGAGAGTCTTCTTACTGACACCAAAGGAGTTGAGCTTCCTCAAAAGGTACTGTCGCTGCTGGCCTCAATATCTCCTCTGTGTTGGAAGTAAATTTCAACAGATTGTCAAAAATTGTACCGAGGTACTTGTACTTCTCAACAATCTCAATAGGCTTTCCATGAATTACAGTAGTGGCTGCCAAAGCCTTCTGCCTCTGCTTATTAGAAAAGGTTACTACCATCTCTTTAGACTTGATCACATTTAATTCCAAACTGGTGTTATCACACCACTCAACAAATTCTTGAAGAACTGGGCCATGCTGCTATGAGCAAACTTAACTAAATGGCAACTGGTTTGAGTGGACCTACAATCATCGGTATACAAAATAGAAAGCAGAGGAGTTTCTGATTATCAGTCATTGTTACAAGCTGCTTAATGATTTTGATGCATTTCTTGTACTAATAAAATTACACTTGTCTGGCATATATTTATTGTCCTAGGTATTTGTACAGTAACAACATTTATGGACATTAGGGCATACTATATTGTTTTTGCACGATTGTTTTCAAAGATAACACATTTTTAATTTCATTTTTTTAATATTTTTTTATTTAACCTTTATTTAACCAGGATAGCATCTCTGAGATTAAACATCTCTTTCACAGGAGTGTCCAGGCCAAAATGGACAGCAGTACAATAAGTTTCATCACAGATTTACAGAACAAAAACAGGCTAAAAACACAGACAACAAAGACCATTTAAAGCCAATTCAGTACAGTAAATCTATTTGTCAGATTATACATAATATACATATATACATCTCTAACCAAAATATATTACATAAAAGAAGTGAATAACATTGGATGTCATGGGTATCATTTATCAGAAGACCGTCAACTACAGAGGCAGTTGACCCTATCTTTTATCTGAAGAAGCAGCTCCTTAATCACACAGCTCCTTAGTTAAAAATAGATATGATAAATATTTGAATCATACTTAAAGCAACTCTCTGAACTGAGAACGGTCAGAGGCAAGTGTTTGTGGAAAAGAAAAAAAAAGAAAATCCAACATCTATAATACATCTGCTTCAGTATGCAGGAGTTTATGTCCTTTCTTTGGATTTTTCTGAGTAGCTGCACATGAACTAACAAGAACACACTAATATTGGTAATTGTTGATTCACAAACCAGGCAATGAAACAATCACAAACAAATGTATTTAACTGTAGACCACTAAAGAAAAGTTTTAAAAGTATGTCAACTTTAAGAGTCTGTCAGTGCTGTTTTGGTTAAGTACAGCTTGTGCTTTATCTAGTGTTACATAGATAAAGCTAAAAAATGGCTCATATTGTCTGATTACTATAATATTGTCTAATTGTTTTGTGTGATATGAGAGTATGTGCAATCCATATACTGTCGGCCTACATTACATTACTTTTAAATAGGTGAGGAAAATCTTTTTTACCACAGGTTCATATTAGAATTTTGAACCAAACTTTGTAGGTTTAATTAAAAACAGGTCATTTGCAGGTCAAGCAGATGTCAGATGTTACATGATCAAACATACAGTAAATAAGATCTTAGTAAGAGACACATCTAAAAGAAATGGATTTAGAGCAAATAAATAACAATAAAACTAATAAATAAACAAACAAATAAATACACTAAAAAACAGCATACGTACTAACAAAATAACCTTTAACCCAGAGCTGACGTGAAGAACCCAATTTATTAGAGGAATATAAAATGTAAACAACACGTTGACTTGACTAATGTAACTTGGACTTGACTAGAAAATAAACAAACATGAACACCAACAGTGGTGCAGAAACAATATACACAAGGAACCATGGCAAACTTGAGGGCTTAAATAGAGACTAATTGCTGGAGAATAACAAGACAAACCAGGAACTATACTGTGAACATGAATACAAAATAAAAGACAAACACATGAACAGAACCCATACCAACATTAAAAGTTCCTGAAAATTTTTAGAATTTTAGATATGCTATTTTCAAAATGTTACATTTGCAGCATAACAGTAAAATACCTTTAATACTGCACTTAGACTGGTGTAGACTTCTGGTGTAGGCAAACTGAAGAAAAGGAATGAAAATAAAAAAGAGAATTCCAACTGGATATTTTAACAAAGATAAAACAGGGTTAATCTCAAAATATCTAAGCATGGTGTGTATTTAATTCAGTTCTGTGATTTTGTGTCATTCCTGCTTTACTGTTGTGTATTCATAGATCTTGTGAATAGATACTCAGTTAAGAATTGTACCATTTTCTTTGAAATGTGCACAAAACATAAAGGTGTTCTGCAATAAAAGCTTCCTCAATTTGGAACCAGTGGATATAACAGACAAAGCTACATATTCTGACATTTCTTTGTGTTATACAGAAGATAAACAATGAAGATTTCTCTCAGCTGTCCAACCTTAAAATTCTATATAATACACAAGTGTAGAATGGGCCGTCAGAGGTTTGGTGGCTTTGCAGAAGTTAAATCTGGCCTACAACAAACTGACAAAAGATTTTTAGGAGGCATCTTTCATCTTTAAGAACCCGGTAAACCTCATTAAGGTGCAATGTGTAAATAAAACTTTCCCCAGATGGTTTTCGCAGATCTCCTAAAAACGTTTAACTCATCTTAGGCCCGTCAGAGACTACATTATATGGGAAACGGAAAAGGGAAAGCTTTGATTAAGAATGTCTGTCTTCTTTGAAAATTCATGTCTTATAGTGGAACAACATTACATCCATACTGAAAAAAAAACAGAATGCAGTTCTGCACACATTTACTGTTCAAATTGAAGTTCAAGTGAGCTTTGTGAGCTTTATTGTCATTCTGCTATATGTAGACTTACAAAGGAACAAAACGTCATGCTTTACAGGATGACACTGACAGTGCTACATATTTAAATATATATAAACAAACATATAAAACATAAAAAATATAAACATAAAAAATATAAACATATAGACATATAAACCTACACATAGCTAACCTATTGAAAGAATAGACTGAGATTGATCTCTCCATTATCAGGCTATACAATGTCCCTGTTTTCATAATCAACCTACCAGAAAAAAATGTAAAACAGTATCTCAGGAAATCTTAGTGTAAACAGTTAAGCAGTTTCAGCATCACAGTGACACTTTAGGACAAATTGACACTAAATAGACAAAAGACAAATATAGGATGTGCAAACATTCATCAGATGATACAAACAAATATACACAAATAGGCCTATATACACAATATATACTACATGACTACATGATACTACAAAAATGTAAAGTGTCCTAAATTAATCTTATCATGAGTAGCCTAATTATGGCAGAATAAAATTTGCTTCAATGTACATTTTAGTGATATGTATGTGCATACTTATGGATAGCATTCCAGTTAAGGGGCATTATACTTCATTCAGTAAAAATGTTTAACTTACCAAGAGTAAATAACAGAGAACAGAAACGACCCTCAGCTGACTTCTTTAGTGCACAATAATTATTTTTCACTAGATGGCACCACATAGGAACTTTTGTAATAGGCTACTGTTTTAGTAAGATCACATTTTACTTGCTTTTAAAACATAAGATATATCAACAAAGTCACTAGTCAATTTTTAACATAGAGCTATTAACCACTGCTAGTAATGTTAATTAAAAAAAAAATCTTTTTAATTATTTATCCTTGTCAGCAAGAGTTCATGAGAGCTCCAGCGCTCCAAAACAAACCAACAAAACCCAGAAAAAATATGCAAAAGATATGAAGCACGCTTCCTTGCACGCAACTGTGACATGGACGTGGGATTTAGAGTGTTGTTTCCTAAGCACTCAAACTGGAGCTTAACATTTACAGCAATCAACTCTTCGTGCATTTACCCCGATACGTTGACCATTTTAAAACGACAAGTTTCTTTTCTGCGTAAATTTGACTAGGAACTTAACAGAGTGGATGTTTCGGGGGGGGGGCATAGAATAATCACAGAGCGTTACATGCGTTGTAAATGTTGGTGGGTTTCCGCTTGCGACCCCTCCAAATTCAAACTAACACGGAGGGGCGCACGTCTCCCCTTCTCCTCTATCAGCGAACCACGCCTCATGCTGCCTTCTAACGCCGGCCATATTGACTATTTTAGCTAATCTCCTTGCGGTAGGTTGTAGAGGTTCTGTGATCATCACCGTTATAACAGCGTGCCATTGGATATTCCGTGATCGCGACTCGGAAATAACAGTTCGCATTTATCTGGAGTGTGATTACATCTTGGGGGACATTTTCATTATTTTAGAAAGCGCAGAGCATTCCTGAGGTGAGTTTTTTGGGGTTCTTTTTGAGTGTCTCCTCTTGAGCACGTTCTGCGTATGCTTTCTTTCAAGGTGTCTCCTGCCTTTAAGCCGCCTCATTGTCACCACCTCCGCTGAAAGAAAAACAACATTTGCTGGTTTGTATGGACGGCCCACTAAGCCATTTTAAAAAGCACAGCTTGTGTGCACAAGTCCAATAGATACCAATAACATTTCAAAGGATAATGTAGATCAAGCTTTTAATACGAATGGCCTAATCTGCGATTGACAAGTTTAGAGTGGAAGGAAAACCAGTTATGAAATTGTCGGTGACCTCTGTTCAAATCTGATTGCTGCACGTGTCATGGACACATATTGTCGAAAGGTAATTTTAATGTATTAAAAACATTATTGGCAACAGGCAGGCCGCTTTGAGTATAACAGGCCACTGTAAAGGCAGTTTGTTGGGTATCAGGCTACCTGTCTCAACTGAATTTACCCCTCACAGCCGTGCCTCTGAATAAGGGTTACATGTCAAGCTGACTAGATGCTTTTTTATGTGCTATTTTAGAGGCCTCAGTTAAGAAAAGCGCTGGCATTCGGTCGAAGAAGGCGAAATACTAATTTACCAGGTAATTTACATAGAGCCTAATCTCGTAATAGTGTTACTAGATTGCCTGTCGAAATGCCAATAATTAAGGTTAAGTAAAAGGGCTGAGACAATGCTTCTGACTTGTTTTACTTGACTCACGATGCCTTAATTCTAATAGGGGCACGGGATAGCCCACAGTTTATGAGGCATTCTAAAACGCCTTATTAAAAACGGTCGTTGTCAGCAGGGACTGCAATTGGTTTATATTTAGCAAGGAGTGAGATTGTAGACTCGGAAGTTAACGCCCACTGCTGTGATTGGCTAATAGTTTTTTTGGTATGGTTGGACAGCCTACATGTCTCACATGGACCGCGCTGTGATTTAGGTCAATAATTCAATTACAACCAAACGATCTGTCGAAAACAGTTACTCACACTTGTGTTGCGACATTACTGTTGGATCCAGTATAGTCGGCACAGCATCGTTTTTTAGTTTCAATCTTTTTGAAAATCCTGTGTCGTATTGTGCCTTGTTTGTAAATGAATCCACGGTAAAAAATGAAAACAGACAATTGAATGGGCGAAAAACCTAAAGTTCCATTATGTAGAAGCAATCGCTGTAAGAATTCATTTATACCTGTATCTATTAGGATTTTAAATAGTAAATTGGTATTTTAACTAACAAAAGTGTTGTTGTTTTGTGTGGTTGGTGTGTATTGCTGCAGCTTTGAGTCCAAGACAAATTTCCTACAAAGGACAATAAAGTATAACTCTAGTCTAACTCTAAAGGGGTCATGCAATAGAAAATCAAAACATTCTTGATATTCCTGTCAGTAGCATAAAAACCGTCTATATTGTGATTATTTTATATACAGAAAGTGTTCAGAGATTGTTGTCTTTATAATAGCTGGAGCAGAGCAAGTCTATTGGTGATTTCTGCATTTTCGCCAAAAATCCTGTTATAATCAATGGCTCAGTTTACATTGCTCAACGAGTCTCTTTTTTACACCGTGTTGCACTTTGTAAGTTATGGTAAAAGTATTGGTGAGATTGCAGAAATCACGTCGCAGTAAGAAGATGATTGTTATCATCGTGTGCTCAGTAGACATGACTTTAGTGCAGTGCTTTGATGCTCTAAATATAATGCTGTAATCAACACTTTTCCCCATTAGTTCATCCTGGCATAATAAAAGTTTTCAAGAGAGTTCCACATGTAATGCTCGTTTCATATGCAAAGATGTCAGCCAATCACAGCAGTGGGCATTTACATTGAAGTCTCACAGCAGACACGCCCCTTCAAACAGAGTGTTCAAATCAGAGGGCTAAAATCAGGGTAGAAAA